>CM060920.1:104630000-105880000 GCA_030737875.1 Allium sativum | reverse complement strand
GAAGAAGCTTCATTTTTTCTCCCTCATTACTTTAGTGAAGATGTGAATTTGTCTTTTGTAACTGTTCCTCGTAATGAACAAGTGGTTGAGCAGGAGTCTTCTCAAATAATGTTATCTATTTTTAGACAACATGGAAGACCTGCAGGAAAATGTGTGGAAATATGGTTAAGCGATAAAGAATACAATGTGGCGCACACATATGTTCTCTTAAATTGTGCGGAAGTTGCACCATTTGTCAGGTAATACTAAATTCATGTACAATTCGATTATATATGCATATACATTTATTTGTGTCTATTAATAAAAAGCAACATAACACATATATGCAGTATCTATGAATCACAACATCCATCTGGTGATCTCAGTAAAGAATTTGCTAGATGGTTTTCAGAATATGTTCATGATCCAAATAACTGTGTTGTTAACGAAGGATTACGACATCTTGCTATCGGACCAAAAAATAATGTCAAAACTTATCCAATATACTTTGTCAATGGATTTAAATTCAACACCAATGATTATGGAGCTGAAAAATTAACGTATAACAGCGGTGTATTTGTCAAAGGTAGTGATGATCCAGAGGAGCATATAAAAGATTTTTACGGCGTCTTAACGCAAGTTGTAGAGTTAACATATTACGTTCAACCCGTAGAGAAAATTTATCTGTTCAAATGCAACTGGTTTAGCAATGTTCGTGGTTCTGGAATCAATGTACACAAAGATTATAAGCTAATCGAAATAAGGCATACTTCACATTACTATAAGTATGATCCTTTTGTGTTAGCTAAGCAAGCATTACAAGTCTATTTTGCTCCATATCCATCTTTAAAAAAAGATAAAGCAGATTGGTGGGCTGTTTTTAAAACAAAGGCGAGATTTACATTTGATGGAAATAATATTCCAGACAAAGCAGCGTATCAAGCAGATCTTGAGCCAAATACTGAAATAATAATAGCTGATGACATTGATGTAGGGCCGTTGAATGATGAAGCGAATGTACTAATAGATGCATTTGTAAGTACTGAAGAAAATGATATAGATTATGAGACCGAGTCTGCATCCGAAGATGATGAAGACTGATGTTTTGTACTTATGTTATGTACTATATTCCGAGCTATGTACTATGTTATATATTATTCTGAGCTATGTAATAATAATGATGTTAATTGTTCTTAGATATGAATTTACTTACGTTTGTTACTATTCTGAATTATGTAATGATAATGTTGATTATGTTATGCAATATTGTTCTTCTCATTTACGATTTATGTTATGATAATGATGACTAATGCTAATAATTCAAGTTATTTTGTATGCATATTATATTATTGTAACAGATATGTCTGGCGATAGAGGACGATCAAGGAGTACATCTCAGCCTACTCCTTCACCATCTCCAGGTGCTAGAAGCTCAGTGCCGGATCTACGCCGAGTTGCAGAGATTATTCCAAAAAGTGGCGGGTAAATGTCAAATTTATTTCAATTTAGTTTATTTAAAATATATGAAATATTTATATCAACTTCTACACAGGGGATTCGAGATTGAGCCCGCACAATTCATACTAGAGGTATCGAAGTAGTCTTACGTGAGCAGAATGACGGGGGCTTGGCCACATTGGGATAGTTTTCCACCTCATATTAAGAATGTCATTCTAGCCGATTTATTGGTAACTAATTTTTTATACTAATATTGAAAATTAATATACTGTAAATAATTAAAAATAAATGTAATATGCAGGCTGTTGTACGCGTTGAGGATGAGGACATGTCTACTTTTCTGACTCATTGGAATACGAAGATGCGCAAAAATTATCGAGAGATGGTTTCAAGGGCGAAGACATCTGGAAAAAAGCCTCCGTTTATGAGTGATGATGTTTGGGCAGATTTTCAAAAGTATTAGGAGTCGGAAGAAGCTAAAGTAAGACATAATGATAAATATTCACATTTATAATATTGATTGCATTATTTTACATCATCGTGTTTAAAATTTAATAGAAAGTAGCAGCTAGAAATAAAGCAAATAGAGAAAAGAATCCTGCTCTACACCGCGGTGGCTCAAAATCATTTCAACAACATAGAAGGGATTTGGTATAAATTTTAAATACTTGTAGTATATGTTCACGTGAAAATTTAGTGTATATAATTCATTCTTATACATTATTTTAAATACTCAGCATGTAAAGTACGGAAAAGAGCCTACGCTGGCAGACGTATTCAGACACACACATGCAGTTGAGCATACTGATGAATAAGGAAATATTACATATGATTGGGCGGATCCAAACAGTGAGGGTATAATGGTAAATATATATGCTTATCCGTATAAATTAAAATATTTCATATTCGTTCCTATCACATTATAACATTTGTGTTAAAATTATATTACTATTGTAGGGGAAGTATGATGCAGAGGCTGCTAGAGTGATAGAGGCTACTGGACAGGAGCTTACGGTCGTAGAGTCTGATCGTATATGGCATTCTATCACCGATCCTCCTACTCGAGGAAGGCGATATGGTTTCAACAATCAGGAGGTAAGACTTTTTTAACACACTAAACTCATACATGTTTAACACAAACTAAATAAATGTTTAACACAAACCATGTACATGTTTAAGCATATTCATGTTTAAATAACTTTAATGTGAACTTACTTATTTCACAGGATGTTCAGCGTACTTATAGGAGGACGATGGAGGAGGCGACTATTGCTCGGATGCAGGAGCAGATGAATGATCTGATGGACTGGCGAAAAACCCAGATGCAACAGGGTATAGATGAGCGCATTGCAGCTTACTTTCATGAGCATGGGTTTATGCCTGGGGAGGGAGGAGATGGAGGAGATTCTGCTGTTTATCGTGGGGAGGAAGAAGAAGACGATGAGTAGGAAGATTAGTGTAGGTGCGCATTTCTTAGTTTATGCTCTGATATGTCATATATTTGGTTTTTTATGCCACATGCAAGGAGGATGGTATGTACATATACTATGGTTTGATGTGTTTTGTGTTGTACGATGGTATTTGACGATGTTATGATGTGTTTTGATATGGTTTTCATACGTATGATGTTTATAATTTTGATTTTTAATTAATGAATTGATTGTTGATGAGTATTGGTGAAATGATGAGATAATATTGGGGAATTGAATTGATTTTTGATGAAAATTGGTGAATTAACAGTGAGTTGATGAGATGATAGTGTGGTGTGGTTTGGTGGGAAGGAACTGCTATGCAGGTCAAAAAATTTTGTTCCAGATCTGCGACGGCTAGCGACGACCAATTGGTCAACATATAGCGACGGTTCGTAACGGTTTTGCGACGGCTTGCAATGGCTTCTCGGTAAAAGAAACGACTTGACACGTGGCGATAAGCCGTTACTAGCCGTTGCTAAATCAACGACGAAGCTGTCGCTTTAGCCGTTGCAATTCCTGTTGGCGACGAGTTATTTTGCGACGACATTTAGCGACGGCTTGCGACGGCCGCCGACGGCTAAATGCCGTCACAAATTACTGTGTTTTTTGTAGTGATTTCACTCACACTGACTTCCTAATTCATATATTCTGTCACTATCTCCATCAAAACCGCTTGCTACTTTATTAGGCAAACCACCTCCTATTTCAATTCGTTCATAAAAACCTTCCCCTATATCATTATACACCGCCAGGCATCAAGTCAACATCATCACTCATTCATAACCAACCTCACTTCAATCGATTGCTAAATCCACTCAGAATCATCAAACAAAATATTTGTTGTCATGTTCCTTTATGAGTTAACATTAGCTACTATTTCAGACATTGGTGGCCTTGATCTTTGCAACCATTGTATGCATAGAAACACAACCTTGCACGTATATTTAGCACCTCGCTTTCCATTATGCCATCTTCTCATGGTTTTGGATCTACCAAACCTATCACATTAGACTTCTAATAAGGCCTATAAGCCTGCATGATAGATAAGTATTTCAGCAACAATATATTAAATATAAATATAGTGTAGGAATCCAGAATGTTATTGTGCAAATTAATCATTCATTCAAAGTTCAAACCATGTTTAAATTATCTCCGGCCTCCTGAGCAAGTTCATATTAAGTATAAGCTAGAGCTTATAACCTTGGAAACACGAACACCAGACTAACATATATTTGCTTTTTGTAATAGGTCACCTCGGATTGCATGCATGATAGTATAACATCTGGACAAAAAGGTTACAAGGTCAAGAACTACATATAAACTCAAAATGTACCAATAATATTGTTTACCAAATAGAGAGAAGTCCATCCATCAATCAGATTGAGTCCATAAAGCACACAATCTGGCTAAAGTATGAATAGTCGCCTCCCACTACTACATATTACCTTCTATATCAGTTGCAATAATATTATTTAGCCTCCAGGTTTTCGATTGTAGCCAACATTCATCCTAACTACTCATTGTATTGATAACAATAGGAAAATAAACTCAAAACTACTCATTACATAAATAGTCAATATAACTCTAGTAATGTGAGATTCACGAGGCTAGGGAGTGAGAGGAATATTAAGTTGGAATTGCAAGCACAAGAGCACTAGAAGTAGGGTTGTCAATTTCCTACATAACCTGAAACCGGATCCGAAACCTGCACAGAAATTAGCAGGTTAACCCGATCCCTTTAGTTGGCTGGTGATTCTTGGGTCAACCCAAATTTGACTCGTTTATAAACGGGTAGGTTTAGGGTTGACCCGGTAACCCGAATTTGACCCGCCAAACCCGATTATATGATGTATCTCTTCCATACTATTAGTCTTTTAGGTAGGATGTTGGTGTTAGTCCTTTATGTATGTAGTAATCAGTATGCCTATATATTCTTGTGTAAGCTGTTATATTTTACTAGTTTATTTTTGTATCTTGTTAGTTATATTTTACTTATAGCAACTATATCTATTTAAACTATTTTTCTTTTATTTATGCAGTATGTTCATATATTCTTATGTATGAAGAATGATTTTTGAATAAGGTGATTTCATGCTTTATATATATATATATATGCTGGTTTCCTGTTGGTGATTTTATAACTTGCCGCATGTTTGTGATTTGATTCTTTTGATTTTTATATAAGTGGGCAAAATTTGCGAATGGGTCAAATGGGTAAACCCGACATGACAAGACTCGACCCATTTAGTTAAACAGGTTACGCGGGTTGGGGAAGTTGGGATTGTTTTCGAGTGCATAGCTCTTCTAGACACTTGGCATATTGAGAAATTTGTTCGATGATGTCTAAGAGTGGAATATTGACATGAACTTGTTTGAAGATTTCAAGAATTTTCTCGAAATTCGCATCCTTTTTCTTATTGTTAAGTCTATGAGGATATGGAGCTACTGGTTTATAGAATCTTTCAGAATTTTGGTCATTCGAAGAAGAAGGTTTCAATATAGGAAGTGAAGGAGGCAAGGATGTAGAAGAGGGGATGTTGGGATTGCCAACATTAGAAGACGATATATTATCGGGGTTGCCGACATTAGAAGAAGGGATGTTGGGATTACCAACATTCAAAGAAGATGGAGATTTGGAAGGTTCAGAAGAATTAGCCTTAGTTGCCAACAACAGAGAATCAAGATTTTCGATTAGGGTCGAAATTGAATAATTGTCGGGATTGCCAACATTATTATCAATCATTTTTCCGGATCCGAGGGTAGTGTAGCATTAACGAATTATAATTTCCGTCCTCACAAGAGTTCACAGTACAAGAATTGTATTTTGGATTCACCTCGGGTTGACTAGACAATTTTCCTTTATCATTACTTTTCATTAACTCCTTCATCATATCCATCATTTGTTCGATTTGTTTCCTTAAATGCACAATTTCTTGTGATGGTTGAGAAAATTGAGAGGATTGGTTTGATGATTGAAAGTTGGGATGCCTATAAGGTTGTTTGGATTGAGGTGGAATTTGAGAAATTTGAGGACTAGAAGAAAAAGGAGTTTGGTAATTCGAATTCGGAATCATGTGAGATGGATTTGCAACATTATTGGGATTTAGACCACGAGAAATTTGGATGATTTCGCCAACTAGTGTTATATGGGGATGAGTAATGACTATTTTGAGTGATGGCGTTGACTTGATCTTGAGGGTAATACTAGGGTTGTCCTTCGAATTGAGGAGTTTGAGTTTCTAAGGGAATTTGATTTGGATCCATGACATGCACTCCTCTAGTAGAAGCACGGACGGGAACACGAATTGACTCCCATTGCATGTCCTTTTCAGAATATTTTTCTAAGAATTTCCAAGCTTCATCAGCCGTATTAGACATAAATTCTCCTCCACACATTTATTCTAGTTGTGTTCGAGTTTGATAGTTTAGCCCTTCATATGTAATTTGACATAATTGTTATTATGGAATTGCATGATGAGGACAGCTATATAGAAGTTGGTTCAATCTTTCAAAATATTTTGAAAAAGTTTCCCTTTCATTTTGAGATAACTGATTTATTTCAATTCGTATATTTAGAGTTTTATGGAAAGGGAAAACATTTTTAAAAATACAGTGACAAATCCATCCCAACTTTTTATGGAATGTTTTGGAAGAGAATTTAGCCGTCATTTAGTGCTTTCAAGTAGTGCGAATGGAATTAGCCTTAGAATGATTGATTCGTTAGATAATTCTTGCATTCTAGTTGCGGATGAATACAATTCAAATTCACTTAGAAGTTCATAAGCATTTTAAAACTAGTAAATTTTGGTACCCCTTGAATAAAAGAACGTTTTAGCTCAAAATTTCCTTCAACGGTCGGATATACAATGACAAAAGGTTGATCAGTTCTAGTTGGGTAACATATCTCAAAGAGATAAGAGTCTATCCATTTCAAAATTAAGATTTTAAAAATTGTGATTAATTCGATTTTGATCCATCTCGTTTGGAAAATTTTGGTTTATTTGAGGGCCCCTAGGAGAATTATGGTGGCTAACACTCTTTTCACTCATCGTTATCGTATATAGAAAATTAGAAACTTAAAATTGGCAGAAGTAGCTGTTATTACAAAATAAATTACGACTCAAGTATATATTATTCGTTGATAATCTCAATTTGAAGGGGGCAAAGGGTCTTATGGCCATTCACATAGAGTATAAATACTAAGGGATACGACCAATGTTTTACGGGTAGTATGCAACCTCTTTTGTTAGATGTTCAATAGATTGAACCAATATATATATCCGTGGTCAAACCCTTGAGAGAATCAAAATCAAATCAAGCGTTATAATTGAAAATCGACGAGAGTGATTAATTATGGAAATTCATTCCTTACCAAATAGATTTAGAAATTATAATCACAGAACAGTCACAACAATAAATTGCAGAAAATCAAAATATTGTATAAGCAAGTCGCTGCCCCTACAAAAGATTTTTACAAGTAATTTCTATATATATTTTTAGACAGCTGCAAAACACCTGTAGAGTTTAGAAAATTTTATAGTGTGGTATGACAGTCCATCCAGAGCAATTGAGTAGTGTTACGTTTCAAACTTCACTGTTTTCAAATCCGTTGACTGTTGAATTCCTTGTTTGCTGCTCGAATTCTTTTCCTTCGCTTCGTTTTTTTCTAAATGGCTTTTATTTTTAAGGAAGAAAAAAACTAAGTTAGGAAACAAAAACTAAACTAACAAATGACTACACTAAAAAAATATTAGACGCTTAACTCAACTTTAAAAACAAACTAAACCGAGCTTTAAAAAGAATAAAAAATCTAAACCTAACAAAAGAACTCGAACTAAATAAAATTAAAGGAACTAAAACTTTAAGAAAGATAAATAGCTAGACCAGGCTCACACACAAACCAAGCCATGAATCATAGTACAGAGCAATGAATCACAATTTACTTAAAAGGACTCCTATGTCCCTTCTATTCTATTAGGAAACAAATCACACAATTTTTTTTCTATTCTCTGATACTCGGGTGTAATTATCTCAACCCAATTAGATTTGGGTTTCTGAGAGGTTCGAATTGGGTTCGAATCGCAAGGGCTTCGATTTGGGGATTTAGATTGGATTTGGGATGTTGAATTACTGGGTTGCAAACGAATCGATTTGGGGTTGTTCTGTCTTGGATCTCGATGCAGCAATTGATGATGAAGGGCGCGTAAGGCTTGTGGTCAGAAGTGGATGCAGCTACAGTCCATGATTGTGAAATGAGGATGACGAGTTGTAATTGTGGTCATTGTGTGATGGAGAGTTTTGTTGAATCGGTTGTTTGGGTTTCAGATTTTTCCGAATTGACCGGCGTTGTGAAATTGGTTTGTGGTGGTTAGGAAGTTTGCGTGAAGGTGTATGAACGTGATGGATGTGTAGTGATTCAGGGGATGGTTTGGATTGTAATGACAGTAGGGATTGGGTAGTTGAGTGGTGACAGTGTTGTTTGGCACAGTGAGTTGTCGCGTGCATTTGCGAGGTCAACTTGGTGTTAAAGTAGGTGACTAACTGGCCTGTGGATGATGTAAGAGATGTGGTAGCAATGGTGATCAGTTTTGGGTCTGTGCAGTGTTAAATGATGGCAATGGACATTGATGGAATTTGGTGATTTTGGGTGTTCTTTGCAGTCTGGGAAAGTTTGGTATCTGGTTTAAGGATGGCCGATCTGAAGTTTGGGGAGAACAAGTCAGCGGGTGGTGGTGATTGTGGAGCTAGCCTTGGAGAAGTCGTTGAAAGATGGTGAAAGTGGATTTCCTTGTTTTTAGTATAAGACGATGGCTTTTGTAGTGCTGATGGTGGATGTGAATTGCTGTATGAAATTGAAGACGATATTGGACTTGAAGGTAGAAAAGGAAAGACGACAGATAGGAAAAAGAAAACAGAAAAAAGCAAAAGAATTTTTATTTTATTTATTTTTTCTTTTTTGTGAGACTTGAAAGAGAAGAAATGTAAGAATTCAGAAAGAGAATAAAAAGGGAAGGAAATCTAAGAAAATTGGCAATTTTTTTAAAAAGATTACAGTATTAATGATCAATACCAAATCAACTAATTGAGAATTTTTCTTCAATATATACAAGAAAATAAAAAGAAAAAAGGAAAAATTAACACGAATCAGAAATTAAATAAATAATAAAAAATTTATCATTACCTCCCCGGCAACGGCGCCAAAAACTTAATCGACGCTATAAACTAGAAAAGCGCGAATTTCAAAATAATAACTGCAAGCGCGCAGATCGTGTAATATGCAGATTGAACACAGGGAGGAAATTTTAAATTTTATTGTTTATATATTTCTTGGCCGAGTTAGACAAAACTTGGAGGTTGGGTTGGAAAACAATAAAAATTGAAACTGTAATCTAATTCAGAACAAATCTAATTGAACCGACAATCAAATCACAACTTTCAATTGAAAAGCAAATAAGACTATGAATCAAATCTAAATCTAATCAAATCAAATTTAACCTAGGAAAGCAATTAAAAAGCAGAAATTAAAATTGCAGAAATTAAACAACGAACAAAAAATAAAATTAGGATTACCGCTGAATCTAATCAGACAGTCAATCACTAATGAAAATAAATGCAAAATACAGATAGCGCTCTACCAAACCTAATTATGTAGACAACACTAATTGCTAAGCAAATAATATACAGAAAAGAGAAAAAGAAAAAAACTTTACGGATTTCAGGATAAAAAGTTTACAATGAGATTACATGAGTATTTATAGGATATATTAGCCAACCTAAAACCCTAATCCAATCTATGCATATATGGACCTTTTTACACAAGGATTGTTTTATCCGATCTTATGCCATTTTCTTGACTTGAGAATATCTGGGCCTCTTGATTAGCAATGATTCCTCTCATATCTTCCTTGTTTGGCATGTGACTAATTGATGGGATATAAGATTTCATAAGATTTATTCAACCAAACATGAACATATCTTAAACTAAAAAAGAAACACAATGCTAAGTCTTCATTTGCAAATCTCCAAATGTACATACACAACATTTTGATCTTTTTTCTGTTTTTCTGACAGCATGTGGCTTAGTTGGCATATCTGTAAAAGTTACAAAATAATACCCAAATAATATTTATTTATATACAAAACATAAGATATAAGAGTATAAAATAAACACATTTCTATGTTAACCAATTCATTAGACAAATGTTGCATTTTAGTGATGAATACAATTCAAATGCACTTAGAAATTCATAGGCATTTTCAGTACCAATAAATTTCGGTACCCCTTGAATAAAGAATGTTTAAGCTCAAATTTTCCTTCAACTGGTGGATATACGATGACAAAAGGTTGAACAGTTCTAGTTGGGTAACATTGATCCCGAAGTGATAAGGGCCTATCCTTTCCAACATTGAGATTCAGAAAATTTTGATTTAATTGATTGTGGTTCGTCCCGTTAGAAACGTTTTGATTTACTAGAGAATCTCTAGGAGAATTATGGTGGCTAACACTCTTTTCACTCATCGTTGTTGAATACAGAAAATCCAAAACTTAAGGTTGTCAAAATGAGCTACTATTCAAAATAAATAACGTACTCAAGTATATATTATTAGTTGATAATCTCGATTCGAAGGGGGAAGAGGGTCTTATGGCCGTTCACATTTATTACAAATACTAAAGAATACGACCAATGTTTTACGGGTAGTATGCAACCTCTTTTGCTAGAAGTTCAAAAAATTGAACTAATATATATCCGCAATCAAACCATTGAGAGAATCAATTTTTTAAAATACACTTTTGTAATTCAATATTTTGAAAAATCTAGTCATATTCTATTGTTGAATAATGATGTGAATGATGATAGAAATTTCAGTCAACAATAACAATCAGATAATAATAATTGAAAACATTAAAAAAATTATACAAACAAGTCACTGCCCCTGCAGAAGATTTTTACAATCAATTTTTATATATTTTAAAGCAACTACAAAACCTATAGAGTTAGAATTTTTTTTACAATGGGTATAGCTATCCTTCCAGAGTAGTTGTACAGCTACAGCAATTAAAATCCCAGTGTTTGCAAAATATTTTGACCTCTGAATCCTTAATTTATTACTTAACTGAACGGTCTTCCTCACTTTGGTCTTTACTTTATTTTTCTCTCTATCCCACTTTTTTTTTTGGGGAAATAAAACAATAAAATGAAAACTGAAGCAGAATAGGAAAATAACAAAACTAACTTAGCAAATAAAATAAAAAAACTAAGCTTAAAAAAAAAAACAACACTAATATCCACGCAAAAAGAAAACTTACCAAAACAACAAAACACAAAAATAAGCTTTAAACCCACCTACTTTAAGCACCAAGTCACACGGTTTCATTCTCACAACCAGAAAATCCAGAAACAAAAAAAACCTATTGATGGTTGATTTTGGTGATTGGGAGTTCTGCGGCTACAGTTCGTGATTGATGGTTGATGATTTGTGGTGGGGAGGTTGGTCGATGAGGGGCACGGTGGACCTTGGTGAGACGACCCCAAATCCCGTTCTGACGGAGACAAGGGTTATCTTTGGAATATAACACAGAAACAGATAATAGCAGAACATAAATAAATAAATACACCAGATAATGAACAATAGAATATACTGGATAAAAGTAATCATCAGAGTTACACAGTATACAGGATCTCACTTAGTACAAATACAGTTCAGCTATGCATAAATGTCTACAGCGGAAAAACAAACAAAATATGTACAATAGGAGCTGAACAGCATTAAAAGAGATAAATGATAGAATCCATCTTCAGCTCCAGCTATCTAGATAAAGCCTGCTAAACCTGAATACAAGGCTGCCCGTGTAGAAAAAGGGGCAGCCGAGTTTGAAAGTGAAACAAATTACGAGTCAGTCATGGGACTGGTATGAGAAATCTATTCAACACATATATAATATGGCCAATTACAGGACCACGCCACTTTCGTGGAACGGGTTTACTCCATTGGATTGCCAGTGCTTTAAAACAAATCTTTCTTTTAAACATCGCTATGCTTTTTGTAAAAATGATGCCGTTATAAGACTCAGTTCCCATCACACAATGCAACGCAAACCGGAGGATAGAGTTTTACCTTATACCGGCCAAAATATGCTTGATACGAATAAAACAAAGGCATTTGATATGTTCTGAAAACAATTTCAAATCATAACTATCAATCATAGACGGCATGGATACCATATATCATGTCGCCATATATATATACAATCAAAACCGCACAGTCACGTATTTGGAAATTGGATTTCCATCATGAACCAAGGCAAAAGATAGTCCTTACCGAATTCGAGACGCTTTAGCCCGTGTCTCAGGCAAGCGCGCAGGCAAGCCTTGGAGCGACAGGGCCGGTCCACCGATGTGGATTATTATGCCTGAACTTTACGTTTCCCCGCCCTTTGGGGCGTCAACGAGCCAACGAATGACTCCATCGGACCCGGATCGTCCGATCAAACCGAGGCGCCTCGCAACAGCAACAACCACATAGGTGAAAAGTATATAAATGTCAGGGCTGGTAGGTCACTGACACCACCCTAGCTAGAAAGAAACGCATGCCCTCCCTGAGGTCCTTCTCCCGTTTCTGGTTCATACCGGGGTGTGAGGCTCGCGAATTCACATTATACACAAAGCTACGCCACACAGGCGGTGCTTTGATCATCACCACAAGACTTTGCTTTTCAACAGAAGCCCTGATCACTGCATCTTAGCATGCCACACAGGCAATTCATGCCATGCGACTGATGTCCATCGATATACAACCTCTGAGCTCGTGCGTCTCAGAGAAGGGCGTTAAGCAAAAGAATAAATTCTCTACCGCCAAACAGATGTATATTTAATAGAGATCAATCAACACAGAATAAAATCCAATGTCAGACACACAGTCCATTTACCAGTCCGTTCTGGGTCTGAACGAAACCGGAGGCACTAAATACCTCGCAAACCCATCGATCACCATGTACGTCTGGACGATCACCACTCATTATCCATATTTCGGGATGCCTCCCAATCAGGACCTCGGTTACCATCCAAACGAGGTGAAGATCTCCGGTCTTCGACCACCTTCTTCATCTTCAAATTTCAATCGTCGGTCAATTATTTGAAATGAGAATTAACTCGGCCTTTTCAAATAATTCACGTATATTTAGAATTTCAAATCAATTTATTTCAATGGTTAAATCATTCGATAACACCAATTTGGTTCTTTAATGTAATTTTCACACCAAACACATTCAACCATCAAATACCACATAAATCGAGCAAATTCAGTTTATTTCCATTCCATATCGTTTATGATATTTTATAACGATTTATCGCTATTTTTATTTATTTTAAAATAGCCAATTTATTCAAAACGACGCTTCGGGCCATAACGCGGCCGTGGCGCTGTTTTTCTTCAGATTTGATTTACACATATCTGAAAATCTAACCGTTGGATCTTCACAAAATTTACATCATTAGAAAGGTCTTTTCAAAACGAATCCAACGGTTCCAGTTTCGGGAAAATCCGACGGTCGGATCTCCCGGTACAATCGTTTGAAGTTTCGATTTCAAAATACGAACTGCAGCGTCGTTATTCGATTAAATATAATTATATTTATATATATATATATAAATATAATCGATTCTGGCGCTGTTTTTCTTCAGATTTGAATTAAACATTCCAAACAATCCAACCGTTGGATTTTTACAAAGTTGGTGCCGTTGGAAAGATATTTCCAAGGCGAACCCAATGGTTGCGGTTTCGGGAAAATCCAATGGTCGGATTTCCCGCACTAGTTGTTTGAAATCACGGTTTCAAAACACGAACTGCAAGGCCACATTTCGTTTTAATTTTATTTATATTTATATATTTATATAAATATAGTTCATTCTACAATTTCAATATTGTTTTCACTTCAAATATTTCACTAACGCCTTTAAATTTTGGAAAATTTCGCCATAACCTCCTTTGTACGGGAGGGGCTGGGAAAATTCCCAAATAGCCACACGGGCGTCTCATGTCGAAAAGAAAAAGAAAAAGCCAAGCGGCTAGCCAACAGGCTCATAAAATCATCACCCGAACAAAACAGTAAATGTGTACCTATTTGTCGGGCACAAAATTTTATTCCTCTTCTCTAGCCCCTTTGCTATAACCTGTTCAATAAATATGCATGTACATATATATAGTTCTTATCATTTATCATTTTCTATTCAACTTCATATTTGATTCCATTTGGTTTAAAAACACCATTCATTCTAATGTTACATGTATAGGCAAAAATCATATCATTATCTAATTAATGAATATTTCAACTCATATATATATTTTTGAACGAGTGGCTATTTTTAACACTTCACATTTCAACAGTTCGTGTATATAATAAAAATGTGATTTTTATTGTAAAACAGTTCATTTCAAAACACTATTATTTTATATAGTTTATATAGGTGATAAAAATAGGATTTTTCTTATAAAACAATTTCTTTTAAACCGAGATTATTTTACATAGTCCATATGGATGATAAAAAGGTGATTTTTATTATAAAACAATTTATTTCAAAATATGAATACCATTCAACACATGAATTTCTAATCAACGAATGAATATCGATTCAACACATGAAGGTTTTCTATAGTTTCTATATATAGATAAAAATGTGATTTTTATATTTAAAACACGAATACCATTCAACACATGAATTTCTAATCAACGAATGAATATCGATTCAACACATGAAGGTTTTCTATTCAATGAATAAATATAGTTTCAGCAAATGAAAATAATTCAAACACATGAATATTATTCAAAATTTCGGCAACATAACGGCAGGGTAGTTAAAACCGAGACCGTCCCTAGTACGACTCCTCGCTCTACCTTAAAACCTCGCGGTTTTTGACAATGGGGATCATGCATCTAGTTCGCACGCAGGCGGCATGTATATATTTATTTCATTTCCACAAACTAATCCTATGTGGTTTCAACCAAATATTTCTCAACCACAAACGGGTATTTTTCAACCTCAATCAATCAATATCAACCACAAACAATCCCAAACAACCATTCGCTATCAATCAATTCTCACACCAATCACAACCAATAAATATCGTCCATGGTTTGTGGACGAGGGGCGTGTATATATATATATATATATATATATATATCAATTCACTTTTATTTCAACACATATATAATTTTTTACAACGCATATATAACTTATACATCGAGCGTACAACTTATACCACGCTTATACAAGAGGTGTACAACGCTTATATAACCCATACATCGACTGTATAATTTATACATCGTCGTTTTCCATATCGTTTATAAATTAGAAATATCACATTGGGTTCCACTCCACCAAAAATAGCAGAAGGCTCAGAAAAATATGCGGTCTCTTCTAAAATGTAGAAGGCGTCCACACGGTCACGATGTTTCCTGTTTCATCGAATTTCGTTAACACAGCAAAAAGATATGATTTTTCAAAGTTTGCAACGGTTTTAAACTGTTAAAATCAGTTTTAAATTAAAATAGCCGATACCTTTCAAAACTGTTCGAAACTAGGTCATGGATTTGCGCGCAAACGGTGGGGCTTGGGGATGATCGGACTATGCCACGCTGACGGCCTTGGACGGGCGCACGTGCGCCTGAGGTGGCTCTCCGTTCGGTGCGGCGAGGTAGGCGCGGCGGAGCTCGAAAGTCCCGGACTTCCCGGGCTTGTAACTCTCCAAATACTGAACGATAATTAGCAAACTTTACATGGATTTGTAGATCTTTCCTAGATCTACAAAAAACATAACTGGGGCGTGGTGTTTCATTACGTGGATTAGAAGAAAAAGAAGAGAGAAGTTCGGATTCAATTTCCGTCTCGCGCGACGAAGGATCGGGGAGAGAGAGAGTGGAGTGGCCAATCAGAATTTTCCATTTAATTTATATATTTTTAAAATTTCAAAAATACCCCTTACAAAGACGAACACCAATTCAAACCCAACGACTATCGTCACTAGCGTTTTACCCCCATTCCGAACACAATGGGATATGTTTCGTAGGCCCATTCGACTGTTTCAGTCAGTTTTCCTTCAAATAAAAATATAAAACATTCAATATTTGATTTGAACGTGCATTTCAATTCGCCAGGGCCACAAACTGATTCGAAAAATTCCAGAAAAATAAATCTAGCTATGTTTTGACGATACGGTCCCAACAAAACTAGTTTCGTCGAATTCTGAGACCGTTTGCAAAAAAGCCCATTTCTGGTCGATCCAATTTAACTGTAATTGACCAAAACACATTTTCCTTTGCCACGCTCACATACTAGCTTCAAAAATTACGAAATTTGAAACCTAGCAATAACTTCACATCCCGGATTAAACAAAAGTGGTTTCGTCGAATTCCGAGGTCATATGCAAAATGGCCATTTTCACGGGCTATATAAATTCCATATCGACCCTTCTGAAAATTCATTTGGCCATAACTTTTGCTTTCCGCTATGAAATTTTGATTTTTTAGATTCGTTAGAAAGGTATTCACTAACAGATTTAAATATTTTTGGTTTCACTAAAATCCGTTTTGTTTTGCACCCGGTACAGTCCGACAAAGTTTGAATTCAATTTTTGAAACTACAGCGCCATTTCAGGCCTTGTTTATAATTAGAATTAATTATATTCGTTTTCAATTGTCGATTCAAACTCAGTTTTCATTGCCATTATTTAAAATATTTATTTTAAATATTTAAAATCCATTATTTTAGCCAATTTAAAAAATTTAAATTGGTTCAGATTTTCTGGGTCGCTACACTTGGGCTGTGAAACGGCTTTGCGGATGGATGGTTATGGTTTTGTGAGCTGTAAGTGATGGGTGAATCTGAAGTGATCACGCTGGGGTATTCAGATTGGGTGGACTAGTATATGCATGAAGATGATCTAGCAGTGATTGTTGTTTTTTGTGCGTGGCCTTTGGATGGAGATTTTGGGTTTTATGTTGATCCTTGGTGATGATTAAAGGTGGTGAAAGTAGTGAAGATGAACATGGTTTGTGATGATTGAACAGTTTGAATTTGTCAAGGCAGGGAAGTGGGCATGATGGTTTCAGATTCGGTCCGATCTGTTGATCCTTAATGGAATAACATTGATCGTGGTTTGGGATTTGGCGAGATGGTCTGAGGATTGTGGAGGCTATTAATATGAATGGCGGACTTGGTTGGTTATGGATTGTGTGACGGCCGTGTGATGAGATGCTGGTGCAATTTGGTGTTGATGTCAAGATGGTGATGGAAGCAGTTGCGGTAGTCAGAAAAATGTTTTTGATTTGGTATTTGCTGTGGGGCTTGATGAATGTGATTATCGGTAGATGGTATGGGTCCGTGGAGATGATGAAGTTTATGGAGAGGGTTCGTGTGTTGTGCGGCAGAAAAGCAGAAAAGGAGGTGTGAATGGCAAGAAAAAAGGAAGGGAATCTTTTTATTTTTTTCTCAGAAGACTTGTAAAAGAAGAAAATGGATGTATAGAAAAAGAAAAGAAAATGAAAGGAAAAGGAAGCAAAAAATGGCAAGAAACTGAAAGAAAAGTGTTGATTTTTTGTTTTTTTGTTTAGAAGGTCACAGTATCATTGAGTAATACCAAATCTAATCAATCAAGAATTTTTTTTCTATATACACAAGAAAACAAAAGGAAAAAATTAAATAAATAAAAATTAACACGAATCGGAAATTAAATAAATAATAAAATTTAAATTTTTTTTACCGCCCCGGCAACGGTGCCAAAAACTTGATCGATGCTTTCTAAGAACTAAAAAAGCACGAATTTATTTTAATAATAACTGCAAGCGCACAAATCGTGTAATATGCAAGTCGAACACAGGGAGGAATTTTGAATTTTATTATTTATATATTTCTTAGGCGAGTTAGGCAAAGTTTGGATGTTGAGTTGAAAAAAAAAATTGAAACTGCAAATAAAACTATTATTGGGTTGAATCAGTTCTAAATCTAATCAAATCTATATTCAATCCAATATGACCTAGAAAAGCAATTAGAAAGCAGATCTTAAAATTGCAGAAATTAAATAACAAACAAGAATAAAATTAGGATTACCGCTGAATCTAATCAGATTGTCAATCACTAATAAAAATAAGTACAAAAGACAACTAGTACTCTACCGAACCTAATTGTGTAGATGGCACTAGTTGCTAATAAAATAAAAACGTAGAAAAGTAAAAGAAAACTCTCAATTCATGGACAAAAGTTTACAATGAGAATACAAGGATATTTATAGGATACATAGCCAACCAAAAAACTAATTCAATCTATGCATATATGGGCCTGTTTACACAAGAATTATTTTATCATATCTCATGCCCTTTTCTTGACTTTGATTTGAGGAAACAATCTTGAGAATATCTTGTGAGTATCTTTGAGAATATCTAGGCCTCTTAATTAGCAATTATTCCTCCCATCTTAATTAGCAATTATTCCTCCCCTCTTAATTAGCAATTATTCCTCCCCTCTTAATTAGCAATTATTCCTCTCATATCTTCCTTGTTTGGCATGTGACTAATTGAAGGGAGATAAGATTTCAGGAGATTTCTTGTACCAACGATGAAGATATCTTGGACTCCAAAAGAAACACAATGCGAAGTCTTCATCTGCAGATCTTCATATGTATATACACAACATTTTGATCTTTATTTTCTATTTTTTGGCTCATGTGGCATATCTGTAAAAGTGACAAAATAACACCCAAGTAGTATTTATTTATATACAATAGATAAGAAATAAGAGCATAAAATAAACACATTTCTATGTTAATTACCAATGTATGTACTAAATTCTACAAATGCAAGATATATATTGATAGATCTCATTGTAGTAAGTTGAAAATGATTCTGGTGATGACTATAGCATCATCAGTGCTTTTTTTAAGGTTTCGAAAATGAGACAAGTATAAGATACCAGTTGAGACATCGAGTTTATACTTGAAACTATTTTGAAAAATATTTTAAAATGACTAAACTTTTGATTTATCATCTCCTAATATAAACTAGGTAAATAGTTTAAAATGTACATAAGATGATTATTTAATAAATGGCCTGATTTCTGTATCGTTCGTTTTCGGAGACGAAAAGTTTCGAGTGAGGGAGAATATAACGAAACAAAAATTTACCGCTTAGAATTATTGAAAAATTTAATTTATTTTGAAATATAAGGAATTCATTGATTCGATTTCGGTGAAATACATTTTTTCACAGTCTAATTCACAATACCTCGAATTGCAAATGCCAAGACATTCCATCAGTTCTCATAACAATCTAAAATCCATCAAACTAACTACATACTTATTAAAAGCATAAAGTTATCATACAACACCAAGTGTTCTTCTGAATGGGCATTCATAGACAAACTTGTAAAGATGATAAAAAAAATTGAAATTTACTTCTTGGAGGAGTTTGGTCCTCTCTTCTTTCCAAATCTGATGATAGAAGTGATGAATCTGCGATTGTACTGCATCCTCTTGTAAGCTCTGCCACGTGGCTTTTTCTTCTTGTCCCGCTTCGCCACCTTCGTCACCTGTCCGCGTACTTTACCAACACGTGCGAGTGATCCATGGCCTTTCCCATTTTTGGTTATCTTCTGCGTATGGGATAGTGGAGGCCAGCACGAGATTTATATATTTGAAATACATACATTCAACTTGAATATAAGAAATTAAATGGTCATTTAAATTAGAATATGTTTTGTTTTGTAGCTTACGTGGAATCACTTAATAATATAACATTGAAATATTGTTTTTAACATACGTATTTTTTTTTACATGAAATTGGTTTAGAGAATTTAATAACGTAAGCATCGACATCACCAAATTCTGATTTCTTTAGCTTTGATTAAATTGATTTATACGATCATTTTACGGTAGTGACAACCGTTATATGTAAATAACAAAATTTCAAACAACGGTTAAAATACCAGTTTCAATGTGCTTTTGCGGTTGTATCAAGGCACTAAACATAACATTAGTTTATTTTGTGTGTTTGGATATATAAGTTGTCTTGTACGCTATTTTGAGTTTGAATATACGGTACGTGCATGTCGAATTCCCCAAATTTTATATCCGTACAGCCTTGATTTTTAATCCAAACTTGTGCTTGTGGATTGGATAAAATGTTATCGGCAACTGTGGCGCTTTTTGTGGATCGTATGCATGATATTTGATGATAAGATCTTTACTTTAGCCATACCATATTTCGAAATACACGCTTCATCTCAATGTTTGCATGTCTTCATCTACTGTAAATGTTGCTTTCTTCTTCTTTTTTTCTTCGAATCTCATTTATATATAACATGCAAAATGTGAAACCTACAAAACCTACAGAATGGCTCTCATCACCATTTCCATGCGGACCTTCGCGTTGTTTTATATAAAAAAGATACGAAAGAAAATGAAATGGGGGATTCGTTTGCATGAAACCCGAAACTCTTCTCTGATGCAAGAAAATAAAATGTAGGGTTTAGTTATGAATTTGTTAACTTATGTTATTTATGTTGTTTATTTCAAAGAAAGAAAAATGTAAATATATGAATCACATATGTATTATTTATTTCAGCTACGAGATTTTATGATGTATTCTATTTCTATATGTGTGTTATGTGATTGATTCTATTATTAACCCAATAACTATCTATTATTTTAAGAAAATTTTATTGTTTAAAATGGTGGATTGTTACAAAATGCGTATGTGGGTTCGTTGGGGTTTGTTAAGGGGATATGCAAAAAAGTAATTCAAGCTATGATATGAAATTTATTGGACTAAATGGTATATAGATTTTTATGTTATGTAATGTATTAAGAAGAATATGATTTTTTTTAATAAATATATTTTATATAGGAGATTAATTAACATATAAATATACAGTGTAACCAGATGAGCATCCATATGTGGAAGCATAAAAAAACTGCTGCAAGAAACCAAATAAAGGAACGTATATAACAAAAAAAATTATTTTTCTACGGTCCAATATTATTTCAAAAAAATAAGCAAGTTTAACAACAATGAAGTAGCGAATAGCTTCACCCTCAGATGCCTCAAGTGATTCAAAGCAAGCAACAAAGCGGTGTTATTCCCTGTTTTACTACCATCAGTAAATACGCAATGCACGGTGACTTGGTCAGTGCGGTAGCTATCACCCTTGCAGTCTCGATCATTCTAATTTCCAGAATGACAGCACCAATACTAGCTGTCGCTTCTGAAAATAGCTTTGCTGCCTCGTTTTTTCCCTTCTGCCATTATCATTATTTCTTTCCTCTCTATGTTTATCCCCAAAAATTTTGACCTCTCCGTCTCCAGCTTTGCAACCTTTTGTTCAATTGCAATGAAGAATGCAGCTCCATAGGTCAAACGAGTGACGTCCACATCATCCAAGACAATATTTAAACACGTAGCCCTCTTGATCAGGCTCTACTCACCAATGTAGGCACATGTGGTGTATTAGTCAGCAATTGGTCTCCATTAAACTATGCAACATAGCGTGCAACACCTAATTCCCAATTGATGGCAGAATTTTTTTGTCATATTCCATTCCCAATGACTTGAGAGGATAGTTGGTAAATCAATGATTGAGATATATTTGATATTTTGTAAGTGAAGAAGAGTCTATAGGACATAATTGCAAAGGTTGATTTATAATGGTTAAGATATCGTTGAGAGGTGAATCATGTGAAATATATGTCTGTTAAATTGATGTACAATAGTCATTATACGTCTGTGAAATTAGTGTACAATCTGGTTATGAAGTTGCATATCAACAAATGTAAAATAAGATATATATACGCCTTTTTCCTTTATTAATGTCCAATTCGGTTCTGAAGTTGACATATCAACAAATGTAAAATAAGATATAAACACATTTTCCTTCATTAATGAACAAAAGTACAATGCACCAAACGTGCAAGAAGGTAAAAAAAACTTAATAATCAAGCAGTCTATGCTTGAAAGAAAACAAGCAGAATAATACTTTAATAAAAAAGTGTACGGTAAATACAAACGAAGAAAAAAGTACATGTGCACAGGAGACAGATAACATAAGAAGATGACTGAGTCACAACACAAAGTAGACGAAATGAAAAGATGTGAAATATAGGTGGGAATATGGTAAAGAAAGCCAATTTTGATTAAGCATAGTTGCTAAGACTACAAGAAAATATTGAATTAGAATTTGATAAATTCAGTCTTTAATTAAGCAGTTCGATCTTTAAATACGATTTAAAGACTGATTAAAAACCGATAATTGAAGTCACTAATTATTAAATCTTAAAATATATTTGAAATCGAAGTTCAGTCTTAAATTTTAAAGACCGTCTCAAATTTTGTTAAAGACTCAACATTTGGGACTGAATTTGGGTTTCAGATCAATTATAAATATATGTATATATATATATATATATATATATATATATACATGATGCCCAAACAGACATGCACTTGATCTAACGTCCTCGTTTGCAACTTGCATTCAAATGACTCGATGGTTCACGGGGTTTTGCAATTCATATATATATAAATATATATCCAAAATAAATAAACCTCCACAATCATAATCTTTTTATAATTCCAGTAACATTCAGATATTTACATACACTTGCATCCACCATCATCGTACAACTGCAGAAAGTAAATCATTTCTTATTGTAATATACAACGAATTAGTTGCTAACTTGTGACACTTATTTCACTCACATTGACTTCCTAATTCATATATTCTGTCAGTATCCACATCAAAACCGCTTGCTACTGTATTAGGTAAACCACCTCCTATTTCAATACGTTCATACAAACCTTCCCCTATGTCATTATACACCACCAGGCACCAAGTCAACATCATCACCCATCCATAACCAACCTCACTTCAATCGATTGCTAAATCCACTCAGCATCATCAAATAAAATATTTGTTGTCATGTTCCTTTATGAGTTAACATTAACTACTATTTCAAACATTGGTGGCCTTGATCTTTGCATCCATTGTATGCATAGAAACGCAACCTTGCATGTATATTTAGCACCTCGCTTTCCGTTATGCCATCTTCTTGTAGTTTTGGATCTACCAAACCTATCACATTAGACTTTTCATAAGGCCTCCAAGCTTGCATGATAGATAAGTATTTCAGCAATATTATATTAAATATAAATATAGTGTAGGAATTCAAAATGTTATTGTGCAAATTAACCATTCATTCAAAGTTCAAACCATGTTTAAATTGTCTCCATCCTCCTGAGCAGGTTCATCATTAAGTATAAGCTAGAGCTTATAACCTTGGAAACACGAACACCAAACCAATATATATTTGCTTTTTGTAATAGGTCACCACAGATTGCATGCATTATAGTATAACATCTGGACAAAAAGGTTATAAGGTCAAGAACTATGTATAAACTCAAAATGTGTCAATAATATTGTTTACCAAACAGAGAGAAGTCCATCCATCAATCAGATTGCGTCCATAAAGCACACGATTTGGCTGAAGTATGAATAATCGCCTCCCACTGCTATATATTACCTTCTATCAGTTGTGATAATATTATTTAGCCTCCAGGTTTTCGATTGTAGCCAACATTCATCCCAACTGCTCATTGTATTGATAACAACAGGAAAATATACTCAAAACTACTCATTACGTGAACAGTCAATATAACTCTAGTAATGTGAGATTCACGAGGCTAAGGAGTGAGAGGAATATTAAGTTGGAATTGCAAGCACAACAACACTAGAAGTATTGTTGTAAATTTCATACACGACCTGAAACCCAACCCGAAAACTACACGGAAATTAGCAGGTTAACCCGACCACTTTAGTTGGCGGGTCATTCTTTGGTCAACTCGAATTTGACCTGTTTATAAATGGGTGGGTTTAGGGTTTACCGGGTAACCCGAATTTGACCCGCCAAACCCGATTATATGATGTATCCCTTCCATACTATTAGTCTTTTATGTAGGATGTTAGTGTTGGTCCTTTATGTATGTAGTAATCAGTATGCCCATATATTCTTGTGTAAGTGTTATATTTTACTAATTTATTCTTTTATGTTGTTAATTATATTTTACTTATAGAAACTATATCTCTTTTAAATTGTTTTTCTTTTATTTATGCAGTATGCTAATATATTCTTATGTATGAAGAATGATATTTGAATAGGGTGATTCCATGCTTTATATATGCGCTGGTTTCCTGTTGGTGATTTTATAACTTGCCGCATGTTGGTGATTTGATTCTTTTGATTTTTGTGTAAGTGGGCAAAATTTGCTAATGGGTCAAATAGGTAAACCCGACACAAAACGACTCGACCGTTTAGTTAAACGGGTTACGCGGGTTGGGTCGGGTCAACCCGTTAAACGGTTGGTGAAAAATGAACCGTTTAATAACCAGGTTGACTCGACCCGTTTATAAATCAACCCGAACCCAAGTTGACCCGACCCGATCCTACACGACCTATTGACAGCCCTAACTAGAAGTACAACAGAGAGATCTATTTTCTGGAAAAAGAAAATTGGGGGGATGAAGTGGTTTGGTAGAATAGAAAAGAAAGAAAGAACTGCACCTTCTCTTGTCTATGTGCGTGAACAGTTAAAATGTAAGTGGGTGAAAGTTTCGGGACGGGTTGGGTCAAGTCGTATTCGGGTCATGTCTGCTCAACCCGTTTATTAAACGGGTCGGTTTCAGGTTGACCCATTTATAATCGTGCGGGTTTTGGGTTTGGTTCGTGTAACCCATTAAGAAAAAAAATTGTATAAAAAGATGAAAACATGAAAGAAGGGTGTTGTTGTCATTCACTTGTTGCAAGCTAAGATGAGAATAAAATTGTAAAAAGTTGTTAATATGGGAATAAACATGAAAACGTGAAGGAGTGAATCAGTAAAGAGGTGAAACCGCAGAAATTAGAATGACTGAATGAGTGGCGGCTTGGTAACGGGTAAATTAGGCTAAAGCGACAAATGGGTAGTGGACTGGGCTGGGCCTATGTTTTGTAGATTATAGAGTAATAAAAATATGTTTTATATTAAACGGGTCATGACAGGTCAAAAATGGGTTCACAGGTCGGGTTGGGTCAACCCGTTTATTGAATGGGTCAGAGCGGGTTGACCCGAAATTGACCTATTTATAAATGGGTCGGGTCGTGTTTTTTTCGTGCGGCTTATGAGTCATGTTTCGGGTCGTGTTAGAAATTGATGACCTTAGGTGAAACAGGGCCAAATGTATTCGTTTTTAAATGGAGATAGTGGAGAAGATGGCAGTGAGTGGTGTCCTTATTTCTGTATTTATCATAGAATTTATTTATTTAATTATAGAACCTCGAATCGTTAAAAACAACCAATGGATTAGAAAACAGAAAAAGCTAAACATCGATTGGATTAGAAACAGTTTAAAAAGCTCCATCTTTGAATGTTACAACTAACTAATAAATCAAAGACTGAAAATCAGTTTTTAGACTGTCTCAAAATTTACAAACAAATCAAATACTGATTTTCGGTCTTTAATATAAAATGTCTAAGACCAATTATTACGGTTACTAATCAGTCTTGGACTAAAGACTAAAATTTTCAGTTTTTAATTTACAGTCTTTAGATACATTTTTTTGGCAGTGTAAATTCATGTGTAATTTCTCCTTTTTACGACCGATTTTGAATTCAAGAGCTTTAGTGTAACGACCCACATTCTACGCATCAGAGGATCGTAGAATATTTATTTCATTTAGATATGAAGTTGTATGGTCATGTAACTTTGGGGAACGCCTATTAGGGTCATTTCCCATGTTCACGATTTTTAACGAATTTTAAATAACCGTTTTACCCCTGGAGAATCTTGTTTTGCCTATAACTTTTGATTGGTAAGGATTTTTGACCTGAAACCACTTCCATTGGATCCGGATGATGGTTTCTCTTTCCGTAGAGTGGTCACAATAATCAAACCGATTTAATGTTTGGGAGATATGGCTGAAATAAGATTTTGAAGGTAAAAAAACAGCTTAAACGGGCCTAATTTGGTAATTAGCAGCTAAGTCCATTAGGGATTTCGGGATTAGGGTTATATAAAGCCTAAAAGGGATTAGAGAAACCCTTCTTTTGTCATTTTCAGCCGCCACTAACATCCTTTGAACCCTAGTAATGGCCTCCATCGCCCAAACCTCATTTTAATCATTCCTTAATCACTTTTAATCACTAATCAAGCAAAACTGCATCAAATCAAGAGAAATCAACACCAAATCAGAGTTGGAGCTGCTGCAATACATAGAGATCGGTGCCATATCAGTTATAGTTTCAGATCTGAGATTTATTTGTGGCTAAGGTGAGTGATTTGCACTTTTATTCGCTAAATGCGGCTAATTAGGGGTGATTAGTGATAGTTAACGAAATTATGCATGATAAAAATCTGGAAAAATATTTAGAAATTCTTAAACATTATTTTATGCCTCTGGTAGAAATTTGGGTTAATTTCAATTAAGTTTGCTAATTCTAAGGCTAAAACATGGTTTAGGGGATTAAGGGGAAAATCGTGCTTTAGGGTATGTTCGGTCCATATTAACATGTTAAATTGTTGTTTTGATGTTTTTGATTGATTATGTATGATGCTACTGCTGTTTGGTATGTTTTGTGATGTCATAGGAAATTTAGAATGGTTGAAAACGCCGTCGTTTGGCGAAATTAGCTTGCTGGAAAAACTGCATATTTCCTAGGTCGAGAGGGAGGGGGGGAGAGGGGGGTATGGCCACGAACCGGATTCGTCAGGGGGATATGGTCACGAACCGGATTCCTCGGGGGGAGGGGGGTATGTTCACGAACCGGATTCCTCTGGGGGTATATGGTCACGAACAAGATTCCTCGGGGGGGGGGGGGGGGAGGGGTGTATGGTCATGAACCGGATTCCTCAGAGGGGGTATGGTCATGAACCAAATTCCTTAGGGGGGTATGCTGACGATTCCTGAAGGGGGGTTTGCTGAGGATTCCTGAAGGGGGTATGCTTACGATTCCTGAATGGGGTATGCTGACGATTCCTGAAGGGGGTATGCTGACGACGACCACGACCCGAACTAAGACGAATGATACCAAAACCCGAGATGCAAAGGAAGTCCAAATTCGAATTTATTACTTAGGATCCAGACGAGAACCAACGATTTAACTTCTCGAGTTGGACTCTGCTACGGGACGTGTGCAAAGGGGTTATCGATATCCATAACTTTGGTTCACTACTGAAGAGAGGGGGCATGTAGACGAACCAGAGCCAGGGAAGGTGGACTGGTTGGCCCATTAGGGTTATTGACTATGGACCAGTGTAGTAGGGACAGTGTAATAATTGAATGGAGTTGCCATCGTAGCCCCAAAAAGGCAAATTGGTCGTAGCAATACTTGTACGGAGTTGCCGTCATGACCCCAAAGATTTTGTGACCAGAGCGGTAGATATTGTATGCTTTACGCACTGAGTGAGAGATGTGAGGAAGATTACTATGTTTGATGTTCGCTATCAACATGACACGCACATTTCTAGTTTACACACTATGTCCGTGTTTACCTTAGAGTACTGTACATCTTGTTGTGCTAACTCTTTGGTTGCAGGTCCAGGTTCAGGTATGATTGATTTATACCTATTACTGTTTTGTTTTGCTGCTTAACGCTCATATCAGACTTTTGTCTAACCTAGAGTTTTATGTCTCTTCTTATTACTCTGGTTGCTCTTAAACGGGCAGACTAGAGACAGGTTAGGTGGTATGCATGAGTAGCTGTCCGGAGGCAAGTAGGAGGCTTCCACGTATTATTTATATGTATTCTCCCTGTGTAGTTGCTGGTCACCACTTTGGGCATTGGTAGTGCACCTTTTCCACTTTGCTTTAGAGATAGTTTTTTTTAATTTGTTATAATGGAGGATCATAAGCTGTATTTTTGGGATTTCCGCTGCTATGATGGTTATGATTTAGTTCTCAGCTTATGCACTGTCTCGCCTGTTTTATATCAAGTTATGTTACTATTATATTTTATTCCATGCGCTGTGAGATATACTACGGGTTCTTTGTTGATTCATTGCATTGTTTCTTTCTTTTGACGACCGTCCCGTGCTGGTTGGACATCGGTACAGCGCATTTCGAGGGAAATATCGGCTAGTGCGGGGCGGGTTGTCACATTTGGTATCAGAGCTCTAGATTGCATAGTTAACCTAGGGAGGACATCAGAGAAAGATAGTATACATATAAAAGAGCGGGTATTTGTGATATTTTGGTTTTCAAAAGCTATATATACACACACACTATTAGTATATCTAAGGATGAAGTCGCACTGCACTGGCACCATTAAGGAGATGGTTAATCGTTTTTCTTTACAGATAAGATAATGAGCCGAAATACGAGGAGTACGGGGTCAGGAGCCAATAATAGGGATGCCCGTGACATGAGGATGATTTTTACTACCTTCATGAGAGAGATGCTCAGAGATGTTCAAGGGGCAGCTCCTAATGCTGCAAATGGTGGTGGTCCAGTGGTGCAGTCGCCTAAAGCCGATTTCGCCAAGCTTAACAAGGATTATACTAGTCTTAGTGGGAAGCCATTCCATGGAATGTAATCAGCTACAAATGTTCAAGATTGGCTAGATAGTTGTGAGTGCATCTTTGAAGATTTGGGGATCGAAGATGCAATGAAGAGGAAGTTAACATCGCATCAGCTTCAAGGGCGAGCGATGAATTGCTGAAATGCCATTAAAGCAGTTACTTCTGAGGATCAAGTTACTTGGAATCAGTTTAAAACTCGTTTTAGTGATAAGTTTATCCCAACTTCTCAGAAGTCAGAGTTGTTCAGAAAGTTTCTAGAGCTTAAGCAGAATGGTAGGGCAATCTCAGAGTATATTGCTGAATTCGATGCCTTATCGAAGTATGGATTATCCCTTATTGACACTGCCGAGAAGAAGAACGAGAAGTTCATAACTGTCTTAGATGGGTACTTTGGGGAAAGGCTTATAAACCACATTGATGAGACATTTGAATCTATTGTGGGAAAAGCATTGAGATCGGAGAGTCTTTACCCTAAGTAAAAGACCGAGATCATTACTGCATCTACATAAGAGCCAAAGCCGCAAGCGAGCGGTGGAGGTAAGGGTAATTCCTAGAATAAGAGGAAACAGAACCAGACCAAGGATGGTCATAAGAAGAAAAACAAGAAAGATATCGAGTGTTTTAGCTGTGGCAAGAAGGGCCACTATGCTAGTGAATGTCGAGCTAAGCCAGGGGAAAAGAAGTGCTTCAACTATAGCCAGGTGGGACATTTCAAGGATAAGTGTCTGCAACCTCCTAAAGAGAAGCTGATCATGAAAGCATATTCTATCAACGTTGTTCCTTCTTTGCTCAATGCCCCAACTGTGGCACAGAAGGGAAAAGGTATCTTTATTCAAGGTATGCTTTCCATTTATGATGTTCCTGTTCGAGTGTTATTTGATACCGGAGCTTCCCATTCCTTCGTATCTAATGACTTGGTAGATAGGTTGGAATTGGGACCCGAACAAGTCAGTAGACCTTTAGTTGTGATGTTTCCGATCGGTGGTTCGACTAGCCTTAGTATGATTTGCCATAATATGGTCTTATCAAGTCATGGATGTATGTTTGCTTGTGATTGTTTTATTTTGGGCTTTGCTAGGTTTGGCATTATCTTGGGAGTCCACTGGCTCCAAATGTATGGGGTGGTGGTAGACTGTGAGGGGATTTCGGTGACCATTAGAGCGGACAATGGGCGGAGGGTGGTATTGGGTTGCCTACCTAGTGATGAGGTGATGGCTAGTTTTCTACATTCCCTCGACATCCCCCAGGATGAGTTATCAGATGTGCCTGTTGCTGGCGAGTATCCGGACATCTTTGAGGAAGTGACTGGACTTCCACCACACCGAGAGATTGAGTTTCGGATTGATTTAGTGAAAGATGCCAGACCTATAGTGATGCCTCTTCGTCGCATGGCGCCAAGGGAGAAGCGAGAGCTCGGGTGCAAGTGAGCGATCTTTTGAAGAAGGGATTTTTCAGAAGAAGTGTTTCTGAGTGGGGAGCACCAGTTGTGTTTGCAACCAAGGAAAATGGTTCCCTTCTATTGTGTGTGGACTACCGCAAGTTGAATAAGGTGACGGGGAAGAATAAGTATCCTCTTCCACGAATAGATGATTTGTTTGTTCAACTGGATGGAGCAAGAATATTTTCTCAGTTGGATCTTGTGACAGGTTTTCATCAGCTCCGAGTAGCAGCTGAGAGCATTCCTAAAATGACATTTCAGACACCATCGGGATTCTATGAGTGGTTGGTCATGCCATTTGAGTTGACCAACGCACCTGCATATTTTGTGGATCTTATGAATAGAGTTTTCAGGGATCAATTAAATAAGTTTGTTCTTGTGTTCATGGACGATATCTTGGTTTACTCGAGGACGGAGGAAGAACAAAAGGAACATTTGAGGAAAGTGTTGAGGAAACACCGACTGAAAGAAAAAATTTCTAAGTGTCAATTCTGAAGAAGGGAATTGAGATTCTTGGGCCATGTTGTTTCAGAGAATGGTATTGCCGTGGATCCTGCGAAAGTGGCTACGGTGCAAGATTGGTCTACGCCCAAGAATGCAACAGACGTAAAAGTTTCTTGGGGTTAGCTGGATATTATCGTAATTTTATCCAAGGCTTCTCCAAGATAGCGGCACTGTTAACTCAAATGACAAAAAAGAATCAAGCTTTCCCTTGGGACAGAAGGTGTGAGAATGCATTTAAAAGCCTAAAGGAAAAGTCGACGTGTGCGCTAATGTTAGTTGTTCCTAAAGGGAACGAAGAGATGATGATATATACGGATGCCTTTTGTACCGGACTGGGTGTTATACTGATGCAAGGAGGTAGGGTTGTAGCTTATGCTAGTCGGGAACTGAAACTGCATGAAAAATACCCTACCCATGATTTGGAATTGGCAGCGATCGTGTTCGCGTTGAAGATATGGAGACATTATCTCTTGGGAGAAAGATTCGAGTTGTTTACCGACCATAAGTCATTAAAGTATCTTTTCTCTCAGAAAGATCTAAACCTTCATCAGCAGAGATGGTTAGAGTTCTTGGCTTCATATGATTTCAATATCGCATACACACCCAGGAAGGGCAATGCGGTGGCTAATGCGTTGAGTAGGAGACATGCCAGTTTGGGGGCTATGTTTCTGGAATGGAAGCAATTGGAATATATCGCAGGATATGATTTTAGACTTAAGTGTGAATTGGATCTAGAAATGTTTGCAAGTTTGACGATCAGACCGACTTTGATTGAGCGAATTGGTTCCAGTCAGAGGGATGCTGCTAATATACTGGAAACCATCTCCAAAGTTAAGATGGGCATCGACAATGAGGAGATGAGCAAGTATGGACTTGATCGAGAAGGATGGTTTCGAAAGAAGGGGAGACTAGTTGTACCCAACGTTAATGGATTGAGAGATGAAGTGCTTAGAGAGTGTCATCACTCAAAACTGACTATACATCCCGGTGGTAACAAAATGTATCGAGACATGAAGCAAACCTAATACTGAGAAGGGATGAAGAGAGACGTTGGGAAGTTTATATCCAAGTGCATGAATTTCCATTTAGTTAAAGCTGAGCCAAAGAAGCCTGGTGGTTTGTTACATCCATTAGAAACTCCCGAATGGAAATGGGAACAAGTCTCAATGGATTTCGTTGACGGTTTACCAAGGACTTAATCAGGTCATGATAATATTTGGATGATTGTAGATCGATTAACTAAGACTGCAATGTTCATACCAGTCAAGTCAAATAGAACGACAGCTAAGTTAGTAGAACTGTATATGAAGTGGGTGGTGAGATTTCATGGAGTACCCAAAGGCATTGTGAGTGATCGAGATCCATTATTTACTAGTGGGTTTTGGAAGATCTTACAAGAGGCTTTAGGATTAGAATTACATCTCAGTATCGCATATCATCCTCAAACAGACGGTCAAACAGAGAGGCTGAATCATGTATTAGAAGATCTCTTGTGAGCTTGTATATTGGATTTTGGAGGATCAAGGGATGATCATTTGCATTTAGCTGAGTTCACATATAATAATAGTTATCAGTCCAGTATTGGTATGGCTCCATTTGAAGCTTTGTAAGGGAGACCGTGCAACTCACCATCATGTTGGTTGGAAATCGGTGAGAAATTTGTGCTTGGGCCAGATGTAATAAGAGAAACTTATGAGAAAATCAAGGTTATTCAACAGCGAATGAAGGCCGCCCAAGATAGGCAGAAGAGTTTTGATGATAAGAGATAAAGTGATTTGAAGTTCTCCATTGGTGACTTGGTATTCATCAAGATCTCTCCATTAAAGAGTGTGATTCGTTTTGGTAGGAGAGATAAGTTGGCACCAAGATTTGTTTGTCCACTCCCAGTTCTCGAGCAAGTTGGGAATTTAGCGTATAAGGTTGAGTTACCTGACAAGATGGCGGGAGTTCACAATGTATTTCATGTTTCCCAGTTAAGCAAATTTGCGTGCGACCCTAGTGTGGCTATTTCACCAGATCAGTTGGATGATATTGAGGTAGAACCCGAGGCGGTTGGGAACCACAAACCTATTCGTATTGTCGAGCACGATACGAAGCAACTTCCAAGGAAGATGGGGAAACTAGTCAAAGTCCTGTGGGGTGACGATGAGAAAGACTATACTTGGGAAACAGAGGAGAACATAAGGAAGATGTATCCAGAACTCTTTGCCTGGTAAGGTTTTAGTAATGATACAGTGTTCTCTTATTAGTAAACCGCATGTTAGGTTAGGTTTGTTGTGTTGTTATGTATGTTTGATTGTTTGCTAATGGTTGATAGGCATGCGGAAACCTTTGTACGTTTTGGTTAAGGAATTTCGGAGACGAAATTTCTTAAGGGGAGAGAATGTAACGACCCACATTCTACACATCATAGGATCGTATAATATTTATTTCATTTACGTACGAAGTCGTATGGTCGTGTAACTTTGGGGAACGCCTATTGAGGTCATTTCCCATGTTCACGATTTTTACCGAATTTTAAATGACCGTTTGCCCTTGGCGAATCTTGTTTCATGTAATGACCCGCACTGGCAGGGGTATTATGATTTATTTATTCAATTATATCAATAGTGATATAGTGAATTAAATGGTCGTGGAATTAAATAATGGTGAATATTTAATTAAAATAATAAATTAAATAATATATTTAATTTTGAAATAATCAAAATTGGTTGAAATGGCAATATGGTGTGAACTGGATCATCTGTGATATTTAATTCAGTTTAGAATTGAATTAGAATAACGAATATATTATTTGAACGACAGTTTGAACGTATAAGTATATTTTAATTAAAACCGAGCTTGAAATGGCGCTGCAGTTCGTAAATTGGCGATTTGAACTTCAACTGAATGTACAGGATCCATTTTAAGCCGGAATTCTGTGAAACAAGAAACGTGTGGAGCTGGTGGAGTATATCTTTCTAGTGGAAGAGAAAAATCGGGATTTCGTCGTATAGATTTTGAGATATGTCCAAATCAAATATTAAAATAGTCGCTATGGAATCGTTTATCGACCGTAACGGATTATTCGATATAACTAGAGATCGGATTTGAATTTAGACAAGGTTCTTTTGGGACATAGTGATAATTTAATTTTTAGAATTTTACTGTAATTTTTAATTAATTAAATATGCAACTTTTTATTTGGAGTGTTTTGCACCTCGTATCAGCGATTTTTGGGTTTCACAATATGAGTCAAACTACCGGTATTATTATATTTCTGGGATTGTGGCGCATTGATCATCACGATGGTGTAGTTGATCCGGTCGATAGCAGTTCGTAATTAACGAAGTTTTGAAGAATGAGATGACCGAATTCTTTTAAAACTCAAAAGAAATATCCTAACTATTCTATGATCCTAAAACAAGGCCACGCACACACTTGTTACAGCCAAAATTTTGGGTGGTTTCAAACCAAAAGATGTGGAAGGATTAAATCCATACCAACTAAAACAAAGACCTATAAAAATACCATGATTTTTCTAACTTAAGGGTTTACATTCCTTCTGTAATCAAAACAAGCCGCCACAAAAGTTACACAGCAAGAACCATATAATAATTCAAGTTCAAAAATCCAAATAAATTCCAATTAAATCCTACAAATCAATCTATAAGCGTATTCGTGTTGCTGGGAACCTCCTCTTCAATCAAGTATGGCTATTTTTGGGTGCGACATCAACTACTGTTCGCTGGTTCTTCACAGCGCAGGCTAGGGTGGGTTTGGCAAGCGATTTGAGGGATCGATTCAAGCTGTGTGTGTTGTTTTTGAGACCAGGAGATAGTTCCGCACCCTTTGTGCTGATCTGGTGGGTTTCCGCGACATTGTTTGACGATGCCGCACTGTAGCAGTGCTCGATGAGGTCAGAGACGCGATACGAAATACTGGTGCGAGTTCTGTGTTAAGGGTATTGAGCGCATGGGGGTGGACGTGTGTATTCATGAAAAGGAGGGGTTGAACGAGAGAAGCAGTCAACAACAGGTGGAGCTGATGGTGGTTGGAGGACGTGGAAGAGAAGGGTGAGGATTTGTTTGATTTTTTCGGTGATACAGTAGAAGGGGAAGGGAAGTTATAATGCCTGAAATGATGGAAATGGTGTTATACCGGGATGGGGGATGCAGCGTTCACGGTGGAGAAGAAAGATGGATGTCTGAAGTAGTGAGAGGAAGTACTGTAGTTGTGGGGTGAACTGGTATTGATGTCGGCGGGTTCGATAACAATAAGAGTATAACTCTTGCAATAGGGAGAATAATGGTGGTGTCATGGTCAGTTTTTCGTGGAGTGTGAATGGAGCAGGGAAGGTCGTGGAGAAGAAGGCTAGTCACGGGTCGGGTTTTTTTGCAAAGGATTTGGGATGAGAATGGGCTATATGAATTTGGTAAGGCCCGGTTACAATACTAATTAAATTTAAGATTTATATAAATGCATTAACTTCTGAATACCATAACTTGTACGTACTAAATCAGAATTTCGAACGGTTCGATCCATTAGAATCGTATGGATGGACACTACACCATGGAACTGACTGGGAGCGAATATGAGCTCGTTACAATTTATTGAAAAATAATTTGTCCGTCTGAATCAAGCGATGGTTATCGTTATTAACGATGATCGTCCAATGTGAGTAAATCTCACTAACTCTGAACATTTTATAATTTCATGTTATATTTTTAGAACTGTTAGATGTTGGCTGATTGACAGTATGTTGACTGTTTAATTGAACTGCTAGTCAGTTAGTTGAATTTCTATATTGATTCTGTTTAACAGAATATATCATATGGAACTGAAAGTGATGTTATCTATATTGTTTAACATCTGTGATGCAGGGAAACAGGTTGGAGGAATCCAACTGGATTCCTCAACATTTATTTTACTGTTTTTCATATATTGTGATATATGATGTGTTATATAATCTGTTATGGATTATGTGTGTTGGAATGATATTGATCATTTTTATTCGATATTTTAAATATCATAAAATACCCTGGGATGTAAAGAGAATTATTTCAATGTATATTGAAATAAAGGGAGTTTATAAAATCAACAGATTTTGAAAAAGGAAATATTTCGAAAGTAAATAAAAAGGGAAATCATTTGTAAAGTGAAGAACTGTTACTAAAAGTAAATCTTTATAAATGAATAGTTTATTCGAAAAGAATAAAGGAGTTAATCAATGTTAGTTTAATCGATTAGAGTTAAAGAATAAAGGAGTTAATCGATGTTAGTTAATCGATTAGAGTTAAAGTAAAAGGAGCTAATCGATGTTAGTTAATCGATTAGAGTTAAAATAAAAGGAGCTAACCGTTATTAGTTAATCGATTAGTGATAAAGTTAAAAGGAATTAATCGATGTTAGTTAATCGATTAGAGAATAAAGTAAAAGGAGTTAATCGATGTTAGTTAATCGATTAGAGTTAAAGTAAAAGGAGTTAATCGATGTTAGTTAATCGATGTTAGTTAATCGATTAGAGAATAACGTAAAAGGAGTTAATCGAATATAGTTATTGGAATAGAAAGCAAAGGAGTTAATCGAATATAGTTTATTCGAATAGAAAGTAAAAGGAGTAAATTGAATATAGTTTATTCAAATAGAATGAAGGAGTTAATCAAATATATAGTATTCAAATAGAATTAAAAGAGCTATCGAATATAGTTTATTCGATAGGAGTTAAGTGAATAGAGTTAGAGTTAAATCGAATAGAGTTAAGTGAAAAGAGTCAATCGAATACAGCTATTCGAGGAGGGTAAAGTAAGGAAGATAGTAAAAGGAATATAAAGTGAACTTTGCCTATTTCAAAGTTAGAAATGTTGTTCAGTTAAGGTCTGAGAGGTAGTTCTACCCCAACTTGATTGGCTTCGTTTTTAACTAAGGAGTAGTTAAGGTTCGGCAGTAAAGGAAGTGGTTTGGGTTGGCATAGCAATGTTTGTTTAAACATCTGTCTAAGTCCAATGAAGAAGCTTTGGAAATGTTTTCAAAATAAAAAATTAGAAATGTTTTCTAATAAAGAAAACAAGAAATGGAAATGTTTTCCAATGGTAATAACATATATTTTCTAAATTTAGAAAATAAGAAATGTTGAATATAGGGAAACAGGAGATGAAAAATGAACTAAAGAGATAAATGATGAACGATGTTTGATCGATATTATTTCCAAATGGAAATAATATCGTTGTTTGCACACCTATTTTTTTCGATAGTTAAATCACAGACTATCGAAGTTTTGACCATTTTAACGTTGTTAATATGGAGAGACCGGTTGGATTATTATCCAAACAACCACTCTGTATTGGCATAAGCGTTGCGAATCATATATGCCAAAGGAAATTGAAGACGGAGTTATGCAAGGGCTATCCTGTTTACAGAATAGTGCCTTCGGTTCATCCTGTTCCTGGATGACTTGTGAGCGGATGTCTGACAGAGTATTTCCAGACGATCACGTATATTGATTTCTCCAACTGTACCAAGAGTGGAAGCGGAGAAGGAAACTTCTTTAGCTAACACATAATGTATGGTTGAGGACATCAATCGGTGATTTGATGGATTTGATGGTGTGGCATTCAAAGTGAATCTAGTATGATGATAAAGCGTAGCTTTTAGCCTCATCATCCGGTAAATGACAGAAATCGGGCAGGCAACATGGCTAAGTCGGTCACACCGAAGTAGGGTGTATAATCACCTGATCTAGAGTTTCATTTACTTCTTAAAATCTATTGTTGATGCTGTCCCATTCGGGAAACGGTTGCTGATCCCAGCCGTTGGTGATATACATTCGATACACTCAAGCGAAATGAGTGGCCGGTCATGTGTGGCCGGGTTGCAAGATGTTCTTGTGAACCCAGTGTATTCCTCTCTAGAGGTACACTAGCGAAAGGTGGTTCCATACCTTGTCATAGTTGGAAATCCATTACCCAATACGTGCTTGCGGTTTTGATTGTATACTATATATGTAGAACGTGAGATGAAAGCGTTTCTGCTAGATGATTATATATACTGTGGTTGATAGACATTATTATAATATCAAAAGGTTTTTAATATAAAGATATTTGGATTCTCATAAGGGAAAAACCCATTCCGTTATGCGGCGTGGTCTTATGAGATATCGTTTACTTGTTCGAACTGTTTTTAAACTGTTTTACTCATACCAGTCCCATGACTGACCCGGAGTTTACTTTGTTGTTTTCCCTAAACTCTTGGGTGCCTAAATTTGTATGGGCAGTCAAGTAGTCGGGATTTTACAGATACACTTGAAGTGCTTGGAGCAGGAGGCTTCAGGATCATATAGCTATTATTATTCCGCTGTGTTGTAAGTGCTGTACTTTGATAATGATATGTATATGCAAGTACAGATTTGTATTTCAAAGTTATGTTATGAAATATATTTATTCGTTCCGCTGTGAGATTCGTGTTACTCTGATATTGAGTTCTTCTTCTTCTTCTATTCTAATTTTCTATCTTATCTTTCCTCACCCTCTAATTTCTTTCACTAATCACCAGGATTTTTCGATGTTTTGGTTATCGACATTGTGTTTATGTCGATAACCAAAGTCGCTAAAAATCCGGGTCATTACAGTTGGTATCAGAGCTTAAGTTTAAGTGAATTACCTTGGCTTTGTGGTGTGACTCGGTAGAGGCAGGGTTAGTAACACCCTAGACTGAGATTGAGTGTATATATACGAGTAAATGTATTTGTTATTGATATAAAATTTGTTTTATATTGTGGAGATTTATTGGTTGAGTTGTTTGTGAATTCTGGTCGATCAGTTTGATCCACTGTATCGGTAGGAGTTACTAAACACTCGAATACGATGGGTCAGCATGATATGTTTTGAAAGAGGGTAAATGAAAATAAGTTTACCCAACGTATATTTTGATATATATTGGATATATTGGTTGTTATTATAATCGAGTTAGATTATAAATTAAATGGATATGTAAATAACCAATCAGAATTCATATAAGTGAAATGCGTGAAATCAAATGAGTTAAATCTGAAATTTTAAACCAGAAATTGAGTTAAAATTCTGGAGAAATTAGATAAGTGTTTGTAAATGAATTTGGATTAAAAATTAGGAAAATTTAAGATCCTGGGAGATTTTAAATTGTTTTACAAGCAGTGTGAATTATATTTTGAAATGAATTTCAAAGTGGAAATGTTTAGAAATGGTTTTATAGTATTGAACTCACTTCGATCGCTGGAAATTAGATTCTGATGATGACAGCTGCATCATCAGTATTCATTTTCGAGTTGTAAGTGACGGATTACTACCAGAGATACTGTTTTGAATTTGTTTTGGGAAAGACAAGTTGTGTTGAATTTCAAAATGGGATTTATAATATAGAATTTGAATTTTTAAAATAGATTTGAAATATTAACTTGTTTAAAAGAAATAAAACGAGAAGTTCCTTTATAAACGAAGTTTATAAAAAGTTCTTTTATAAACGAAGTTTATAAATGAAGTGAAGAGAATTATCATTGGATAATTCAGAAATAAAAATACAAGTGTGAAGTTGAAAGGGAAACCTATTTTCCAAAGCTAGTAGTATCGATTTCAAAAATATAGGAATTGAAACCGAGACTTATTTAAAGGAATTTGAATAAAGGAAGTTCAAACATAGGATTTGAATATAGAAAATTCAAAAGGGGATTTGAATAAAGAGAATTCAAATAGAAATTGAATATAGAAATTCAAAGGGAGTTTGAATATATGAAATTAAATGGAATTGAAATAGAAATTGAATATAGAAATTCAAAGGGAGTTTGAATATATGAAATTCAATGGAAGTGATATTGAATTTGAATATAGAAATTCAAATGGGGTTTGAATATAGAAATTCAAATGAGGTTTGAATATAGGAATTCAAATGGAATTATAATATAGAATTTGAATATATGGAATTTGAATATAGAAATTCAAATGGAAATTATAATATAAAATTTGAATAGAAATTGAATGGAATTAACTAATTCGAAGAGGAATTAGTTAATCGATTTTTGAATTTGAAGTTGAACTTTGAAAGATGGATTGGATTTGTAAATGGATATTTGTGACGGCCTAGAATTTCGCTCGATCCGAATCAGTCGTTAAACCGATCTAGACCGTTCGAAACCCCTGATCGTTTGAGAACAGGACAAATCAGAACACAAACAGAAGAACATTTCATTGCTATTACAACAATTCCATCAGATACAAGAATATACAGAGTATAAATGAATAAATTACACTCGAAGAATATCAGAGATTACAATAAATTACAAAGCAGCGGAAAATAATACAAAGCACAACTGAAGGTGATATACGGATACAGAGCTTTCCGGATATCATTCCAGCTGTAAACCAGGATCCTGTGAATATAAATCTGCAAAACCAAAACTACTAGCTGCCCGTGCGGAAAATAGGGGCACCCAGAGTTTAGGTTAAAACAATAAACTCCAGGTCAGTCATGTGACTGGTGTGAGAACTAAAACAGTTATTTAAAGCTTTACTTTAAAAGAAAGTAATTCAAGGGACCACGCCGTATAACACGGAATGGGTTTCCTCCCAAGAATACCAGTGCATAGAATAAACAACGCAATGCTTTTTCGAAAAATGAAGCTGTTATAAGACCCAGGTCCCATCACACAATGCAACGCAAGCCGGAGGATAGGGTTTTACCTTATAACAGCCAAACATGCTTGATACGTTTAAAACAAATCATTTGATACTATAATAAGTGTATAGTGTCAAAACAATTTCAATCATAAATATAAATCATAGACGGCATGAGTGCCCCATCCCACTATGTCGCCATACTAGGCTCTACAAATAAAGCCGAAATACACGTATTGGAAATTGGATTCCGTCATGAGTCGAGGCAAGGGGCAAGCTCCTCTCCGCGTTCGAGACACTCTAGCAAATGCCTCAGGATTACGCACACTGGGTAACCCCTGGATCTTCAGGGCCGGTCCTCACTTACGTTAGAGGATTAATTATGCCTGAACACACGTTTCCCGGTCCTTACAGACCTATAATCGAGGCGCCTCATCCAACAACCACAAAGGTGAAAAGTATATAAATGTCAGGGCTGGTAAGTCACTGACACCACCAAAGCTAGAAAGAAACGTCGTGCTCTCCCTGCAGTCCGTATCCCGTTTTTAACTCATACCGAGGTGTGAGGCTCGCGAATTCACGCTATACACAAAGCTACGCCACAAAGGCCATGCTTTGATCATCAACCACAAGACTCTGCTTTTCAACAGAAGCCTTGATCATTGCATCTTAGCGTGCCACACAGGCAATTCATGCCATGCGACTGATGTCCATCGATATACAACCTCTGAGCTCGTATGTCTCAGAGAAGGGCGTTATGCAAAAGAATAAATTCTCCGCCGCCAAACAGATGTATATTTAATAGAAATCAATCAACACAGAATAAAATCCAATGTCAGACACACAATCCATTTACAAGTCCGTTCTGGGTCTGAACGAAACCGGAGGCACTTTCCTCGCATATCCATCCATCTCCAAGTACGTCTGGACGACCACCAACTATTTCCATCCTCTTGGGTGTACAGCCCAATCAGGATCGTCAGTAATTACCCAAACGATGTGAAAACTTCCGGTCTTCGACCACCGTCTTCATCTTCGACTTATCGTCGAATCGGTTATTCAGAATGGGTGTAAACCCGGACTTTCCGAACAACCCGCGTATATTAAAAACAAATGTTACGCAAACACAACATACGCCTCATTCCAATTCATTAGTCACTAACCGCAAATTAGCAAGAGAACAATTTCCCAAACATTAACCCCGAAGGCCGAAACCAACATCAGATCAATATCCAGGAAACCATTCTTCTTAGCCAACCTACAGCTAGTTTTTAAATTTCACATTCTTAGGGAAATGTTCCCATTAATTTTATCCAAGATAAATTCTTTAAAATTTATCCTGTAATCTTCCTTTGGATGTCTTTTAAAACCAAATTATGGTTTTTCCAACTAGTCGAGATTAGTGAACCGTAACGAAGTAGTTATTTATTTTATTTCCCAATCCCAACCTATTCATCCCATGAAGCAAAACTGGTAATACTCCATATCTAACACCGTGGTGTTATCGGTAAAATTAATTACCATTTCACGTTCAAATCTAATTAAAGATTTATCTATCGCTTTGGAGCAAAACTGGTGATACTCCATTCTCGCTCATTTCTAAATTTGACAATTTAGATTATAGATTCACATTTCAAATCTAATTGCAGATTCAATAAAACTCCTTTTACTGGGTTAAAGAACTAGGTGTTATTTAAAACACAGTTCATGACAAACCCAAATCACATTCTATTTATTATTGGGTTAAAGAACTAGTGTTATTTAAAACACCGTTCACGATAAACCCATTTCAAATCCAATCAAATATATTAGAAATTCTGATTCTTTAAAACCCCTTTTTAAATCTAATTTATTTATTTAAAAACAATTCGGGTTTTGAATTGAGTTCAAACTAGTTCATTTCGATAAAAATTCATTTTTATCTTTTCAAATATGGAGTTTTTCATCCCAAATTTTCCCAAATCATTTCTAATGATTTTACACAAATTATTACTATTTTTAATAATTTTATCAAGGCCCGTACAGTCGATTTCCATCAACGGCCATCGAACTGCACTTACAGCGACCTTTTTCGAATTTGATTTGGACGTATCTCCAAATCCAACCGTTAGATTTTGAATTTCTAATATTCGTTAGAAAGCTCTTTTCGATACGAACCCAACGGTTCCGGTTTTAGGAGAATCCGACGGTCGGATCTCCCGTAATGTCCGTTTGAAATAAATGGTCGAAATTCACGAACTGCCGCGGCGCGGCGCGTTCTATTCAGGCCATTATATTATATATATAATATATATAATATATATTTTCGTCGATTACTATTTAAAACGAATTTTATAAATAGTTTTGAATTCGTTTCAAAAATCATTTCAACTTCCATTTCAATTCGCTTTCAATTCAATTTGAATTCGTTTTCTATTCGATTCAATTCAAAATCGTTTTATATTCAATTCAAATCGAAATCGTTATATATTCAATTCATTTCGAAATCGTTAAAATCGATATAAATATCGTTCACGTCAAAATGGCGTCAATCTAATCAACACGGCTTCATATATTTCTATTTCAAATATTTCTTTTCCAAATATCTCTTTTTCAAATATTTCTATTTGTCAACACACGACTAATCTCAATGAATGAGTACCGTCCACGTGTGACTATTTTTGTTAAATTATTTCGTTCAACACATGACTAATCTCAACGGATGAGGACAGTCAACACATGAACCTTTATTTTATATGGATAAAGATGTAAATTTTATTATAAAAATAATTCGTTCAACACATGACTAATCTCAACGGATGAGTATAGTCAACACATGAACCTTTATTTTATATGGATAAAGATGTAAATTTTATTATAAAAATAATTCGTTCAACACATGACTAATCTCAACGGATGAGTATAGTCAACACATGAACCTTTATTTTATATATTCTTAATTTTCTAAATTGGAATGAGGCCCAATCAATTATCATATAAAGTTAATTATATGGATTTTCATACAACACATGTATATAATAACATTGAAAAACAATCAACCATCAACCAAAGTGCACTACACTGTATAAGCATCAAATATAGATATCTAACGCTTATACAGCCTGTCAATCAATCGATCGACATATTTAATTAATCAGGATGAGTGGAATTCATATTTCATCCCAACACCCGTGTGGGGTTTCAAACAATCAAACACAGATTTTATTTGTGCAGTTGGGCGATGTGTAAAATTTATCGACCCAATCAATATCAGTCAAATAGGTGTACATAAACAAACCATCCGGTTTGTAAATGAATTTTCATTTATTCACATTCACGTTAAAAATTATATTTTTAACGATAAAACATTTTATTTTAACATATGAATATCTATTCAGTTCATTCTTTAAATAAAATGATCTTTCTATTTTTCTAACATATTTTAGAAAATTTCGGCGGCATAACGGCACGATACTAGAAACGGGACAAGGCCTAGCCTTACCCCCGGTCTAGTGAAGGCCCACGCCATTCACACATCAATCAAATCCATTCATTCTCACCAAACAATTCAATTTCAATCAAATAATCTAATTAATTTATGCGACCAAAACAAACAAGTCCATGGTCTGTGGACGATTGTGTCGGGTGCTACTAAGCACCGTCTGCATCCTAGTATATATATATAACTAGAAAGATTAAATTGAAAGGTGAGAAGTTCTCACCGATAACTATCCAACTTCACGATACTTCATTTATGGAAATCTTCTTCATTCTCGCCTTTTTATCATCTTCGTTGCCCGTAGTCACTACATATATAAAAATCACACATTTTTATATTTTGATGTCTTTAAAATAAAAATCACATTTTTATTTATTTACTTTCAATTTTTAAAAATCATATTTTTATAAACACTTCATACATTTAAAAATCGAATTTTTTTACTACGATGTTTTCTATATAAAGATCTCGTCTTTTCTAATATTTCGCCTTTTCTACTTTAAAGATTTCACCTTTTCTAATTTAAAGATTTCACCTTTTCTAATTTAAAGATTTCACCTTTTCTAATTTAAAGATTTCACCTTTTCTAATTTAAAGATTTCACCTTTTCTAATTTAAAGATTTCACCTTTATAAAAATCTCATTATAAAAATCACATTTTTATTTTTCTACACATATAAAGATGCTATTTTTAATATTCCTAAAATGTAAAAATTATATTTTTAATCCACTACATAAGTAAAAAATCAAATTTTTACATCTTCTACTTAATAAAGATCATATTTTTAATACTTTAAAAATATAAAAATCATATTTTTAATATTCCTATATAGTAAAGATTATATTTTTAACCTTATATATATATATTACTGATTTTATAATTGCTATATTTATTTAAATAAACTGATTTAAAAACCGATTACTAAAAAGTAAATTAAAATAAATAAATTAAAGTGAAAACAAAACTTACAGCTAATTGGAGGAGAGGGGGGGTTTCTCCTGCGCGCGAGGCTGTGGTGGATGGGGTGGCATGGAGGCGGACCTCGATTCTCGATGGCGGGCTCATATTGGGTGATTTGGGGCTGGTTTCGTCGGAGGGAGGGAGGAGGAGGCGAGCAGGTGGCAGAGAAGGTGGAGGGGGGTCGCGGAGGCCCCACGGCGGTGCTCTGGCGGATGGTACAGGCGGAGGGCGGCTGGGTTTTCGCGGGTCTGGGGATAACAGGTGCGGAGGAGAGAGGTAGAGGGGGAGGATCGAAGGGGGAAGGGGAGGTGGAGGCGCACGGTGGCTGGGCGCAGCGGCGGGGCGCCTTAGGCGGCGACGGCGAGCTCCTGGGGGAGGCAGAAATCGAATTTCCGATTTGGGGAGGGTATCGAGATTTTCTTACTGGGTAGGTTTATGGGGAGGGAGGGGTTATTATATATATATATATATATTTTTTATTTATTTTAAATTTTTACTTTATAAAGCAACTTTTATTTTCGACCTCTAAACGAGGCCCACCGCCTGTCGTCCATAGCGTTTAACCCCCATTCTGAACACAATGGGATATGTATCGTAGGTTGATTCGGACGTCTCGATCAGTTTCCGTTGAATTTACATTTAAATCACTATATTGAATTTTAAACGTACATTTTAAATTATCGGGGTCCCATATTAACTTGAAAAATTCCAGAAAAATATTTTCTAGCTTCGTATTGACGATACGGTCCTAACAAAACTAGTTTCGTCGAATTCTGAGACCGTTAGAAAAATGGCCAATTTCCAGTCGATTAAAATCAACTGAAATGGTCAAAACACGTTTTCCTTTGCCACGCTCACATATTGAATCAGAAAATTATGAAATTTGGAATCTAGCAATAATTTGACACCACGGACCCAACAAAACTGGTTTCGTCGAAATCCGAGGTCGTTTACAAAATGTCCATTTTTAAGGGCCTGAATTCCATAGCGACTATTCAGAATTTTCAACTGGACATATCTTTTGATTCCCGCTATGAAATTTTGATTATTCGGATTCGTTGGAAAGATATTATCAAATAGATCCTAATGTTTTTGGTTTCACTAAAATCCGGATTGTTTTGCACCCGGTACATTCAATTGAAGTTTGAAATCGAATTATCGAACTACCGCGCCATTTTCAATTCTATTTATAATTATATATATAATTGTTTATATTCTAACGACGACGTATATAATATATACGTTCGAATTATATTCAAAATAAATTTATCGTCGATTTTATTTAAAATAATTCATTTTAAATAATCAAAATTCGCTAAAATCGCCAAAATAAAAATTTTAAACTGGCTCGGATTTTCCGGGTTATTACAATCTCCCCCACTTAAAACTTTTCGTCCCCGAAAGGGAACAAAGTCAAAAGTGGTTTGATTAATCAACTCTACGTTCGATCTGACTTCCATTCTCCAACTCTTTAGTTTCTGAGAATTTTCAAAATTTCAAAAATTTGGCTAACACCCTAAATTTTCGAAAAATTTCGCCATAACCTCCCCTGCACCGGGAGCATCGGGGAATTTCAAATAGCTTCCCCGGTCCTTCAGATCTCAAAAAGAAAAAGAAAAAGCCAAGCGGCTAGCCAATAGGCTCATAAAATCATCATCACCCAAACAAAACAGTAAATTATGTAGTAAACATGTACCTATTTGTCGGGCAAACAAATTTTATTCTTCGGCTCTAGCCTCCTTGCTATGACCTGTTCAATGTAAGTATATGTATATGCAAGCAAATGCGACCAATTTTCAATATAATTCAATATTTGGTTTAATTAGGCATAAATGGTTCAAAAATTAGCAAACAAATAAACAATCAACACAAACATCAATCAATTAGTGAATTAGAGTTTCAAATTCATAATTTTGATACATATACAGAAAATCTTGTTTTTGATGCCAATTCACAACAATGTGTTCTAACTATATTAGTTTTGGTTCTCACACCAGTCTAATGGAAATATATAGGTATCACACCTTCGAAACACGAAACTAATTACTAATGATGACGCGTCAATCATCAGAATCAGGTCCGGGCGACTAGAGTATGATTCTATATCTATCCAGTATATTAAAACTTCGAATATACGTTCATGACGCGTATATACAAAACCTTTATATATTGGATTGTCCATATTCAAAATAAATAAATAATCAAATACGTATAAAATGGTTTAAATTTTCAAAACAAAATTGTTTTCATTTGGGAAATATACTCTTCACACTCGTTCTAGGATACTACTGATCCTATCTCTAACGAGTCATTCTAATTGGATATTACTAATCCAATATCTGATGAATTCTTTCGTAAGGTTCTAATGTGTCTTGTTCTCGAGCTCTGTAAACCAAAGCTCTGATACCAAATGTGACGGCCTAGAATTTCGCTCGATCCGAATCAGTCGTTAAACCGATCTAGACCGTTCGAAACCCCTGATCGTTTGAGAACAGGACAAATCAGAACACAAACAGAAGAACATTTCATTGCTATTACAACAATTCCATCAGATACAAGAATATACAGAGTATAAATGAATAAATTACACTCGAAGAATATCAGAGATTACAATAAATTACAAAGCAGCGGAAAATAATACAAAGCACAGCTGAAGGTGATATACGGATACAGAGCTTTCCGGATATCATTCCAGCTATAAACCAGGATCCTGTGAATATAAATCTGCAAAACCAAAACTACTAGCTGCCCGTGCGGAAAATAGGGGCACCCAGAGTTTAGGTTAAAACAATAAACTCCAGGTCAGTCATGTGACTGGTGTGAGAACTAAAACAGTTATTTAAAGCTTTACTTTAAAAGAAAGTAATTCAAGGGACCACGCCGTATAACACGGAATGGGTTTCCTCCCAAGAATACCAGTGCATAGAATAAACAACGCAATGCTTTTTCGAAAAATGAAGCTGTTATAAGACCCAGGTCCCATCACACAATGCAACGCAAGCCGGAGGATAGGGTTTTACCTTATAACAGCCAAACATGCTTGATACGTTTAAAACAAATCATTTGATACTATAATAAGTGTATAGTGTCAAAACAATTTCAATCATAAATATAAATCATAGACGGCATGAGTGCCCCATCCCACTATGTCGCCATACTAGGCTCTACAAATAAAGCCGAAATACACGTATTGGAAATTGGATTCCGTCATGAGTCGAGGCAAGGGGCAAGCTCCTCTCCGCGTTCGAGACACTCTAGCAAATGCCTCAGGATTACGCACACTGGGTAACCCCTGGATCTTCAGGGCCGGTCCTCACTTACGTTAGAGGATTAATTATGCCTGAACACACGTTTCCCGGTCCTTACAGACCTATAATCGAGGCGCCTCATCCAACAACCACAAAGGTGAAAAGTATATAAATGTCAGGGCTGGTAAGTCACTGACACCACCAAAGCTAGAAAGAAACGTCGTGCTCTCCCTGCAGTCCGTATCCCGTTTTTAACTCATACCGAGGTGTGAGGCTCGCGAATTCACGCTATACACAAAGCTACGCCACAAAGGCCATGCTTTGATCATCAACCACAAGACTCTGCTTTTCAACAGAAGCCTTGATCATTGCATCTTAGCGTGCCACACAGGCAATTCATGCCATGCGACTGATGTCCATCGATATACAACCTCTGAGCTCGTATGTCTCAGAGAAGGGCGTTATGCAAAATAATAAATTCTCCGCCGCCAAACAGATGTATATTTAATAGAAATCAATCAACACAGAATAAAATCCAATGTCAGACACACAATCCATTTACAAGTCCGTTCTGGGTCTGAACGAAACCGGAGGCACTTTCCTCGCATATCCATCCATCTCCAAGTACGTCTGGACGACCACCAACTATTTCCATCCTCTTGGGTGTACAGCCCAATCAGGATCGTCAGTAATTACCCAAACGATGTGAAAACTTCCGGTCTTCGACCACCGTCTTCATCTTCGACTTATCGTCGAATCGGTTATTCAGAATGGGTGTAAACCCGGACTTTCCGAACAACCCGCATATATTAAAAACAAATGTTACGCAAACACAACATATGCCTCATTCCAATTCATTAGTCACTAACCGCAAATTAGCAAGAGAACAATTTCCCAAACATTAACCCCGAAGGCCGAAACCAACATCAGATCAATATCCAGGAAACCATTCTTCTTAGCCAACCTACAGCTAGTTTTTAAATTTCACATTCTTAGGGAAATGTTCCCATTAATTTTATCCAAGATAAATTCTTTAAAATTTATCCTGTAATCTTCCTTTGGATGTCTTTTAAAACCAAATTATGGTTTTTCCAACTAGTCGAGATTAGTGAACCGTAACGAAGTAGTTATTTATTTTATTTCCCAATCCCAACCTATTCATCCCATGAAGCAAAACTGGTAATACTCCATATCTAACACCGTGGTGTTATCGGTAAAATTAATTACCATTTCACGTTCAAATCTAATTAAAGATTTATCTATCGCTTTGGAGCAAAACTGGTGATACTCCATTCTCGCTCATTTCTAAATTTGACAATTTAGATTATAGATTCACATTTCAAATCTAATTGCAGATTCAATAAAACTCCTTTTACTGGGTTAAAGAACTAGGTGTTATTTAAAACACAGTTCATGACAAACCCAAATCACATTCTATTTATTATTGGGTTAAAGAACTAGTGTTATTTAAAACACCATTCACGATAAACCCATTTCAAATCCAATCAAATATATTAGAAATTCTGATTCTTTAAAACCCCTTTTTAAATCTAATTTATTTATTTAAAAACAATTCGGGTTTTGAATTGAGTTCAAACTAGTTCATTTCGATAAAAATTCATTTTTATCTTTTCAAATATGGAGTTTTTCATCCCAAATTTTCCCAAATCATTTCTAATGATTTTACACAAATTATTACTATTTTTAATAATTTTATCAAGGCCCGTACAGTCGATTTCCATCAACGGCCATCGAACTGCACTTACAGCGACCTTTTTCGAATTTGATTTGGACGTATCTCCAAATCCAACCGTTAGATTTTGAATTTCTAATATTCGTTAGAAAGCTCTTTTCGATACGAACCCAACGGTTCCGGTTTTAGGAGAATCCGACGGTCGGATCTCCCGTAATGTCCGTTTGAAATAAATGGTCGAAATTCACGAACTGCCGCGGCGCGGCGCGTTCTATTCAGGCCATTATATTATATATATAATATATATAATATATATTTTCGTCGATTACTATTTAAAACGAATTTTATAAATAGTTTTGAATTCGTTTCAAAAATCATTTCAACTTCCATTTCAATTCGCTTTCAATTCAATTTGAATTCGTTTTCTATTCGATTCAATTCAAAATCGTTTTATATTCAATTCAAATCGAAATCGTTATATATTCAATTCATTTCGAAATCGTTAAAATCGATATAAATATCGTTCACGTCAAAATGGCGTCAATCTAATCAACACGGCTTCATATATTTCTATTTCAAATATTTCTTTTCCAAATATCTCTTTTTCAAATATTTCTATTTGTCAACACACGACTAATCTCAATGAATGAGTACCGTCCACGTGTGACTATTTTTGTTAAATTATTTCGTTCAACACATGACTAATCTCAACGGATGAGGACAGTCAACACATGAACCTTTATTTTATATGGATAAAGATGTAAATTTTATTATAAAAATAATTCGTTCAACACATGACTAATCTCAACGGATGAGTATAGTCAACACATGAACCTTTATTTTATATGGATAAAGATGTAAATTTTATTATAAAAATAATTCGTTCAACACATGACTAATCTCAACGGATGAGTATAGTCAACACATGAACCTTTATTTTATATATTCTTAATTTTCTAAATTGGAATGAGGCCCAATCAATTACCATATAAAGTTAATTATATGGATTTTCATACAACACATGTATATAATAACATTGAAAAACAATCAACCATCAACCAAAGTGCACTACACTGTATAAGCATCAAATATAGATATCTAACGCTTATACAGCCTGTCAATCAATCGATCGACATATTTAATTAATCAGGATGAGTGGAATTCATATTTCATCCCAACACCCGTGTGGGGTTTCAAACAATCAAACACAGATTTTATTTGTGCAGTTGGGCGATGTGTAAAATTTATCGACCCAATCAATATCAGTCAAATAGGTGTACATAAACAAACCGTCCGGTTTGTAAATGAATTTTCATTTATTCACATTCACGTTAAAAATTATATTTTTAACGATAAAACATTTTATTTTAACATATGAATATCTATTCAGTTCATTCTTTAAATAAAATGATCTTTCTATTTTTCTAACATATTTTAGAAAATTTCGACGGCATAACGGCACGATACTAGAAACGGGACAAGGCCTAGCCTTACCCCCGGTCTAGTGAAGGCCCACGCCATTCACACATCAATCAAATCCATTCATTCTCACCAAACAATTCAATTTCAATCAAATAATCTAATTAATTTATGCGACCAAAACAAACAAGTCCATGGTCTGTGGACGATTGTGTCGGGTGCTACTAAGCACCGTCTGCATCCTAGTATATATATATAACTAGAAAGATTAAATTGAAAGGTGAGAAGTTCTCACCGATAGCTATCCAACTTCACGACACTTCATTTATGGAAATCTTCTTCATTCTCGCCTTTTTATCATCTTCGTTGCCCGTAGTCACTACATATATAAAAATCACACATTTTTATATTTTGATGTCTTTAAAATAAAAATCACATTTTTATTTATTTACTTTCAATTTTTAAAAATCATATTTTTATAAACACTTCATACATTTAAAAATCGAATTTTTTTACTACGATGTTTTCTATATAAAGATCTCGTCTTTTCTAATATTTCGCCTTTTCTACTTTAAAGATTTCACCTTTTCTAATTTAAAGATTTCACCTTTTCTAATTTAAAGATTTCACCTTTTCTAATTTAAAGATTTCTCCTTTTCTAATTTAAAGATTTCACCTTTTCTAATTTAAAGATTTCACCTTTTCTAATTTAAAGATTTCACCTTTATAAAAATCTCATTATAAAAATCACATTTTTATTTTTCTACACATATAAAGATGCTATTTTTAATATTCCTAAAATGTAAAAATTATATTTTTAATCCACTACATAAGTAAAAAATCAAATTTTTACATCTTCTACTTAATAAAGATCATATTTTTAATACTTTAAAAATATAAAAATCATATTTTTAATATTCCTATATAGTAAAGATTATATTTTTAACCTTATATATATTACTGATTTTATAATTGCTATATTTATTTAAATAAACTGATTTAAAAACCGATTACTAAAAAGTAAATTAAAATAAATAAATGAAAGTGAAAACAAAACTTACAGCTAATTGGAGGAGAGGGGGGGGGTTTCTCCTGCGCGCGAGGCTGTGGTGGATGGGGTGGCGTGGAGGCGGACCTCGATTCTCGATGGCGGGCTCATATTGGGTGATTTGGGGCTGGTTTCGTCGGAGGGAGGGAGGAGGAGGCGAGCAGGTGGCAGAGAAGGTGGAGGGGGGTCGCGGAGGCCCCACGGCGGTGCTCTGGCGGATGGTACAGGCGGAGGGCGGCTGGGTTTTCGCGGGTCTGGGGATAACAGGTGCGGAGGAGAGAGGTAGAGGGGGAGGATCGAAGGGGGAAGGGGAGGTGGAGGCGCACGGTGGCTGGGCGCAGCGGCGGGGCGCCTTAGGCGGCGACGGCGAGCTCCTGGGGGAGGCGGAAATCGAATTTCCGATTTGGGGAGGGTATCGAGATTTTCTTACTGGGTAGGTTTATGGGGAGGGAGGGGTTATTATATATATATATATTTTTTTATTTATTTTAAATTTTTACTTTATAAAGCAACTTTTATTTTCGACCTCTAAACGAGGCCCACCGCCTGTCGTCCATAGCGTTTAACCCCCATTCTGAACACAATGGGATATGTATCGTAGGTTGATTCGGACGTCTCGATCAGTTTCCGTTGAATTTACATTTAAATCACTATATTGAATTTTAAACGTACATTTCAAATTATCGGGGTCCCATATTAACTTGAAAAATTCCAGAAAAATATTTTCTAGCTTCGTATTGACGATACGGTCCTAACAAAACTAGTTTCGTCGAATTCTGAGACCGTTAGAAAAATGGCCAATTTCCAGTCGATTAAAATCAACTGAAATGGTCAAAACACGTTTTCCTTTGCCACGCTCACATATTGAATCAGAAAATTATGAAATTTGGAATCTAGCAATAATTTGACACCACGGACCCAACAAAACTGGTTTTGTCGAAATCCGAGGTCGTTTACAAAATGTCCATTTTTAAGGGCCTGAATTCCATAGCGACTATTCAGAATTTTCAACTAGACATATCTTTTGATTCCCGCTATGAAATTTTGATTATTCGGATTCGTTGGAAAGATATTATCAAATAGATCCTAATGTTTTTGGTTTCACTAAAATCCGGATTGTTTTGCACCCGGTACATTCAATTGAAGTTTGAAATCGAATTATCGAACTACCGCGCCATTTTCAATTCTATTTATAATTATATATATAATTGTTTATATTCTAATGACGACGTATATAATATATACGTTCGAATTATATTCAAAATAAATTTATCGTCGATTTTATTTAAAATAATTCATTTTAAATAATCAAAATTCGCTAAAATCGCCAAAATAAAATTTTAAACTGGCTCGGATTTTTCGGGTTATTACAATATTCGAAATCGAATATAGAACTTAAATTTGAAATTTGGATTCAAATTAGTTAATAAGTAAGTTAAAATATATTTGAACATGTCATGTTCAAATATAAAAGTGAAATAGACTAAAGAGTTAATAAACAAATTAATTAATGAATGGAGTTAAAACGATCAGGTATAGTTAAAATAGATGGGGCAAGTATAAATATACATGAGATAGGTACGGATAAGGTATGAAGGTATATAAATAGAATGCCCGACGGAAAGGTATGTATTTAATTCATATATGAGATTTTATGCGTCGTATCGGCTAGCCGCTTGGCTTTTTCTTTTTCTTTCGGATTGGTGAGTGCCATGGGAGGCTATTTGAAATATCCCGATGCTCCCGATACAAAGGAGGTTATGACGAATTTTTCCGGGAATTTAAGGAGTTAGAATATTTTTAAGATAATTTGATAGTTAGAAATCAACGTATCGATATATATATATATATATATATATATATATATATATATATATATATATATATATAAAGAAGTCGATAAGTAAACGAACTTAGAAATAGAATAGTATAATAAAAAAGAAGACTAAGAATAAAATCTAGAAAGAATAGAAAGAGAAAGTATATATGTATTTAAAAGTGAAGAAGTAGTTGTATGGTATTGATTTTTCGAGTAAGTAGTCATATCTGTTTTGACGTTATAAATGTTATTCAGTCAAGGTCTGAGAGGTAGTTATACCCCAACTTGATTGATTTCATTTTAAACAAATAAATAGTAAGATTTCAGGCTCGAAGATCAATGTTGAATAAGAGTTAGTTGAATATAGTAGTTGGGTGGTCGTAACGATGTTTTACACAACATCCGTTTTAACCCAAATAAGCGTAAGCTGGAAATATAAAAAAAATAAAAATTCCTAAGTATAGAAATAAACGAGATCGGAAAAGAGATAAGTAATTGGAGTATTTTCCAATTATAAATAGGATTATAAAGGTTATTGATTTAGGAAATAAAGGAAGGCGATATTCGGAAATGTTTTCCAAATAACATAAAAGGCCAATATGGTTATTGAAAATATTTGGTTAACAAATATTGATAAAGAAATAGAGAAGTGATTAAACTAATGGAATATTAATTATGGGCTCAGTTGAATTTCAAAGAGGAAATTTTGATTTTTGAAAAGAGTAAACTGTTTAAAAACTCCCAGGGAAAGACTGTTTAAATTAAAAACAAATTTAACAGAAATTTGTGAAAGCAGATTTGAATAAAAGTAAAGTCAGTAAAGTGGTAACTGAGATTGAATTAGAATGATATCGAGACAAATGGGATTTGGGAGATTCGAATTTGAAGTGAATTTGGTAACCAAGTTAAGAGTTTGAAATCGAGAATCAAACTCGAGTTGAAATGATATTTGGCTCGGATATAAGCGAATGGTTGTGTTGGAGATAAAAGTGATTGGGATTTGATTGGGATAACCCTTGTATATGCTGAGTTGATAGCATATGGAAGTAATAGAGTTGATTTGCCCGACAAAAAGGTACAAGTTTATATTTCTATTGGATATAAGATTTATGAGCCGAATTGGTAAGCCGCTTGGCTGTTTGATTTCCTTTTGGGTTGGAGATGGCCCAGAGAGGCGAGTTGGAGTTTGACCGATTAACTAGTACGAAGGAGGTGCTGGCGAAATTTTTCGAAGAGTTAAGGCGTTAGAAAATTTTCAGAATTTTTGAAAATTTTCGTTGATAAGGATTAATTAATATTTTAATTAAAATTAATTCGGTTCAGTTGAAACTGAAGTTAAGAAGTGAACAATTATGTTCTAACCAGTCGATAGGGTCGTCCCCTACTTTTTAGCAATTTCGAGGACGAAATTATTTTAAGTGGGGAAGATTGTAATGACCCGCACTGGCAGGGGTATTATGATTTATTTATTTAATTATATCAATAGTGATATAGTGAATTAAATGGTCGTGGCATTAAATAATGGTGAATATTTAATTAAAATAATAAATTAAATAATATATTTAATTTTGAAATAATCAAAATTGGTTGAAATGGAAATATGGTGTGAACTGGATCATCTGTGATATTTAATTCAGTTTAGAATTGAATTAGAATAACGAATATATTATTTGAACGACAGTTTGAACGTATAAGTATATTTTAATTAAAACCGAGCTTGAAATGGCGCTGCAGTTCGTAAATTGGCGATTTGAACTTCAACTGAATGTACAGGATTCATTTTAAGCCGGATTTCTGTGAAACAAGAAACGTGTGGAGCTGGTGGAGTATATCTTTCTAGTGGAAGAGAAAAATCGGGATTTCGTCGTATAGATTTTGAGATATGTCCAAATCAAATATTAAAATAGTCGCTATGGAATCGTTTATCGACCGTAACGGATTATTCGATATAACTAGAGATCAGGTTTGAATTTAGACAAGGTTCTTTTGGGACATAGTGATAATTTAATTTTTAGAATTTTACTGTAATTTTTAATTAATTAAATATGCAACTTTTTATTTGGAGTGTTTTGCACCTCGTATCAGCGATTTTTGGGTTTCACAATATGAGTCAAACTACTGGTATTATTATATTTCTGGGATTGTGGCGCATTGATCGTCATGATGGTGTAGTTGATCCGGTCGATAGCAGTTCGTAATTAACGAAGTTTTGAAAAATGAGATGACCGAATTCTTTTAAAACTCAAAACAAATATCCTAACTATTCTATGATCCTAAAACAAGGCCACGCACACACTTGTTACAGCCAAAATTTTAGGTGGTTTCAAACCAAAAGATGTGGAAGGATTAAATCCATACCAACTAAAACAAAGACCTATAAAAATACCATGATTTTTCTAACTTAAGGGTTTACATTCCTTCTGTAATCAAAACAAGCCACCACAAAAGTTACACAACAAGAACCATATAATAATTCAAGTTCAAAAATCCAAATAAATTCCAATTAAATCCTACAAATCAATCTATAAGTGTATTCGTGTTGCTGGGAACCTCCTCTTCAATCAAGTATGGCTATTTTTGGGTGCGACATCAACTACTTTTCGCTGGTTCTTCACAGCGCAGGCTAGGGTGGGTTCGGCAAGCGATTTGAGGGATCGATTCAAGCTGTGTGTGTTGTTTTTGAGACCAGGAGATAGTTCCGCACCCTTTGTGCTGATCTGGTGGGTTTCCGCGACATTGTTTGACGATGCCGCACTGTAGCAGTGCTCGATGAGGTCAGAGACGCGATACGAAATACTGGTGCGAGTTCTGTGTTAAGGGTATTGAGCGCATGGGGGTGGACGTGTGTATTCGTGAAAAGGAGGGGTTGAACGAGAGAAGCAGTCAACAACAGGTGGGGCTGATGGTGGTTGGAGGACGTGGAAGAGAAGGGTGAGGATTTGTTTGATTTTTTCAGTGATACAGTAGAAGGGGAAGGGAAGTTATAATGCCTGAAATGATGGAAATGGTGTTAAACCGAGATGGGGGATGCAGCGTTCACGGTGAAGAAGAAAGATGGATGTCTGAAGTAGTGAGAGGAAGTACTGTAGTTGTGGGGTGGACTGGTATTGATGTCGGCGGGTTCGATAACAGTAAGAGTATAACTCTTGCGATGGGGAGAATAATGGTGGTGTCATGGTCAGTTTTTCGTGGAGTGTGAATGGAGCAGGGAAGGTCGTGGAGAAGAAGGCTAGTCACGGGTCGGGTTTTTTTGCAAAGGATTTGGGATGAGAATGGGCTATATGAATTTGGTAAGACCCGGTTACAATACTAATTAAATTTAAGATTTATATAAATGCATTAACTTCTGAATACCATAACTTGTACGTACTAAATCAGAATTTCGAACGGTTTAATCCGTTAGAATCGTATGGACGGACACTACACCATGGAACTGACTGGGAGCGAATATGAGCTCGTTACAATTTATTGAAAAATAAATTGTCCGTCTTAATCAAGCGATGGTTATCGTTATTAACGATGATCGTGCAATGTGAGTAAATCTCACTAACTCTGAGCAGTTTATAATTTCATGTTATATTTTTAGAACTGTTAGATGTTGGCTGATTGACTATATGTTGGCTGTTTAATTGAACTGCTAGTCAGTTAGTTGAATTTCTATATTGATTCTGTTTAACAGAATATATCATATGGAACTGAAAGTGATGTTATCTATATTGTTTAACATCTGTGATGCAGGGAAACAGGTTGGAGGAATCCAACTGGATTCCTCAACATTTATTTTACTGTTTTTCATATATTGTGATATACGATGTGTTATATAATCTGTTATGGATTATGTGTGTTGGAATGATATTGATCATTTTTATTCGATATTTTAAATATCATAAAAAACCCTGGGATGTAAAGAGAATTATTTCAACGTATATTGAAATAAAGGGAGTTTATAAAATCAACAGATTTTGAAAAAGGAAATATTTCGAAAGTAAATAAAAAGGGAAATCATTTGTAAAGTGAAGAACTGTTACTAAAAGTAAATCTTTATAAATGAATAGTTTATTCGAAAAGAATAAAGGAGTTAATCAATGTTAGTTTAATCGATTAGAGTTAAAGAATAAAGGAGTTAATCGATGTTAGTTAATCGATTAGAGTTAAAGTAAAAGGAGCTAATCGATGTTAGTTAATCGATTAGAGTTAAAATAAAAGGAGCTAATCGATGTTAGTTAATCGATTAGTGATAAAGTTAAAAAAGGAATTAATCGATGTTAGTTAATCGATTAGAGAATAAAGTAAAAGGAGTTAATCGATGTTAGTTAATCGATTAGAGTTAAAGTAAAAGGAGTTAATCGATGTTAGTTAATCGATGTTAGTTAATCTATTAGAGAATAACGTAAAAGGAGTTAATCGAATATAGTTATTCGAATAGAAAGAAAAGGAGTTAATCGAATATAGTTTATTCGAATAGAAAGTAAAAGGAGTAAATCGAATATAGTTTATTCGAATAGAATGAAGGAGTTAATCAAATATATAGTATTCAAATAGAATTAAAAGAGCTATCGAATATAGTTTATTCGATAGGAGTTAAGTGAATAGAGTTATAGTTAAATCGAATAGAGTTAAGTGAAAAGAGTCAATCGAATATAGCTATTCGAGGAGGGTAAAGTAAGGAAGATAGTAAAAGGAATATAAAGTGAACTTTGCCTATTTCAAAGTTAGAAATGTTGTTCAGTTAAGGTTTGAGAGGTAGTTCTACCCCAACTTGATTGGCTTCGTTTTTAACTAAGGAGTAGTTAAGGTTCGGCAGTAAAGGAAGTGGTTTAGGTTGGCATAGCAATGTTTGTTTAAACATCTGTCTAAGTCCAATGAAGAAGCTTTGGAAATGTTTTCAAAATAAGAAATTAGAAATGTTTTCTAATAAAGAAAACAAGAAATGGAAATGTTTTCCAATGGTAATAACATATATTTTCTAAATTTAGAAAATAAGAAATGTTGAATATAGGGAAACAGGAGATGAAAAATGAACTAAAGAGATAAATGATGAATGATGTTTGATCGATATTATTTCCTTTTGGAAATAATATCGTTGTTTGCACACCTATTTTTTTCGATAGTTAAATCACAGACTATCGAAGTTTTGACCATTTTAACGTTGTTAATATGGAGAGACCGGTTGGATTATTATCCAAAGAACCACTCTGTATTGGCATAAGCGTTGCGAATCATATATGCCAAAGGAAATTGAAGACGGAGTTATGCAAGGGCTATCCTGTTTACAGAATAGTGCCTTCGGTTCATCCTGTTCCTGGATGACTTGTATGGACGGATGTCCGACAGAGTATTTCCAAACGATCACGTATATTGATTTCTCCAACTGTACCAAGAGTGGAAGCGGAGAAGGAAACTTCTTTAGCTAACACATAATGTATGGTTGAGGACATCAATCGATGATTTGATGGATTTGATGATGTGGCATTCAAAGTGAATCTGGTATGATGATAAAGCGTAGCTTCTAGCCTCATCATCCGGTAAATGACAGAAATCGGGCTGGCAACATGGCTAAGTCGGTCGCACCGAAGTAGGGTGTATAATCACCTGATCTAGAGTTTCATTTACTTCTAAAAATCTATTGTTGATGCTGTCCCATTCGGGAAACGGTTGCTGATCCCAGCCGTTGGTGATATACATTCGATACACTCAAGCGAAATGAGTGGTCGGTCACGTGTGGCCGGGTTGCAAGATGTTCTTATGAACCCAGTGTATTCCTCTCTAGAGGTACACTAGCGAAAGGTGGTTCCATACGTTGTCATAGTTGGAAATCCATTACCCAATACGTGCTTGCGGTTTTGATTGTATACTATATATGTAGAACGTGAGATGAAAGCGTTTCTGCTAGATGATTATATATACTGTGGTTGATAGACATTATTATAATATCAAAAGGTTTTTGATATAAAGATATTTGGATTCTCATAAGGGAAAAATCCGTTCCATTATGCGGCGTGGTCTTATGAGATATCGTTTACTTGTACGAACTGTTTTTAAACTGTTTTACTCATACCAGTCCCATGACTGACCCGGAGTTTACTTTGTTGTTTTCCCGAAACTCTCGGGTCCCTAAATTTGTATGGGCAGTCAAGTAGTCGGGATTTTACAGATACACTTGAAGAGCTTGGAGCAGGAGGCTTCAGGATCATATAGCTATTATTATTCCGCTGTGTTGTAAGTGCTGTACTTTGATAATGATATGTATATGCAAGTACAGATTTGTATTTCAAAGTTATGTTATGAAATATATTTATTCGTTCCGCTGTGAGATTCGTGTTACTCTGATATTGTGTTCTTCTTCTTCTTCTATTCTAATTTTCTATCTTATCTTTCCTCACCCTCTAATTTCTTTCACTAATCACCAGGATTTTTCGATGTTTTGGTTATCGACATCGTGTTTATGTCGATAACGAAAGTCGCTAAAAATCCGGGTCGTTACAGTTGGTATCAGAGCTTAAGTTTAAGTGAATTACCTTGGTTCTGTGGCATGACTCGGTAGAGACAGGGTTTGTAACACCCTAGACTGAGATTGAGTGTATATATACGAGTAAACGTATTTGTTATTGATATAAAATTTGTTTTATATTGTGGAGATTTATTGGTTGAGTTGTTTGTGAATTCTGGTCGATCAGTTTGATCCACTGTATCGGTAGGAGTTACTAAACACTCGAATACGATGGGTCAGCATGATATGTTTTGAAAGAGGGTAAATGAAAATAAGTTTACCCAACGTATATTTTGATATATATTGGATATATTGGTTGTTATTATAATCGAGTTAGATTATAAATTAAATGGTTATGTAAATAACCAATCAGAATTCATATAAGTGAAATGCGTGAAATCAGATGAGTTAAATCTGAAATTTTAAACCAGAAATTGAGTTAAAATTCTGGAGAAATTGGATAAGTGTTTGTAAATGAATTTGGATTAAAAATAAGGAAAATTTAAGATCCTGGGAGATTTTAAATTGTTTTACAAGCAGTGTGAATTATATTTTGAAATGAATTTCAAAGTGGAAATGTTTAGAAATGGTTTTATAGTATTGAACTCACTTCGATCGCTGGAAATTAGATTCTGATGATGACAGCTGCATCATCAGTATTCATTTTCGAGTTGTAAGTGACGGATTACTACCAGAGATATCGTTTTGAATTTGTTTTGGGAAAGACAAGTTGTGTTGAATTTCAAAATGGGATTTATAATATAGAATTTGAATTTTTAAATTAGATTTGAAATATTAACTTGTTTAAAAGAAATAAAACGAGAAGTTCCTTTATAAACGAAGTTTATAAAAAGTTCTTTTATAAACGAAGTTTATAAATGAAGTGAAGAGAATTATCATTGGATAATTCAGAAATAAAAATACAAGTGTGAAGTTGAAAGGGAAACCTATTTTCCAAAGGTAGTAATATCGATTTCAAATATAGGAATTGAAACCGAGACTTATTTAAAGGAATTTGAATAAAGGAAGTTCAAACATAGGATTTGAATATAGAAAATTCAAAAGGGGATTTGAATAAAGAGAATTCAAATAGAAATTGAATATAGAAATTCAAAGGGAGTTTGAATATATGAAATTCAATGGAAGTGATATTGAATTTGAATATAGAAATTCAAATGGGGTTTGAATATAGAAATTCAAATGGGGTTTGAATATAGGAATTCAAATGGAATTATAATATAGAATTTGAATATATGGAATTTGAATATAGAAATTCAAATGGAAATTATAATATAAAATTTGAATAGAATTTGAATGGAATTAACTAAGTCGAAGAGGAATTAGTTAATCGATTTTTGAATTTGAAGTTGAACTTTGAAAGATTGATTGGATTTGTAAATGGATATTCGAAATCGAATATAGAACTTAAATTTGAAATTTGGATTCAAATTAGTTAATAAGTAAGTTAAAATATATTTGAACATGTCATGTTCAAATATAAAAGTGAAATAGACTAAAGAGTTAATTAACAAATTAATTAACGAATGGAGTTAAAACGATCAGGTATTGTTAAAATAGATGGGGCAAGTATAAATATACATGAGATAGGTATGGATAAGGTATGAAGGTATATAAATAGAATGCCCGACGGAAAGGTATGTATTTAATTCATATATGAGATTTTATGCGCCGTATCGGCTAGCCGCTTGGCTTTTTCTTTTTCTTTCGGATTGGTGAGTGCCATGGGAGGCTATTTGAAATATCCCGATGCTCCCGATACAAAGGAGGTTATGACAAATTTTTCCGGGAATTTAAGGAGTTAGAATATTTTTAAGATAATTTGATAGTTAGAAATCAACGTATCGATATATATATATATATAGAAGTCGATAAGTAAACGAACTTAGAAATAGAATAGTATAATAAAAAAGAAGACTAAGAATAAAATCTAGAAAGAATAGAAAGAGAAAGTATATATGTATTTAAATGTGAAGAAGTAGCTGTATGGTATTGATTTTTCGAGTAAGTAGTCATATCTGTTTTGACTTTATAAATGTTATTCAGTCAAGGTCTGAGAGGTAGTTATACCCCAACTTGATTGATTTCATTTTAAACAAATGAATAGTAAGATTTCAGGCTCGAAGATCAATGTTGAATAAGAGTTAGTTGAATATAGTAGTTGGGTGGTCGTAACGATGTTTTACACAACATCCGTTTTAACCCAAATAAGCGTAAGCTGGATATATATATATAAAAAAATTCCTAAGTATAGAAATAAACGAGATCGGAAAAGAGATAAGAAATTGGAGTATTTTCCAATTATAAATAGGATTATAAAGGTTATTGATTTAGGAAATAAAGGAAGGCGATATTCGGAAATGTTTTCCAAATAACATAAAAGGCCAATATGGTTATTGAAAATATTTGGTTAACAAATATTGATAAAGAAATAGAGAAGTGATTAAACTAATGGAATATTAATTATGGGCTCAGTTGAATTTCAAAGAGGAAAATTTGATTTTTGAAAAGAGTAAACTGTTTAAAAACTCCCAGGGAAAGACTGTTTAAATTAAAAACAAATTTAACAGAAATTTGTGAAAGCAGATTTGAATAAAAGTAAAGTCAGTAAAGTGGTAACTGAGATTGAATTAGAATGATATCGAGACAAATGGGATTTGGGAGATTCGAATTTGAAGTGAATTTGGTAACCAAGTTAAGAGTTTGAAATCGAGAATCAAACTCGAGTTGAAATGATATTTGGCTCGGATATAAGCGAATGGTTGTGTTGGAGATAAAAGTGATAGGGATTTGATTGGGATAACCCTTGTATATGCTGAGTTGATAGCATATGGAAGTAATAGAGTTGATTTGCCCGACAAAAAGGTACAAGTTTATATTTCTATTGGATATAAGATTTATGAGCCGAATTGGCAAGCCGCTTGGCTGTTTGATTTCCTTTTGGGTTGGAGATGGCCCAGAGAGGCGTGTTGGAGTTTGACCGATTGACTAGTACGAAGGACGTGCTGGCGAAATTTTTCGAAGAGTTAAGGCGTTAGAAAATTTTCAAAATTTTTGAAAATTTTCGTTGATAAGGATTAATTAATATTTTAATTAAAATTAATTTGGTTCAGTTGAAACTGAAGTTAAGAAGTGAACAATTATGTTCTAACCAGTCGATAGGGTCATCCCCTACTTTTTAGCAATTTCGAGGACGAAATTATTTTAAGTGGGGAAGATTGTAATGACCCGCACTGGCAGGGGTATTATGATTTATTTATTTAATTATATCAATAGTGATATAGTGAATTAAATGGTCGTGGCATTAAATAATGGTGAATATTTAATTAAAATAATAAATTAAATAATATATTTAATTTTGAAATAATCAAAATTGGTTGAAATGGCAATATGGTGTGAACTGGATCATCTGTGATATTTAATTCAGTTTAGAATTGAATTAGAATAACGAATATATTATTTGAACGACAGTTTGAACGTATAAGTATATTTTAATTAAAACCGAGCTTGAAATGGCGCTGCAGTTCGTAAATTGGCGATTCGAACTTCAACTGAATGTACAGGATTCATTTTAAGCCGGATTTCTGTGAAACAAGAAACGTGTGGAGCTGGTGGAGTATATCTTTCTAGTGGAAGAGAAAAATCGGGATTTCGTCGTATAGATTTTGAGATATGTCCAAATCAAATATTAAAATAGTCGCTATGGAATCGTTTATCGACCGTAACGGATTATTCGATATAACTAGAGATCGGGTTTGAATTTAGACAAGGTTCTTTTGGGACGTAGTGATAATTTAATTTTTAGAATTTTACTGTAATTTTTAATTAATTAAATATGCAACTTTTTATTTGGAGTGTTTTGCACCTCGTATCAGCGATTTTTGGGTTTCACAATATGAGTCAAACTACCGGTATTATTATATTTCTGGGATTGTGGCGCATTGATCGTCACGATGGTGTAGTTGATCCGGTCGATAGCAGTTCGCAATTAACGAAGTTTTGAAAAATGAGATGACCGAATTCTTTTAAAACTCAAAACAAATATCCTAACTATTCTATGATCCTAAAACAAGGCCACGCACACACTTGTTACAGCCAAAATTTTGGGTGGTTTCAAACCAAAAGATGTGGAAGGATTAAATCCATACCAACTAAAACAAAGACCTATAAAAATACCATGATTTTTCTAACTTAAGGGTTTACATTCCTTCTGTAATCAAAACAAGCCGCCACAAAAGTAACACAGCAAGAACCATATAATAATTCAAGTTCAAAAATCCAAATAAATTCCAATTAAATCCTACAAATAAATCTATAAGCGTATTCGTGTTGCTGGGAACCTCCTCTTCAATCAAGTATGGTTATTTTTGGGTGCGACATCAACTACTGTTCGCTGGTTCTTCACAGCGCAGGCTAGGGTGGGTTCGGCAAGCGATTTGAGGGATCGATTCAAGCTGTGTGTGTTGTTTTTGAGACCAGGAGATAGTTCCGCACCCTTTGTGCTGATCTGGTGGGTTTCCGCGACATTGTTTGACGATGCCGCACTGTAGCAGTGCTCGATGAGGTCAGAGACGCGATACGCAATACTGGTGCGAGTTCTGTGTTAAGGGTATTGAGCGCATGGGGGTGGACGTGTGTATTCGTGAAAAGGAGGGGTTGAACGAGAGAAGCAGTCAACAACAGGTGGGGCTGATGGTGGTTGGAGGACGTGGAAGAGAAGGGTGAGGATTTGTTTGATTTTTTCGGTGATACAGTAGAAGGGGAAGGGAAGTTATAATGCCTGAAATGATGGAAATGGTGTTATACCGGGATGGGGGATGCAGCGTTCACGGTCGAGAAGAAAGATGGATGTCTGAAGTAGTGAGAGGAAGTACTGTAGTTGTGGGGTGGACTGGTATTGATGTCGGCAGGTTCGATAACAGTAAGAGTATAACTCTTGCGATGGGGAGAATAATGGTGGTGTCATGGTCAGTTTTTCGTGGAGTGTGAATGGAGCAGGGAAGGTCGTGGAGAAGAAGGCTAGTCATGGGTCGGGTTTTTTTGCAAAGGATTTGGGATGAGAATGGGCTATATGAATTTGGTAAGGCCCGGTTACAATACTAATTAAATTTAAGATTTATATAAATGCATTAACTTCTGAATACCATAACTTGTACGTACTAAATCAGAATTTCGAACGGTTCAATCCGTTAGAATCGTATGGACGGACACTACACCATGGAACTAACTGGGAGCGAATATGAGCTCTTTACAATTTATTGAAAAATAAATTGTCCGTCTGAATCAAGCGATGGTTATCGTTATTAACGATGATCGTCCAATGTGAGTAAATCTCACTAACTCTGAACAGTTTATAATTTCATGTTATATTTTTAGAATTGTTAGATGTTGGCTGATTGACAGTATGTTGACTGTTTAATTGAACTGCTAGTCAGTTAGTTGAATTTCTATATTGATTCTGTTTAACAGAATATATCATATGGAACTGAAAGTGATGTTATCTATATTGTTTAACATCTGTGATGCAGGGAAACAGGTTGGAGGAATCCAACTGGATTCCTCAACATTTATTTTACTGTTTTTCATATATTGTGATATATGATGTGTTATATAATATGTTATGGATTATGTGTGTTGGAATGATATTGATCATTTTTATTCGATATTTTAAATATCATAAAAGACCCTGGGATGTAAAGGGAATTATTTCAACGTATATTGAAATAAAGGGAGTTTATAAAATCAACAGATTTTGAAAAAGGAAATATTTCGAAAGTAAATAAAAAGGGAAATCATTTGTAAAGTGAAGAACTGTTACTAAAAGTAAATCTTTATAAATGAATAGTTTATTCGAAAAGAATAAAGGAGTTAATAAATGTTAATTTAATCGATTAGAGTTAAAGAATAAAGGAGTTAATCGATGTTAGTTAATCAATTAGAGTTAAAGTAAAAGGAGCTAATCGATGTTAGTTAATCGATTAGAGTTAAAATAAAAGGAGCTAATCGATGTTAGTTAATCGATTAGTGATAAAGTTAAAAGGAATTAATCGATGTTAGTTAATCGATTAGATAATAAAGTAAAAGGAGTTAATCGATGTTAGTTAATCGATTAGAGTTAAAGTAAAAGGAGTTAATCGATGTTAGTTAATCGATTAGAGTTAAAGTAAAAGGAGTTAATCGATGTTAGTTAATCGATGTTAGTTAATCTATTAGAGAATAACGTAAAAGGAGTTAATCGAATATCGTTATTCGAATAGAAAGCAAAGGAGTTAATCGAATATAGTTTATTCGAATAGAAAGTAAAAGGAGTAAATCGAATATAGTTTATTCGAATAGAATGAAGGAGTTAATCAAATATATAGTATTCAAATAGAATTAAAAGAGCTATCGAATATAGTTTATTCGATAGGAGTTAAGTGAATAGAGTTAGAGTTAAATCAAATAGAGTTAAGTGAAAAGAGTCAATCGAATATAGCTATTCGAGGAGGGTAAAGTAAGGAAGATAGTAAAAGGAATATAATGTGAACTTTGCCTATTTCAAAGTTAGAAATGTTGTTCAGTTAAGGTCTGAGAGGTAGTTCTACCCCAACTTGATTGGCTTCGTTTTTAACTAAGGAGTAGTTAAGGTTCGGCAGTAAAGGAAGTGGTTTGGGTTGGCATAGCAATGTTTGTTTAAACATCTGTCTAAGTCCAATGAAGAAGCTTTGGAAATGTTTTCAAAATAAGAAATTAGAAATGTTTTCTAATAAAGAAAAAAAGAAATGGAAATGTTTTCCAATGGTAATAACATATATTTTCTAAATTTAGAAAATAAGAAATGTTGAATATAGGGAAACAGGAGATGAAAAATGAACTAAAGAGATAAATGATGAATGATGTTTGAATGATATTATTTCCATTTGGAAATAATATCGTTGTTTGCACACCTATTTTTTTCGATAGTTAAATCACAGACTATCGAAGTTTTGACCATTTTAACATTGTTAATATGGAGAGACCGGTTGGATTATTATCCAAAGAACCACTCTGTATTGGCATAAGCGTTGCGAATCATATATGCCAAAGGAAATTGAAGACGGAGTTATGCAAGGGCTATCCTGTTTACAGAATAGTGCCTTCGGTTCATCCTGTTCCTGGATGACTTGTATGGACGGATGTCCGACAGAGTATTTCCAGACGATCACGTATATTGATTTCTCCAACTGTACCAAGAGTGGAAGCGGAGAAGGAAACTTCTTTAGCTAACACATAATGTATGGTTGAGGACATCAATCGATGATTTGATGGATTTGTTGATGTGGCATTCAAAGTGAATCTGGTATGATGATAAAGCGTAGCTTCTAGCCTCATCATCCGGTAAATGACAGAAATCGGGCAGGCAACATGGCTAAGTCGGTCGCACCGAAGTAGGGTGTATAATCACCTGATCTAGAGTTTCATTTACTTCTAAAAATCTATTGTTGATGCTGTCCCATTCGGGAAACGGTTGCTGATCCCAGCCGTTGGTGATATACATTCGATACACTCAAGCGAAATGAGTGGTCGGTCACGTGTGGCCGGGTTGCAAGATGTTCTTGTGAACCCAGTGTATTCCGCTCTAGAGGTACACTAGCGAAAGGTGGTTCCATACCTTGTCATAGTTGGAAATCCATTACCCAATACGTGCTTGCGGTTTTGATTGTATACTATATATGTAGAACGTGAGATGAAAGCGTTTCTGCTAGATGATTATATATACTGTGGTTGATAGACATTATTATAATATCAAAAGGTTTTTGATATAAAGATATTTGGATTCTCATAAGGGAAAACCCGTTCTGTTATGCGGCGTGGTCTTATGAGATATCGTTTACTTGTTCGAACTGTTTTTAAACTGTTTTACTCATACCAGTCCCATGACTGACCCGGAGTTTACTTTGTTGTTTTCCCTAAACTCTTGGGTCCCTAAATTTGTATGGGCAGTCAAGTAGTCGGGATTTTACAGATACACTTGAAGAGCATGGAGCAGGAGGCTTCAGGATCATATAGCTATTATTATTCCGCTGTGTTGTAAGTGCTGTACTTTGATAATGATATGTATATGCAAGTACAGATTTGTATTTCAAAGTTATGTTATGAAATATATTTATTCGTTCCGCTGTGAGATTCGTGTTACTCTGATATTGTGTTCTTCTTCTATTCTAATTTTCTATCTTATCTTTCCTCACCCTCTAATTTCTTTCACTAATCACCAGGATTTTTCGATGTTTTGGTTATCAACATCGTGTTTATGTCGATAATCGAAGTCGCTAAAAATCCGGGTCGTTACAGTTGGTATCAGAGCTTAAGTTTAAGTGAATTACCTTGGCTCTGTGGCATGACTCGGTAGAGACAGGGTTTGTAACACCCTAGACTGAGATTGAGTGTATATATACGAGTAAACGTATTTGTTATTGATATAAAATTTGTTTTATATTGTGGAGATTTATTGGTTGAGTTGTTTGTGAATTCTGGTCGATCAGTTTGATCCACTGTATCGGTAGGAGTTACTAAACACTCGAATACGATGGGTCAGCATGATATGTTTTGAAAGAGGGTAAATGAAAATAAGTTTACCCAACGTATATTTTGATATATATTGGATATATTGGTTGTTATTATAATCGAGTTAGATTATAAATTAAATGGTTATGTAAATAACCAATCAGAATTCATATAAGTGAAATGCGTGAAATCAGATGAGTTAAATCTGAAATTTTAAACCAGAAATTGAGTTAAAATTCTGGAGAAATTGGATAAGTGTTTGTAAATGAATTTGGATTAAAAATAAGGAAAATTTAAGATCCTGGGAGATTTTAAATTGTTTTACAAGCAGTGTGAATTATATTTTGAAATGAATTTCAAAGTGGAAATGTTTAGAAATGGTTTTATAGTATTGAACTCACTTCGATCGCTGGAAATTAGATTCTGATGATGACAGCTGCATCATCAGTATTCATTTTCGAGTTGTAAGTGACGGATTACTACCAGAGATACCGTTTTGAATTTGTTTTGGGAAAGACAAGTTGTGTTGAATTTCAAAATGGGATTTATAATATAGAATTTGAATTTTTTAAATAGATTTGAAATATTAACTTGTTTAAAAGAAATAAAACGAGAAGTTCCTTTATAAACGAAGTTTATAAAAAGTTCTTTTATAAACGAAGTTTATAAATGAAGTGAAGAGAATTATCATTGGATAATTCAGAAATAAAAATACAAGTGTGAAGTTGAAAGGGAAACCTATTTTCCAAAGGTAGTAATATCGATTTCAAATATAGGAATTGAAACCGAGACTTATTTAAAGGAATTTGAATAAAGGAAGTTCAAACATAGGATTTGAATATAGAAAATTCAAAAGGGGATTTGAATAAAGAGAATTCAAATAGAAATTGAATATAGAAATTCAAAGGGAGTTTGAATATATGAAATTCAATGGAAGTGATATTGAATTTGAATATAGAAATTCAAATGGGGTTTGAATATAGAAATTCAAATGGGGTTTGAATATAGAAATTCAAATGGAATTATAATATAGAATTTGAATATATGGAATTTGAATATAGAAATTCAAATGGAAATTATAATATAAAATTTGAATAGAAATTGAATGGAATTAACTAAGTCGAAGAGGAATTAGTTAATTGATTTTTGAATTTGAAGTTGAACTTTGAAAGATGGATTGGATTTGTAAATGGATATTCGAAATCGAATATAGAACTTAAATTTGAAATTTGGATTCAAATTAGTTAATAAGTAAGTTAAAATATATTTGAACATGTCATGTTCAAATATAAAAGTGAAATAGACTAAAGAGTTAATTAACAAATTAATTAACGAATGGAGTTAAAACGATCAGGTATTGTTAAAATAGATGGGGCAAGTATAAATATACATGAGATAGGTATGGATAAGGTATGAAGGTATATAAATAGAATGCCCGACGGAAAGGTATGTATTTAATTCATATATGAGATTTTATGCGCCGTATCGGCTAGCCGCTTGGCTTTTTCTTTTTCTTTCGGATTGGTGAGTGCCATGGGAGGCTATTTGAAATATCCCGATGCTCCCGATACAAAGGAGGTTATGACAAATTTTTCCGGGAATTTAGGGAGTTAGAATATTTTTAAGATAATTTGATAGTTAGAAATCAACGTATCGAAACGAACTTAGAAATAGAATAGTATAATAAAAAAGAAGACTAAGAATAAAATCTAGAAAGAATAGAAAGAGAAAGTATATATGTATTTAAAAGTGAAGAAGTAGTTGTATGGTATTGATTTTTCGAGTAAGTAGTCATATCTGTTTTGACGTTATAAATGTTATTCAGTCAAGGTCTGAGAGGTAGTTATACCCCAACTTGATTGATTTCATTTTAAACAAATGAATAGTAAGATTTCAGGCTCGAAGATCAATGTTGAATAAGAGTTAGTTGAATATAGTAGTTGGGTGGTCGTAACGATGTTTTACACAACATCCGTTTTAACCCAAATAAGCGTAAGCTGGAAATATAAAAAAAAAATTCCTAAGTATAGAAATAAACGAGATCGGAAAAGAGATAAGTAATTGGAGTATTTTCCAATTATAAATAGGATTATAAAGGTTATTGATTTAGGAAATAAAGGAAGGCGATATTCGGAAATGTTTTCCAAATAACATAAAAGGCCAATATGGTTATTGAAAATATTTGGTTAACAAATATTGATAAAGAAATAGAGAAGTGATTAAACTAATGGAATATTAATTATGGGCTCAGTTGAATTTCAAAGAGGAAATTTTGATTTTTGAAAAGAATAAACTATTTAAAAACTCCCAGGGAAAGACTGTTTAAATTAAAAACAAATTTAACAGAAATTTGTAAAAGCAGATTTGAATAAAAGTAAAGTCAGTAAAGTGGTAACTGAGATTGAATTAGAATGATATCAAGACAAATGGGATTTGGGAGATTCGAATTTGAAGTGAATTTGGTAACCAAGTTAAGAGTTTGAAATCGAGAATCAAACTCGAGTTGAAATGATATTTGGCTCGGATATAAGCGAATGGTTGTGTTGGAGATAAAAGTGATTGGGATTTGATTGGGATAACCCTTGTATATGCTGAGTTGATAGCATATGGAAGTAATAGAGTTGATTTGCCCGACAAAAAGGTACAAGTTTATATTTCTATTGGATATAAGATTTATGAGCCGAATTGGCAAGCCGCTTGGCTGTTTGATTTCCTTTTGGGTTGGAGATGGCCCAGAGAGGCGAGTTGGAGTTTGAACGATTGACTAGTACGAAGGACGTGCTGGCGAAATTTTTCGAAGAGTTAAGGCGTTAGAAAATTTTCAGAATTTTTGAAAATTTTCGTTGATAAGGATTAATTAATATTTTAATTAAAATTAATTTGGTTCAGTTGAAACTGAAGTTAAGAAGTGAACAATTATGTTCTAACCAGTCGATAGGGTCGTCCCCTACTTTTTAGCAATTTCGAGGACGAAATTATTTTAAGTGGGGAAGATTGTAATGACCCGCACTGGCAGGGGTATTATGATTTATTTATTTAATTATATCAATAGTGATATAGTGAATTAAATGGTCGTGGCATTAAATAATGGTGAATATTTAATTAAAATAATAAATTAAATAATATATTTAATTTTGAAATAATCAAAATTGGTTGAAATGGCAATATGGTGTGAACTGGATCATCTGTGATATTTAATTCAGTTTAGAATTGAATTAGAATAACGAATATATTATTTGAACGACAGTTTGAACGTATAAGTATATTTTAATTAAAACCGAGCTTGAAATGGCGCTGCAGTTCGTAAATTGGCGATTCGAACTTCAATTGAATGTACAGGATTCATTTTAAGCCGGATTTCTGTGAAACAAGAAACGTGTGGAGCTGGTGGAGTATATCTTTCTAGTGGAAGAGAAAAATCGGGATTTCGTCGTATAGATTTTGAGATATGTCCAAATCAAATATTAAAATAGTCGATATGGAATCGTTTATCGACCGTAACGGATTATTCGATATAACTAGATATCGGGTTTGAATTTAGACAAGGTTCTTTTGGGACGTAGTGATAATTTAATTTTTAGAATTTTACTGTAATTTTTAATTAATTAAATATGCAACTTTTTATTTGGAGTGTTTTGCACCTTGTATCAGCGATTTTTGGGTTTCACAATATGAGTCAAACTACCGGTATTATTATATTTCTGGGATTGTGGCGCATTGATCGTCACGATGGTGTAGTTGATCCGGTCGATAGCAGTTCGTAATTAACGAAGTTTTGAAAAATGAGATGACCGAATTCTTTTAAAACTCAAAACAAATATCCTAACTATTCTATGATCCTAAAACAAGGCCACGCACACACTTGTTACCGCCAAAATTTTGGGTGGTTTCAAACCAAAAGATGTGGAAGGATTAAATCCATACCAACTAAAACAAAGACCTATAAAAATACCATGATTTTTCTAACTTAAGGGTTTACATTCCTTCTGTAATCAAAACAAGCCGCCACAAAAGTTACACAGCAAGAACCATATAATAATTCAAGTTCAAAAATCCAAATAAATTCCAATTAAATCCTACAAATCAATCTATAAGCGTATTCGTGTTGCTGGGAACCTCCTCTTCAATCAAGTATGGCTATTTTTGGGTGCGACATCAACTACTGTTCGCTGGTTCTTCACAGCGCAGGCTAGGGTGGGTTCGGCAAGCGATTTGAGGGATCGATTCAAGCTGTGTGTGTTGTTTTTGAGACCAGGAGATAGTTCCGCACCCTTTGTGCTGATCTGGTGGGTTTCCGCGACATGTTTGACGATGCCGCACTGTAGCAGTGCTCGATGAGGTCAGAGACGCGATACGAAATACTGGTGCGAGTTCTGTGTTAAGGGTATTGAGCGCATGGGGGTGGACGTGTGTATTCGTGAAAAGGAGGGGATGAACGAGAGAAGCAGTCAACAACAGGTGGGGCTGATGGTGGTTGGAGGACGTGGAAGAGAAGGGTGAGGATTTGTTTGATTTTTTCGGTGATACAGTAGAAGGGGAAGGGAAGTTATAATGCCTGAAATGATGGAAATGGTGTTATACCGGGATGGGGGATGCAGCGTTCACGGTGGAGAAGAAAGATGGATGTCTGAAGTAGTGAGAGGAAGTACTGTAGTTGTGGGGTGGACTGGTATTGATGTCGGCAGGTTCGATAACAGTAAGAGTTTAACTCTTGCGATGGGGAGAATAATGGTGGTGTCATGGTCAGTTTTTCGTGGAGTGTGAATGGAGCAGGGAAGGTCGTGGAGAAGAAGTCTAGTCACGGGTCGGGTTTTTTTGCAAAGGATTTGGGATGAGAATGGGCTATATGAATTTGGTAAGGCCCGGTTACAATACTAATTAAATTTAAGATTTATATAAATGCATTAACTTCTGAATACCATAACTTGTACGTACTAAATCAGAATTTCGAACGGTTCAATCCGTTAGAATCGTATGGACGGACACTACACCATGGAACTGACTGGGAGCGAATATGAGCTCTTTACAATTTATTGAAAAATAAATTGTCCGTCTGAATCAAGCGATGGTTATCGTTATTAACGATGATCGTCCAATGTGAGTAAATCTGACTAACTCTGAACAGTTTATAATTTCATGTTATATTTTTAGAACTGTTAGATGTTGGCTGATTGACAGTATGTTGACTGTTTAATTGAACTGCTAGTCAGTTAGTTGAATTTCTATATTGATTCTGTTTAACAGAATATATCATATGGAACTGAAAGTGATGTTATCTATATTGTTTAACATCTGTGATGCAGGGAAACAGGTTGGAGGAATCCAACTGGATTCCTCAACATTTATTTTACTGTTTTTCATATATTGTGATATATGATGTGTTATATAATCTGTTATGGATTATGTGTGTTGGAATGATATTGATCATTTTTATTCGATATTTTAAATATCATAAAAGACCCTGGGATGTAAAGGGAATTATTTCAACGTATATTGAAATAAAGGGAGTTTATAAAATCAACAGATTTTGAAAAAGGAAATATTTCGAAAGTAAATAAAAAGGGAAATCATTTGTAAAGTGAAGAACTGTTACTAAAAGTAAATCTTTATAAATGAATAGTTTATTCGAAAAGAATAAAGGAGTTAATCAATGTTAGTTTAATCGATTAGAGTTAAAGAATAAAGGAGTTAATCGATGTTAGTTAATCGATTAGAGTTAAAGTAAAAGGAGCTAATCGATGTTAGTTAATCGATTAGAGTTAAAATAAAAGGAGCTAATCGATGTTAGTTAATCGATTAGTGATAAAGTTAAAAGGAATTAATCGATGTTAGTTAATCGAATAGAGAATAAAGTAAAAGGAGTTAATCGATGTTAGTTAATCGATTAGAGTTAAAGTAAAAGGAGTTAATCGATGTTAGTTAATCGATGTTAGTTAATCTATTAGAGAATAACTTAAAAGGAGTTAATCGAATATAGTTATTCGAATAGAAAGAAAAGGAGTTAATCGAATATAGTTTATTCGAATAGAAAGTAAAAGGAGTAAATCGAATATAGTTTATTCGAATAGAATGAAGGAGTTAATCAAATATATAGTATTCAAATAGAATTAAAAGAGCTATCGAATATAGTTTATTCGATAGGAGTTAAGTGAATAGAGTTAGAGTTAAATCAAATAGAGTTAAGTGAAAAGAGTCAATCGAATATAGCTATTCGAGAGAGTAAAGTAAGGAAGATAGTAAGAGGAATATAATGTGAACTTTGCCTATTTCAAAGTTAGAAATGTTGTTCAGTTAAGGTCTGAGAGGTAGTTCTACCCCAACTTGATTGGCTTCGTTTTTAACTAAGGAGTAGTTAAGGTTCGGCAGTAAAGGAAGTGGTTTGGGTTGGCATAGCAATGTTTGTTTAAACATCTGTCTAAGTCCAATGAAGAAGTTTTGGAAATGTTTTCAAAATAAGAAATTAGAAATGTTTTCTAATAAAGAAAACAAGAAATGGAAATGTTTTCCAATGGTAATAACATATATTTTCTAAATTTAGAAAATAAGAAATGTTGAATATAGGGAAACAGGAGATGAAAAATGAACTAAAGAGATAAATGATGAATGATGTTTGAATGATATTATTTCCATTTGGAAATAATATCGTTGTTTGCACACCTATTTTTTTCGATAGTTAAATCACAGACTATCGAAGTTTTGACCATTTTAACATTGTTAATATGGAGAGACCGGTTGGATTATTATCCAAAGAACCACTCTGTATTGGCATAAGCGTTGCGAATCATATATGCCAAAGGAAATTGAAGACGGAGTTATGCAAGGGCTATCCTGTTTACAGAATAGTGCCTTCGGTTCATCCTGTTCCTGGATGACTTGTATGGACGGATGTCCGACAGAGTATTTCCAGACGATCACGTATATTGATTTCTCCAACTGTACCAAGAGTGGAAGCGGAGAAGGAAACTTCTTTAGCTAACACATAATGTATGGTTGAGGACATCAATCGATGATTTGATGGATTTGATGATGTGGCATTCAAAGTGAATCTGGTATGATGATAAAGCGTAGCTTCTAGCCTCATCATCCGGTAAATGACAGAAATCGGGCAGGCAACATGGCTAAGTCGGTCGCACCGAAGTAGGGTGTATAATCACCTGATCTAGAGTTTCATTTACTTCTAAAAATCTATTGTTGATGCTGTCCCATTCGGGAAACGGTTGCTGATCCCAGCCGTTGGTGATATACATTCGATACACTCAAGCGAAATGAGTGGTCGGTCACGTGTGGCCGGGTTGCAAGATGTTCTTGTGAACCCAGTGTATTCCTCTCTAGAGGTACACTAGCGAAAGGTGGTTCCATACCTTGTCATAGTTGGTAATCCATTACCCAATACATGCTTGCGGTTTTGATTGTATACTATATATGTAGAACGTGAGATGAAAGCAATTCTGCTAGATGATTATATATACTGTGGTTGATAGACATTATTATAATATCAAAAGGTTTTTGATATAAAGATATTTGGATTCTCATAAGGGAAAAACCCGTTCCGTTATGCGGCGTGGTCTTATGAGATATCGTTTACTTGTTCGAACTGTTTTTAAACTGTTTTACTCATACCAGTCCCATGACTGACCCGGAGTTTACTTTGTTGTTTTCCCTAAACTCTTGGGTCCCTAAATTTGTATGGGCAGTCAAGTAGTCGGGATTTTACAGATACACTTGAAGAGCTTGGAGCAGGAGGCTTCAGGATCATATAGCTATTATTATTCCGCTGTGTTGTAAGTGCTGTACTTTGATAATGATATGTATATGCAAGTACAGATTTGTATTTCAAAGTTATGTTATGAAATATATTTATTCGTTCCGCTGTGAGATTCGTGTTACTCTGATATTGTGTTCTTCTTCTTCTTCTATTCTAATTTTCTATCTTATCTTTCCTCACCCTCTAATTTCTTTCACTAATCACCAGGATTTTTCGATGTTTTGGTTATCGACATCGTGTTTATGTCGATAACCAAAGTCGCTAAAAATCCGGGTCGTTACAGTTGGTATCAGAGCTTAAGTTTAAGTGAATTACCTTGGCTCTGTGCCATGACTCGGTAGAGACAGGGTTTGTAACACCCTAGACTGAGATTGAGTGTATATATACGAGTAAACGTATTTGTTATTGATATAAAATTTGTTTTATATTGTGGAGATTTATTGGTTGAGTTGTTTGTGAATTCTGGTCGATCAGTTTGATCCACTGTATCGGTAGGAGTTACTAAACACTCGAATACGATGGGTCAGCATGATATGTTTTGAAAGAGGGTAAATGAAAATAAGTTTACCCAACGTATATTTTGATATATATTGGATATATTGGTTGTTATTATAATCGAGTTAGATTATAAATTAAATGGTTATGTAAATAACCAATCAGAATTCATATAAGTGAAATGCGTGAAATCAGATGAGTTAAATCTGAAATTTTAAACCAGAAATTGAGTTAAAATTCTGGAGAAATTGGATAAGTGTTTGTAAATGAATTTGGATTAAAAATAAGGAAAATTTAAGATCCTGGGAGATTTTAAATTGTTTTACAAGCAGTGTGAATTATATTTTGAAATGAATTTCAAAGTGGAAATGTTTAGAAATGGTTTTATAGTATTGAACTCACTTCGATCGCTGGAAATTAGATTCTGATGATGACAGCTGCATCATCAGTATTCATTTTCGAGTTGTAAGTGACGGATTACTACCAGAGATACCGTTTTGAATTTGTTTTGGGAAAGACAAGTTGTGTTGAATTTCAAAATGGGATTTATAATATAGAATTTGAATTTTTAAAATAGATTTGAAATATTAACTTGTTTAAAAGAAATAAAATGAGAAGTTCCTTTATAAACGAAGTTTATAAAAAGTTCTTTTATAAACGAAGTTTATAAATGAAGTGAAGAGAATTATCATTGGATAATTCAGAAATAAAAATACAAGTGTGAAGTTGAAAGGGAAACCTATTTTCCAAAGCTAGTAGTATCGATTTCAAATATAGGAATTGAAACCGAGACTTATTTAAAGGAATTTGAATAAAGGAAGTTCAAACATAGGATTTGAATATAGAAAATTCAAAAGGGGATTTGAATAAAGAGAATTCAAATAGAAATTGAATATAGAAATTCAAAGGGAGTTTGAATATATGAAATTCAATGGAATTGAAATAGATATTGAATATAGAAATTCAAAGGGAGTTTGAATATATGAAATTCAATGGAAGTGATATTGAATTTGAATATAGAAATTCAAATGGGGTTTGAATATAGAAATTCAAATGGGGTTTGAATATAGGAATTCAAATGGAATTATAATATAGAATTTGAATATATGGAATTTGAATATAGAAATTCAAATGGAAATTATAATATAAAATTTGAATAGAAATTGAATGGAATTAACTAAGTCGAAGAGGAATTAGTTAATCGATTTTTGAATTTGAAGTTGAACTTTGAAAGATGGATTGGATTTGTAAATGGATATTCGAAATCGAATATAGAACTTAAATTTGAAATTTGGATTCAAATTAGTTAATAAGTAAGTTAAAATATATTTGAACATGTCATGTTCAAATATAAAAGTGAAATAGACTAAAGAGTTAATTAACAAATTAATTAACGAATGGAGTTAAAACGATCAGGTATTGTTAAAATAGATGGGGCAAGTATAAATATACATGAGATAGGTATGGATAAGGTATGAAGGTATATAAATAGAATGCCCGACGGAAAGGTATGTATTTAATTCATATATGAGATTTTATGCGCCGTATCGGCTAGCCGCTTGGCTTTTTCTTTTTCTTTCGGATTGGTGAGTGCCATGGGAGTCTATTTGAAATATCCCGATGCTCCCGATACAAAGGAGGTTATGAAAAAATTTTCCGGGAATTTAGGGAGTTAGAATATTTTTAAGATAATTTGATAGTTAGAAATCAACGTATCGATATATATATAGAAGTCGATAAGTAAACGAACTTAGAAATAGAATAGTATAATAAAAAAGAAGACTAAGAATAAAATCTAGAAAGAATAGAAAGAGAAAGTATATATGTATTTAAAAGTGAAGAAGTAGTTGTATGGTATTGATTTTTCGAGTAAGTAGTCATATCTGTTTTGACGTTATAAATGTTATTCAGTCAAGGTCTGAGAGGTAGTTATACCCCAACTTGATTGATTTCATTTTAAACAAATGAATAGTAAGATTTCAGGCTCGAAGATCAATGTTGAATAAGAGTTAGTTGAATATAGTAGTTGGGTGGTCGTAACGATGTTTTACACAACATCCGTTTTAACCCAAATAAGCGTAAGCTGGAAATATATAAAAAAAAATTCCTAAGTATAGAAATAAACGAGATCGGAAAAGAGATAAGTAATTGGAGTATTTTCCAATTATAAATAGGATTATAAAGGTTATTGATTTAGGAAATAAAGGAAGGCGATATTCGGAAATGTTTTCCAAATAACATAAAAGGCCAATATGGTTATTGATAATATTTGGTTAACAAATATTGATAAAGAAATAGAGAAGTGATTAAACTAATGGAATATTAATTATGGGCTCAGTTGAATTTCAAAGAGGAAAATTTGATTTTTGAAAAGAGTAAACTGTTTAAAAACTCCCAGGGAAAGACTGTTTAAATTAAAAACAAATTTAACAGAAATTTGTGAAAGCAGATTTGAATAAAAGTAAAGTCAGTAAAGTGGTAACTGAGATTGAATTAGAATGATATCGAGACAAATGGGATTTGGGAGATTCGAATTTGAAGTGAATTTGGTAACCAAGTTAAGAGTTTGAAATCGAGAATCAAACTCGAGTTGAAATGATATTTGGCTCGGATATAAGCGAATGGTTGTGTTGGAGATAAAAGTGATTGGGATTTGATTGGGATAACCCTTGTATATGCTGAGTTGATAGCATATGGAAGTAATAGAGTTGATTTGCCCGACAAAAAGGTACAAGTTTATATTTCTATTGGATATAAGATTTATGAGACGAATTGGCAAGCCGCTTGGCTGTTTGATTTCCTTTTGGGTTGGAGATGGCCCAGAGAGTCGAGTTGGAGTTTGACCGATTGACTAGTACGAAGGACGTGCTGGCGAAATTTTTCGAAGAGTTAAGGCGTTAGAAAATTTTCAGAATTTTTGAAAATTTTCGTTGATAAGGATTAATTAATATTTTAATTAAAATTAATTTGGTTCAGTTGAAACTGAAGTTAAGAAGTGAACAATTATGTTCTAACCAGTCGATAGGGTCGTCCCCTACTTTTTAGCAATTTCGAGGACGAAATTATTTTAAGTGGGGAAGATTGTAATGACCCGCACTGGCAGGGGTATTATGATTTATTTATTTAATTATATCAATAGTGATATAGTGAATTAAATGGTCGTGGCATTAAATGATGGTGAATATTTAATTAAAATAATAAATTAAATAATATATTTAATTTTGAAATAATCAAAATTGGTTGAAATGGCAATATGGTGTGAACTGGATCATCTGTGATATTTAATTCAGTTTAGAATTGAATTAGAATAACGAATATATTATTTGAACGACAGTTTGAACGTATAAGTATATTTTAATTAAAAACGAGCTTGAAATGGCGCTACAGTTCGTAAATTGGCGATTCGAACTTCAACTGAATGTACAGGATTCATTTTAAGCCGGATTTCTGTGAAACAAGAAACGTGTGGAGCTGGTGGAGTATATCTTTCTAGTGGAAGAGAAAAATCGGGATTTCGTCGTATAGATTTTGAGATATATCCGAATCAAATATTAAAATAGTCGCTATGGAATCGTTTATCGACCGTAACGGATTATTCGATATAACTAGAGATCGGGTTTGAATTTAGACAAGGTTCTTTTGGGACGTAGTGATAATTTAATTTTTAGAATTTTACTGTTATTTTTAATTAATTAAATATGCAACTTTTTATTTGGAGTGTTTTGCACCTCGTATCAGCGATTTTTGGGTTTCACAATATGAGTCAAACTACCGGTATTATTATATTTCTGGGATTGTGGCGCATTGATCGTCACGATGGTGTAGTTGATCCGGTCGATAGCAGTTCGTAATTAACGAAGTTTTGAAAAATGAGATAACCGAATTCTTTTAAAACTCAAAACAAATATCCTAACTATTCTATGATCCTAAAACAAGGCCACACACACACTTGTTACAGCCAAAATTTTGGGTGGTTTCAAACCAAAAGATGTGGAAGGATTAAATCCATACCAACTAAAACAAAGACCTATAAAAATACCATGATTTTTCTAACTTAAGGGTTTACATTCCTTCTGTAATCAAAACAAGCCGCCACAAAAGTTACACAGCAAGAACCATATAATAATTCAAGTTCAAAAATCCAAATAAATTCCAATTAAATCCTACAAATCAATCTATAAGCGTATTCGTGTTGCTGGGAACCTCCTCTTCAATCAAGTATGGCTATTTTTGGGTGCGACATCAACTACTGTTCGCTGGTTCTTCACAGCGCAGGCTAGGGTGGGTTCGGCAAGCGATTTGAGGGATCGATTCAAGCTGTGTGTGTTGTTTTTGAGACCAGGAGATAGTTCCGCACCCTTTGTGCTGATCTGGTGGGTTTCCGCGACATTGTTTGACGATGCCGCACTGTAGCAGTGCTCTATGAGGTCAGAGACGCGATACAAAATACTGGTGCGAGTTCTGTGTTAAGGGTATTGAGCGCATGGGGGTGGACGTGTGTATTCGTGAAAAGGAGGGGTTGAACGAGAGAAGCAGTCAACAACAGGTGGGGCTGATGGTGGTTGGAGGACGTGGAAGAGAAGGGTGAGGATTTGTTTGATTTTTTCGGTGATACAGTAGAAGGGGAAGGGAAGTTATAATGCCTGAAATGATGGAAATGGTGTTATACCGGGATGGGGGATGCAGCGTTCACGGTGGAGAAGAAAGATGGATGTCTGAAGTAGTGAGAGGAAGTACTGTAGTTGTGGGGTGGACTGGTATTGATGTCGGCAGGTTCGATAACAGTAAGAGTATAACTCTTGCGATGGGGAGAATAATGGTGGTGTCATGGTCAGTTTTTCGTGGAGTGTGAATGGAGCAGGGAAGGTCGTGGAGAAGAAGGCTAGTCACGGGTCGGGTTTTTTTGCAAAGGATTTGGGATGAGAATGGGCTATATGAATTTGGTAAGGCCCGGTTACAATACTAATTAAATTTAAGATTTATATAAATGCATTAACTTCTGAATACCATAACTTGTACGTACTAAATCAGAATTTCGAACGGTTCAATCCGTTAGAATCGTATGGACGGACACTACACCATGGAACTGACTGGGAGCGAATATGAGCTCTTTACAATTTATTGAAAAATAAATTGTCCGTCTGAATCAAGCGATGGTTATCGTTATTAACGATGATCGTCCAATGTGAGTAAATCTCACTAACTCTGAACAGTTTATAATTTCATGTTATATTTTTAGAACTGTTAGATGTTGGCTGATTGACAGTATGTTGACTGTTTAATTGAACTGCTAGTCAGTTAGTTGAATTTCTATATTGATTCTGTTTAACAGAATATATCATATGGAACTGAAAGTGATGTTATCTATATTGTTTAACATCTGTGATGCAGGGAAACAGGTTGGAGGAATCCAACTGGATTCCTCAACATTTATTTTACTGTTTTTCATATATTGTGATATATGATGTGTTATATAATCTGTTATGGATTATGTGTGTTGGAATGATATTGATCATTTTTATTCGATATTTTAAATATCATAAAAGACCCTGGGATGTAAAGGGAATTATTTCAACGTATATTGAAATAAAGGGAGTTTATAAAGTCAACAGATTTTGAAAAAGGAAATATTTCGAAAGTAAATAAAAAGGGAAATCATTTGTAAAGTGAAGAACTGTTACTAAAAGTAAATCTTTATAAATGAATAGTTTATTCGAAAAGAATAAAGGAGTTAATAAATGTTAGTTTAATCGATTAGAGTTAAAGAATAAAGGAGTTAATCGATGTTAGTTAATCGATTAGAGTTAAAGTAAAAGGAGCTAATTGATGTTAGTTAATCGATTAGAGTTAAAATAAAAGGAGCTAATCGATGTTAGTTAATCGATTAGTGATAAAGTTAAAAGGAATTAATCGATGTTAGTTAATCGATTAGAGAATAAAGTAAAAGGAGTTAATCGATGTTAGTTAATCGATTAGAGTTAAAGTAAAAGGAGTTAATCGATGTTAGTTAATCGATGTTAGTTAATCTATTAGAGAATAACGTAAAAGGAGTTAATCGAATATAGTTATTCGAATAGAAAGCAAAGGAGTTAATCGAATATAGTTTATTTGAATAGAAAGTAAAAGGAGTAAATCGAATATAGTTTATTCGAATAGAATGAAGGAGTTAATCAAATATATAGTATTCAAATAGAATTAAAAGAGCTATCGAATATAGTTTATTCGATAGGAGTTAAGTGAATAGAGTTAGAGTTAAATCAAATAGAGTTAAGTGAAAAGAGTCAATCGAATATAGCTATTCGAGGAGGGTAAAGTAAGGAAGATAGTAAGAGGAATATAATGTGAACTTTGCCTATTTCAAAGTTAGAAATGTTGTTCAGTTAAGGTCTGAGAGGTAGTTCTACCCCAACTTGATTGGCTTCGTTTTGAACTAAGGAGTAGTTAAGGTTCGGCAGTAAAGGAAGTGGTTTACGTTGGCATAGCAATGTTTGTTTAAACATCTGTCTAAGTCCAATGAAGAAGCTTTGGAAATGTTTTCAAAATAAGAAATCATAAATGTTTTCTAATAAAGAAAACAAGAAATGGAAATGTTTTCCAATGGTAATAACATATATTTTCTAAATTTAGAAAATAAGAAATGTTGAATATAGGGAAACAGGAGATGAAAAATGAACTAAAGAGATAAATGTTGAATGATGTTTGATCGATATTATTTCCATTTGGAAATAATATCGTTGTTTGCGCACCTGTTTTTTTTCGATAGTTAAATCACAGATTATCGAAGTTTTGACCATTTTAACGTTGTTAATATGGAGAGACCGGTTGGATTATTATCCAAAGAACCACTCTGCATTGGCATAACAATTGCGAATCATATATGCTAAAGGAAATTGAAGACGGAGTTATGCAAGGGCTATCCTGTTTACAGAATAGTGCCTTCGGTTCATCCTGTTCCTGGATGACTTGTATGGACGGATGTTTGACAGAGTATTTCCAGACGATCACGTATATTGATTTCTCCAACTGTACCAAGAGTGGAAGCGGAGAAGGAAACTTCTTTAGCTAACACATAATGTATGGTTGAGGACATCAATCGGTGATTTGATGGATTTGATGATGTGGCATTCAAAATGAATCAGGTATGATGATAAAGCGTAGCTTCTAGCCTCATCATCCGGTAAATGACAGAAATCGGGCAGGAAGCATGGCTAAGTCGGTCGCACCGAAGTAGGGTGTATAATCACCTGATCTAGAGTTTCATTTACTTCTAAAAATCTATTGTTGATGCTGTCCCATTCGGGAAACGGTTGTTGATCCCAGCCGTTGGTGATATACATTCGATACACTCAAGCGAAATGAGTGGTCGGTCATGTGTGGCCGGGTTGCAAGATGTTCTTCTGAACCCAATGTATTCCTCTCTAGAGGTACACTAGCGAAAGGTGGTTCCATACCTTGTCATAGTTGGAAATCCATTACCCAATACGTGCTTGCGGTTTTGATTGTATACTATATATGTAGAACGTGAGATGAAAGCGTTTCTGCTAGATGATAATATATACTGTGGTTGATAGACATTATTATAATATCAAAAGGTTTTTGATATAAAGATATTTGGATTCTCATAAGGGAAAAACCTGTTCCGTTATGCGGCGTGGTCTTATGAGATATCGTTTACTTGTTCGAACTGTTTTTAAACTGTTTTACTCATACCAGTCCCATGACCGACCCGGAGTTTACTTTGTTGTTTTCCCTAAACTCTTGGGTGCCTAAATTTGTATGGGCAGTCAAGTAGTCGGGATTTTACAGATACACTTGAAGAGCTTGGAGCAGGAGGCTTCAGGATCATATAGCTATTATTATTCCGCTATGTTGTAAGTGATGTACTTTGATAATGATATGTATATGCAAGTACAGATTTGTATTTCAAAGTTATGTTATGAAATATATTTATTCGTTCCGCTGTGAGATTCGTGTTACTCTGATATTGTGTTCTTCTTCTTCTTCTATTCTAATTTTCTATCTTATCTTTCCTCACCCTCTAATTTCTTTCACTAATTACCAGGATTTTTCGATGTTTTGGTTATCGACATCGTGTTTATGTCGATAACCAAAGTCGCTTAAAATCCGGGTCATTACATTTCACCTATAACTTTTGAATGGTAAGGAGTTTTGACCTGAAATGACTTCTATTAGATGCGGATGATGGTTTCTCTTTCTGTAGTGTGGTCACACTAATCAAACGGATTTACCGTTTAGGAGATATGGCTGAAATAAGGTTTAGAAGGTGAAAAACAGCTTAATCGGCCCTAATTGGGTAATTAGCAGCTAGGTCCATTAGGGATTTCGGGAATAGAGTTATATAAAGCCTGAAAGGGGTTAGAGAAACCCTTCTTTTGTCATTTTTCAGCCGCCACTAACATCCTTTGAACCCTAGTAATGGCCTCCATCACCCAAACCTCATTTTAATCACTCCTTAATCACTAATCAAGCAAAACTGCATCAAATCAAGAGAAATCAATACCAAATCTCGGTTGGAGCTACTGCAATACATATAGATCAGTGCCATATCAGTTATAGTTTCAGATCTAAGATTTATTTGTGGCTAAGGTGAGTGATTTGCACTTTTATTCGCTTAATGCGGCTAATTAGGGGTGATTAATGATAATTAGCGAAATTATGCATGGTAATAATCTGGAAAAATATTTAGAAATTCTTAAACATTATTTTATGCCTCTGGTAAAAATTTGGGTAAATTTCGATTAAGTTTGCTAATTCTAAGGCTAAAACCTGGTTTAGGGGATTAAGGGGAAAATCGTGCTTTAGGGTATGTTCGATCCATACTAACATGTTAAATTGTTGTTTTGATGTTTTTGATTGATTAAGTATGATGTTACTGCTGTTTGGTATGTTTTGTGATGTCATAGGAAAGTTAGAATGGTTGAAAACGTCGTCGTTTGGCGAAATTAGCTTGCTGGAAAAACTGCAGATTTCCTGATGGTGGTGGGGGGGGGTATGGTCACGAATCGGATTCCTCAGGGGGGTGGTATGGTCACGAACCGAATTCCTCGTGGGGGAGGGGGTATGGTCAAGAACCGGATTCCTCAAGGAGGGTATGGTCACGAACCGGATTCCTCAGGGGGGGGGGGTATGGTCACGAACCGGATTCCTCTGGGGGGTATGGTCACAAACCAAATTCCTCAAGGGGGTATGATCACGAACCAGATTCCTCAGGAGGGTTTGCTGACGATTCCTGAAAGGGGGTATGCTGACGATTCCTGAAGGGGGTATGCTAACGATTCCTGAAGGGGATATGCTAACGATTCCTTTAGGGGGTTATGTTGACGAGGACCACGACCCGAACTAAGACGAATGATACCAGAACCCGAGATGCAAAGGAAGTCCAAATTCGAAGTTATTACTCACGATCCAAACGGGAACCAACGAGTTAACTTCTCGAGTTGGACTCTGCTGCGGGATGTGTGCAAAGGGGTTATCGATATCCATAACTTTGGTTCATCGTTGAAGAGAGAGGGCATGTAGACGAACCAGAGACAGGGAAGTGTGGACTGGTTGACCCATTAGGGTTATTGACTATGGACCAATGCAGTGGGGATAGTGTGATAATTGAACGGAGTTGCCGTCATAGCCCCAAAAGGGCAAATTGGTCGTAGCAATAGTTGTACGGACTTGCCGTTATAACCCCAAAGATTTGGTGACCCGAGCGGTGGATATTGTATGCTTTACGCACTGAGTGAGAGATGTGAGAATGACTACTATGTTTGATGTTCGCTATCACCATGACATGCACATTTCCACTTAACACACTATGTTAGTGTTTACCTTAGAGTACTGTACATCTTTTTATGCTAACTCTTTGGTTGCAGGTCCAGGTATGATTTACTTATATCTATTACTGTTTTGTTTTTTTGCTTATCGCTCATATCAGACTTTTGTCTGACCCAGAGTTTTATGTCTCTTCTTATTACTCTGGGTGGTTTTAAACGGGCAGACTAGAAATAGGTTAGGTGGTATGCACGAGTAGCTGTTCGGAGACGAGTAGGAGGCTTCCACGTATTATTTACATATATTCTCCCTGTGTTGTTGCTGGTCACTACTTTGGGCATTTATAGTGCACCTTTTCTACTTTCTTTAGAGATAGTTTTTTTTTAATTTTTAATAATGGAGGATCATAAGCTGTGTATTTGGGATTGCCGCTGCTATGATGGTTATGATTTAGTTCTCAGCTTATGCACTGTCTCGCCTGTTTTATATCAAGTTATGTTACTATTATATTTTATTCCATGCGCTTTGGGATATACTACAGGTTCTTTGTTGATTCATCGCAATGTTTCTTTCTTTTGACGACCGTCCCGAGCTGGTTGGACATCGGTACAGCGCATTTCAAGGGAAATGTTGGCTAGTGAGGGAAGGGTCGTCACTTTTAGAGATATTGCTGTCAGAGTCATCTACTTCGTTGATTTGAATGCCATTTGTTTTTTTGTTCCTTATTCTCCACTTGTTATTTTTATTCAGCAAGTTGGCTTCTTTTTCATAACAAAATTTTGATACTGTAGAAAGAGATGAATTGGAAGCAATATATGAAACAGCAATAGCAAAAACGATCTCTAATAGAAGTAATTCAATATGTGATAGATCATATAACATTAAAAACAATGGATCTTTCTCATAACAAAATAAGAAAAATACATGTTTTTTTGTCCGTGATAAATTTAAAATCCAGCTTATAACTTGTTTACGCATGAAGTCTTGCATTCTAACTCAAAACCATCCCAAATTTCGATGTTCTTCAAGTTTTAAATGTTCAATTATCTAAAATTAAAGTAGAGAATGAAATCACTACATAAATTCATTCTTGTTTGTGGCTAGTAGACATTTCAGTCCCTAGGGTTATTCATGACAGTTAAACGTTTTTTTAGCAAATATCATTTGGTGCGGTTTATCCTTTCACTTGTGCATCACTTCAAAATAAAAATAGCTCTATCATAACATGGAAAACCAAGTCCATTTAAATGTTTAAAATAATTTCATAAACCATCTGGTTGTACAAAAGGGTCTCCTGTTATGCATTTGTCAACTTAAACATTGCACATCTTTATTTCGCTAATGTAATACATTAACAGCTCATTCAATTATCCTACTTAGTTGAAATAAACCATTTGCACATACGTTTGAACTACCATTGTGACTGAGATGATTAGGATTAAAAAAACTCAATCAGTCCACAAGTAGTGACGCAACGGTATGTTACTTGCTTCCTGTTAACGAGGTCGCGGGTTCGATATCTATCTGCCCTACTCCTATTCAAGGCGCGGAGGTGGTTTCCCATAAAACCTATAACTTGGTTGGGGGGCAAAAGCTTCTGTGCTTTTTTATATAGAAATTTGATATTGATGTTAGTGGATAGCCATATAATTTTTCCAACACAACTATTTTCAACTCGTTTCCATAGTAGAAATACTATGACGACGAAGAAGTGCACAACCCTTAAGAATAGCATGCATTTTCCTTTTTGTATTAAAAACAAAACTCTACTGCCTTAGATTTTTAAAGGGGGAAAGCACACTATATTCTCACTGCAGCCACAATTTTAGTACATTGATTTAACAACAAAAGTTTACAAGCGAGTACTCAACCTCCCGAACTTGATTCAATACCAAGTTCACTCAAACATACATAAAAAGTTGGATCCTTCTATATACTATATTAAAGAATATTTTGTATCATATTTATAAACCATTCCATTGTAAAATCATCCAATACAATTACAGAGAAAACCTCCATATGAGCTTGATTGGTGTATCTATCATTGATGAATGTGGTAATATCTGCTCATATGATAAAATATTTCCACAATGGTTGTATGTAACTAAAAATCCTAGATTCTGGTGAACTCATTCTGTATAAGCGGTGGCATGTGTGTATGTGCTCTGATGATAGTTCAGGGGAAATTCAGTGTAGTTGACTTTGCATCTTTTTCGTGCAGCATGTGAAGTGTAGCAAATAATATCGATCTAACTATAGAAAATGCATTTACATATGATCTCATCTGATACGTGAGAGTTGTATCAAATCCAGTAGTATTTAATATCATGTAACTATTTTGCAGAACATTTTTTTGCGGAAATAACAACCCAATGTTTTTAACTTGTTTATGGCTTGTATTTTAGCACATATGATTGCATAATTATTCTAGACTTGTAAACAATACAAAAATAAACAATTTATTCCAATATGATGGTTTTTTCAATATTCCTTATGATTATGGTTTGGTATTTATCTTAATAATCAATACACAAAAATCCCTAATTTTAATTCGAAAAATAGGTAGTAATTTTTTTGTTCGCACTAAAACTTTGTAATATACATGTGTGTATATGTATATGTATATATGCGCGTGCACAAACACACACACACACATATATATATACACACACACACATACATATGTATACATACATAAGTACGTATATCAATAGAGCATAGAGCTCTTGATTGGAAAAATACTCTTCCAAAGGCTCGTTAGGCAAGTCAGACTAGGAATTGAAGAACGATTTACATTTGTAGGTCCATGTGACTCACTTTTGGGGACTGAGCTACATTTGCATAAACTAAGTTATAATGAGAACAACTGAAAGCTCATCGTTTATTTACATTGTAATAGGCTTGAGCCTTCAGCCCAGATAGATATTAGTTTTTTCAATTACAGTTATTACACGGTCTATACAAAGTCTGTACAAATATATAAACAGACCATCTCCTGTACATTTTCATTAATTCACAATCAATACAAAAGATCAATTCCCTGCTCTCAATTCTTACAAACAACATTTCGTATTAAATCTTTATATGGTACCAGAGCTAATACAACGCTTTACAGCGATTAAAAGATCCTGATCATCAATTGGTGCATTAATATGTCAATAGACAAAGATTTGTCAAAGAATTATCATCATCCGAATCCGTCTCATCTAAGATTTGTGCAATCTCATCATTTAAGAGTTGTAACTTGAAATCTATAAAATTGTGCCTCGCCATGTTCATTTAAACATGCTGCATCCACTTTACAGAATCAAGTATTAATCAAGAAATCACTGAATTTGTGAATACAGATCAAAAAATCAAGAAAAACTTTATAGATGAACAAAGTGCCTTACCAAAAGACTTCTCAGAAAAAATCATCATTCAAAAGAGGTAAAATCATCATTAAAGCCTCAAGGTTGCATTAGTCTCAACTGAATTTTTTTTTTAGAAATTCCTCAATTCAAAGGCACCAAAAAAATTCAATGTTTCATACCTTTCTTGAGATATTTTTCTCATTCTTTTCGTCCTCATGGCCGGAGACAACAATCCAACTTCTGAAGTAGCAGATGGATTTACAAGCAATAATCAGGTAACATCAACTAGTCAAAGTACACCAAATGCAGAAATGCTTGTTAAAACAGGTATCAATCCACAAACTCAATTGATTACTGTTCATCTTGAAGATAATAACTACTTGCTATGGAATTGCAAGTAGAAACAGCCATAGAAGGCATGGGTTTAGAAGGTTATATCCATGGAACTCTCACTTTTCCTTCTAAATTCATTACTGATGCAGACAACAGAGTAGTTAGTAATGAAGAATTCATTAAATATCATAGGCAAGATAGATTAATCTGTGCTTGGTTGTTATCCTGTATAAGTGAAAAGATACTATCTCAAGTAGTTGGGTATAAAACTGCAAATGACATTTGGACATCCATAGAAAAATCTTTTAATACTCAATCCTCTGCCAAGACAATGTTCTATAGAAATCAACTACAAACTTCAAGAAAGGAAAACTAGTCTATGAGAGAATACTTAACAAAAATTAAAAGTACTTGTGATCATCTTGAAGCTGCAGGGCAAAAAATTAGTGATGTTGAACATACATTAGCTATTTTAAATGGACTTAGTGAAGAGTATGAAGCAGTTATGGCAGTTATTATATCTCAAAAGGTCACTTGTTCAATGGAAGATGTCTAATCTATCCTACTTGCTCATGAAGCAAGAATAGAAATTAAAAGAACTAATCTAAATGATCTATCTATAAATCTTGTTGAACCCAAGAACAAGAACCAAAACAGAGTTGAATATTATAATCAGAGAGGTGGTCCCTCTAACAGAGGTAGTGGGAGAGGAAGGTGGAACAACAACAGAAATAGACCAAAATGCCAAATTTGCAAAAAAGTGGGTCACATTGCAGGGAAGTGCTTTTTTAGATTTAATAATAACTATGTTCCTGAGCAAAATCAAGATAATCAAAGAAAGTCCAATCCTACTGCAAATTTGGCTAATGTTGAAAATGTCACTCAAGGCAACATCTCAAGGAACAGTCAAAATGAAGACATTGGTGACGATAATTGGTATCCTGATTCAGGTGTCACTAACCACATCACTAATAACCTCAACAATCTTAATTTTGGACAAAGGGAATACAAAGGTATGAACTCTTTACATATGGGTAATGTAGATAGCATAAATACCACACATATTGGCTTTGGCAACATCAAAGGTAAAAAACAGTTATATCTCAACAATTTGCTTATCGTTCCTCAAATAAAAAGGAACTTACTTAGTGTTTCACAGTTTGCTATAGACAATAGTGTGTACTTTGAATTTCATCCCTATCACTGCTTAGTTAAAGATCTTCTAACAAATGAAACTATCTTGCAGGGTGAAACATGCAATGGATTATACAAATTCAAGGCTGTTAATTCTGCAAGAAGTGATCAGAAGAACAAGCAATTATGTTACCTATCTGAAATAAATGAAAAAACTAGTGTTTCTGACATATGGCATGTGAAACTTGGTCATGCTAATGTGAATGTTGTTAAAATAGTTTTATTTGCTAGCAATATCTCATATGACAACATTTCTACACCATATGTCTGCACTTACTGTCAGATGGGTAAAAGTCATAAATTACCCTTCACTAATTCTTATACCACCTTTAAAAAACCTCTTGAACTCATTGCTGCTGACCTGCGGGGTCCAACACCAACAAATTCTGATTATGGTTTTAACTATTATGTCTCCTTTTTTGATTCTTATACAAGATATACATGGATATTTTTTTTGAAAACTAAATCCGAAACTAGTAGAGCTGTTATTCAGTTCATTAATCAGGCAGAAAAACAAACAGGTGAAAGTTTAAAAATTCTGCAAACAGATGGGGGTACTGAATTCAAACCACTGAGTGAATTCTTTCAAAGGAAAGGTATTTTTCATAGATTAACTTGTCCATATACCTCTGAACAAAATGGTTTGGTGGAAAGGAAGCATAGACATATTGTTGAAAGTAGTCTCACTTTATTAGCTCAAAGTCATTTAACTATGAAATTCTGGCCAGATGCTTTTAGTACTTCTGTATATTTAATAAACAGACTACCAACCAGTGTTTTAAATAACCGAAGTTCCCTTGAAGTATTATATAATGTTAAACCTAACTATAAGATACTAAAAGTCTTTGGGTTCTTATGCTATCCTTGCTTAAGACCCTATAATGCTCACAAGTTAAGTTTTAGATCTTCACCATGTACTTTTATTGGATATGCAAGTGGTCATAAAGGTTACAAATGTCTAGATGAAAAAGGTAAAATATTCATTTCTAGGCATGTTGTGTTTAATGGAAAGGTATTTCATTTTCATAGTCCTGAAATTTCTACACCTCAAAAGATATACAATTCAAAGAAGTCAATTCCAAGAATACCTCCATGTTCTGACAATTTAAGTGAAGCCACCGATGATGGTTGCTCAGAAACTCATCAGGACTCTATGCATTCATCAAACAATGAGTCATCCAAGCCATCCAATCAGCCCACTAGCAATCAACACCAAGATGAAAGTCAGCCACATGACTCAAACTCTGAAATCAGAGAAGATCAATCAAATGTCAGAAATGATAGCAATGAAAGTCATGAATAATAAAGAGAACAACCACCTACTGGTCATCCAATGATCACAAGTTCAAAAAGAGGTATTTCTAAACCTAAGGTTTATACCACTATCAACAACCTTGATGAACCAACTAACTATAAACAAACTATCAATAACGAACACTAAAAATAAGTCATGGATGATAAGTATCAAGCATTGATTAAAAACAAGACTTGGACACTTGGTAAAGCACCTAAGGATAAAAATATCATTGATAGCAAATGGACCTACAGACTAAAGAAAAATGCAGATGGCTCTATACACAGATATAAAGCTAGGCTTGTAGCCAAAGGGTTTACACAGCAATATGAGTCTGATTTTGACGAGACTTTTTCTTCAGTTGTGAAACCAACTACAATAAGAATAATTCTCACTATAGCTTTGCATAACAACTGGAGAATACAACAGCTTGACGTTAATAATGCATTTTTGAACAATGATCTAAAAGAAGAAGCGTATATGAGCCAGCCACAAGGATACATGAAAAACAAAGATTTTGTGTGCAAGCTAAACAAAGCAATTTATGGGCTTAAGCAATCTTCTAGAGCCTGGTTTGATAAATTAAAACTTGTTTTGACAACATTAAAGTTTCAATCTACCAAATCAAATCACTCATTATTTGTCAAAATTACTAATGAAATAACTATATTTGTTCTGATATACTTGATGACTTAATCATCACAGGTAACAGTGAGTTAGAAATGAAAAATCTCATTTAGTTATTAGATAAGCAATTTTCTATCAAAGACTTAGGTGAACTCAACTATTTCTTTGGTGTGGAAATGTCAAAAGTGTCCTAATCAGAACTGTTCTTAAGCCAGAAGAAGTACATAAGTGAAATTCTTGTTAAAGCAAATATGGATGCAGCAAATGCTCTGCCGACACCAATGATTACTAGCCATCAAATATCCAAATACAGGGGAGAAAATATAGAACAATACAGAAGTCTAGTAGAAGCATTACAATATGCTACCATTACTAGACCAGAAATTGCTTACTGTGTTAACAAACTTTCTCAATTTATGCAGGAACCAAAGGAAGATCACTGGAAAGCTATGAAACGAGTGTTAAGATACTTAAAGGGAACTAATGACTATAGAATACATTTCAAGCATTGCAATGAACTAAGTATAATTGGATACAGCGATGCAGATTGGACCACTGATCCAGATGATAGCAGATCAACATCAGGATATTGCATTTATTTGGGAAATAATCCTATTTAATGGTGTAGTAACCCGGATTTTCGAGCGACTTTGGTTATCGACGTAAGCTCGACGTCGATAACCAAAACATCGAAAAATCCTGGTAATTAATGAAAGAAATTAGAGGGTGAGGATGGATAAGATAGAACTTATAGAATAGAAGAAGAAGAACATCATCATCAGAGTAAACACGAATCTCACAGCGGAACGAATAAAATATAACATAACATATCTTTGAAATAACATCAGTATATGTATACAATAACACTTATCAGAGTACAACACTTACAACAACAGCGGAAATAATAATAGCTATAGAATCCTGAAGCCTCCTGCTCCAAGCTCTCCAAGTGTATCTGTAAAATCCCGACTACATGACTGCCCGTACAAATTTAGGCACCCAAGAGTTTAGGGAAAACAACAAAATAAACTCCGGGTCAGTCATGGGACTGGTGTGAATAAACTCAAATCATTTAAACAGGTATATGATATCTCATAAGACCACGCCGTGAATACGGAACGGGTTTTTCCCTTATGAGAATCCAAATAACTTTTCAAAGCAATATCATTCTGATATTATAATAATGTCTAAGTACAAATAAATATCAATCTAGCAGAAACGCTTGCATCGCACGTTACTACATATATAGTATACAATCAAAATCGCAAGCACGTATTGGATGATTGGATTTCCAACTATGACAAGGTATGGAACCACCTTCCGATCAGTGTACTCTAGGAACGATACACTGGAGCTCAACAAGAACATCTTGTAACTCAGCCACACATGACCAACCACTCATTTCGCTTGAGTGTATCGAATGTACATCACCAACGGTTGGGATCAGCAACCGTTCCCGTATATATATGGGACAGCATTGATAGACTTAAGAAACAAATGAATATTCTCTAGATAGGTGATTATACACCCTACTTCGGTGCGACCGACTTAGCCATGCTGCCTGCCCGATTTCTGTCATTTACCGGTTGATGAGGCTAGAAGCTACGCTTTATCATTATATCAAATTCACTTCGAATGCTACATTGTCAAATCCATCAGAATCACTAATTGACGTCTACAACCATACATTACGTGTCAGCTAAAAGAAGTTTCCTTCTCCGCTTCCACTCTTGGTATAGTTGAAGAAATCAATGTACGTGACCGTTTGGAAATACTCTGTCATACATCCATCTTCATTCACTTAGAACGTCACATCGTCATCCCCGCCAAATCACAAATTGACTTATCCAAAAATAACACGGGTATACAGCTAAGAGAAACGAATTCCTCCACCACCAAACGTGAATACGTTTGAACAGATCAACTTACGCGATCCATTGGATATACTCTGTCAGACCTTCGTCCATACAAGTTGTCCTGGGACTGGACAAACCGAAGGCACTATTCTATAAACAGGATAGCCCTTGCATTTTACTCCGTCTTCAATTATCTTTGGCATATATGATTCGCGACGCTTATGCCAATACAGAGTGGTTCTTCGGATAATAATCCAACCGGTCTCTCCATATTAACAACGTTAAAATGGTCAAAACTTCGATAGTCTATGAGTTAACTATCAAAGAAAAACAAGTGTGCAAACAACGATATTATTTCCAGATGGAAATTATATCAAACAAACATCATTTATCTTTTTAGTTCATTTTACATCTCCTGTTTACCTATATTCAACATTTGCTATTTTCTGTATTTAGAAAATATATGTTATCAACACTGGAAACATTTCCATTCCTTGTTTTCTGTATTTAGAAAACATTTCTGATTCTTGTTTGGAAAACATTTCCAAAACTCCTTTACGATCAAACCTTACCATTTCTTAGTTAAGAAGGAAGTCACTCAAGTTGGGGTATAATTACCTCTCAGACCTTAACTGAACAACGTTATAACTTCGAAATGGTCAAAGTTTTATCTTTTAATCTTTAACAACTTCTTTACGCCTTTCTCGGATCCAATTTTACTAATCCACTTCTATATTTAAAACATTGGTTATAACGATAACGTTATAATCCCTACTTTCGAATTATCTAACTTTAATTATAACTTCTATTCTTATTAGTGAATAATTAACCTAACCACTTATTTATTTATAAATAAATAAATCTCTATTTAGACACTGGAAAGTATAAGTACTTTCCCGAATTCGATATAATCGAATTTGCCGATTAACTCTCTTCGAGAAATCTCTATTTGATTAACTCTTCTTCGAATAACCTATATTCGATTAACTTCTTCCTTTTCAAATATCTCATCCTTGAAAAACCTTACTTCGATTAAACTATAATCGATAACTCCCTTCGATGAAACTAACATCGATAACTCCTTCCGATGAACTAACATCGATAACTCCTTTCGATGAAACTAACATCAATAACTCCTTTCGATGAAACTAACATCCATAACTCCTTTCGATGAAACTAACATCGATAACTCCTTTCGATGAAACTAACATCGATAACTCCTTTCGATGAAACTAACATCGATAACTCCTTTCGATGAAACTAACATCAATAACTCCTTTCGATGAAACTAACATCGATAACTCCTTCCGATGAAACTAACATCAATAACTCCTTTCGATGAAACTAACATCGATAACTCCTTCCGATGAAACTAACATCGATAACTCCTTTCGATGAAACTAACATCGATATATTTAACTCGATGAACTTAACTCGACTAACTTAACTTGACTCGACTAACTCGACTTACTTGGTTCGACCAATTCGATTCGATTTACTAGGCTCGACTAACTTGACTAACTTAACTTGACTTACTTGGTTCGACCAATTCGATTCGATTTACTAGGCTCGACTAACTTGACTAACTCTGTCTCCAATAACTATATTTGATTAACTCTAGTTTGTTTTAACTCTAATCGATTAACTCTAACTAATTAACTCCAACTGGTTAACTCTAACTGATTAACTCTATTGGTTAACTCTATTTGACTAACTCGACTTGACTAACCCCTTTCGGATAACATATTCGATTAACTAACTTTCGAATACCATATTCGATTAACTAACTTCGAATACCATATTCGATTAACTCCTTTCGAATGTCTATATTCGATTAACTAACTTCGAATACCATATTCGATTAACTAAATTCGAATGTCTATATTTGATTAACTTTATTCACTTTATAAAGATTTCCTTTTTAACAACGTTTTATTCATTTGAAAAGATTTACTTTTAAATAACGGTTCTACACTTTACAAATGTCCTTTTTATAATGTTCCCTTTCCCATTCTATTTGTAAATGGTTTACAAATATTTCCTTTTCAAATTTATTCTTGAAATACTCTAATTCCTTAAATTCCCGGAAAAATTTGCCATAACCTCCTTTGTATCGGGAGCATCGGGAAAATCCCCAAACCCGCCACACAGGCCTTTCCATTAAAAAAGAAAATGGTTTGAAATTATTTCCTTTTTGAATATCTCCTATTTATAAATATCCCAATTTATAAACATTTCTTATTTATAAATATTCCACTTTATAAATATCTCTTATTTATAAATATCCCATTTTATAAATATTCTATTTTCAATATCACTTTGAAAATTCCCTTATCTACATTCCGGTATGTTATGGTATCCAATCATATCAAATCACGATGTTCAATATCGTTCAAACACATATAATCGCCAACAGATTATGTATCACATTGTATATCACACTGTATAAATCACAGTAAAATAACTGTTGAGGAATCCAGTTGGATTCCTCCAACCTGTTTCCCTGCATCACAGATGTTAAACAATATAGATAACATCACTTTCAGTTCCATATGATATATTCTGTTAAACAGAATCAATATAGAAATTCAACTAACTGACTAGCAGTTCAATAAATCAACCAACACACAGCAATCAACAGATGATTAACAGTTCTAACAGTACAACTTGAAATATAAACTGTTTAGAGTTTGTGAGATTTACTCACATTGGACTATCATCGTTAATTAACGATAATTGTCGTTGAATTAGATCGGACAATTTATTTTGCCATAAATTGTAACGAGCTTGGATTCACTCCCGGTCAGTGTCATTGTGTTGCTCCCGTCCATACGATCCCAACGCAACTTACGGTTCGTGATTCTGATTTCATATGGTAAAGTTACGATCATTTACAAGTTCATACAATATTCGATTAAATTTTAAACTAAAATTAAAAATTATAATGGGCCTCACCCATACACATACTCTCGGCCCAATTTCACCATCATAAGCCCATACCCTGTGACGGCCGAGAATTTCGCTCGATCCGAATCAGTCGTTAAACCGATCTAGACCGTTCGAAACCCCTGAACGTTGAGAACAGGACAAATCAGAACACAAACAGAAGAACATTTCATTGCTATTACAACAATTCCATCAGATAAAAGAATATACAGAGTATAAATGAATAAATTACATTCGATAAATATCAGAGATTACAATAAATTACATAACAGCAGAAAATAATACAAAGCACAACTGAAGGTGATATACGGATACAGAGCTTTTCGGATATCATCCCAGCTGTAAACCAGGATCCTGTGAATATAAATCTGCAAAACCAAAACTACTAGCTGCCCGTGCGGAAAATAGGGGCACCCAGAGTTTAGGTTAAAACAATAAACTCCAGGTCAGTCATGTGACTGGTGTGAGAACTAAAACAGTTGTTAATATTGGTTTTAAAGTTAGGTAAATCAAGGGACCACGCCGTATAACACGGAACGGGTTTCCTTCCAAGAATACCAGTGCATAGAATAAACAGCGCGATGCTTTTTCGAAAAATAAAGCTATTATAAGACCCAGGTCCCATCACACAATGCAACGCAAGCCGGAGGATAGGGTTTTCCCTTATAATAGCCAAACATGCTTGGTACGTTAAAACAAATCATTTGATACTATAATAAGTGTATAGTGTCAAAACATTTCAATCATAAATATCAATCCTAGGCGGCATGGGTACCATCTATCATGTCGCCATACTAGGCTCTACAAATAAAACCGAATTACACGTATTGGAAATTGGATTTCCGTCATGAGTCGAGGCAAGGGGCAAGCTCCTCTCCGCGTTCGAGACACTCTAGCAAATGCCTCAGGGTTACGCACTCTGGGCAACCCCTGGATGCTTCAGGGTCGGTCCTCACTTACGTTAGAGGATTGGCAATTCCTGAACACACGTTTCCCGGTCCTTACAGACCTATAATCGAGGCGCCTCGCATTCCAACAACCACAAAGGTGAAAAGTATATAAATGTCAGGGCTGGTAAGTCACTGACACCACCAAAGCTAGAAAGAAACGTCGTGCTCTCCCTGCAGTCCGTATCCCGTTTTTAACTCATACCGAGGTGTGAGGCTCGCGAATTCACGTTATACACAAAGCTGCCACGTAGGCCGTGCTTTGATCATCAACCACAAGACTTTTCTTTTCAACAGAAGCCTTGATCTATGCATCTTAGCGTGCCACACAGGCAATTCATGCCATGCGACTGATGTCCATCGATATACAACCTCTGATCTCGTACGTCTCAGAGAAGGGCGTTAAGCAAAAGAATAAATTCTCCGCCGCCAAACAGATGTATATTTAACAGAAATCAATCAACACAGAATAAAATCCAATGTCAGACACACAATCCATTTACAAGTTCGTTCTGGGTCTGAACGAAACCGGAGGCACTTTCCTCGCATATCCATCCATCTCCAGGTACGTCTGGATGACCACCAACTATTTCCATCCTCTTGGGTGTACAGCCCAATCAGGATTGTCAGTAATTATCCAAACGATGTGAAGACTTCCGGTCTTCGACCACCGTCTTCATCTTCGACATATCGTCGAATCGGTTATTCAGAATGGGTGTAAACCCGGTCTTTCCGAACAACCCGCGTATATTGAAAACAAATGTTACACAAACACAACATACGCCTCATTCCAATTCATTAGTCACTAACCGCAAATTAGCAAGAGAACAATTTCCCAAACATTAACCCCGAAGGCCGAAACCAACATCAGATCAATACCCAGGAAACCATTCTTCTTAGACAACCTACAGCTAGTTTCTAAATTCCACATTCTTAGGGAAAGGTTCCCATTAATTTTATCCAAGATAAATTCTTTAAAATTTATCCTGTAATCTTCATTTGTATGTCGTTTCAAACCAAATTATGGTTTTTCTAAACTAGTCGAGATTAGCGAACCACACCGAAGTAATTATTTATTTTATTTCCCAATCCCAACCTATTCATCCCATGAAGCAAAACTGGTAACACTCCATATCTAACACCGTGGTGTTATCAGTAAAATTAATTACCATTTCACGTTCAAATCTAATTAAAGATTTAACTATCGCTTTGGAGCAAAACTGGTAATACTCCATTCTCGCTCATTTCTAAATTTGATGATTTAGATTATAGATTCACATTTCAATCTAATTGCAGATTCATTAGAACTCCTTTTACTGGGTTAAAGAACTAGGTGTTATTTAAAACACAGTTCACGACAAACCCAAATCACATTCAATTTATTATCGGGTTAAAGAACTAGTGTTATTTAAAACACTGTTCACGATAAACCCAAATTACATCCAATCAAATATATTAGAAATTCCGATTATTTAAAACCCCTTTTTAAATCTAATTTATTTATTTAAAAATAAAAACCCGGGTTTTAAATTGAGTTCAAACTAGTTCATTTCGATAAAAATCTATTTTTATCTTTTCAAATGTGGAGTTTTTCACCCCAATTTTTCCCAAACCATTCCTTATGATTTTACACAAATTATTGATATTTTTAATAATTTTATCAAGGCCCGTACAGTCGATTTCCACCAATGGCCATCGAACTGCACTTACAGCGACCTTTTTCGAATTTGATTTGGACGTATCTCCAAATCCAACCGTTAGATTTTGAATTTCTAATATTCGTTAGAAAGCTCTTTTCGATACGAACCCAACGGTTCCGGTTTTAGGAGAATCCGACGGTCGGATCTCCCGTAATGTCCGTTTGAAATAAATGGTCGAAATTCACGAACTGCCGCGGCGCGGCGCGTTCTATTCAGGCCATTATATTATATATATTATATATTTCGTCGATTACTATTTAAAACGAATTTTATAAATAGTTTTGAATTCGTTTCAAAAGCAAATTCAACTTCCATTTCAATTCAAATCAAAATTGAATTCTTCTTTATAAATTTGTTTAAAATTCATTTCTATTCAATTTGAATTCATTTCAATTCGCTTTCGATTCAATTTGAATTCGTTTTCATTCCAATCCAATTTCAAAGTCGTTTTATATTCAATTCATTTCGAAATCGTTTTATATTCAATTCATTTCGAAATCGTTTTATATTCAATTCATTTCGAAATCGTTTTATATTCAATTCATTTCGAAATCGTTTTATATTCAATTCATTTCGAAATCGTTTTATATTCAATTCATTTCGAAATCGTTTTATATTCAATTCATTTCGAAATCGTTTTATATTCAATTCATTTCGAAATCGTTTTATATTCAATTCATTTCGAAATCGTTTTCTATTCGATTCATTTCGAATTGGTTTTCTATTCGATTCAATTCAAATTGCATTTCTATTCGATTCAATTCAAATTGCATTTCAAAATATTCGATTTCGAATTCACTTTTCAATATCATTTTAAAATGAATAGAATCGATATAAATATCGTTCACGTCAAAATGGCGTCAATCTAACCAACACGGCTTCATATATTCCTTTATTCTATTCAACAAATGAATATTTATTTTTGTCAACACACGACTAATCTCAACGAATGAGTACTGTCCACGTGTGACTATTTTTGCTATTTAATATATTTTATAAAAATTAAGGTATCTATCGTTTGATATTGAATCAGACTTCAACCGTAATTTAGTGAGAGAACGATTTCCTGAATATTAACCCCGAAGGCCGAAACCAACATCAGATCAATACCTAGGAGACCACTCATCTCATCTATTTTCCAGTTGATTTCTAATTCTATATATGATTAAGATGTAAATTTTATTATTAAAATATTTCGTTCAACACATGACTAATCTCAACGGATGAGTACAGTCAACACATGAACCTTTATTTTATATTGATAAAGATGTAAATTTTATTATTAAAATATTCGTTCAACACATGACTAATCTCAACGGATGAGTACAGTCAACACATGAACCTTTATTTTATAATATTCTTTAATTTCTAAATTGGAATGAGGCCCAATCAATTACCATATAATGTTAATCATATGGATTTTCATACAACACATGTATATAATAGCATTGAAAAATAATCAACCATCAACCAAAGTGCACTACACTGTATAAGCATCAAATATAGATATCTAGCGCTTATAACAGCCTGTCAATCAATCGATCGACATATTTAATCAATCAGGATGAGTGAACTTCAAATTTCATCCCAACACCCGTGTGGGGTTTCAAGCAATCAAACACAGATTTTTTATTTGTTCAGTTGGGCGATGTGTAAAATTTATCGTCCCAATCAATGTCATTCAAATAGGTGTACATAAACAAACCGTCCGGTTTGTAAATGAATATTTTATCTATTCACATTCACGTTAAAAATTATATTTTTAACGATAAAACATTTTATTTTAACATATGAATTTCTATTCAGTTCATTCTTTAAATAAAATGGTATTTTTATTTTCCTAACATATTTTAGAAAATTTCGGCGGCACAACGGCACGATACTAGAAACGGGACAAGGCCTAGCCTTATCCCCGGTCTAGTGAAGGCCCACGCCATTCACACATCAATCAAATCCATTCATTTCATCAAACAAACAAATTCAAATCAAATAATCTGACTAATCTATGCAACCAACCAAACAAGTCCATGGTCTGTGGACGATTGTGTCGGGTGCTACTAAGCACCGTCTGCATCCTAGTATATATATAATTAGAAAAGAAAACGAAAGGTGAGAAATTCTCACCGATAGCTATCCTAGCTCCTTGGCACTTCATTGATAGAAATCTTCATCGCTATCGCATCTTCGTTGCCCGTAGCCACTACATATATAAAAATCACACATTTTTATATTTTGATGTCTTTAAAATAAAAATCACATTTTTATTTATTCACCTTCAATTTAAAAATCATATTTTTATAATTGCTTCATACCTTTTAAAAATTGAATTTTTACTTCGTTATACTTTATATAAAAATCAAATTTTTACTATGTTATTCAATATATAAAAATCGACTTTTTATTATGATTTTCAATATATAAAAATTGAATTTTTATACCTCTACTATATAGATAAAAATTATAATTTCACATCGATGTTCATATAGTAAAGATTATATTTTTATAACGCTATTCTTCATATAAAGATTTTGCTTTTTCAAAAACAAAGTTTATATTTTCCTCGAAGTAAAAATCATATTTTTACTTCCCTACTCATTTAAAAATATCGCCTTTTCACTTTTAAAAATATCGTCTTTTTACTTTTAAAAATATCGTCTTTTTACTTTTAAAAATATCGTCTTTTTACTTTTAAAAATATCGTCTTTTTACTTTTAAAAATATCGTCTTTTTACTTTTAACACTATAAAAATCACATTTTTATTTTGCTACCCATATAAAGATGTTATTTTTAGTATTTCCATCATGTAAAAATTATATTTTCACTTCTCTACATAAACAAAAATCATATTTTTATATCGTCTATATAGTAAAGACTATATTTTTGATATTTTAAAAATATAAAAATCATATTTTTATTACTTTAAAAATATAAAGATCATACCTTTTACCAAATAAAAATCAAATCTTTCCTTTAAAAATCAAACTTTTCTATACTTTCTTTTAAAATTCCTAATCTAAAATAAATAAATAATAAAGTAAATAAATAAAACAAAATTAAAATGGAGAACTTACAGTATTCGATACACAGGGGGGGAGGGGGTTAGCTGTCGCGGGTTCGGGACTGGGGGGGGGGGTCTGCATGGCGTCGAGTAGGAACAGAGGAGGAGGGGGAAGAAGGAGGGGCGGCGCGGTGGTTTGCTGAGGCGTCGGGGAGGGCGTTGCGGTCGATTTCTGATGGGGGGGGGGGGGGGTCTGCGACGCGGTCAACGAAGAGAAGGGGAGGAGGAAGAAGAAGGGAGGACGGCGAAGGGGGGGCTGCGCCACCTCTGGCGGCGGCGGCAAGGGTTTCCCCCTTTCCGTCGATTGCTCGATTCCTTTTTTTTTAATTCTGAATTTCCTTTTGAACGGGGGGGGGGGGGGGGAGGGGGGCAGAACGTATAGGGGAGGAGAGGGTTTTTATTTTATTTTTATTATTTAATTATTTTATTTTCTAAAAAGTTGACTTTTACATACGACCTCTAAACGAGGTCCACCGCCTGTCGTCCATAGCATTTTACCCCCATTCCGAACCCAATGGGATATGTATCGCAAGCTAATTCGATTGTTTTGATCAGTTTCCGTTGAATTTTCATTTAAATCATTATATTGAATTTTTAACGTACGTTTTAAATTACCGGGGTCACATACTAACTAGAAAAATTCCCGAAAAATATTTTCTAGCTTCGTATTGACGATACGGTCCTAACAAAACTAGTTTCGTCGAATTCTGAGACCGTTTGAAAAACGACCATTTTCCAGTCGATTAAAATCGACTGAAACTGGTCAAACGCGTTTTCCTTTGCCACGCTCACATATTTATTCGAAAAATTATGAAATTTGGAATCTAGCAATAATCTGACACTGCGGATCCAACAAAAGTGGTTTCGTCGAAATCCGAGGTCGTTTGCAAAATGGCTATTTTTAAGGGCTCGAATTCCATAGCGACTATTCAGAATTTTCAACTGGACATATCTTTTGATTCCCGCTATGAAATTTCGATGTTTCGGATTCGTTGGAAAGATACTACCAATTAGGTTCCAATGTTTTTGGTTTCACTAAAATCCGGATTGTTTTGCACCCGGTACGTTCAATTGAAGTTCGAAATCGAATTATCGAACTACCGCGCCATTTTCAATTCTATTTATAATTATATATAAATATTTATATTCTAACGACGACGTATATAATATATACGTCGATTTATATTCAAAATAAATTTTCTTGTCGATATTATTTAAAATAATCTATTTTAAATATTCAAAATTCGCTGAAATTGCCAAAATAAAAATTTTAAACTGGCCCAGATTTTCCGGGTTATTACAATCTCCCCCACTTAAAACTTTTCGTCCCCGAAAAGGAACAAAGCCGAAAGTGGTTTGATCAATCAACTCTACGCTCGATCTGGCTTCCATTCTCTAACTTTTCAGTTTCTAAGAATTTCCAAAATTTCAAAAATTTGGCTAACACCCTAAATTTTCGAAAAATTTCGCCATAACCTCCCCTGCACCGGGAGCATCGGGGAATTTCAAATAGCTTCCCCGGTCCTTCTAATCTCAAAAAGAAAAAGAAAAAGCCAAGCGGCTAGCCAATAGGCTCATAAAATCATCATCACCCAAACAAAACAGTAAATTATGTAGTAAACATGTACCTATTTGTCGGGCAAACAAATTTTATTCTCTGCTCTAGCCTCCTTGCTATGACCTGTTCAATGTAAGTATATGTATATGCAAGCAAATGCGACCAATTTTCAATACAATTCAATATTTGATTCAATTAGGCATAATGGTTCAAAATTATCAAACAAATAAACAAACAACACAAACATCAATCAATTAGTGGATTAACGTTTCAAATTCATAATTTTGATATATATACAGAAAATCATGTTTTTGATGCCAATTCACAACAATGTGTTCTAGTTATATAAGTTTTGGTTCTCACACCAGTCTAATGGAAATATATAGATATCACACCTTCGAAACTCGAAAATAAATACTGGTGATGGCGTGCCATCATCAGAATCATGTCCGGGCGACTAGAGTGTGACTCTATATCTATCTAATATATTAAAACTTCGAATATACGTTCATGACGCGTATATGCAAAACCTTTATATACTAGATTGTCCAAATTCAAAATAATTAAATATTCAAATACGTTTAAAACGATTTAAATTTTAAAAACAAAATTGTTTTCATTTGGAAAATATACTCTTCACACTCGTTCTAGGATACTACTGATCCTATCTCTAACGAGTCATTCTAATTGGATACTACTAATCCAATATCTGATGAATTTTTTCGTATGGTTCTAATGTGTCTTGTTCTCGAGCTCTGTAAACCAAAGCTCTGATACCAAATGCGACGGCCGAGAATTTCGCTCGATCCGAATCAGTCGTTAAACCGATCTAGACCGTTTGAAACCCCTGAAAGTTGAGAACAGGACAAATCAGAACACAAACAGAAGAACATTTCATTGCTATTACCACAATTCCATCAGATACAAGAATATACAGAGTATAAATGAATAAATTACATTCGATAAATATCAGAGATTACAATAAATTACATAACAGCGGAAAATAATACAAAGCACAACTGAAGGTGATATACGGATACAGAGCTTTCCGGATATCGTCCCAGCTGTAAACCAGGATCCTGTGAATATAAATCTGCAAAACCAAAACTACTAGCTGCCCGTGCGGAAAATAGGGGCACCCAGAGTTTAGGTTAAAACAATAAACTCCAGGTCAGTCATGTGACTGGTGTGAGAACTAAAACAGTTGTTAATATTGGTTTTAAAGTTAGGTAAATCAAGGGACCACGCCGTATAACACGGAACGGGTTTCCTCCCAAGAATACCAGTGCATAGAATAAACAGCGCAATGCTTTTTCGAAAAATGAAGCTATTATAAGACCCAGGTCCCATCACACAATGCAACGCAAGCCGGAGGATAGGGTTTTCCCTTATAATAGCCAAACATGCTTGGTACGTTAAAACAAATCATTTGATACTATAATAAGTGTATAGTGTCAAAACATTTCAATCATAAATATCAATCCTAGGCGGCATGGGTACCATCTATCATGTCGCCATACTAGGCTCTACAAATAAAACCGAATTACACGTATTGGAAATTGGATTTCCGTCATGAGTCGAGGCAAGGGGAAAGCTCCTCTCCGCGTTCGAGACACTCTAGCAAATGCCTCAGGGTTACGCACTCTGGGCAACCCCTGGATGCTTCAGGGCCGGTCCTCACTTACGTTAGAGGATTGGCAATTCCTGAACACACGTTTCCCGGTCCTTACAGACCTATAATTGAGGCGCCTCGCATTCCAACAACCACAAAGGTGAAAAGTATATAAATGTCAGGGCTGGTAAGTCACTGACACCACCAAAGCTAGAAAGAAACGTCGTGCTCTCCCTGCCGTCCGTATCCCGTTTTTAACTCATACCGAGGTGTGAGGCTCGCGAATTCACGTTATACACAAAGCTGCCACGTAGGCCGTGCTTTGATCATCAACCACAAGACTTTGCTTTTCAACAGAAGCCTTGATCTATGCATCTTAGCGTGCCACACAGGCAATTCATGCCATGCGACTGATGTCCATCGATATACAACCTCTGAGCTCGTACGTCTCAGAGAAGGGCGTTAAGCAAAAGAATAAATTCTCCGCCGCCAAACAGATGTATATTTAACAGAAATCAATCAACACAGAATAAAATCCAATGTCAGACACACAATCCATTTACAAGTTCGTTCTGGGTCTGAACGAAACCGGAGGCACTTTCCTCGCATATCCATCCATCTCCAGGTACGTCTGGACGACCACCAACTATTTCCATCCTCTTGGGTGTACAGCCCAATCAGGATTGTCAGTAATTATCCAAACGATGTGAAGACTTCCGGTCTTCGACCACCGTCTTCATCTTCGACATATCGTCGAATCGGTTATTCAGAATGGGTGTAAACCCGGTCTTTCCGAACAACCCGCGTATATTGAAAACAAATGTTACACAAACACAACATACGCCTCATTCCAATTCATTAGTCACTAACCGCAAATTAGCAAGAGAACAATTTCCCAAACATTAACCCCGAAGGCCGAAACCAACATCAGATCAATACCCAGGAAACCATTCTTCTTAGCCAACCTACAGCTAGTTTCTAAATTCCACATTCTTAGGGAAAGGTTCCCATTAATTTTATCCAAGATAAATTCTTTAAAATTTATCCTGTAATCTTCCTTTGGATGTCGTTTCAAACCAAATTATGGTTTTTCTAAACTAGTCGAGATTAGCGAACCACACCGAAGTAATTATTTATTTTATTTCCCAATCCCAACCTATTCATCCCATGAAGCAAAACTGGTAACACTCCATATCTAACACCGTGGTGTTATCGGTAAAATTAATTACCATTTCACGTTCAAATCTAATTAAAGATTTAACTATCGCTTTGGAGCAAAACTGGTAATACTCCATTCTCGCTCATTTCTAAATTTGATGATTTAGATTATAGATTCACATTTCAATCTAATTGCAGATTCATTAGAACTCCTTTTACTGGGTTAAAGAACTAGGTGTTATTTAAAACACAGTTCACGACAAACCCAAATCACATTCAATTTATTATCGGGTTAAAGAACTAGTGTTATTTAAAACACTGTTCACGATAAACCCAAATTACATCCAATCAAATATATTAGAAATTCCGATTATTTAAAACCCCTTTTTAAATCTAATTTATTTATTTAAAAATAAAAACCCGGGTTTTAAATTGAGTTCAAACTAGTTCATTTCGATAAAAATCTATTTTTATCTTTTCAAATGTGGAGTTTTTCACCCCAATTTTTCCCAAACCATTCCTTATGATTTTACACAAATTATTGATATTTTTAATAATTTTATCAAGGCCCGTACAGTCGATTTCCACCAATGGCCATCGAACTGCACTTACAGCGACCTTTTTCGAATTTGATTTGGACGTATCTCCAAATCCAACTGTTAGATTTTGAATTTCTAATATTCGTTAGAAAGCTCTTTTCGATACGAACCCAACGGTTCCGGTTTTAGGAGAATCCGACGGTCGGATCTCCCGTAATGTCCGTTTGAAATAAATGGTCGAAATTCACGAACTGCCGCGGCGCGGCGCGTTCTATTCAGGCCATTATATTATATATATAATATATATAATATATATTTCGTCGATTACTATTTAAAACGAATTTTATAAATAGTTTTGAATTCGTTTCAAAAGCAAATTCAACTTCCATTTCAATTCAAATCAAAATTGAATTCTTCTTTATAAATTCGTTTAAAATTCATTTCTATTCAATTTGAATTCATTTCAATTCGCTTTCGATTCAATTTGAATTCGTTTTCAATCCAATCCAATTTCAAAGTCGTTTTATATTCAATTCATTTCGAAATCGTTTTATATTCAATTCATTTCGAAATCGTTTTATATTCAATTCATTTCGAAATCGTTTTATATTCAATTCATTTCGAAATCGTTTTATATTCAATTCATTTCGAAATCGTTTTATTTTCAATTCATTTCGAAATCGTTTTATATTCAATTCATTTCGAAATCGTTTTATATTCAATTCATTTCGAAATCGTTTTATATTCAATTCATTTCGAAATCGTTTTATATTCAATTCATTTCGAAATCGTTTTATATTCGATTCATTTCGAAATCGTTTTCTATTCGATTCATTTCAAATTGGTTTTCTATTCGATTCAATTCAAATTGCATTTCTATTCGATTCAATTCAAATTGCATTTCAAAATATTCGATTTCGAATTCACTTTTCAATATCATTTTAAAATGAATAGAATCGATATAAATATCGTTCACGTCAAAATGGCGTCAATCTAACCAACACGGCTTCATATATTCCTTTATTCTATTCAACAAATGAATATTTATTTTTGTCAACACACGACTAATCTCAACGAATGAGTACTGTCCACGTGTGACTATTTTTGCTATTTAATATATTTTATAAAAATTAAGGTATCTATCGTTTGATATTGAATCAGACTTCAACCGTAATTTAGTGAGAGAACGATTTCCTGAATATTAACCCCGAAGGCCGAAACCAACATCAGATCAATACCCAGGAGACCACTCATCTCATCTATTTTCCAGTTGATTTCTAATTCTATATATGATTAAGATGTAAATTTTATTATTAAAATATTTCGTTCAACACATGACTAATCTCAACGGATGAGTACAGTCAACACATGAACCTTTATTTTATATTGATAAAGATGTAAATTTTATTATTAAAATATTCGTTCAACACATGACTAATCTCAACGGATGAGTACAGTCAACACATGAACCTTTATTTTATAATATTCTTTAATTTCTAAATTGGAATGAGGCCCAATCAATTACCACATAATGTTAATCATATGGATTTTCATACAACACATGTATATAATAGCATTGAAAAATAATCAACCATCAACCAAAGTGCACTACACTGTATAAGCATCAAATATAGATATCTAATGCTTATAACAGCCTGTCAATCAATCGATCGACATATTTAATCAATCAGGATGAGTGAACTTCAAATTTCATCCCAACACCCGTGTGGGGTTTCAAGCAATCAAACACAGATTTTTTATTTGTGCAGTTGGGCGATGTGTAAAATTTATCGTCCCAATCAATGTCATTCAAATAGGTGTACATAAACAAACCGTCCGGTTTGTAAATGAATATTTTATCTATTCACATTCACGTTAAAAATTATATTTTTAACGATAAAACATTTTATTTTAACATATGAATTTCTATTCAGTTCATTCTTTAAATAAAATGGTATTTTTATTTTCCTAACATATTTTAGAAAATTTCGGCGGCACAACGGCACGATACTAGAAACGGGACAAGGCCTAGCCTTATCCCCGGTCTAGTGAAGGCCCACGCCATTCACACATCAATCAAATCCATTCATTTCATCAAACAAACAAATTCAAATCAAATAATCTGACTAATCTATGCAACCAAACAAACAAGTCCATGGTCTGTGGACGATTGTGTCGGGTGCTACTAAGCACCGTCTGCATCCTAGTATATATATAATTAGAAAAGAAAACGAAAGGTGAGAAATTCTCACTGATAGCTATCCTAACTCCTCGGCACTTCATTGATAGAAATCTTCATCGCTATCGCATCTTCGTTGCCCGTAGCCACTACATATATAAAAATCACACATTTTTATATTTTGATGTCTTTAAAATAAAAATCACATTTTTATTTATTCACCTTCAATTTAAAAATCATATTTTTATAATTGCTTCATACCTTTTAAAAATTGAATTTTTACTTCGTTATACTTTATATAAAAATCAAATTTTTACTATGTTATTCAATATATAAAAATCGACTTTTTATTATGATTTTCAATATATAAAAATTGAATTTTTATACCTCTACTATATAGATAAAAATTATAATTTCACATCGATGTTCAAATAGTAAAGATTATATTTTTATAACGCTATTCTTCATATAAAGATTTTGCCTTTTCAAAAACAAAGTTTATATTTTCCTCGAAGTAAAAATCATATTTTTACTTCCCTACTCATTTAAAAATATCGCCTTTTCACTTTTAAAAATATCGTCTTTTTACTTTTAAAAATATCGTCTTTTTACTTTTAAAAATATCGTCTTTTTACTTTTAAAAATATCGTCTTTTTACTTTTAAAAATATCGTCTTTTTACTTTTAACACTATAAAAATCACATTTTTATTTTGCTACCCATATAAAGATGTTATTTTTAGTATTTCCATCATGTAAAAATTATATTTTCACTTCTCTACATAAACAAAAATCATATTTTTATATCGTCTATATAGTAAAGACTATATTTTTAATATTTTAAAAATATAAAAATCATATTTTTATTACTTTAAAAATATAAAGATCATACCTTTTACCAAATAAAAATCAAATCTTTCCTTTAAAAATCAAACTTTTCTATACTTTCTTTTAAAAATCCTAACCTAAAAAAAATAAATAATAAAGTAAATAAATAAAACAAAATTAAAATGGAGAACTTACAGTATTCGATACACAGGGGGGGAAGGGGTTTGCTGTCGCGGGTTCGGGACTGGGGGGGTCTGCATGGCGTCGAGTAGGAACAGAGGAGGAGGGGGAAGAAGGAGGGGCGGCGCAGTGGTTTGCTGAGGCGTCGGGGAGGGCGTTGCGGTCGATTTCTGATGGGGGGGTCTGCGACGCGGTCAAGGAAGAGAAGGGGAGGAGGAAGAAGAAGGGAGGACGGCGAAGGGGGGGCTGCGCCACCTCTGGCGGCGGCGGCAAGGGTTTCCCCCTTTCCGTCGATCGCTCGATTCCTTTTTTTTTAATTCTGAATTTCCTTTTGAACGGGGGGGGGGGGGGGGGGGCAGAACGTATAGGGGAGGAGAGGGTTTTTATTTTATTTTTATTATTTAAATATTTTATTTTCTAAAAAGTTGACTTTTACATACGACCTCTAAACGAGGTCCACCGCCTGTCGTCCATAGCATTTTACCCTCATTCCGAACCCAATGGGATATGTATCGCAAGCTGATTCGATTGTTTTGATCAGTTTCCGTTGAATTTTCATTTAAATCATTATATTGAATTTTTAACGTACGTTTTAAATTACCGGGGTCACATACTAACTAGAAAAATTACCGAAAAATATTTTCTAGCTTCGTATTGACGATACGGTCCTAACAAAACTAGTTTCGTCGAATTCTGAGACCGTTTGAAAAACGGCCATTTTCCAGTCGATTAAAATCGACTGAAACTGGTCAAACGCGTTTTCCTTTGCCACGCTCACATATTGATTCGAAAAATTATGAAATTTAGAATCTAGCAATAATCTGACACTGCGGATCCAACAAAAGTGGTTTCGTCGAAATCCGAGGTCGTTTGCAAAATGTCTATTTTTAAGGGCTCGAATTCCATAGCGACTATTCAGAATTTTCAACTGGACATATCTTTTGATTCCCGCTATGAAATTTCGATTTTTCGGATTCGTTGGAAAGATACTACCAATTAGGTTCCAATGTTTTTGGTTTCACTAAAATCCGGATTGTTTTGCACCCGGTACGTTCAATTGAAGTTCGAAATCGAATTATCGAACTACCGCGCCATTTTCAATTCTATTTATAATTATATATAAATATTTATATTCTAACGACGACGTATAAAATATATACGTCGATTTATATTCAAAATAAATTTTCTCGTCGATATTATTTAAAATAATCTATTTTAAATATTCAAAATTCACTGAAATTGCCAAAATAAAAATTTTAAACTGGCCCAGATTTTCCGGGTTATTACATACCCGAACTTCATAACCCGTCTTCCCAAATGGAGCAGCACAAACCCGACGCTCCTTAATCAACAGGCCATTTCCGATCTTCCCTCCCAAACTGCTCTCTCACTCCATCACCGAACCTTGCAAGACCACCATCAAAACTCTCCTCGTCGAAACCTCTTTCCACTCCTACCCAAAATACGAACCTCGATGCTTGCCCCTGGAACCCGTCGAACAGCTCCCCACGACGTCCTACAGTAAGGTGTGACGCTTCTTATAACCGAACTCCACAAAAAAATCCACAACTCCAGCTACTTCCTACTACGAGTTCGAATATGAACTCGAATCAATGCAAAGATCCCTAAATCGCTCGAAATGAACAACCCTAGCCGATGCTCCATTTGAACCCAGCGAACCTAATGAAGTTCGAATGCCCTAAAATTGATATCAAATTGAAGAAGGAGCTCACAGGAGATCGAATATATATATGTAGATGGATTTATAAGATTTTAGATGAATTGTTTTTTTTTTCGATTTTTCTTTGAGGATTTTCAACGTTGGAGTAAAAAAAACCCGATGGCGGCTCACATCTGTTGACTACGGGAAATGATTCTAGGTCTAGAAGGGTGTTAAGAGATGTGTATTTATAGGGGTAATATATTATTTAAATACTCATTTTGATTCCAACGTTGTTTACATTTGTTGTTAAAAATTCCCACGGTCACACATGGCATTCAAAAATCACGAAAATGGACATGAAGCTATAACTCGACATTACGGTCCCAACGAAACTAGTTTCGTCGAATTCCGACTCCGTATGCTCACACTGCGTATTTTTTTACTGTTGAAATACTGACTATTTTACACTCTAAAAATCCCCACGGTCACACACTGACCCTAAAAATCACGAAACTTGGAATCTATCAACTATTTGACATTGCGGATCCAACAAAACTGGTTTCGTCGAAAACGGAGGTCGTATGCAAAACTGGCTATTTTTCAAGCGCTGAACAGACCGTTTAAATATATAAATATATTTAAATTAAATTAAATTAAATATAAATAAATTTATATTGTCGTATATAATTACCGAGGAATATCGTACAGCTCCAGGAAAATTATATATTTGCTATTCCGAATCCAGATTGAATCGATATTCAATTTACATTGAAAAATCCTTTTATAACGTATATAAAGCGTTACAAATTATAAAGGAATTTCACAGCGACTTTTCTGAAATTTGATTTGGACGTAAAACAAAATCTACACGACGAAATCCAAATTTTTCTCTTCCATTAGAAAAATATACTCCACCAGCTCCACACGTTTTCTTGTTTCATAGAAATCCGACTTAAAACGAATCATGTACATTAAGTTGAGGTTCGAATCGCCAATTTACGAACTGCAGCGCCATTTCAAGCTCGATTTTAATTATAATATAATTATACATTCAAACTGTCGTCGATTGAATATATTCGTCAATATAATCCAACTCTAAGTTGAATTACATCTTTGGGATGACCCCATTCACAGAATATTTGTGTTTCCAATATTTTTGATTATTTCGACATTATAATATATTTTATTATATTATAATTATTAATTAAATATTCAATATTATTTAATTCACGTTCTCGATATTGATAAATCGATATTTAATAAATAAATAAATAAATTGTTCAACAGCTAAAAATGCGGGTTACTACAATCTTCCCCCCTAAATAAAATTTCGTCCTCGAAATTGCTAAGCTAGGGGATAACCCCATCTTCTGGGTAAAATTTATCTGTTTACCTCTTGTCTCCAGTTTCAACTGAACCAATTAATATCGACTAAAATATTAATTTATTTCGACTAACTAAATTTTCAAAAATCCTGAAAATTTTCTAACGCCTTAACTTTTGAAAAAAATTCGCCAGCACCTCCTTTGTACTGGTCGATATCTCAAACTCCAACTCGCCTCTCTGGGCCTTCTTTATCCCAAAAGAAAATCAAACAGCCAAGCGGCTTGCCAATTCGGCTCATAAATCTCATATCCATATATAATATAAACTGGTACCTTTTTGTCGGGCATATCATTATATCCCTTCAATCTGTTATCACTTCAACATATACCGATGTCATTCCAATCAACTCAAATCGATTTATTCTCAAATCCAATCATTCGGTTATATCTAAACCAAATTCCATTCAAACTCCAATATCAATTTCAAATTCTTAACTCATCAATGAAATTCCATTTCAGATTATTCTCTTATCACCCCAGTTTTACTTAACTTAACAAGTTAAATTTTATATTCTAGAATTTAAATCCCTGGGCTCTTATTTCAAGTCAATTTGAAATCATAATACCGATTCAAAACATTTGAATTCTTAAACAACTTGTTTTCGCAAAACAAATTTGAAAATAAAATCTTGGGTAGTAATCCGTCACTTATAACTCGAAAATCACACTGATGATGTGTACACCATCATCAGAATTATTTTCCAGCTATCAAAGTGAGTTCAATACTATATTCATTTTCAAAATCATTACCAAATACTTCCATTTTGAAAACATTTCAAAATCTCCCAGGAACTTAAAATTTCCTTATTTTAATCCCAAATCTGATTTAAATTCACATTTAATTCACCTTATTTTCATATAATTCACTTATATGATTTTAATTGGTTATATACTTAACCATTTAATTTATAATCTTACTCGATTATTATAACAACCAACACAACCAATATACTATATCAAATATATTCGGGTAAAATTATTCCATTTACCCTCTTTCAAAACATACCATGACGGTTCATCGTATTCGAGTGTTTAGTAACCCCTACCGATACAGTGGATCAAACCGATCGACCAGAATTCACAAACAACTCGACAAATAAAACTCCACAATATAAAATCATTTTATATTAACTAACAAATACGTTCACTCGTGTATATACACTCAAACTCAGTCTAGGATATTACTAATCCCGTCTCTATTGAATCACGCCACAGAGCCAAGGTAATAACTAAACCAATGCTCTGATACCAACTGTAGTAACCCGGATTTTCGAGCGACTTTGGTTATCGACGTAAGCTCGACGTCGATAACCAAAACATCGAAAAATCCCGGTAATTAATGAAAGAAATTAGAGGGTGAGGATAGATAAGATAGAACTTATAGAATAGAAGAAGAAGAAGAACATCATCATCAGAGTAAACACGAATGTCACAGCGGAACGAATAAAATATAACATAACATATCTTTGAAATAACATCAGTATATGTATACAATAACACTTATCAGAGTACAACACTTACAACAACATCGGAAATAATAATAGCTATAGAATCCTGAAGCCTCCTGCTCCAAGCTCTCCAAGTGTATCTGTAAAATCCCGACTACTTGACTGCCCGTACAAATTTAGGCACCCAAGAGTTTAGGGAAAACAACAAAATAAACTCCGGGTCAGTCATGGGACTGGTGTGAATAAACTCAAATCATTTAAACAGGTATATGATATCTCATAAGACCACGCCGTGAATACGGAACGGGTTTTTCCCTTATGAGAATCCAAATAACTTTTCAAAGCAATATCATTCTGATATTATAATAATGTCTAAGTACAAATAAATATCAATCTAGCAGAAACGCTTGCATCTCACGTTACTACATATATAGTATACAATCAAAATCGCAAGCACGTATTGGATGATTGGATTTCCAACTATGACAAGGTATGGAACCACCTTCCGATCAGTGTACTCTAGGAACAATACACTGGAGTTCAACAAGAACATCTTGTAACTCAGCCACACATGACCGACCACTCATTTCGCTTGAGTGTATCGAATGTACATCACCAACGGTTGGGATCAGCAACCGTTCCCGTATATATATGGGACAGCATTGATAGACTTAAGAAACAAATGAATATTCTCTAGATAGGTGATTATACACCCTACTTCGGTGCGACCGACTTAGCCATGCTGCCTGCCCGATTTCTGTCATTTACCAGTTGATGAGGCTAGAAGCTACGCTTTATCATTATATCAGATTCACTTCGAATGCTACATTGTCAAATCCATCAGAATCACTAATTGACGTCTACAACCATACATTACGTGTCAGCTAAAAGAAGTTTCCTTCTCCGCTTCCACTCTTGGTATAGTTGAAGAAATCAATGTACGTGACCGTTTGGAAATACTCTGTCATACATCCATCTTCATTCACTTAGAACGTCACATCGTCATCCCCGCCAAATCACAAATTAACTTATCCAAAAATAACACGGGTATACAGCTAAGAGAAACGAATTCCTCCGTCACCAAACGTGAATACGTTTGAACAGATCAACTTACGCGATCCATTGGATATACTCTGTCAGACCTTCATCCATACAAGTTGTCCTGGGACTGGACAAACCGAAGGCACTATTCTGTAAACAGGATAGCCCTTGCATTTTACTCCGTCTTCAATTATCTTTAGCATATATGATTCGCGACGCTTATGCCAATACAGAGTGGTTCTTCGGATAATAATCCAACCGGTCTCTCCATATTAACAACGTTAAAATGGTCAAAACTTCGATAGTCTGTGAGTTAACTATCAAAGAAAAACAAGTGTGCAAACAACGATATTATTTCCAGATGGAAATTATATCAAACAAACATCATTTAACATTTATCTTTTTAGTTCATTTTACATCTCCTGTTTCCCTATATTCAACATTTGCTATTTTCTGTATTTAGAAAATATATGTTATCAACATTGGAAACATTTCCATTCCTTGTTTTCTGTATTTAGAAAACATTTCTGATTCTTGTTTGGAAAACATTTCCAAAACTCCTTTACGATCAAACCTTACCATTTCTTAGTTAAGAAGGAAGTCACTCAAGTTGGGGTATAATTACCTCTTAGACCTTAACTGAACAACGTTATAACTTCGAAATGGTCAAAGTTTTATCTTTTAATCTTTAACAACTTCTTTACGCCTTTCTCGGATCCAATTTTACTAATCCACTTCTATATTTAAAACATTGGTTATAACGATAACATTATAATCCCTACTTTCGAATTATCTAACTTTAATTATAACTTCTATTCTTATTAGTGAATAATTAACCTAACCACTTATTTATTTATAAATAAATAAATCTCTATTTAGACACTGGAAAGTATAAGTACTTTCCCGAATTCGATATAATCGAATTTGCCGATTAACTCTCTTCGAGAAATCTCTATTTGATTAACTCTTCTTCGAATAACCTATATTCGATTAACTTCTTCCTTTTCAAATATCTCATCCTTGAAAAACCTTACTTCGATTAAACTATAATCGATAACTCCCTTCGATGAAACTAACATCGATAACTCCTTCCGATGAACTAACATCGATAACTCCTTTCGATGAAACTAACATCAATAACTCCTTTTGATGAAACTAACATCAATAACTCCTTTCGATGAAACTAACATCGATAACTCCTTTCGATGAAACTAACATCAATAACTCCTTTCGATGAAACTAACATCGATAACTCCTTTCGATGAAACTAACATCAATAACTCCTTCCGATGAAACTAACATCGATAACTCCTTCCGATGAAACTAACATCAATAACTCCTTCCGATGAAACTAACATCGATAACTCCTTCCGATGAAACTAACATCAATAACTCCTTTCGATGAAACTAACATCGATAACTCCTTCTGATGAAACTAACATCGATAACTCCTTTCGATGAAACTAACATCGATATATTTAACTCGACGAACTTAACTCGACTAACTTAACTTGACTCGACTAACTCGACTTACTTGGTTCGACCAATTCGATTCGATTTACTAGGCTCGACTAACTTGACTAACTTAACTCGACTTACTTGGTTCGACCAATTCGATTCGATTTACTAGGCTCGGCTAACTTGACTAACTCTGTCTCCAATAACTATATTTGATTAACTCTAGTTCGTTTTAACTCTAATCGATTAACTCTAACTAATTAACTCCAACTGGTTAACTCTAACTGATTAACTCTATTGGTTAACTCTATTTGACTAACTCGACTTGACTAACCCCTTTCGAATAACATATTCGATTAACTAACTTTCGAATACCATATTCGATTAACTAACTTCGAATACCATATTCGATTAACTCCTTTCGAATGTCTATATTCGATTAACTAACTTCGAATACCATATTCGATTAACTAACTTCGAATGTCTATATTTGATTAACTTTATTCACTTTATAAAGATTTCCTTTTTAACAACGTTTTATTCATTTGAAAAGATTTACTTTTAAATAACGGTTCTACACTTTACAAATGTCCTTTTTATAATGTTCCCTTTCCCATTCTATTTGTAAATGGTTTACAAATATTTCCTTTTCAAATTTATTCTTGAAATACTCTAATTCCTTAAATTCCCGGGAAAATTTGCCATAACCTCCTTTGTATCGGGAGCATCGGGAAAATCCCCAAACCCGCCACACAGGCCTTTCCATTCAAAACGAAAATGGTTTGAAATTATTTCCTTTTTGAATATCTCCTATTTATAAATATCCCAATTTATAAACATTTCTTATTTATAAATATTCCACTTTATAAATATCTCTTATTTATAAATATCCCATTTTATAAATATTCTATTTTCAATATCACTTTGAAAATTCCCTTATCTACATTCCGGTATGTTATGGTATCCAATCATATCAAATCACGATGTTCAATATCGTTCAAACACATATAATCGCCAACAGATTATGTATCACATTATATATCACACTGTATAAATCACAGTAAAATAACTGTTGAGGAATCCAGTTGGATTCCTCCAACCTGTTTCCCTGCATCACAGATGTTAAACAATATAGATAACATCACTTTCAGTTCCATATGATATATTCTGTTAAACAGAATCAATATAGAAATTCAACTAACTGACTAGCAGTTCAATAAATCAACCAACACACAGCAATCAACAGATGATTAACAGTTCTAACAATACAACGTGAAATATAAACTGTTTAGAGTTTGTGAGATTTACTCACATTGGACTATCATCGTTAATTAACGATAATTGTCGTTGAATTAGATCGGACAATTTATTTTGCCATAAATTGTAACGAGCTCAGATTCACTCCCGGTCAGTGTCATTGTGTTGCTCCCGTCCATACGATCCCAACGCAACTTACGGTTCGTGATTCTGATTTCATATGGTAAAGTTACGATCATTTACAAGTTCATACAATAATCGATTAAATTTTAAACTAAAATTAAAAATTATAATGGGCCTCACCCATACACATACTCTCGGCCCAATTTCACCATCATAAGCCCATACCCGAACTTCATAACCCATCTTCCCAAATGGAGCAGCACAAACCCGACGCTCCTTAATCAACAGGCCATTTCCGATCTTCCCTCCCAAACTGCTCTCTCACTCCATCACCGAACCTTGCAAGACCACCATCAAAACTCTCCTCGTCGAAACCTCTTTCCACTCCTACCCAAAATACGAACCTCGATGCTTGCCCCTGGAACCCGTCGAACAGCTCCCCACGACGTCCTACAGTAAGGTGCGACGCTTCTTATAACCGAACTCCACAAAAAAATCCACAACTCCAGCTACTTCCTACTACGAGTTCGAATATGAACTCGAATCAATGCAAAGATACCTAAATCGCTCGAAATGAACAACCCTAGCCGACGCTCCATTTGAACCCAGCGAACCTAATGAAGTTCGAATGCCCTAAAATTGATATCAAATTGAAGAAGGAGCTCACAGGAGATCGAATATATATATATGTAGATGGATTTATAAGATTTTAGATGAATTGTTTTTTTTTTCGATTTTTCTTTGAGGATTTTCAACGTTGGAGTAAAAAAAAACCGATGGCGGCTCACATCTGTTGACTACGGGAAATGATTCTAGGTCTAGAAGGGTGTTAAGAGATGTGTATTTATAGGGGTAATATATTATTTAAATACTCATTTTGATTCCAACGCTGTTTACATTTGTTGTTAAAAATTCCCACGGTCACACATGGCATTCAAAAATCACGAAAATGGACATGAAGCTATAACTCGACATTACGGTCCCAACGAAACTAGTTTCGTCGAATTCCGACTCCGTATGCTCACACTGCGTATTTTTTTACTGTTGAAATACTGACTATTTTACACTCTAAAAATCCCCACGGTCACACACTGACCCTAAAAATCACGAAACTTGGAATCTATCAACTATTTGACATTGCAGATCCAACAAAACTGGTTTCGTCGAAAACGGAGGTCGTATGCAAAACTGGCTATTTTTCAAGCGCTGAACAGACCGTTTAAATATATAAATATATTTAAATTAAATTAAATTAAATGTAAATAAATTTATATTGTCGTATATAATTACCGAGGAATATCGTACAGCTCCAGGAAAATTATATATTTGCTATTCCGAATCCAGATTGAATCGATATTCAATTTACATTGAAAAATCCTTTTATAACGTATATAAAGCGTTACAAATTATAAAGGAATTTCACAGCGACTTTTCTGAAATTTGATTTGGACGTAAATCAAAATCTACACGACGAAATCCAGATTTTTCTCTTCCATTAGAAAAATATACTCCACCAGCTCCACACGTTTTCTTGTTTCATAGAAATCCGACTTAAAACGAATCATGTACATTCAGTTGAGGTTCAAATCGCCAATTTACGAACTGCAGCGCCATTTCTAGCTCGATTTTAATTATAATATAATTATACGTTCAAACTGTCGTCGATTTAATATATTCGTCAATATAATCCAACTCTAAGTTGAATTACATCTTTGGGATGACCCCATTCACAGAATATTTGTGTTTCCAATATTTTTGATTATTTCGACATTATAATATATTTTATTATATTATAATTATTAATTAAATATTCAATATTATTTAATTCACGTTCTCGATATCGATAAATCGATATTTAATAATTAAATAAATAAATTGTTCAACAGCTAAAAATGCGGGTTACTACACATGGTGTGCAAAGAAACAGCCTATACTTTCTAGATCTAACACGGAAGCAGAATTGAGAAGCATTGCTAATGCAACTGCTAAAATTATGTAGGTACAATCGTTGCTTACTGAGCTAAAAATTACTGTACAAAAGCCACCTACACTATGGTGTGATAATTTAAGAGATGTGTCACTATCATCTAATCCTATTCTACATTCTAGAACTAAGCATATGGAAATCGATTTATATTTTGTTCGTGAACAAGTTATCAAAGGGAAACTACATACAGATCACATTCCAGCAACACACCAAGTAGCAGATATACTTATGAAGCCATTATCAAGTAAGAGTTTTACCAGACTAACATCCAAACTTAAAGTTATCAGAAAATTAGATCTTTATGAAGAAACAGAGCATTCGCGTTCAGATCCAAGAGTATCAACAGTTGGAAACACTAGATAGGAATCAAAAGCCATGATAAAGCTTAAATCTGAAGTATAAGAGAAACGCAGTAGCTTATCTTCAACTACTCAAAGAGAACGAAGACAATCAGCCTCGGATTTAAGCGAAACATGGAGCGAACCCTATTCAAAACAAACCAGAGAGATTAGACTCAAATAAAGCCACAATAAAGCTTAATTCTGAAGTATAAGAGAACCGCAACAGCTTATCTTCAACTACTCAAAAAGCACGAAGACAATCAACCTCAGATTTGAGCACGAAGCATGGAGCGAACCCTACTTAAGATAAACCAGAGAGATTAGACTCAAATCCTCGCCATTAATCATCAAATCGAGATAATTTGATACTGATTTGAATCCATATCATATGGCATCATTTTTCGATTGTCATGGTGGCTCTAGAGAGAAACCCTAGCTTTCATTTGTGGGGGCGTATAATGAGAACAACTGAAAGCTCATTGTATATTTACAATATTTACATTGTAATAGGCTTGGCCTTCAACCTAAATAGATAATAGTTTCTTTTATTACAGTTGTTACACGGTCGGTACAAAGTCTGTACAAATATATAAACAGGCCATCTCCTGTACATTTTCATTAATTCACAATCAATACAAAAGATCAATTCTCTGCTCTCAATTCTTACAAACAACATTTCATATTAAATCTTTATATAAGTAGTCAGCTCAAACTTGGTATATTTTAGTTTGAAAAATCTAATTAATCTTAGTATTTCTTATTAAGCAATCTCAATTTGAAAAACATGAAAATTGAGTAAGACTCTAGTTTGCTAAACGGAGAAATCTCAATTTTGTAAAAATGGGTTATGAAAGACTGAGTAAATTCACTATCTGGAAAAACTAATGCTAAACCAAGTAGAACTTAGTTTTGAATATAGGGAGTAAAATTCAGGTCTGTAGATTGAATAAATTAAGTTTTGCAAAGCTTAGTAGATTTGATTTAACAAATGTAAAAAACTCAAGCTAAAAATTATTTCAGTCATTTTTGAATAGTGAAACATGAAATGACTATGGTGGAAAACTGCGATAATGAAGCTAAAGTTGTAGAAATCAGTGGAGGGTAAAATATCTTGAATGGATTTATCAATGATGCACTGGTTTTACTCCTTGCTGCTGTTGGAAACATAATTTGAAATTTATCTTTGTTTAATATTAGTTATGTAGTCAAATTGTCAGTTCGTAACGTGCTAAGTCTTTTATGTTTTAAGAGTTATATGAAAGTTTGTGTTTATTTAATAAGTGGTGTCTATTAGTATGTGAAGTGTCTTGTAAACCATTATATATATAGGTGGTCATTTTAAGCAAGTGAAAGTAAGGAAGATTAAAGTAAGAACAATGTAATCATTAAAAATTTTTGCGTCTAATCTCTCTCCTCCTCTCTATATCAAATTTTAACATGGTATTAGAGCAAGGTTGATGAGAGGAGATAAAGAGATCTCTAAAGAGCAAGAGAACATGGCATAAGTGGTTACGGAAGAAAATTTATTTTAGAGCTATGGGAGATAAGTGCACCATAGAGAGAAGTGCTCCAATGTTCAAAGAGTACAGTTAATGAGAAGTGCATCAAAAAATAATAATCAAAGAGAAGTGCTTCGTTTATTATTTCAACAACTTTGAAGCAAGATAATAATTATAAGAGAAGACCCCTGGAACCAGAAGTGGATCCTTTAAACAAAAGGCAGAGACTGGTACTCAATCCAAAAGAAGTTAGAAAGAAAATTCAAATTAAGGAGGAGTGTTGGAAACATAATTTTAAATTTATCTTTGTTTAATATTAATTATGAAGTCAAAGTGTCAGTTCATAATGTGTTGTGTCTTTTATGTTTTTAGAGTCATATGAAAGCTTGTGTTTATTTAATAAGTGGTGTCTATTAGTATGTGAAGTGTCAGGAAGACCGCCTATATATATATATATAGGTGGCCATTTTAAGAAAGTGAAAGTAAGGAAGATTAAAGTAAGAACAATGTAGTCATTAAATTATTCTGCGTTTAATCTCTCTTCTCCTCTTTATAACAAATTGTAACAACTGCATCATTTTTGTTGATACCATAATGAGGGAAATTACAGCATCTAAGAGCTGGTTATGATATACATGGATTGCATAAACTCAATCACATAATACATCTTGGTCGAATAACCAACTTGTTGACTAAAAATAGCATTTGACAAATATATTTTGCATATGAAAAATGAGTGTAATGTCCAGATATTTTCATAAGCTACAAATGCTGTTGGCATAATCTAATGGTGGGAAAATAACCACAAGCCAAAAAATAGACTTGGGTCAAACTTTCAATGTTGTCAAAACAAAATTAACAAGTACAACAATGACACTAGCCTTTCATGAAATAGTTAGGGAATCACATACCTTCTCCACATGCAATTTAGTGTTCTATCTAGAAAATTTCATTTTTCAACAATTACATGCAAGGATTGTTTGTTTTAGATGATGTGCTTATCATCATAACTTAAACAATGTACCACAACAACACTCCACAATCATCAGCAACTTATTTGGGATTACCAAAGTTCCTACCACCATCATTTTGGCAAGAACCATAATATATTTTGAGATTACAGTTAAGACCTATCCATTAAGGTCTCCATGACTCCCAATGCAATTTGGGTAGCCATACCAAGAAGCACGAGAAGTATAATCTCAATTAGAATTCATTATTGATCACTAGGATAATAGAAGCTAACACAATGGTAAAGGTACACAATTGTGGACTGTCTTCCCAATTCAGTAAAGTACAATGGTTAGGCTAGCACGTAAAGGAAATAATCAAATTTATATATAATTAAATTCTTTCAAAACCATACGTACTTCCAATGAGGGTTTGATAAGCTTTAAAGGTGAGTGGTTAAGATATTGAAAACTAAGCCAGATAGAAAAATATGTTGCAAGTGTATAAATATATGTAAGTAAGCTGTATTGGTCAAAGCCATAAATATATTGCTACAATCATGAAAACTGGCAATGGTGCTAACAATGGGGAAATTGTAGTGAAAAGCAACACTTTATAGTCTACACATTTGAACATAATGAAAGTAGGAGAAATGCTAGCAACTCTTACGCCTGACTTTCTCACATACTCTTACAAACATATGGTTCATGGATACTTAGAAGCTATGGAGACAAAGATTAGTGTCATACATCAAATTTTGACAAATTATAACAATATAAATTTTTTATTTTTATTTGCATAATGAAAAACAAGTCAATCTCTGAGACATATGTGATTTGAATTCAAATAAAAATCATTTCTCTCTATGAAATAAACGTACAATGCAATAGAAACATACCCATGTCACATATTTGATGTCTCCCATTTAATCTCTTTATGAATATTTATTTTACCATGCAACCAATATCTAAGAAAATAAACAGTAATATAACTGAAATAATAGATAAACGTAAAAATAAATAATCATGTAGTTGTGATAACATATTTTGTAAATTTAGATCTGCTTATCGGTTGATATTCAAACTTTAATAACACTCTTTGGTTTCAATAATTGCAAATTCAAGAATTCCTACCTAAATCAAGTAGCTAATCCAAATGCCATCCACTTATATGCACATGATTAACATCCACTACTCTTTGGTCATCTCTCTCTATTTTGTAAACTAACTCCAAAGCTTAAACTAAACTACTCCCCATTTTGAAAATTAGGCCCCCTTAATCCTAGAACCATTACTCCTCCAATGTTAATAGTGTATTAAGAAAATGAATTTCTGAACACTATTTGAACTTGCACAATCAACATAACATGGAAAAGTGTTTCAGTTTTGAGATAAATTTGTTGAACTTAGTAGGATGTATTAGTCTAACATTATTTGTTTCACCGCTACAAGAAAAGGAGTTATCTACAATTGCAACTCATAGCGTTTTGGTCTCCATGCTATAGAAATAACGCAGAAGTATGTTGCTTTTATATTAAAACGCTGAGATAAATTTAAACGGGAATGAATTTTCACTTCCCTCCACTATTACTAAAATCGGTCGCGAATCCATAATATTTCCCCAAAATTTTAAATTCTCAATTACAAATTTTCCATCCAATTTTCGTCGTCCGCTTGGTCTCCATCTCACTTTCGAACTCCAGTCACTTCGCACTGTTGCTCTTGGTCTCTCGGTTGTCATAACGGAAGGCAATCGGTTCCAGTGGAGGAATTTCCATTCCAGTGGAGGTCGGACCCATAAATCCCGTTCAATCTTCGTCGTCCTTAAGTCGTTGTAAATGTCGCCTTGATTATTTTATCTTTTTCATTGATTAGCCAATGTTCAGTTTTTTCTAACATCTGGTATGCCTGTTGAAAATGTTGACTGTGTTATTAGCAGTTTATAAGTTGTTGTGTCTCATTTAGTATCACTATTTTATTTAAGTAGTTATGTTAATTTGCTTGTACTCAACAATAGACTTTTACTTCAAATTTTAGAAATTTGCTTGCTTATGTAGTAGATGATGATGGATAAAAAATGGGTGAATCTACACAGGCAACTACGTAATTCTCAACATAAATGTAGTTTGAAAATCATATCCTATATTTTGACGGAAGCTAAAAGATTTTTTTTTTCAAAGAACTAGTAGTGAGTATCAGCAAGGAGCTCGGAAGTTTGTGCATACCGCTATGAAAAATTCTGGAAATATAGAAAAAAATTCTATGTCCTTGCTTAGATTATCGAAATCTTAGTTATCAATATGAGATGTTGGTAGTTGAGCATCTGATTATAAGAGGAATGAATCGTGCATTTTGGTTATCACGGCGGTAAGTCAAGTCGAGTCGACAGAGGTCCAACTAGTTGACTAGTCGTAGACTAGTCGTGACTAGTCGATAAATAAATATATACATATATATAATTATAAACTTCTAACCAATATAGTCTATTAGTGTTGTACATGGAGCAATGGATGGACTCTGTGGCTATGGTCAGATAGCAAAAAGTTGTAGATTCATTAAGATTTAGTGTTCAAAGATTGTGAGTGGTATAACTTTTGGTTAAATATATTTAGGTGATTCTAGAACTCTGAAAAGATTTTTCATTCTCTCTCTCTCCACAGGTTATGGAAGCTGGTACCGATCTTAAGTTTTTATTCATTTGAAACAATTAGGCATTATTTTTGCATCCCTTACCATGAAATGTGAGAGCAAAGGAGAACAATTTTTATCTTTCCATTTTCCTTAAGTGTTTGTTGTTATTTGATTTTCTATTTTGCTTATGTTTTTAATTATGCCTCACAGAATATCAGATAATAAAAAAAATGCACAGTTTGAATAATACCACACTTAGCTGATTCTTTTTCTCTTCATTTGAATAGGAATTTATCTCTGTTTTAATTGCCCTTAGAAATTATGGCTTGTAGGGTTGTTGCTTTAGCCGTTAGTCTTATGCTTGACTCCACTATAGTGTTCTTTATTTTGTTTAGCTAAAAAAATTTAATTAGATTAAGTTTTAGACCAAATATTGAATTTAAAGGTTTAAGGCATAATTCTCTTACTTAAAAAGATAGACAACTACACAAATGTTACTCTTTTTTTGGTTGCGAGAGCTGCGAAGAGAATCCATTCGTGCGGTGGTTTAAATACATATGTATGTGAAAAAAGTTTTCATTTTTTGTCCAAAATTTTGCCTTTCGTACTTTACTTTTATGTTGATAAATTATTCCTTTTTAGGATCAAGAGATTGCAAAAAGAAGTTATTGTGACAAAGCCCTGCTTCTTTTTGCAAAATGAACAAATTATTCCTCTTCAGGATCAAGAGTCCATCCATTGTAATGTTATAAATATTGGAGACCTGCTTCTTCCTATATATATATATATTTTTTGGTTTTGGGCCCAAATTGAAACAATTTGAAACCAGTCTGCTAAGTTGAGTCGACTGACTAATCGACTAGTCACTCCATGTCGTTTCAGTCGCTCTACATATTAACAAAATTCATGTCGGGAGTCTAAGTCGCTGACTGGCGACCGACTGGTCGACTAGTTGACGACTAGTCACGACTAGTCGGTCGCCGTGATAACAACGTCATGTATATAAGACAAGTAGGTACGGTGAGCACATAAATATAAGCACAGATGTTAAGTTCGATGACATATATGATTTAGGCTAAATGACAATAACAAATTATTTAGGCTAACTCATATTTTGCTGTAGCTATAACTATACTTCTATGTTTTAAAGTCTCCTAAACTGTCGTTATTTGCTCTGAAAAGTAATGTTGTTTTCCTGTAAATGACATATTGAGGTGTAGCATATTCAGGATGGCCTTAGCGCACAAGTGTTTGGATTGTATAGTTCTGCTATATATTTTATGTTTTTCCTTATGTTTTAATAATAGGAAATGAGGCCAATAACGCGGCAACAGAAAAGAAGCAAAGGAGCCAAAAATATATTGTACAAGGCTAATAAATGGAAGAAGCATATTGAGACAACAACGTTCAAAGCGAGGACAATCCACAAGTAGTAGTAGTAGAAGATAATCCACAAGTAGTAGTAGATAATAAAGCACAAGTAGTAGAAAATAATCCACAAGTAGTAAAAGATAATCGAGCACAAGCATTAGAAAATAATGCACAAGGAGTAGAAGATAATCCTAGTGCATTTGAGAATCGTACAATGCAAAACGAACAACACATGGAAGCCGATGGACCAACTGAAAATGCAAATGCCAGTCGGCTAAGGAAAAGAAAGAGTAGAGGTCCTACGAAAATGAAGAGACTTCCTTCAAACTTCACAACTCGTGTTGAATTTGAATTTAATGAGAATGTTGAATGTCCATTTATCGTCTTTTTTAGGACCACTTGTACGAGAGCATGTTCCAGTCACACTTAGTGATTGGAGATACCTTGACACTGGTCTGAAAGCCATTTTATGGGATTGCATTCAGGAATATTTTGTAATTTTATCTAGTTGTGTCTATTTAACTCATTGTTTTATACCAAATAAAAAATCCATATGTCTGGATTTAATATCAGACGTCTGGATACCAATTCAGACATACTATTATAGGCGCAGAAAAATATAAGAAGTCTGGATAAAATACCTAGATGTCTGAGTACTTCTTCAGGCTTAATAGTTTAGACTGAGGAAAAAATCCAGACGTCTGGATAAAATAGCAGACGTCTGTATTCTTCTGCAAATGTAATTCTCTAGCCCGGGAACACTATCAGACGTCTAGATAAAAAATCCAGACGTCGGAAAACATCTTCTGGCATTTTACTTTAGGCCAGAGAAAAATCCGGACATTTGGATAGATTTTCAGTTGTCTGATTGATATTCAGATTGCTTTCCTTTTCTACTCTTAGATGTCTGGAAAAATATCCAGACGTCTGACACACCTGTTTCACCTATGCACGTCATCCTTGTTGTTGAGCTATAGCCTTATATAATTAAATTTCCATATCCACAATATTTTCCATCCGCAATAACATACCCAAATTACATAACAAAAGTATATCCGAATAACAATAACATACCCAAATATCATAATGAACATAGCAACAACGTGTCCGAATTGCATATTGAACATAACATATCCAAGCTGAAGGTTTTAACTTAATTTTTGGTTAAGAATTTACTCGGTGATTCACTAGGTGGATGTATTTTAGCGCACGCACCCAACACGGCTTTCATGTTTATTTACTTTATTCAAGTGACAAATGCTGCTTCACTTAACGTAATGAAAATTGCAACTCCTTGTAGTTCAACAATTTATTTTGAAGCAACCTTTACTATATTTGAAGCAAACTGCGTAGTGGAAGTAATATACATTTGTGTTGTTGTACATGGGAATTGTTTTCATGGGGTTATCTGTTTTTCCATTGCAGCAAAAGAAAAGAGATAACCTCAGGAAATCACTTCCCTACAGCAACACAAATGTATATTACCTACACTACACAATTTGCTTCAAAGATAGTAAAAGTTGCTTCAAAATAAATTGCTAAACTACAAGTAGTTGCAAATTTCATTATGTTAAGTGAAAAAATTTGTCCCTTGAATAAAGCTTATAAAGCATGAAAGCCTGACTGGGTTCATGCGCTAAAATACATCCACCTATTGGATGACCGAGTAAATTCTTCAACTTGGTCATGCTTCGCATGCTTCATAGTCTGTAAGCAGTTAAGATACATGCATTAGTACATCACTCAATCAACAAATACACAACTAAATATGGATAACTTGAACTTTAATCACAAGTTTAATTTTAAACATACACATACAAGCTTTATACAACAAAGTTAGGCAAACTTACTAGTAGGAGGCGGTTGACAACAGGAGGACGCCACTGAAGTTAAATTCAGAGGAAAATTTTGATTTTTTGGCCATTGAAGTTAATTTTAGGAGGCCACTGAAGTTTATACCCAAATGAGGCCTAAACCAGTAATTTATATCCGTTATAAGTTCTCAAAAGAGGGCTAAATGCAAATTTTCCTTTTTTTAATTACAGGATAGTTTTGTGTTGAATGAGGAATGGAAAAAGGCCCCCATATTTTGGCAAATGGGTTGTATTTTTAGGTGTTCAAAATGCAAGTTAGTTAATAAATTGGTCAAAGCAAAGTCCAAGGAGGAAAGACTTCAAATGAAACTGGATAATATCAAAACTATGACGGAGTGGAATGATTTTATCAACTTGAAAACTAGTCCAAAGTTTAAGATAAATTATGTATAAATGGTCATCTTCGTATACGTGAATTAACTAGTCAGTATGTTTTAATTTTTATTTCAGCAACAAAGTGAAACATTCGAAGCCATCAGATGCAGACAGATGCCACATACATGCAGCCGTAAAGGAATGGCATGCTTAGCTGCTGATTTGGTCAGAAATAAATTTAATGTTGTGATCTTGTCATGCCATTTATAGAGTTATGATAAATTATATTATTCCAATTTTTATTACCGTAGAAAAACTAGAGTCCAGATCCCTCTTCTGTCGATCGATCTGATGTTTGGATTAAATCTCACACTCGAAAAAACGGTGAGTCGACGAGCTCGGTTGTTGAAGAAAATATTGTATGTGATTTTATTTTAAATTGACATATTACAAATGATTTTATAATGTGATAATGTTGAAAGTCAATGTATGTTGTCAGGAGAAGATTAAAAAGTTTAATTCTGAATCAAAAGCTACCTCGACAACTTCTGTAAGAGAAGATGCTCTTTCAGCAGTGCTGGGAAACGGTAGACCAGGATGATTAAGAGGAATGGGAAGAGGTATGACCCACACTAAGTTTGTTTTGTCACGAGCTAATAAAAAACAAACAATGCAACTACAAAACAAAGTTGCGGATTTGGAGAAAATAGTTCAAATGCTAGTATCACAAAACCAGGTATTTCTAAAACGAATGGCAATAAGTTATAATTTGTACGTAGCAATTAGTTAATTGCATTCTGTGAGTTTAGAATCATAGTAAATCATTGAATAAACTCTTTGTTGAGTAATGACTACATAAATAATTCAAAATAAAAGTCAAGTTGTCATATAAACCCAAAGATAAAATAAAGTTTGAGTACTTGCAGTATTTTCATACTTCACTTTCCGCAAAACCAAAAAATGAATCCATAGTATAAATTCAAGCTGGACACTACTGCATGTACAGGCTTGACACTGCTGCATGTACACATGGTTTCTATGTTGTGGTATGCTCAAAAGGTGAATCAATGAATCATGGCTATATGCAAAAACATAAAAAGTTGGACCATGTTCATAAAAGACTCAATATGTGTATGTATACGTATCTTCTCATCTAGAACTTATCAAAATGAGCTGCATTTACACGTTGTTCCTTATCAAAAATGAGCTGGCGCTTTCATCCCTATATAAAACTTATTATTAGAGTTACTTCTTGTCTTCACCACACTCATAATAGCTTAAAGACACAGTCCTACTGTCTTTAGTTTACTTCTTTCCTCTTACACAAGCCTTATTACCATGTCAGTCATGAAGCAGTGATTTCATGCTTGCATCTATTGGGAGCAAGCCATGCCGCCTTGGTTAATTGAAGCCATGCTGCCTTGGTTAACGTTAGTACTGTCATGAGGTTATTTTCAGATCCACATAGAGGGTTATTCAGTACCTTAAAGATACTGAATACCTCATCTACATGGTTCTGAAAATAAACTTTGTGGCAGCACTGCTTAACATTTTAAGGGGCTACACTGCTATCATATATCGTTATGTCCAATATATTGTTTGTTTTGTTATTGATCAAGTTGTCCAATATATCGTTGTATTCTAAATGTATATCAATTTTTCCAATATATCGCTGTGTTCTACATGTATATTAATGTTTATTAGTAGTGTTCTACATATATATCAATTTGTCTAATATATCGCTGTGTTCGTTATGATATTCAATGCTTCTGCAGACATTATTTTAGGCCAAGAAAATATCCAGACGTCATGATAAAATATTCAGACATCTGAATAATTCTTTTTGCATAATATTTTAGGCCGAGATGTAATCCAGACGTCTGATTGCTGCTTCATTTACAATTTTTTAGGCCGAGAGAAATTTCAGATAATCCCGACGTCTGAATACTTCTTCAGGAATAATACTTTAGACAGAGATGAAATCCAGACATCTGGGTAAAATATTAGACGTTTGATTATCATTTAGATGGTTTTATGGTTCTGATATCAGACGTCTGAAACATCAAAGTCAGCTGTGCATGTCACAAAATCATTACATTCCAATACCCGTCCATATCCAAAAATAAAGAGGATATGGTTATCCGATATCCAAAAATTAAGCGGATTATCCGTTATTTGAAAATAATTTTGGATACGGATACAGATATGGCACTATCATCAAGTTATCACAAGCTAACATACGTCAAAGTCACAATCAAAACAAAACCATCAAAGTCACAATCAAAACACAACAAACTAACATCATCTAGTTATCACAAGCATAACACACATCAAAGTCACAATCAAAACACAACCATGTCACAAAATAAAGTTTAATACATAGATTATTTTTTCATAAATTGTAAATTAAGCGTCGGCGTCTTTAGGTTCGACTCTCGCTTTTGTTGAGTCGCTATCCCCCTCTTTATCTACCCCTATGTCCACCCTGGCATTAGATTTCTTTGAATCTTCTTTTTCCTCAGGTTCGATGCTCGCTTCTTTTGGGTTGCCTTTCCCCTCTTTTTCTTCCTCTCTCTCCTCCTTGTCATCAGATATCTTTGGATCTTCTTTTTTTAGGTTCGATGATCGCTTCTTTTGGGTCGCCTTCCCCCTGTTTTTCTTCCTCTATCCCCTCCTTGTCATCGGATTTCTTAGGTTCGATGCTCGCTTCTTTTGGATCGCCTTCCCTCTCTTTTTCTTCCACTTTCTCCTCCTTGTCACCATATTTATTTGAATCTTATTTTTCTTCAAAATTATCTACTGAAAAGGTTAGAGATGGTGGAGATGGCGGAGTCCGTGGTCAAGTACGTCATAAAATTTCAGTGAGAGACCATGTTGTTGCACTCATTTTATTCTCAATAATTGCGAGATGTTACGCTAGTGCAAGTTCCATATTCGCAATACGATTCCCCAAGGCAACTAGATTTTGATACAATATTAGTTAATTATGAATGATGACTTGACGAAATGATTCGTTTGGAAGAATTTATGCCTTGGGAGAAGTCATACCTTCAAAAGTTCGATATTGAAAAGCTTGTTGGGAGGAAGATTCCGGCATATCCTGAATATGCTCTTGAGGATGCTCTTGCGGCGAAACTTGTTTACTTGACTTTTATCTCTCCATTTGTCCAGAGTGCTAATGTTGGCAGTTCTTCCGAGATCTACATCAAGGAGAAGAATTTTTTACTTGCTTTCTTAACCGGAATTTCCTCAAACGTTGATAAATAAGTCGGAACTTCTTTTGCCTTTAATAATCTCATAATAAACGGAGCATAGATAATTGTTTGTCGGGACCTACTCCAAAATTCCTTTAGTTCATCAAAGATAAATTGAGCCCAATTAACTTGAATTCCACCAAATATAGCATATAAGGCCCTATGCTCTAGATCAGTTATTTTTTCATGGCTTCCAAGCCGAGGAAACACTGTATTTATAAGAACTCGGGTAAGAAATCTCGCTTTTGGTCTTAAATATTTAGTAGAAAACTGAGGCATATCATCTTCCCAAATTTGATGAGTAATGTTATCCTGTGGCTTAAAACACATATCGGGAATATCATTGGTATTTGTCCCGGTGTTAGAAAATTGCAATATATCTCCTATGTCTTTACCTGTGAATCTAACTGTAACCCTGCTAACACTTGACCAAATCCAATCGTTTTCTACTTGAGGATTCCAAAAACCTGCACTATCTAAGTTCGCATAGAATAGAAATATGGATAGCTGGTCCATGTTAAGGTGATTAGAAGGGAATGAGACCAGTGTTACAAGACCAGCATCCTGGCATAAGCTATGTAAATCATACATCGGAAAATTAATAAGACTATAGAATGTACCATTATGTAGTTTATTCTGCATCAATCCATATCTTTCTATTGCCAAGGGTGCTTTGTTCATCCATCTGTTGATTTTTGATTGCGAAACTGGTTGGGGAGTTTCTACAGTAGTTTGTGGAGGATTTGATGATTCTTCATCTGCTCTCTTTTGTTTTGATGAAACTTTTTTTTAGGACCCATGATTTGGACTGGATTTGGAATTTTAGGGTTACAGAAGTTTCAATTTGATCGGAGAAATGAAAGAGTGAGGAATAGAAGGTTGCGGTTATTTTTATATAGAAATAACTGACGTTTTGTAAATCAGACCTCTGGTTTGAAAAACAGATGTTTGATTTTGGGTTTTTTCAACCCGAGGAAGTTTTCAGACGTATGGGAATAGTTTCAGATGTCTGTGTTGGATGGTTTTTAAATCCGTGTTTATTTTCAGAAGTGTGCTAATTTTTTTCAGACATCTGATTTTAGTTTTCCTGTTTTTTATTTTAACCCTGTCAATTTTCAGACATCTTGTTTATTGGTTCAGACGTCTGGTTTTTAATTTTTTGTGAGATGTCCCCTTAATTTGCATAATTGTTTACATAATTGTATCACGATCACCACCAATTAATAATTACTTGCAAAATTGTTTATCAGGTTAAAGGAAGCAGTAGGGATGAGAGTCCATCTCAAGTGGTACGAATGATTTATATTATTGTTGCCATAACATTGGAATTTGTTTTGATTTAATACATAATATAAATGATTTTGACTAAACGTAGAGTAAGTATGACCAACCAAATGTCAGATGTAATCTGTTGGATTGGACTGGGATGGACGAAATAGTAGCTGAAGGAAGCGTTCTTTCAAATGACCCTAAAAAGCTTTTATACAATATTGCAATTGGATCAAATGCCATGAAAATTTTGATAGAAATCCCGAAGAAATTGGATGCTTATTTATGGAGGTCTACTCTTAGGATGATCTCATATATCGGAGAAGCTAAGGATGAGATAGTAGCATGGCCATCTGACAGAGTTGTACTCCACACTACGATAGTCTCTGAAAATGATGGAAATGCGGTATACTTTATTCTTTATGCACTCATTAGCTCTATGATTTAATATAAGAACCTAAAAATATTTTTTTTACTAGAGCAATACTTCATCAACAAATAATAAATGCAAGTTTTAAGATTGGGTTGGAAGCAAAGAACTAGTTGCTGAAGGGTGGTTGTACTCTACTAATCCAAATCAGCTCGTGGATAATATTCCACTTGGACAGTCTGCTGCGCTTGTTTTGATTGATGCGGCAAAAAAATCAGATGCATTCTTATGGAGAGCACCAGTTGTTATGACATATGTTGGAAAAGCTATTGGGTGCTGTTAGACCAAAAAGTGGTTCTAACACCCAAATTGAATAAAATCAGAATAAAATAAGATCAAAAGTAAAATGGAGACACAGAATTTATAGTGGTTCGGCGTTAAAGAGCCTACGTCCACTTGCCAATCACTATTCTCGATGATATAGTTGCAATTACAATGAGATATTCACTCGACTTCTCTCACAACTCACATACATTCATTCAATTATCTCAAAACAAATGTTAAAAGACAATTTGGATTATACGGGAGTGCTGGAATTCGGTTTATGAAAGCAGATGAACTCTCAAAGTGCCAGAAAGAAGATCCTTTTCATTGTCTCCAGACAGGGTATTTATAGGTGAAAATTTGCTCAGAACCCGATCCGGATCGGAGCCACGTGTCTTCCATCCCATCATCCTTGGGTTCGGATGGATTTCAGTGTTGACAACGCATCAGAGAAGTGGACGTTGTGGGCAGGAACTGGTCATACCCGCTCCGCATCTTCAGGCGATCGTGGGGGAATGTGACATGAATTACAGGTTCGGTTCGGATGAGCCTGCAGTGAGGGTTCGGATCGGAGTATCCGATCCGATCCGGATTAACCCAAAAACTAAGTCTTTATCCACTTTGCTCCGTTCCGATCCGTCTCTGTAGCAGGTAGCCCTCCGCTCCAACTGACAGTAGGTTGCTCTTCGATTCGAACAGCAGTGCCTCTTTGATTCAAACAATAACAGCTCACCGATCCGAACAACAAAATCTCTTCGATCCGACCCGCTACATCTCTCCGATCCGATCGGCTATGATGCTTTCCAAGTTCTTCAACGTTTCACATCTCGACTTTGTGTTGCCCAGTTCACAAAGTGGGCTAACATTTTGCCCCCTCAAAGGATGCTTCTGTTGGAGACGGAGCATGCTTTGATTATCATTGCATATCGCCTGCTATGTAATCTTTCCTTTGACTTTCCTCATGTTTTCATCCTCTTCTTTAAATTTTAATTTAATTCATATGCCAAGCTGATATATGACATCCTGTTCGGTTCGGATTCCGACCCGAACGGATCCCCTTCTTCTTCTGTTGCACATTGGACTAGTGGGCCAGGCTACACTACTGGGCCTTCGAACCGGTCCGAATGGGAAGACGAATAGTCACCTTGTTTTTTATATAAATTGGGTCTTCATCTTCCTCTCATTTCCTTTTTATCGTTTTACCATTTCTGCTTCGGAACTCCAGAATTTAGAGAAAAAGAAATAAGAACTCTTCACCATTCTCGTGCGAATTTCCAATTTACATACTCTGGTAGGTTTGAATCCTTGATCGGTTTCATAATAATAGGTTTTAATTGAAATTGATGGTCAATTCGACCGATCTGGACGTGGTTTCCACGCCGCAGTCTCCTCTTACTTTGTTATTGTCGTTGGTGGCTTTGTTGCTACTTCGAGGCGTTGGAAGAGGGAGTTGTGGTTCGAGGCTGAAGAGGAGGAAGAAGAAGATCACAGGGAGTCGGTTCGGGCGGTGAAGTACGGAAGGTGGTGAAAGGGAAAAAGAAGAGAAGTCCAGAATGTCGGATCGGGTCGGGGCAAGTAGAGAAAGGGAAAAGGAAAAGAAGTCCAGAATGTCGGATCGGGTCGGGGCAAGTAGAGAAAGGGAAAAGAAGTCCAGAAGGTCGGATCGAGTCGGAGCAAGTAGTTAAAGAAGGAGGAATGGAGCTCACCTAACCGATTCGGGTCGGACTGTAAGATAAAGGAGGAGAGGCATGACTACGTGATCTGATCCGAACCGTTAGGGGAATCTACCTCCGAGCCGATCCGATTTTGATTTCTGAGCTTCAAAGTTTATCCGAGCCCAAGGCGAGGCTACGCCCCCGATCCGATCCCAATGAATGCGCCCGAACCGAATCGAAGGGCAGTCCATCTTAATGCATAAAAACTCGTTTAACTGGCCCAATCAACTCTTGGCATAATCTTCAACTTAATGGACAGTTAGGATAGTGCCTTGCGAACATAACTGGACATCAAGAACTGCCTTGACCCTTATTACTTTGCCAAAATTTTGCGTCGCACTTTTAAACATTTACTTTACACTTTCTGCATACACTGTTTACACTTTAGTTTGCACACATGCACGGGGGATTACGGGCTAATTTACTCTAACTTGTGTTATTGCTTCTTCAATAGTTTCATGACCATGAGACCCAGACGCTCTTCTAGACTAGCAGGGAAGAAAGAGGCCCCGGAGACATCCAACAAAATTACTCTTGAGGACATATCTTCTCCCTCTGTAACACCCCGCGAATTCTATAACTATGAAATTCACAAATTAAAGTATAATTAATCTGAAATCAAAGAACTAAGGGAAACGGGATACGCCATTGCGTTCGTCTCGGAAAAATACGCGAAATAGAGTCCGAGTTTTCGAAAACCGGAGTCCGTATGAAGAAGATATGGCCTTCGGAAGTTTCTGAATTAAGTTTAGATTTCAAAATGGGGCCCTATGGGCCAGGGCGGAAGAACACCCGCCTAACGCACCCAGGTCGACTGGGCTGTCGACCTGGTCTAGCCAGGTCGACAGGGCTGTCAACAGGGCTGTCGACAGGCATGTCGACCTGGTCCAGAGCCAGGTCGAACCCAGCCCAACCTGGCTGGCCTATTCTATGTTGGTCGATTTTCTGCAGTCTGCTTTGTCATTAGGGCTAGGTGGCAGGCTCTAATTGGTCCCTCTTTCGAATGAATGGCTACGATCAATCCAAGCAACATCAATGGTCCTAATCAGTTCATAAACTCTATAAAAATGACCCTAGACTCAACCCTAATCTATTCATTCAAAAATAAGAACAAAGCCGTCATGTTGCTGAGGAACGACTAAGAGTAGCCGCCAATTGGAGAGAGGATTAGGAGGGCAAACTCTAAGGCATAAAGCAACCTAAACAAATCAAATCAACAAGGAATCGCATCTCCAAATCCCTAAATTGGAGAATTCGCCACACCATTGTAAGTAGAGTATTATTTTGGTATGAACAAATAATTGTGTTGGTTTGTATACTTGATTTGTGGCGATAAAGTAATTCATATTTGTGCGTTACTATGACTCTTATCGATTTGGAATATTGTATACGTTTGGATATTCTCGAATTATGTTATTCAATTATGAAAAAACTACATGCGGTAGTTTTATGCAAGTGTACGTTTGGGATATTCGCAAATTATGTAATCCATATTGAAGCTACATGTATGTAGTTGATTAATTGAAATTCATGCAAGTTTGGGGTTTTGCTACTATGCCATCATAATGTGTATTTTTATACAAACATCATTTTTGTGAAGTAATTGGAATAAGTTTGGGTTATCATAGTCCATATGAAATTATGTTGAAAATTTGGCACCATGATTTATGTATTAAGACATGCTTTTGTACTAGAAAACCTATTTGCAAACTTATGAATATGACTAGGCTATAATTGATATTTGGCATAATTGAAATCCATGTTAAGTCTATATTGTTTACAAGAATTATATGATGACATATGTGGTACATAGCTAGGTTAGATTTAAAAAAAATCCCTTTTTGCAAGTTTGTATGACTAAAGTAAAAATCATGATTTCATGTTAGAAATATTTATGCCATGGTTATGTGAACAAATTTAACTATACTTTTGTATTAGTCACAAAAGTAGGCACCTTTGTAAGCATGTAGTAGTCTTATGAACATGATTTGCTTATGTTTGACATTATGCCTGAATAAAAATATAGGTTTATGTTGTATAGTGATATTCTTAACTTAACTACAAGTTTACATGGTTTGATTCATGTCACTTATGCTTTATGACCAAAGTATATGTCACTACTATGCAAGTACACCAGTTTCTATTTTTTTATTTCCAACGTCATATTGCAAGTTCATACGTTCACATTTCCTTTTTTTTGTGTATGTAATCTCGCTCTAAGCCTCCCCTCTTCGCATGGCTAAGTTGGGCTTAAAAAGGCTAAGCCCAACATATACATAATAAACGGACGTGTTAAACGGGGGAAAATAACGTTGGGTTAAAATCACTAATGAATGAAAATATAAAATAGAAGGGCCCAAATTCAAGTATGGGTTGGGCCCATGATTGGTGTAACCTTTACACCATTAACTTAATAATGGGCCGCAAATATTTACATATAAGAAAATAAAGAAGAAAGACAAAATATGTAAATGTAGAACATACGATGTGTTTAACCCGAGGTTGGATTGAGTTGTGATGTAAACCTGCCCGGAACCGCCCGGCTGTCCAGTAGTCACAACAATACCTATCCAATGTGAGAGGTTAAACATGGAGCCCAATAAGGACCCGAGGTTAGACTGAGTTGTGGCGTAAGACTGCCCGGAACCAACCGGCAACAGGCAGCCACAACAATACCTGTCTAATGTGAGAGGTCAGGGCCTTAATAAGACAATTAAGGCTGAGTCAGGATTGTTAGGATTAAGTGAACTAAAGACTTAATCAAAATGGAACATGCTAAACTAAACGGACTGGTGGGGGTTAGGTTAGAAAACACTTAACCAACTTAGCATGTTGGCTAGAGATAGAAAACCTAGTAACGGGGGACCCTTTTCAGCAGTAACCCTAAAAGGTGTATCATGATACCCTTAAACTAGGCAGGGTGGGGCACGATTACTGGGCTGATTGTAAGAGGTCAAATCGACGGCGGTGGTGTAGCAGTGTGGGTTCTAACGGGGTGCGGGCGTGCACACACTCCGGCGCAGAAAAATAAAGCACTGGGCACCAGTAGAATACCTGTGCATTATAAGGTTGTGTCGGACCGCCGCCATGGGACTTGATACACCCCATGGTGGGACCAGCATAGGTAACTACAACATCGGGGGCCGTAAGACACATGTAACTATGCGAGTAGGAGCCGATCATCATAGAACGGATCACATGACCCTAATTATAGGGTGCCAGTTGGAAACTAGTTTATATGGGTTCCGAGATTAACATGGGGTATGATAGTATGTTCGACCCTAGACAACTTAACCAAGTTATAGTGCTTTCCCACTTCTTGTTTATACTTATCATACCCAGTTCTTTATTCATAGACAGAATAGTACTAAACTTACTCAGGCTTTATGTCTGACTCTACTTTTCTTTCGTCTTCTTTTCTTCCGTCCCCCCCCCAGGTCCACAGGGAGGGAACACTGCAGCTTGACCAGCCTTATCATCCAGCTTGAAGAAGAGAAATGTATTGCTTGGACCTTTTCTTTTTGAACTATGGCTTTGGACAACCACTATGGGGCTTTTGCAGTTTTATCTATGTTTTCTTTATGCTTCTTTAAATAATGTAATCAAGACAGATTATGAAAGTGTTATGTTTTTGGAAAAGATGTAAGACAATTATGGTGATATTGTTGTAACACGTATTTGCTTTTATGAAATAAAAGTTGTTGTTTTTCCGCTGTTTACAAATATGTGTTCTTATATCTGTCTTGTATATCTGTGACTTATACTTATAAACCTCCACCAAAATTAGGGCATTCCCTTTGAGAGTGACTCTAACGGAGGTGGGGTGTTTCACTTGGTATCAGAGCATAGGTTTACCAGATAAGATAAAAAGTTTTGAAAAATTATTTTCAAAAAGGAAATTTAAAGAAGCATTTTTAAAAAGATAAAAATATTATTTTATTTTAAAAGGCAAAGTCCACTCCCCAAAGCCATAGGTACTATCTCTTATCCTTCGTTTTGAATCTATCCTTTTTGTTTTAGCATGTCCGAAGAACTTAACTTGCCAGAAGGGGTGCCAATACCTAGTTGGTTTAGACGATTCTTAGAAGCAAGGGCCACTCAGCCAGGTCCTACCATTCCTCCTCCCCCAGCTGCCGGAAATCATCCAGCTGCAGCGGCACCTTTTCCTCCACCTCCTCCACGGGGAAACACTTTTGCTAAGATATGTAAAGATTTTAAAGCTATGGGAGGAAAGGATTTCCATGGAACTGAGTCCTTCGTAGCAGCTAGGAATTGGCTAAAAGAAACTGAGGACCTATTCATCATCTTTGAGGTAGAAGATAGACAAAAAGTACAATTGGCAGTATGGCTATTGAAGGGCGAGGCTTCCTACTGGTGGGAAGTCACTAATGCTGAAAGACCAGTGGAGACATGGGAGGACTTTAGGGCAAGGTTCGAGACTAAATTTCTCTCAGATGCGGAAAGAAGTTTGCAGTTGGAAAAATTCTTATTTCTTAAGCAAGGAGACAAGACTGTCAGAGAGTATGTGAATCAGTTCGATGAGCTGGCTAGGTTTGGGCTTGACCTAGTCAACACCCCGCACAAGAAGGCTCTCCGTTTCGTCAAAGGGTTGAATGAGCCATTACACAGTTTGGCCATGACCCATATACCTATGGGGGCCACGTATGAAAGATTGGTGCAAATGGCATTGCTGAATGAAGAGGATAAGGGCAAGAAGGAGACAAAGGCGGAAAGCTCTCAAGGGAAGAAAGAGGGTTTGCAGCCTAAGAAGACAGACTTTAAGAAGGGCGGGAAAGGCAACAAAGAGAAGAGGAAGTGCAATTTCTGTGGCAAAGTGGGGCACTTAGTAAAGGACTGCCGGAAAAAGAAGGCCAAGGAGAATGGTGGGTGCTTTTCTTGCAGTGAGACGGGCCACAGGGCTAAGGACTGCCCAAAGAAACGAGGACAGGGGCAGAGGGCTGGATCCACCTCAGGGGCACAGGTTCATGTGCTAGAAGCGCCACCTTTGCAACAGCGAGGTACCAACACTTCTGTAGAAAGTGTAGTTTATCTTTATGATCACCCCATTCGCACTTTATTTGATTCTGGCGCATCACACTCCTTTATCTCGTCTGCTTTAGTAGAATCTCTGCACCTAAAAACTAGTATGGTAGAGGACCCCTTAATTGTTTCAAACCCAATTGGGGGCCCAGCTCATTTGTCTATGATCTGTGTGGGATTGAAAATTTCTATTCTAAGTGTAGAATTTCAATGTAGTGCCTTTGTTTTGGGCTTTTCGGGTTATGGTTTGATTTTGGGTATGGATTGGCTATCCAGTAATGGGGCCATCCTTGATTGTGAGAAAAGGGTTGTTAGGCTCCTAACCCAGCTCGGTAATACTTTGGAAATTTCTTGTAATCCCTCGTATGCGGTTATGCTTAGTTATCTTGAATCGCTAGATGCCTCTGTAGACAATTTGCAATCAGTTAGAGTGGTCCGGGAATATCCGGATGTCTTCGAAGAGGTGAAGGGCTTGCCTCCGAAGCGGGAAATAGACTTCCGCATATATCTTGTAGATAATGCAAAGCCCGTTGCGTTGCCCGTTAGACACATGGCTCCACGAGAAAGAAAAGAGCTCAGTAAACAGATTAAAGAGCTTCTAGAGAAGGGGTTCATTAGGAGGAGCATTTCATAATGGGGCGCTCCAGTGGTGTTCGCTACAAAGGCGGATGGTTCACTCCGTCTATGTGTTGACTATAGGGAGCTCAACAAGCTAATGAAAAAGAATAGGCACCCTCTCCCTAGAATTGACGATTTATTTGACCAGCTTGTAGGAGCGTCTGTTTTCTCCCAACTCGATTTAGCAACCGGTATTCATCAGCTAAGGGTGGCTGAAGATAGCATCGATAAAACGGCGTTTAGAACCCCAGACGACTTCTTTGAATGGCTTGACAAATGCACCTGCTTACTTCGTGGACCTGATGAGTAGGGTATTTAGAGATTTCCTCAACAAATTCGTAGTGGTCTTCGTAGATGATATCCTTATCTTCTCAAAGAGTGAAGAGGAACATGCTCAGCACTTAAGGGCAATCATGGAAACTTTGCGAGTCCATCAACTAAAAGCCAAATTCTCCAAATGCCACTTTTGGAGAGAAGAGGTGAGGTTCCTTGGGCACATAGTATCCAAACAAGGGTTAGCAGTGGACCCTGCTAAGGTAGTGGCGGTACAGGATTGGAAGACACCAAGGAATGCAACTGAGGTCCGAAGCTTTCTAGGACTAGCAGGTTTCTATCGAAAATTTATAAGGGATTTTGCGAAAATCTCAGCTCCGCTCACGAAATTGACCAAGAAGAATCTAGTGTTCAATTGGGACTTGGATTGCGAGTTTGCTTTCCAACGACTGAAAAGGGCTCTCACAACAGCCCCAGTTTTGACACTGCCAGATGGGAGCAAGATGTTCACTGTTTATACGGATGCATGTGGGACACGGCTAGGCGCCGTCTTAATGCAAGAAGGAAGGGTAGTAGCTTATGGTGGGAGGCAGTTGAAGGTGCACGAAAAGAACTACCCGACCCACGATCTTGAGTTAGCCGCCATTGTCTTTGCACTCAAGTCTTGGCGACACTATCTCCTAGGTGAGAAGTTCGAACTTTACACTGACCATAAATCGTTGAAATATCTTTTCTCGCAGAAGGATCTTAACTTGAGGCAACAAAGATGGATGGAGTTTCTTGCTTCGTACGATTTCGAAATCTCCTACACTCCGGGCAAAGGCTACGTAGTGGCAGACGCGTTGAGCCGAAAGAAATTGACCCTAAGCCTGTTGTTTGTTGAAAGACAAAGCCTAGAGTTTATAGCCAGCTTCGACTTTAGGCCCTCCTCCGATTTCGTACCAGGCTTGCTAGCATCTCTCGAAGTGCGCCCAACTTTAGTGGATTCAGTAGGAACAGCACAACGCGAAGACCCTCAGCTTATGGAAACAATTGATAGGTTAATTAGGGGTGAGACTTCAAGTCACCTCAACAGATACTCCATCGACGATAAGGGTTTGCTAAGGCGAGACGGAAGACTATGCGTCCCACAGACAAAAGATTTAGTAAAGAAGGTTCTCGAGGAAGCACATCACTCCAAGATGACGATACACCCAGGCGGGGATAAGATGTACAAAGACATAAAAAGGACTTTCTTCTGGAATGGCATGAAAAAGGACGTGGCAGAATTCGTTTCTAAGTGCATGGTGTGCCAACAGGTTAAGGCGGAACAGAAAAAGCCTGGCGGACTGCTACATCCTCTGGAGGTCCCGCAGTGGAAGTGGGATAGCATCTCAATGGACTTCATCGATGGGCTGCCTAGGTCTAGGAGAGGCAACACTAGCATTTGGGTAATAGTGGATAGGCTTACTAAAAGCGCCCACTTTTTACCTGTTAAAAGTAAAAGAACTGCCTCATCCCTAGCATCACTTTACCTCAAGGAAATTGTTCGACTCCATGGAATACATCTAGTATTGTTAGTGACCGAGACCCCATCTTCACCAGTGAGTTTTGGCGGAGTCTGCAAGAAGCAGTAGGAACGCAGTTATGCTTGAGCACAGCCTACCATCCCCAAACCGACGGCCAAACGGAGAGAGTGAACAGAGTTTTGGAAGACCTTTTAAGACTATGCGTCCTTGACTTCGGAGGGACATGGGAAGACCACCTTCCTTTGGTGGAATTTGCCTACAACAACAGCTATCAAGCAACCATCGGAATGGCGCCCTTCGAAGCTTTATATGGAAGACCGTGCCGATCGCCCACTTGTTGGTGGGAGTCTACTGATAAGCTCATACTTGGACCAGATATGATCCGAGAGACTTCAGAGAAAGTAGACTTAATACGAAGAAGGATGAAGACGGCCCAAGACAGACAAAAGTCCTATGCCGACAAGAGAAGGACCGACCTTGAATTTGAGGTTGGAGACAGAGTTTTTCTCAAGGTATCACCGCTAAGGAACGTTGTTCGTTTTGGAACCACAGGAAAACTGGCACCAAGGTTCGTAGGGCCATTCCCTATCATCGAGAAAATTGGGAAAATGGCCTATAGATTAGAGCTACCCGAGAAGTTGGCTGGAGTCCACAACGTTTTTCACGTTTCACATCTCCGAAAATGTCTACATGAGTCTGCTGAAGTGGTAGAGCCAAATATCCTCGAAGAGGCCGAAGTGGAGCGCGAAGCAGCCATAAGAAAAGTTCCAACCCGCATATTAGGAACGGAAGTGAAGAAGCTACGCAACCGTGAAGTCAAGCTCATCAAAGTTCAGTGGAGCGACGCCGAGGGAGACGCGACTTGGGAAACTGAAGCTAGAATACGCACTGCCTACCCTTTTCTGTTCGAGGGTACATCCTTGATCTTTCATTTTCCTTAAGTTGCGCTTTTATCTATCTTTTTAGGTATATTTCCTCGACCTTATCTTGTAGGTAGAAACCCTTTGGATGGAAACATGTAATTAAAACATGTTATGGATGATGGTTGCAAGTGGTTGCAAGTGGTTGCTAGTGGTTGCTCGTGGTTGCATATACACACACAATCTAGGTTTTAGATCGGCTCAGTCACTTCATATTGCATATGCATATATGTTTGCCTTCGTATATGGTTGAACTTTAATGTGTTGTCACATGGATGTCGCATTTGTATTGAATGATTGTGCACTCATGTAGAATCAAGAATAGGAAAATTTGCATACATAATGGATTCATGACACTTACATAATTCGCATTAAGGAGGTCAACTGAATCAGTAGACCGCCTGATTTTGCTTTAGATAAGTACATGTACACACACACTTCGCATATGATCATGAAGCATTAGAAGTCTCTTAAGGACAATGGATGCTCGTGTTTAATGGATGAGTAGATGGATGATTGGATGTTAGGATATACACTCCTCCTAACTTGAAGATTTCGGGGACGAAATCCTTTTAAGTGGGGGAGAATGTAACACCCCGCGAATTCTATAACTATGAAATTCACAATTTAAAGTATAATTAATCTGAAATCAAAGAACTAAGGGAAACGGGATACGCCATTGCGTTCGTCTCGGAAAAATACGCGAAATAGAGTCCGAGTTTTCGAAAAACGGAGTCCGTATGAAGAAGATATGGCCTTCGGAAGTTTCTGAATTAAGTTTAGATTTCAAAATGGGGCCCTATGGGCCAGGGCGGAAGAACACCCACCTAACGCACCCAGGTCGACTGGGCTGTCGACCTGGTCTAGCCAGGTCGACAGGGCTGTCGACAGGCATGTCGACCTGGTCCAGAGCCAGGTCGAACCCAGCCCAACCTGGCTGGCCTATTCTATGTTGGTCGATTTTCTGCAGTCTGCTTTGTCATTAGGGCTAGGTGGCAGGCTCTAATTGGTCCCTCTTTCGAATGAATGGCTACGATCAATCCAAGCAACATCAATGGTCCTAATCAGTTCATAAACTCTATAAAAATGACCCTAGACTCAACCCTAATCTATTCATTCAAAAATAAGAACAAAGCCGTCATGTTGCTGAGGAACGACTAAGAGTAGCCGCCAATTGGAGAGAGGATTAGGAGGGCAAACTCTAAGGCATAAAGCAACCTAAACAAATCAAATCAACAAGGAATCGCATGTCCAAATCCCTAAATTGGAGAATTCGCCACACCATTGTAAGTAGAGTATTATTTTGGTATGAACAAATAATTGTGTTGGTTTGTATACTTGATTTGTGGCGATAAAGTAATTCATATTTGTGCGTTACTATGACTCTTATCGATTTGGAATATTGTATACGTTTGGATATTCTCGAATTATGTTATTCAATTATGAAAAAACTACATGCGGTAGTTTTATGCAAGTGTACGTTTGGGATATTCGCAAATTATGTAATCCATATTGAAGCTACATGTATGTAGTTGATTAATTGAAATTCATGCAAGTTTGGGGTTTTGCTACTATGCCATCATAATGTGTATTTTTATACAAACATCATTTTTGTGAAGTAATTGGAATAAGTTTGGGTTATCATAGTCCATATGAAATTATGTTGAAAATTTGGCACCATGATTTATGTATTAAGACATGCTTTTGTACTAGAAAACCTATTTGCAAACTTATGAATATGACTAGGCTATAATTGATATTTGGCATAATTGAAATCCATGTTAAGTCTATATTGTTTACAAGAATTATATGATGACATATGTGGTACATAGCTAGGTTAGATTTAAAAAAAAAATCCCTTTTTGCAAGTTTGTATGACTAAAGTAAAAATCATGATTTCATGTTAGAAATATTTATGCCATGGTTATGTGAACAAATTTAACTATACTTTTGTATTAGTCACAAAAGTAGGCACCTTTGTAAGCATGTAGTAGTCTTATGAACATGATTTGCTTATGTTTGACATTATGCCTGAATAAAAATATAGGTTTATGTTGTATAGTGATATTCTTAACTTAACTACAAGTTTACATGGTTTGATTCATGTCACTTATGCTTTATGACCAAAGTATATGTCACTACTATGCAAGTACACCAGTTTCTATTTTTTTATTTCCAACGTCATATTGCAAGTTCATACGTTCACATTTCCTTTTTTTGTGTATGTAATCTCGCTCTAAGCCTCCCCTCTTCGCATGGCTAAGTTGGGCTTAAAAAGGCTAAGCCCAACGTATACATAATAAACGGACGTGTTAAACGGGGGAAAATAACGTTGGGTTAAAATCACTAATGAATGAAAATATAAAATAGAAGGGCCCAAATTCAAGTATGGGTTGGGCCCATGATTGGTGTAACCTTTACACCATTAACTTAATAATGGGCCGCAAATATTTACATATAAGAAAATAAAGAAGAAAGACAAAATATGTAAATGTAGAACATACGATGTGTTTAACCCGAGGTTGGATTGAGTTGTGATGTAAACCTGCCCGGAACCGCCCGGTTGTCCAGTAGTCACAACAATACCTATCCAATGTGAGAGGTTAAACATGGAGCCCAATAAGGACCCGAGGTTAGACTGAGTTGTGGCGTAAGACTGCCCGGAACCAATCGGCAACAGGCAGCCACAACAATACCTGTCTAATGTGAGAGGTCAGGGCCTTAATAAGACAATTAAGGCTGAGTCAGGATTGTTAGGATTAAGTGAACTAAAGACTTAATCAAAATGGAACATGCTAAACTAAACGGACTGGTGGGGGTTAGGTTAGAAAACACTTAACCAACTTAGCATGTTGGCTAGAGATAGAAAACCTAGTAACGGGGGACCCTTTTCAGCAGTAACCCTAAAAGGTGTATCATGATACCCTGAAACTAGGCAGGGTGGGGCACGATTACTGGGCTGATTGTAAGAGGTCAAATCGACGGCGGTGGTGTAGCAGTGTGGGTTCTAACGGGGTGCGGGCGTGCACACACTCCGGCGCAGAAAAATAAAGCACTGGGCACCAGTAGAATACCTGTGCATTCTAAGGTTGTGTCGGGCCGCCGCCATGGGACTTGATACACCCCATGGTGGGACCAGCATAGGTAACTACAACATCGGGGGCCGTAAGACACATGTAACTATGCGAGTAGGAGCCGATCATCATAGAACGGATCACATGACCCTAATTATGGGGTGCCAGTTGGAAACTAGTTTATATGGGTTCCGAGATTAACATGGGGTATGATAGTATGTTCGACCCTAGACAACTTAACCAAGTTATAGTGCTTTCCCACTTCTTGTTTATACTTATCATACCCAGTTCTTTATTCATAGACAGAATAGTACTAAACTTACTCAGGCTTTATGTCTGACTCTACTTTTCTTTCGTCCTCTTTTCTTCCGTTTCCCCCCCCCCCCCAGGTCCACAGGGAGGGAACACTGCAGCTTGACCAGCCTTATCATCCAGCTTGAAGAAGAGAAATGTATTGCTTGGACCTTTTCTTTTTGAACTATGGCTTTGGACAACCACTATGGGGCTTTTGCAGTTTTATCTATGTTTTCTTTATGCTTCTTTAAATAATGTAATCAAGACAGATTATGAAAGTGTTATGTTTTTGGAAAAGATGTAAGACAATTATGGTGATATTGTTGTAACACGTATTTGCTTTTATGAAATAAAAGTTGTTGTTTTTCCGCTGTTTACAAATATGTGTTCTTATATCTGTCTTGTATATCTGTGACTTATACTTATAAACCTCCACCAAAATTAGGGCATTCCCTTTGAGAGTGACTCTAACGGAGGTGGGGTGTTTCACCCTCGGATCCAGAATGGAATGATGAGGGCTCAGACTATGAGGTTGGAACTCGCGAAAGCGACAATGTGTCTTCGGAGGGTAGAGTTTCTCTAGGTTTTGAAGAAGAAGGAGGGATTGGTGACGACCGAGCTCCTAATGAGTTTGAATCTGCTGTCATATTGGAATCACCCCAAGATTCCGTTGAATCGACAATCGACAACGACAGACTTATCTGAACTTGTTTAAAATACGGAATACTAAAAAGGGACACCCTAGTGCCTTCGAGAACAGACCGTCCCCACAACCCTCCAGAAGGGTATATGGCAATTAATCGGTTGATGTGCATGGTTGGTGCTATCCCTCCATTTTCTCCTTTCATCGTCGAATTTCTAAGACAAATGCGGATTGCCCCCATGCAGCTGCACCCTAATTCTTATGCTTACTTATACACCTTATATGTAGCATACCGTGAAATCTTGGGCATAGAGCTCACTTTCGATGACGTTCATTTCTTCTACAACTTCAAGCATCGGACTCGAGAAACTCCTTCTTTCTGCTATTTTGAGTCTGTCCCTAAGAGGAAGATAATTTCAGCGCCATTCAGTAGTAAGCTGGAGATTCCAGGCTGGAATGGTTTTATGTGAAGCGACAACCAGGGTGTGCTAGGAGGTGGATGAAATCAAGTAAAGCACTGGTTTTCTAAATCTCGGCTCTATACATTCAAGTCATCGCCTTAACTCGTTTTTCTTTTGTTTGCAGTCGACAACCCAAAACAAATATCAGACCAAGTATTCTTTGACCAGATGCACCAGCTCCTTAATGGAGATTAGAAGTTCTTGACTATTGATGAAGTCCTTAAGGACGAATATCTTCATTTTCATGGGTTGTTATCTGTTACTCGTAGTATTGGTCATGGGACGGCTCCATACATATATATTCCTCCAGTGGATGTAGTCCCAGAGACAGGGGAAGGTTCGGGAGCTCCTACAGTGCCTCTTCAAATTTCACCCTCTCCATCTTCTACTCAAGATGATGAATTGGCTAACTTGGCCGAAAAGCATCGCGAAGGGTATACTGTTCCTGAGGATGCCATTTCTTTAGAAAGGTCAACGTCTTCCAAAGAGTCGCCAACTGATGCTTCCGAGGGAGATGTCCCTAGTACTGATGACCCATTATTCCAGGGTTTGGGGGATCTCCCCTTACCTGAAACTATATACACTTCAGAGGATTTTAGGAAGAATCCTTTAGTTTTCACTTCTTCTGAAGAGACTACTCCTGCTAAGGCCAAAGAGCCCGCCCGTACTAGTCTAGCTTCGGACTCGGGTTGGTTGGGGGGAAAAGCACCACTTAGGACACACTTTACACAATAACATTACAGCTCACTGCATCTTTCTCTTTGTGAAAATATTGATCCTGAATTTCATTTGTCTTATTGTGCAGGCACGATGTCCCGATCTAACTATGATATCAGGAAACTCCGCCGCAGCATGTCTAATCCACCTTATGATACTGAGTATGATCGCCGCGACGATCGCAGTAGGGAGGAGAGAAGGCCTTATGAACCCTATCGCTCTCGAACCTCGCGTTCTCGCTCTCCTGTTCGGACGGACCCAGAGAGATATAAAGGTTATCAAGGTCGTCGGGAAGAGGACAGGCCGCAACCAAAAGACTCCACCTCTTCTCAAGAAAAGCGCAGCAGGGAGAGAAGTCCGCCAAAAGATACTGAGTCACGAAGTAAACGCAAGGTCTCTGCTAAACGGCCTAGAACAGATAAAGAAACTATTGAATCCTCCACACACAGGGACACTGAACTGACGATCCCCGCCCCTCCACCACTAGATGTTGAAACTGCAATCAAGTGGGTGTATCTGGAGGAGCAATTTCCCGAACATTACTTCGAGAACTTGACTTTTTTACCTGCCCTTGAGCCTATTTCTTCCAGGTGGGTAGATGAGGCCAAAGCAAAGATAGATGCGGTCGAAAAACAGTATTCTGAAATGTTCAAATATTCACGCAACCTTTCCAGAATCATCCGTACTCTAATCGCGAATGCTGATTCGAAGCAAAAAACCGCGGAAGACGATGCAAAGGCCTTAAAGAATCTAGGAAAAGATTTGGAGGACACACAGGCCCAGCTTGCTGTTGCTCAAAGGGACGCTACTAGCTTCAAACAAAAATTTGAAGATATGCAAAAACGTTACCATGATTTGCTTGAATCTCACACTCAAGAGCGTTCTGAGTTAAAAAAGCAAGCCGAAGATGCTAAGTCAGATGCCGCTAAAACGCGCCTTGCTTATGCTGACCTTGAACGGAAAAATGCCGAGTTAGCAAGGAGGAATGCTGAGCTAGAAAAGAAAAATGCTGACTTGGCTTCTAAGCTAATGGAGGCGGAGAACAGAGCTGCCCTGGCGGAGGGTAACGTTGAATGTGCTATCAAATCCGCTGAGGAGGCCCGCAAACAATTGTCAGAGGCGGAGGCAGAGATTCAGGGTTTCGGTGAATTAATGATTGAATTCTTTGCACATATCATCTGTCGCCGGAACATTTCTTGGATTGAGGATTATCCATCTACTCTAGTCCAAGTATGGAGTCAGATCGTTGAGTGGGAGAAAGAGGAGCTCAAGGTTGATTCCATTGATGAGGACAAGCTGATGGAGAAATATTTAAGGGATGATGAGCCAGAACGCCTAGTTGAAGGGCGCCGCCTCATTGCTGATGCTATGGAAGAAGAGAGGCGGAGGACTAAGCAGAAGAACATTCCCGAGGCTGGTTCTTCTTCTACTGCCCCCGCAACTTCTGAAGTAGAGGGGTATGATCCTGAAAACCCGGGGACCCCTCGAACAATTCTGCTATCCCCTATTCCCGAAACGGCATCGGAGACAGCAGTTACCGCTGCCGAGAAGTCTTCGGAAGGTATCCCTACATTTTCTCCTCAATTCGTCAGGGCTATCTCTACCTTTCGCCATGTGATTGAGCAATTGATGAAAAACCCATTATTTTCTCCTGAGTTGATAACTGTTGCTTCTCACTCTGTAGGTATTGAGCCATCCGGAAAGACAGATGTGACTTAGGGAACCGCCTCTGGGGCGGAGCCCACGGAGAAGGCAAAAGGGGGAAAGGACAAGGCTGCTCCTATAGATTTGGGAGAAGGAAACGAACCGTCTAAGGCTGACACTCCCCGTGATGAAGAAATGATAGCCGCCTTAAAGGATGATTGCAGCGACGGAGGACATGAGGAAGATCCAGAGGTGGCAATAGTCGGGGAGTCGAAAAGTGCAGATGATGTTACTTTGGCTGCAATGAAAGCTGACCAAGATAAACGCTTGCAGTTAAAAGCTGAAGACTTAGACCCTGAAAGCCTCAAGCCTCTCGCAGTTGTAGATGCGGGATCAAAGTTAGTTGTTAAGCTTTCAACTAGATTTATTACAGAGGAACTCGCTAAAAAGTATTCTCTTGATTCTAGCGCTCCGCCCTCCGGGAAGAAGTCAACCGATTCCAGCATCTCGGCTTCAGGAAAGAAAAATCAAAGCGCATCTTGACAGAGGCTGAAAAAGAGGCGAAGAATGCGGAGAAGGCCGCCAAGAAGTCCAAGCCTCCTTCGAAGTCTAAGTAGTGGGCTGTCTTGCGTTATTTTAGCATTTGGTTGACCAATAATTGTTGCTACGAGGGTGGCCCTTGCACCTTCTTTTGACTGTTTTCCTGTACAAATTCATTCATTTGTAAATAAAAAATAATTCATTTTCTGCAATGTCTGTTAGTCATTAGTTTTACACTTATGTAAGAATGCATGTCTTACTATAGTTGTGTAATGAAGTTATGGTAAGGGGGAAATATGTGTATACATATATGCCCCCAGTCGATCTCAAAAAACTATTCAAGACCTAATCAAGTAGTTTGAATGTCCCCGATTTTCTGACGAGATTGCATTTTCTGTGTCGGCAATGCCTATCATTTTTTCTGGCATTTTTTTTATACTCTCCTGTCTTATACTCAGGTTAGAGTTCTTACTGAGGCGGTCTCTTGTCTGGGTGCACCTTCACACCTCAGAGGACGTCGTCTTCCCGTCCTTTTATACTCTCTCTCAATTCTCGAGAGTTAGAGTTAAGAATGTCGTTTTCCCATTCTTTTATGTCTTATCGCACAAATAGTCGTTGTGCTTTTTCTTGCGTATAAACTGTTTTCAACCTTTCAGGTTTTAAATCATCTTATATTCCATAATCGCAACAGAATAGTAGATGAAGGTATATATATATAATGCATGAAAGTAAATGACACACGATATTTTTATAGTGGTTCGGCTAAGTCGTAGCCTACATCCACTTTATAGTTCTTTATTCATATCATCAGACTTTCCTAAGGCAAGTCGTGCCTTTTTAACAGAGTTCATAAGAAAAATAGCAGAGCGTACAACACTTCTAATCCAAATATCGCATCAAGTGCTGGGCATTCCATGCTCTAGGTACCTCTTCGCCATCTACGGTCGTTAACTTGAAGGTTCCTGTTTCAAGTTCCTGTTGGATGACAAAGGGTCCTTCCCATTTTGGACCGAGGTGAGGAAGGGATGGAAAGATTCTCTTTAGCACCAAATCTCCTGGTTCAAATGTCCTAAGGCGAACTTTTTTGTCGTAATAGCGAGCCATCTGACGTCGATGTCTTGCCACGCGCAAATCTGCTTCGTCCCTTTTTTCTTCGATTTCATCAAGAGACTCGAGTAAGAGCGCCCGATTCGTCATCGGGTCATAATACGTCACCCGGTGGGAAGGAACTTCAAGCTCTACTGGAATTACTGCTTCTGAACCAAAAGAGAGAGAGAAAGGGGTATGACCAGTAGCTGTCTTAAATGTTGTTCGATATGCCCACAAAGCTAAGGGCAATTCGTCAACCCATTTTGCCTTTGCGCGCTCTAACCGTTTCTTGAGGATGGATTTTATAACTTTGTTTATTGCTTCTACTTGCCCGTTCGACTGTGGATAAGCAACCGCAGTATACCGTTTGCCGATCTTATATTTCTGGAAGAAATTTCTGAATTCAGCACCATCGAACTGGGTTCCGTTATCAGTTATAATGGTTCTTAGGATCCCGAATCGGCATATAATATTTCTAACCACAAAACTTATCACCTTCCTCGCTGTAATCTTGGTTAGGGGCTCAGCTTCCACCCACTTCGTAAAATAGTCCACAGCAACTATTGCATATTTCGCCCCTCCTTTAGCAATTGGTAGAACTCCGATGATATCAATTCCCCACGTGGCAAACGGCCAAGGACTCACCATCGATTTGAGTTGAGTCGACGGTGCTCTGGGGATTTTGGCGAATCTCTGGCACTTATCGCAGCGTCGTGAATAATCAGCTGCATCTTTGTTAATTATGGGCCAGAAGTATCCATAACGCAATATCTTTTTCGCTAAAGTCTGACCTCCTGTATGATCTCCACACTAACCTTCGTGTACTTCTCTTAGTACACGTTTGATGTCGTCGTGTGCTATACATCGTAACAGGGGCATAGAAAATCCTTGCCTATAAAGAGTATCATCTTGTGGGACATATCTGGTAGCCTTGCGAACTATAGCCCTTCTCTCACTCTTCTTTGATGGGAGTGTCCCATTCTTAAGGAAGTTCTTAATTGGGGTCATCCACGACTCCTTCTCCGGTTCCGCTTCGAAAGCGAACTCAATTTCCATCGACTCAAAGCTTGGCGATTCCAACGTTTCAATTGGAATTATTTCAGTTTCTTCTAGATTGTCGGAACTAGCTAGCTTTGCCAGCCTGTCTGCCTTCTGGTTTTCGGCTCTTGGGATATGCGTTATACTGTACCGCTCCAGGTTGCTCAACAGCTTTTCCACTTTCCCAAGGTAGGCGATGAGTCGAGGTCCCCGAGCCACAAATTCCTTTCGCACTTGGCAAACAACGATTTTGGAGTCGCAGAATATGTCCAACATTTTTATTCCGAGGTCTTTAGCAAGCTTCAGCCGGAAATCAGGGCTTCGTATTCAGAGTCATTGTTAATCGCCGAAAATTCTAATCGTAGAGCGTAATATAATGACCGTCCTTCAGGAGTAACTAAGACGATTCCAGCTCCGGACCTTCGGTCGTTCTTGGCTCCATCTGTGTATAGCTTCCATCGATCTATCTTTAACTCATCTTCGGACTTGACCACTCTGTCATCGATTACTTCCTCCTCTGGGATAGTGAACTCTGCTATAAAGTCTGCCATAGCTTGCCCCCTGATCGACTTTCGTGGCTGAAAATTTAAATCAAACAGACTTAATTCTATATTCCATTTGATCAACCGTCCCGATGCTTCGGGTCTCTGTAACACCTGCCTCAGAAGCTGGTCAGTGGATATGGTTATTGGATGAGCTTGGAAATAGTGATGAAGTTTTTGGGAGGCGATTAGGAGGCTGTAAGCGAGCTTCTCAATCTTTGGGTAGTTGCGTTCTGCCGCTGCCAATTTCTTGCTTACATAATATACTGGCCTTTGCACTTTGTCTTCTTCTCGAACCAAGGCTGTGCTAACAGCGTGAGCCGAGACTGCCAAGTAAACAAATAACTCTTCATGATCCACTGGCTTTGACAAAATCGGCGGTTTTTCTAGTAGTTCCAATAAATTTCGAAAGGCCTCAACACAGTCCGGAGTCCACTCGAAGTTCTTCTTTCCTCTTTTAATCAAATCAAAAAAGGGGACGCATTTGTCTGTGGCTTTGGAGATAAATTTACTCAACGCGGCTACTTTCCCCGTAAGACTTTGGACATCTTTAATTCTCCTCGGTTCTTCAATATTTCTAATCACTGCTATTTGGCTGGGATTGATTTCAATTCCTCGGGAGCTCACAATGAAGCCTAGTAACTTTCCCGATGCCACTCCAAATGAACACTTCAAAGGATTCAACTTCATCCGATACTTTCGCAGGATACCGAACATTTCTGCCAAGTCTTGCGTATGGCGGGAGGACTGTTTCGATTTGACAAGCATATCATCCACATAAACTTCCATAGTCTTCCCTATTTGATTATAAAACATTCTGTTCACCAAGCGCTGATAAGTGGCTCCGGCGTTTTTCAATCCGAACGGCATGACCACATAACAGTATAACCCCAAATTTGTAATGAAGCTCGTATGTTCTTGATCTGGCACGTGCATAGGAATTTGGTTGTACCCGGAATATGCGTCCATGAAAGAAAGAAGTTCGTGTCCCGCTGTTGAATCTACAAGCTGATCAATCCTGGGAAGTGGGAAACTATCTTTCGGGCAAGCTTTGTTCAAATCTGAAAAATCAATGCAAGTCTGCCACTTTCCATTCAGCTTCTTTACTAAGAAGGGATTCGATATCCAGTCGGGATATGTCGAATCTCTAATAAATCCGTTCTGTTTCAGCTTCTCCACTTCTCCTTTCAGAGCAGCCGACCTCTCTGGGCCTAGCATACGTCTCTTTTTCTTTACAGGCGGATGTTTCGGGTTTACATTTAGTGAATGACTTATGATGGATGGCGATATCCCGCACATGTCGGCATGGGTCCAGGTAAACACGTCCAAGTTTGCCTTCAGGAAGTCGGTTAGTTCTTCGGCCCGATGTGGATCCAACTGGGATCCAATCTTCAAAACTCTTATTGGATCAGCTTCATCAATGGGAATGTCCACTGTCGCTTCATTAGGAGTTGCATTTCTAGTCTCTGGTTCCTTGTCTTTTCTGGGATCCAGGTCTTCAGGCGTTCCTTTGGGCAACTCCATCGGGGCCGATCCCTCTAATTGCTACGCCGAGCCTTCCTTTGGAGGAGGCGAGGCATCTTTACTCTCGATGTTAAGTCCTTTCATCAACATCTTTAATTCGGCAACATAGCAGGCCCGTCCGGAGACTTGATCCCCTCTCATTACTCCAGTTCCGGCTTCAGTTGGGAACTTAAGCAATAAACACCAAGGGGCGATGCAAGCCCTGAACTCGGCAAGGGCAGGCCTTCCTAAAAATGCATTATAAGGCGAATCTACGTCCAACACTACGAACTGAAGCATTCGTACTCTTCGGCGTTCTCCTTGCCCCAAGGTTACGTGCAATTCTATGTACCCCATTGGAGCTGTTGACGCCCCGTTGAAGCCTCGGATCCAACCGTCGCATGGCTTCAAATCTTCAGATTCAAGCTTCATCTGATCGAATGAATTTTTAAATAAAATATTAACAGAGCTTCCGTTGTCTACTAACACCTTATGAACCAAGGCCGGCCCAATGGTGGTAGTAATGACCAACGGATCATCGGTGGGTGACTGGATCCCAGTATTATCTCTGCTACGGAATACCACGTCGTCAAACATTGTCTTCTGTTGCTTTATGGGGGCGGTATCTTCCAAATCATCACATTCATCCACATCTACGTGCTTGGCAGCATTTACATATTGATCCATTGCTCTAAAACTGCGGATTGCTAGGTGTGGTCCACCCACTATAGAGTTGATAACAATTCCCTTGCCTTTCTGCTATGCCATAGGCTTGGGAGCAGATTGAATCTGTTTTGGAGCATGTTCTCCTTGCCCCCTGTCTCTCGGGGCAACCTTATATTCATCTAATTTCCCTTCGCGCAGCAGCTTCTCAATCACGTCTCTCAAATGTCGACATTCATTGGTTGAATGCCCATGAGTTCCATGAAACAAACAAAACTTTCCAGTTGCCATTTCTTTCTCCGTTGAGTCGCGAGGTGGCGGTCTTTTATATTGCAAAACATTGTATGTGTCCAAGTAAATATTCTCCAGAGTGTCGTTCAACGGTGTATAATTCTCATAAGTCTGGAATCGGGGTCTTTTGTTAGGATCACTTCCCCTATTTCTATTTCTTCTGTTACCATTCGCGTCGCAGTTATCGTTGTTGCCCCCGTTTCCAGTATTGTCGTTTCCACTCTTGTTTCCCACATTCACTTCAACTTTTCTGGAACTTTCTCCAGATTGCTTCACGGCGACATTACTCTGAACATTTTCTTTTGAAGCCGCTCCAGACTTTCTCTTTCGGTTTGCCCTGGCCTCCTCTCGTCTTAAGTGAATATCGGCCTTTTCATAGAATAACTCTCCCGTGGAGGGTGTCTTCCCAGAAAGGTAATCTCCAAACTCGGAGTCAGGATCGACTCCTTCCATTAAAGCCATCAAGATGGTGGGCTCATGCGGGTCACTAACTTCAGTCACAGCTAAGTTGAAACGGTCGAGATATGACCTCAAAGACTCTCCTGGAGCCTGCTTAATTCTTGATAATTCAATAACACTTTTAGACTTTCGGGTATGGAGTCGGAACTGATTCATAAAACGTTCGCTCAATTCCCTATAATTCGATATCGAACGAGGGGGAAGTCGGGTAAACCATAGCAGCGCCACATCTTCTAAATAGATTGGGAATGCTTTACACTTCACTGCGTCAGGAGCAGCAACATCATTCATGAGCCACGAGTATCGCATCAAATGTTGTCCCGGATCGGTTCTCCCATTGTACTTGTCCATCTGCGGCAAGTTAAAACGTCGGGGAAACTGAAAATTGAGGATGTCGTCAGTGAAAGGAGTATGGCTTCTCTCAATGCCATAATCTTCATTGGTATAGTTCCGGCTTTCGGACATAATCTGGCATACCATTGCCTGTACGTCAGCATTAGTTAGGGGCCGTTCAGGCTCCCTGGCCCTGGTATCCGGGTTCTTTCTGGGCTCTTGTTCAGGAGATGCCCTTCTTCTTTGAGCTGCTTCTGCTCTGCTTCGTTCCCTACGCTCCCGATCGATCTTGGGAGGAGGGGGCTGGAGCATTTGCCCCTGAGTGGGATTAGTATGGCTAGGGTCTCTCAAGCTTGGATCATTGGTTCCTAATGCTCGCGCAATATCCTCGCGGGACCCTAAAGATCCGAACGTCAGTTGCTCCAAATTCTGAGGTTGTTCGAGCGGCCTTCTTTCACGGGGCCGTTCTTCCTCGGAAGAAGAAGATTGATCCCTTGGTGTGTGGCGAACCGGGGATGGGGTTCTCTGTCTACGGAGTTCGCTAATTTCCCTACTCATGAGTCTCATGTTTTCTTGCATCATGAGATTGGTGCGCTCGTGGATTTTCATAGCCTCCCTAGTACTCTCAAGCATGTCAAGTAGGCGCGAGAAATCTCCTTGAGTAATAGGTGCGGATGGATTGACCTGATCATTGACCCTGGTGGCTGGAGTCGGAGCATTTGTAGGGGCTCGAGTAGAGGTTCCAACATCACCAAGTGACGGGTCGGTTCGGAGATGGGAAATCGGGTCGGGTCGGAGTTGGGAAACCAGGTCGGGTCGGTGTAGGACGAGTTGCTCGGGTCGGTTCAGGTTGGGGGAGTGCACTGCTTTAGATTCTCCTACCCGGATCGGATCAGAGCTCTCCTCTTGAGTGCGGTTCGGATTTCTTGTATCAGTCCATTCCGCGGCTGAGCTCTGCCCACGAGACCGTGTCACAACTGCATTTTGCTGATCTTCACCAACTCCGTTTCCTCGACTAGTTTGAACTTCCTTGCCTTTTCCTTTGGCCATAGTTCTTCAACAATCAATTCAACAAATATTCAAGAGCGTCGAAACTTGAGGATTAACTTCTTTGAACTCAACGGTCCAAAAAGTAGAACGATAATCCCAAAAAACAGAGAATTCAGATGGTTCTCAGTGAAAGCACCAAAATGTTAGACCAAAAAGTGGTTCTAACACCCAAATTGAATAAAATCAGAATAAAATAAGATCAAAAGTAAAATGGAGACACAGAATTTATAGTGGTTCGACGTTAAAGAGCCTACGTCCACTTGCCAATCACTATTCTCGATGATATAGTTGCAATTACAACGAGATATTCACTCGACTTCACTCACAACTCACATACATTCATTCAATTATCTCAAAACAAATGTTAAAAGACAATTTGGATTATACGGGAGTGCTGGAATTCGGTTAATGAAAGCAGATGAACACTCAAAGTGCAAGAAAGAAGATCCTTTTCATTGTCTCTAGACAGGGTATTTATAGGTGAAAATTTGCCCAGAACCCGATCCGGATCGGAGCCACGTGTCTTCCATCCCATCATCCTCGGGTTCGGATGGATTTCAGTGTTGACAACGCATCAGAGCAGTGGACGTTGTGGGCAGGAACTGGTCATACCCGCTCCGCATCTTCAGGCGATCGTGGGGGAATGTGACATGAATTACAGGTTCGGTTCGGATGAGCCTGCAGTGGGGGTTCGGATCGGAGTATCCGATCCGATCCGGATTAACCCAAAAACTAAGTCTTTATCCACTTTGCTCCGTTTCGATCCGTCTCTGTAGCAGGTAGCCCTCCGCTCCAACTGACAGTAGGTTGCTCTCCGATCCGAACAGCAGTGCCTCTTTGATTCAAACAATAACAGCTCACCGATCTGAACAGCAAAATCTCTCCGATCCGACCCGCTACATCTCTCCGATCCGATCCGCTATGATGCTTTCCAAGTTCTTCAACGTTTCACATCTCGACTTTGTGTTGCCCAGTTCACAAAGTGGGCTAACAGGTGCAAATTAGCTTGGCCGCAAAAAATATATCGTTCTTGAGGATATTAATGCTACGAAATCTGCTGATACGCCAAATATAGTATCACATTCAGTGGTAATGTGTAGTTTATGTATTTAATTTATAAAAACATGCATATACCTTGATACTGTTCTATTATTATAATCACTTCTGTTTTGTAGAAAACATATTTAAACTGTTTCAAATATTGCATGACAGACCACTAGTTTCAAGTCAATCATTAAATGCAAGTTGATTAATGTTCATGGAGAGAAAGAAGTTGTTGCTGAAGGATGCATGTCTTCGACTGACCCAAATGTGATGGTCCATTTTATTCGTTTAGGAGAAAGTGCCCTTAAAGTTTGGGTTGATTTTGTAAAGTTCCAAATGCACCTTCATGGAGACCTACATCTAGGTTTGAGTTTATTGAAGATGCAATTAGTTCTACTATTACTTGGCCTTCTGCAAATGTCGCCGCAGAATCGTCTTCAAGTAAGAATGACTTATACTTCTCTTTACTTATCGTCATTATGAATGATGGAAATACTCCATATTATGATTGTTTTGGTAGAATTTTACTTCAAGTATGATTTTCCTTTTCACCTCTTAAAACTGAATTAATATTTAAATTTCATTTTGGTAGATAAAACAGGAAAAAATAGAAGATACGGTGACCTAGATGTGCTCAAACATTTTGATCTTATACAATTTTTTTTCTTGTAATTTGGTCGTACTAAGCCGTACGCATATTTGTTGACACAAGAAATGTTGCGAAGTTTAGGTAGTTGGTTGGAAAAAAAATATGTTGCATGTGCATGGAACTGAACCATGCCAACTCTGTCAAGTAGTTTAAGGACTACGACCAGTCAAACAAGCCAATATTAGAAATGTTATATTTATACCAAATCCAACAACAAGATGACTTGATCACACTTGACCTAGTCTTCTTTTCACATTGCCATGTTTAGACATACTTTTTAGTTCAGTTGTTAGCATTTTCTCAATGTCATACATATACAACAAAAGTAGTTATGTATTTTCTTATTACCAAATCAGGTGTTGATGTTTGATGCATGATGGAAATTCTACTTTGGAGCACACAAGCTTGGACTTTCAACGGTTTATATTTTTCTTTTTTGTCAGTAAGCATCTTTTGTAAAAGCAAGTTTGATGGGAACATCGATTACAAAATGTTATGTCCAACTATTGTATATTTGGCATATGGAATTATTATAACTTATGTGTTATATATTTATAATTATAATTCTTTTGTGTTGTTTGAATTTCGTGATGATTTTGAACTGCATTGCGTAAAATTGATATATACTGAGAGATGTACCTTAACAACTCTACTGAAACTCTGTGATATATTTTGGAAAAGCGCTGTGGCATGTAGGGAAGAACAACATTTGCAGATGATAAAAAACGCTATGATATATATGGTAGAACGCTGTGATATGTAGAGTGTAACAACTTTTCTAACCAGAAATAAACGCTGTAATATATGTTGGGAAACGTTGTGCTATATGGATGGGCATAACATTTCTCGGCTTTATAAAACGCTGTTATATATGTTGAAAATGCTATAATATATGCACAATGACAATGGTTATAGCCGTTTTAAAACGCTGTTATATATTCATACAACGTTGTGGTATGAAGACGATAAAAACGTTTCTAACCCATATAAAACGCTGTTATATATGAGATGGAGGAGAAATAATTTATGTTAGCTATGCAAACACAAAACGTTGTATAAACATAATAACAACGCCAATTAAATGCTGTACAAATCATAACAACAATACCAAATAAAACGCTGTAGTATCTACATTTTCTACCGCATTTTCAAAGTATTGTGGTAGTCCCCATGATGTATAATAATGTGTCGGTAGACAGCGTTCTTCGAAACGTTATAGATTTATATAACAGCGTTTTTTCAACGCTGTCAATGAGCATATTTGTTGTAATGTATGTTTTCAAAAAAGAAATAGGCCTGATGCATTTAAATTTTCAGCTAACGTCACTTTATCATAAAAAATAAAGGAGTATGCACCAAAACAAAAAAAGTACTAGGTTTCAGCATTTTCATTTGAAACCATTTTACACTCGTACACATATATTTTTGATATTTAATGTCTATCTATCTCAGGCAGCCTTTGGCTCAGATTAGTGAGTTTCTTGTTGGTAAATGTAGTCATAGTTAACTGAATAGAAGTTATCATCATTATTAAACAGATGAATAAATTAAAACACAAACACATTTTTCTGCATACGTCACTGATCATTGCTGATAGCATGTTAATAACATCAAATTAACTTTTATTCTACTTTATTCAATGTGAATGCAGTTTGGACTTCAAACTAGCATTAGTAGTAAAACATCTAATAAATTTCATATTAAAAAGTGATAGATAAAGAAGTTATGCTTATGTATAATATCATAAGATTAACATTGAGTCCAGATGATCTGTGAATATTACGCTTTAAACACACAAAATTCTCCCGCTTAAGTTTTCCAAACTAGCGAGCCATAAAACAGTTAATTATTGCTGAAAATTCATAACAAAGTGTCTGATGTACATGTCAGGACCAACTAAATAGGCATATTCGGCATACGTTCAATGTTTGATTTGATATACATTTCTATTGTTACAAGCAATGTACAACCTTATAGAAATAAGTTTGCTTGCTATGTACACCAATAAAGATTTCGCTACAAGAATCGTACAGTATAGCAACGAATGCTTCCAATGACCTCCAACAGTCGTTGACTAACGGCTTCCAACGGATGCTAAATGTTGTAATTTTCTTACGTGGTAAAAAATACACCCTTGGAAGTCGTCGACGGCCATTGATTTTAAACCAGTTGGAAGCTGTTGGTACCCGTTCACGGGTTGAGCAGAAAATTACCGAGTCTGCTTCCTCCTTCCCTATTCTTCATTTCCACGGAAATTGTCCTCTTTCCCCCAAATCTTTTCCCCCTAAATTCTGAAATCGACCACACCACGCCATCAACCGCCTCGGGTCTCTCCAACTCATTCAAGTCACTCTCTCCTCCTCTCTAATATCCAATTCTCTCCGATTTCGAAGGTATGAATTAACCCTAATTTTGTTTAATACCCTAAGTTTAGTAATTTAAGCATAATTAGACTGTATGTTTGTGTGTCTAGTGTTGTTAATTAGTTGCTAATGTAGGGTTTAATTTTTTAAGTTGCTAATCTAGGTTTTTTATTTTAAATTAATTAGTTGCTAATCTAGGGTTTAATTAGTTGTTGTTAATGAGTTTGTATTTATAGATTTATTTAATTATGTTTCTAATCTAGGGTTTAATTAGTTTAAGTTGTATATGCATATATGCATATATATAGTGTTGTATGTATATATAATTGGTAATTAATCTATGTATTTGTTTATTTGGTTGAGCCCTAGTTCATTGAAAATGATATTTAATTTGTCGAAAACGTGTAGTGGAAATGGAAATATTTAAGTTTATGTTTTATAAAAATTTAGCGAAAATGACATTTAATTTTATATATAATGTACGGTTATATAGTTTGATTTAATGTTGAAAATATACGTATATGTGATAAAATTCATATACGTACAACTAAAGATTGAAGAGAACCAATCCTAATATGTTATATTCATAAAGCCTTAGAGAGTTTTTTTGGCCCCATTTGATAAGTATTGTATATAATAGTTATGTGAATGTTCGTTTTATTAACGAAACAGACATTTATATTTATCATATAAAATATTTGTTGGATTCCTTTATGTTCTTTGTGCACACGCAATTGTGTATTGTTCAGGGAGCTAAAGGGAAGTGCTGCCGAAATTTTGTTGAATCATTTAAATTGAAAAGATTTACGCGATTTAATTACGTTACTGTACTTGTAATGGGAGGTAGGATGACACACTAGTAAATGATCAATTAACATAACATGCATTCAGCAATAAAATTGTTTTAACAAAATGTCAATGCAAATTTTATCATCATAACGTAAAAGAAATGTTTTCATTAAAATACAATCTTAGCATTCGAGCTTTTCGAACGAAACTAGATATTAATATTTTATCATGAGTCAGATACTAATTTGTTGCCACTTATATCAATTATAAGGGAATTTTGAGAATTTAGCGATCAGACACAAAAATTGTGAATCTGTTTCAACTATTGACGTTATTAAAATAATAAAAATGGTTGTCTACTTAGAAAATGTATTTTCAACTACTTGAAAAAATGGACTTTCATCTGCTTAACTAAACGTTATACTATATGCCCTTTTTGGTTTTGCATTATTTTCTAATTTCATATGTACTTAGGAAAAATGGATGATTATTTTAATGGTCGAAGTTGGATGTACAAACGAAGAGAAACTGATGGCACAATAAACAAACAATTTATTAATGGTGCCAGTGTGTTTATTGATTTAGCTTTGAGTAACAATGAAAATGACGTCGAAATCCGTTGTCCATGTAGTAGATGCAAGTTATTGAAGCATTTGATACAACAAATGGTTAGATTTCATTTGCATCAATACGGTTTTGTGCCGAATTATTTAGTTTGGGATCGTCATGGAGAATCGTCAGCATCTACTTCTATACAAGTTGAGGAGGTAGTGAACAATGAAATTGCTAAGACGAATCTTGTAGAACAAACGGTTAAAGATGTTGCACGTTCAATATTCCCGATTCAACAATTTAATGATAACGATGGCAATGATGATGAAGGTGATGATGAAGAAGAACCAAATATTGAAGCCAAAAAAATATATTATTTATTAGATGCAGCAAAAAAACCCCTTTGGGAAGGCTGTGAAAGCGAAACTCAATTATTAGTAAGTATTGAGTATATTGCGATGAAATCTAAATAAAACCTCATAGAAGATGGATTTATAGCTGTTGTACAAGCTGCAAAGCGGCATATGCCTCCCAATAATTTAATGTGCGAAAATCATTATGAAGTAAAAAAAAATGATGTCGGCCTTTGGTTTACTGTACCAAAAAATAGATACTTGTCTAAAGGGTTGCATGCTATTTTGGAAGGAAGATATCAACCTTAAGAATTATAGAATATGAAATCAGGAAAGATACAAACCAAGAAAGAAAAGGGAAAGGAAGTCCCGTCTAAACGTATGCATTATTTACCTATAATTCCTAGACTTCCAAGCTTATATGCATCTTCTATAACCGCTCCACATATGAGATGGCACAGTGTGAGAACACAAGAAGAAGGTACACCCGTCTAATGGAGAAGCATGGAAGCATTTTGACCAAAAGTGTCCCAATTTTGCATCTGAGAGTCCTAATGTTAGACTTGGTTTATGTACGGATAGGTTTTCCTCATTTTCTCAATTTGGTTCTAAATATTCATTCTGGCTTATAATTTTAACACCTTATAATTTACCTCTGTGGATGTGTATGAAAACTCTTTATATGTTTCTCAGAATTGTCCTACCTGGTCCTGATGATCCGACTTACGGAATCGATATTTATTTACAACCGTTGATTGAAGAATTAAAAAAATTGTGGTATGAAGAGGGTAGAAACATATGACATTTTGCAAAAAAAACTTTCATATGCATGCTTCCCTTTTGTGGACAATTAGCGATTTAACTGCTTATGTAATGCTTTCAGGTTGTAGTATGGCTGGTCGTCTAGCTCGTCCGTGCTGCATGCAAGAAACAAAAGCATTTTCTTTACCTATTGGAAAGAAAATTTCATGGTGAGTGTCACATATGTTTTCATCATATTAATCATCCTTTTAGAAGAGATAAGAATTATTTTACAGTTAATAGGCATGAAAGTTTGTGACCACCTAAAGTATGGACAAGTGAAGAAATTTATGAACATGTACAAGATTTTCCTAAGATTCATGAAACAGGAGTACAGACAGAAATTCAAGGTAAATCAACAATTCATAATTGGTGGAAACAAAGCATATTTTGGGAGTTGCCTTATTGGAAAGGTCTTCTGATTCATCATAATATTGGCGTGATGCATGATGAGAAAAACATATCTGATAATGTAATCAATACAATTTTGAATATCAAAGGAAAGGCGAAAAATAATTTGAAATCAAGACATGATACCAAAGTAATATGTAATCGTCCGGAGCTTCATATAAAGCCAAATGACACCAAAAAACCGAAAGCGTGCTATGAACTGGACAGTAATCAAGTTTAAATATTTTTAAAATGGATAGAAGGATTAAGATTCCTGGATGGTATATCTTCCAATCTTTGTAAATGTGTCGACTATAAAAACAATAAACTTAGCGGGATGAAAAGCCACAACTGTCATGTTATGATGGAAAATTTATTGCTTGTCGCTTTCAAAGAACTTATGCCCATAAAAGTTTGGATTGTTGTAACACAACTTAGTTTGTTCTATAAAGAGTTTTGTTCTACTACATTAAAAATTGATTGTCTACGTAAACTAGAGGAAGAAATCTCCATATTGCTCTGCAAATTGGAAAAAATATATTTCCTGTAGGTTTTTTCAATGTTATGAAGCATTTACCTATTCATGCTCTATCAGAAGCACGTCTTTGAGGGCCTGTGCAATACATATGGATGTATCCATTTGAAAGGTATATTAATATTTAGTTAATTAAATTTTGGTTAATGAAATGTATTAATAAAATTTACAACAACTCTAAATAGGTATTTAAATCATCTAAAGAAAAAAGTGAGGCAGAAAGCTTGAGTTGAAGGTTCTATTTGCAAATCATACATCGAAGAAGAAGCTTCATTTTTTGTCTCTCATTATTTTAGTGATCATGTGAGCATATCATTTGCAAGTACTGCGTGTAATGATGAAGGCATCGATAAAGATGTCTGTCTAGCGACTTTATCTATTTTTAAAAAACATGGTCGGTCTTCTGGTAAATGTATGGAAAAATGGCTGAATGATAGAGATTATTATGCAGCACACACATATATTCTTCTCAATTGCACTGAAGTTGCACCGTTCGTTAGGTAATGAACTTATACATCTATGTATACATTATTGTATCTTCAATCATATATGTAACATTTGTACTATAATTGCAGCATTTATGAATCAAAGTATCCAAACAGCGATATCAGCAAAGAATTCACTAGTTGGTTTACTAATTATGTTTCTGATCCAACAAATTGTGTTGTGGATGAAGGATTGAAACATTTGACAATGGGACCAAAAGAAATGTCAAGATATATCCAATATTCTTTGTCAGTGGATATAAATTTAGCACTAAAGAATATGGTGCTGAAAAATTAACTGACAATAGCGGTATATTTGTTAAAGGTAGTGATGATCCAAACGACCATATACACGATTTTTATGGCGTGCTAAACCAGATTCTGCAATTGATATATTTCACATAACCTACAGAAGAAGTATTTTTGTTTAAAAGCATCTGGTTCGGCAACGTTCCAAGTTCTGGAATCAATGTGCACCCAAAATATAATCTTATAGAAGTAATACATACCTCCCGTTATTATATATACGATCCTTTTGTACTTACCAAACAATCTTTTTAAGTATATTATGCTCCTTATCCATCTATGAGAAGAGACAAATAGATTGGTTAGCTGTTTTCAAAACAAAGGCAAGGTTTACATTTGAAGAACGTAATATTCTCGACGACCAAGCTTATCAAGCAGATGTCGAGGAAAATACACAAATAGTAATAACCAATGATCAAATAGATTTTGGACCTCTAAACGATGAATAGAATGCATTAATTGATGTATTTGAGACTACATATGAACCATATAGGGAGGAGGAAATAGATTCAGAATCTGAAAGTGATGAGGACGACTAACCAATAATCCTCATTTTTAAAAGGTAACTTTATGTTTATTTTTACATAGTAAGAATAAAATTCATATTTGACAGATATTTCTTATGTTAACACATTTTAATATATATTTCTTATGTTATCTATTAACAACTAATGTATTATAAATAAAAAATATGTTATCTAGCAAACTTACATTTATTTTTATCACATTTCTTTGAATCAAACTCATATGTTAACTAGACATATCTATGAATCAAACTCATATTTAACACTTCTACGATTCAAACTTGTAATGTTAACCAGACGTTTCTATTAACAAGTAACATATAGAATCATAGCCTTTCCTATTTTCTTTACTTGTCTAGTGTGGTATTTATGTTATGGCACTCATGTTATCTCATACCATGTTTTTACATAGCTCTTTCATGTTATGTTATGTTATGCTGTTGTTTGTAACAGGCATGACGTCACAAGGTCATGTAGGTGGCGATGAGGGTGGTCCGTTGGAGTTATCCCATCATGTGGTCTGGCTTAAGCCAATAGCCAACCAAAGGTAAGTACTAAGTTTTTAGTATAAATTTAATTTAAGTACGATAAATTATATAAATTGTTGTTCTAGTAGCCATGATTTTATTTCTTTTTTCTTTTAGCACAAGGATTTTGAGTTGGAGCCATCCAACACAGTCTTGAAGATATCAAGACGCTCTTATCAGGCTTGTATGACTGCATGTTGGCCCACATGGACGTCGGTACCTGACATTGTTAAGGAGACCATATAAAAGGATTTTCTGGTATGTATGTATGATATAACATTTGTGATGACCCTAAACTTCCGTAGTATGAAAGTAAGGATAATCATTGGAATATAACATATTTATAACAACAGCAGATCTCAGATAACAGTATAACACCTAAATCATTGTAGCGGAAATAGAAATGTCATCAACATCACAACAACAAAACATCAGAGTGGTACATGATACAACTTAGCAAATAGAAATAAGTCTAATACTCCATCAAGTACATCATAGATAAAGGATGTCTAAATGTCTCAAAGTAGAAATAAAAAGATAAAAATGTTCTTCATCTTCCTTCCATAAGCATGCTCAAATCTAGTATATATGCATAATAACCTGAACCTGTCACTTGGTTGCCCGTGTGAAAAAGAGGGCACCTAAGTTTGCAAAGTGAAACAAACTACGTGTCAGTCGTGGGACTGGTACGAGAAATCTTTTCTAACTTATCTAACAATATGGCTAATCACAGGACCACGCCGCTAAAGTGGAACGGGTTTACTCCATTGGATTGCCAGTGCATAAATTAAATAAATTTTTATTCAAAACAATGCAATGCTTTTTAGGAAAATGAAATCATTATAAGACTCAAGTCCCATCACACAATGCAACGCAAACGGAGGATCGAGTTTTACCTTATAATGATCAAACATGCTTGATACGTAGAAAATAATATTTTAATATTATTATTAGTGTCTATGCTATTTTAAAATACTTTCAAAGTAAATGTATGAATCCAAGACGGCATAGTACCCCATCCTACTATGTCGCCATATATTGGTTTACAATCAAAACCGTAATGTCGCATTGGAAGTTGAGTTTCCATCATGAGTCGAGGCTAGGGACGACTCCTCACCGATTCGAGACACTCTAGCAAATGCCTCAGGATTCAGACGTTGGCGAACCCTTGGATGCGGTAGGGCCGGTCCACAAATACTTAAGTGGATTAATTATTCCTGAACAATGCGTTTCCCGGTCCTATTGGACCTATCAATTGGCCACTATCGACTAATATATCTGAGGCGCCTCATAATCCATCACCCACATAAGTAAAATGTCAGGGCTTATAAAACCCTGATAACACTTCTAGCTAGAAAGAAACGCATGCACTCCCTATGGTCCTTATCCCGTTTTTGACTCATACCGGGGTGTGAGGCTCGCAAAGTATCGCTACACACAAAGCTACGCCTAAACAGGCCGTGCTTTGATCATCAACCACAAGTGTAACACAACACACCCGCTAAGGTCACTCACTAAGGGAATGCCTTAACTTCGGTGGAGCATTTTAAGTGAATATAGAACAGAAAAATTACACAAGACAGATATAAATACTTGAAAATCTAAAACATCATTTCATTGCAGCAGAAGGTAAACATGTTTAGTTACAACACCATAAAGAGTCAAGTACTAAATATCCATCCTGATAAAAACATAAGTACATAATCCCACTACATAAACAATAGCCATAAAAGAAAAGATGAGCTGGGCTTTACATCACGGTCCAAGCTCCAGAAGATAGATAAAGAAATCTGATCAAAGCCCACTAGTGCAAGGCCCAACCTGAGGACCTGAGGGGGAAAAAGATAAAAACAACGGGGTCAGACATAAGTCTGAGTGAGCCCTATAACTTTAACAACACAATCATTAAAGTAATTAGGGTATGATATAAACTTGGCACGGGATGACTGGGGATAAATGACTACACTAAGTGGCCAACTAGACATAAGGTGAACTAGGATAAGGGTAAAGACGAATCTACCCACCCAAGGATAATTACTAACTGCACCACACCAGTCATTCCTACTTAAAGATTGATCCCTCCCAAGGACTTAGAAACTTTACCCAGTAGTTTCGTGTACCCCTAGCTGACTACATAGGTGCCGTCTGCCCCTATCTCCACTAGGTATACCCACTACTCCCAAGCGATCGGCTCCCTACCGTAGATACCCGTGCTGGCCCCACAGTGGGGTGTATCACTCCCCAAAGTGTCAACCCGATACATGAAATGGTGCACGGCTTATATCTACATGATGCAACAACGTCTTACCTACCAGCCCGGGTCCACACACGCATATGAAACCCGTTGGACTTGCGTTGCCACCACTAACCCGTTTTGGCCTCTTATAATCAAGCCCAGTACGCATGTCCCGTCCTCGACATGGGTCGAGCCCAATAAGATACATATGGGTTACTGGGTGAAATGGGCCCCCCACAAGCTACCACCTAAGCTTGTCATTATATCTAGTGCATCCCACTTAACCCTTTAATCATGTTTAATTACATGTTTCCACTTGGTTAAGTATTCTAATCGTATTTTCTATTGCCACCCAAGGCAACCCACTAGATTTCCTCATGCCACCCAAGGCACTTACTTGATTTCCACATGCCACCCAAGGCACCCACTTAACCCCTCATGCCCACTACATGCTTATCTGGTTAAGTGTTTCTTAATTGATTAAGAACGTAACCGTTGTAAAGACCTCTCACATTAGACTATCTTTTATGGCAGCTGGATTTGCCGGTTGGGTCTGGGTAGCCTTACGCCATAACCGAGTCTAACCTCGTGTCTATACACTTGTCACATACTTAGTTTGTGCCTAAGACCTCTCACATTGGGCCAATCATTTGTAGCCGCTGGATTTGCCGGTCGGTTCCGGGCAGTCTTATGCTACAAAAGGGTCCAACCTCGTGTCTTAGTCGATTAATTACACCTAATTAATCACCCCCGAATTAATTTTCCCTAATTAATTCCAATTTTAACGATGTACATAATTGACTCAATTATGTCCATCACTTTATGGTATGCATAATCATACCAACTTCACACCATTTCATTAACATGTATATTAACCCCATCGTTCCCCACGTAATTCGCTAACATGACATAAAAGGGAAGATTCATCATAAATATAATGGGTTCAACTTGCATAACATTAGCATCAACATGGGTTTAAAGGTGTCAACATGCATATAGCATCAACCCAACTAGCATAATTAATCAACCCAAACTTGCATGAATCACATATGTCATAAGGAGGCTAACTTGCATAAGTTATTTATGTCATACAAAGGGGTAAACTTGCATATGTATGTATGACATACAAAGGGGTTATCTTGCATATGTATGCATATCATTCTAAGGTGTAAACTTGCACATGTTACATGCATATCATCAAACACCAAACTTGCATAACATGTCATATATGGACTTGCATATAATCATACACCAAACTTGCATAACATATCATATATAAACTTGCATATAATCATACACCAAACTAGCATAATCATGGTGTCATAATGGATCAATGTTTATCATAGCAACTAGCATCATGAACACTTGCATAACTTGCATAACATCATGATCATATAGCATAGAGCTTGCATAACTTGCATAACATCATGAACATATAACATATGACTTGCATAACTTGCATAACATCATGAACATGTAGCATATGACTTGCATAACTTGCATAACATCATGAACATGTAGCATATGACTTGCATAACTTGCATAACATCACAAACACATTGCATATAACTTGCATAACATGCATAACATCATTAATACATAGCATATAACTTGCATAACATGCATAACATCATTAACACATAGCATATAACTTGCATAACTTGCATTGATCCACATTCATAGCCATAACCTCATTATATCCTATCATAATCATTTCAATAATTGGTCATTAAGGCTATAGAAAACTCACAGCTTGTTGATTAGCACTCCTAAGAAGAAGATTAAGTTGCTAGAGTTGATTAGAGATTGATTTGAGAAGCTATCTTCCTCTTTAAGTTGATGGAGGCTCCTTCAAGTTGCATTTTGACGGCATGACGGCATTGTATATATTTTTAGTATGAATTAGGGTAGTCTTAGGGTGTATTTATAGAGTAGTTAGGTGTTTTAGGCCATTAGATTAACCCTAAATCAGATAAGAGCCGTCAGATCACGTCCTAGCCACCAAAACACAGCCCAAAAGCCAAGCTGATGCACTCAGGTCACCTGGGCTCGACCAGGGAGGTCGACCCCCAGGTCGACCCTAGGGTCGACTCCCCAGTCGACCTGGTGGGCAGGTCGACTCCCCAGTCGACCCCCAGGTCGACCCCCTGGGTCTGACGAGATTTTTCCCGCCACTTCTGAAAATTGAAATTTTTGTTTTTAAATTTCTGAAAACTTCTTTGGGTCTTATCTGGGTCATACGGACTCGGATTTTCGAAAACTCGGACTCTATTTCGTGTATTTTTCCGAGACGAACGCAATGGCATAGCCTGTTTCCCCTGATTCAGATTTTTAAATTTAATTATGCCCTGTTTTATATTATAGCTAGTTATTCAACATACGGGGTGTTACATTCTCCCCTACTTAAAGGATTTCGTCCTCGAAATCTCTAAGTCAAGAAGAACGTATCCTACCAACCAAACAACCATCTACTAAACCATCAAACACTGGCATCCATTGTCCTTAGAGTTTCTAATGCTGTATGAACATATGCAAAGAGTGTGTGTATATGTTCCCTGTCTAATGCAAAATCAGGCGGTCTACTGATTCAGTTGGCCTCCTTAATGCAAACCATGATAGTGCCATGCATCCAATATGTATGCGAAAGAACCCTATCGACACATACTTATTTCTACATGCGTGCACAATCATTCACCAAAATGCATCATCCATATGATAGCACAACCATTATACATCCATTAATATAGCTACCTACACACAATTTTATGCCATATGCAATATGAAGTGATTGAGCCGATCTAGTGCCTAGAGTGTGTGTACATGCATCCACGAGCAACCACTAGCAAACACTTGCATCCACACGCATCCATCAAACATAACATGTCTCAAACACATGTTTCAACCATAGGTTTCACCCTATCTAAAGGTCAAAGGTACTAATGAGAGGACATACTAAAGATAAGATAAGTACTAGACAAACGATAAAGGAGAAGTTAAAAGACATACCCTCAAAAAGGAATGGGTATAATGAACGCATCTTCGCTTCTGTCTCCCAAGTAGCATTGCTCTCATCTTCTCCCCATTGCACTTTGACTAGCCGCACCTCTCTGTTCCTTAAATTCCTAATCTCTGACCCAAGGATGCGGGTAGGAGCTCGTCGAATAGTTGCATCATGCTCTGCCTCCACTTCTCTAAGCAAGCTCGGCTCTACCACCTCTGCGGTCTCATGTAGGCATTTCCTCAAATGTGACACATGGAATACGTCATGTACCCCACTAAGTCTCTCGGGTAAATCCACCCTATATGCCATCCATCCAATCCTTTCCTTAATAGGAAACGGCCCAACAAATCTTGGAGCTAACTTCCCAACGGACCCAAAGCGAACTACATTCCGTAGTGGAGATACTTTGACAAAGACCATGTCCCCAACCTCAAACTCCAGATCCGTCCTCCTCTTGTCCGCATAAGATTTTTGCCTATCATGCGCTGCTTTCATCCTTCTTCGAATCAAATCAATCTTTTTCGAAGTCTCTCTAACCATATCGGACCCAGGCAAGATCTTATCCATAGATTCCCACCAACATGTAGGTGATCGACAAGGCCTTCCATAAAGAGCTTCGAAAGGAGTCATACCAATACTGGACTGAAAGCTGTTATTATATGCGAATTCCACCAATGGAAGATGCTCTTCCCATGTACCTCCAAAATCTAAGATACATAGCCTCAATAGGTCTTCTAGAACACGATTCACCCTCTCGGTCTGGCCGTCCGTCTGAGGATGATATGCGGTGCTCAGACACAATTGAGTCCCCACTGCTTCTTGCAAACTTTTCCAGAACTCGCTAGTGAAGATAGGATCTCGATCACTCACTATGCTAGAGGGTACCCCATGCAATCGAACTATTTCTCGAAGATATACTGAAGCTAGCCATGGAGCAGTCCTCTTGCTCTTCACGGGTGTGAAATGGGCGCTCTTAGTAAGCCTGTCCACAACAACCCAAATTCCCGTATTACCCTTCCTCGATCTCGGTAACCCATCAATAAAATCCATCGAGACGCTATCCCACTTCCATTGCGGAACTTCCAATGGGTGAAGCAACCAACCTGGTTTCTTTTGCTCCACTTTCACTTGTTGGCACACTAAGCATCTAGCAACATACTCGGCCACATCTTTCTTCATACCGACCCAAAAGAAAACTCGCCTCATGTCTTGGTACATCTTGTCCCCACCGGGATGAATGGTCATCCTAGAACGGTGTGCATCATCAAGAATAGCCTTCCTCAAACCCTCGTCCTGTCGTACACAAAGTCTACTGTCTCTACGCAAGAACCCCCTATCGTCTAGGGCATACCTACTCAAATGGCTGGACGACTCCCCCCTTATGAGTCTCTCTACCAACACAACCAACTGTGGGTCGTCCCGCTGTGCCTTGCCAATCCGCCCCAAAAGAGTAGGTCTGACCTCCAAGGATGCTAGCAAACCGGGTATATAGTCAACGGAAGGTATGAAATCAAACATCGAGATAAATTCCAAGCTTCGTCATTCCACGAACAATGGACTCAAGGACAACCTTTTTCTATTCAAGGCGTCCGCCACCACGTTACCCTTGCCAGGGTATACGCTATCTCGAAATCATAGGATGCTAAGAACTCCATCCACCTTTGCTGTCTCAAGTTCAAATCCTTCTGAGAAAACAAGTACTTCAATGATTTGTGGTCAGTGAACAATTCGAATCTCTCACCAAGAAGATAATGGCGCCAAATCTTAATCGCAAAAACAATAGCGGCCAACTCTAAATCATGGGTAGGGTAATTCTTCTCATGCTTTCTCAACTGCCTTCCACCATAGGCTATTACCCTTCCCTCTTGCATTAAGACTGCGCTCAGTCCAGTCCCACAAGCATCGGTATAGACAACAAATGGCTTACTCCCATCTGGCAACACTAAGACTGGAGCTGTGGTTAAAGCTCTCTTTAACCGTCGGAACGCATCATCACAATCTACGTCCCATACAAAGACTAGATTCTTCTTCGTCAAGCGAGTTAATGGGGCAGATATCTTCGCGAAGTCCTTGATAAACATCCTATAGTAGCCAGCCAACCCCAAGAAACTCCTCACCTCGGTAGCATTCTTCGGAACCTTCCAATCTTGAATTGATACTACCTTCGCGGGATCCATAGCTATCCCCTCCTTGGAGACCACGTGCCCCAAGAACCGCACTTCCTTCCCCCAGAAGTGACATTTAGAAAATTTAGCCTTAAGGCTATGCGCTCGAAGAGTCTCCAACACTTCCCTAAGATGTAGGGCATGCTCTTCTTCACTCTTAGAAAAGACTAAGATGTCATCCACAAAGACCACCACGAACTTATTAAGGAACTCCCTGAACACCCTACTCATCAAATCAACAAAGTATGCAGGGGCGTTCGTCAAACCAAATGGCATCACCAGCCACTCATAGAAACCATCTGGAGTCCTAAAGGCAGTCTTGTCTATGCTATCCTCAGCCACTCTCAACTGATGAAACCCCGTGGCCAAGTCCAACTGAGAAAATACTGAAGCGCCAACCAATTGATCAAAAAGATCATCAATCCTCGGCAATGGGTGTTTATTCTTCTTTGTGAGCTTGTTGAGTTCTCTATAGTCTACACAAAGTCTGAGGGACCCATCCGCCTTTGTGGCAAAAACTACTGGAGCACCCCACTCCGATATACTTCGTCTTATGAACCCCTTCTCAAGCAACTCCCCTACTTGCTTATGGAGTTCCCTCCTCTCACGAGGAGCCATGTGGCGCACTGGTAAAGATACAGGTTTAGCATTATCCACCAGATATATTCGGAAGTCTATCTCCCGCTTCGGAGGTAAGCCCTTCACCTCCTCAAACACATCCGAGTATTCCCGGACCACTCTAACAGACCGCAAACTCTCGACCGAAGCGTCAAGCGATTCAAGATAACTTAGCATAATAGAATCCATGGGATTACAAGAGATCTCGAGAGTGTTACCCAAGCGGGTCAAGAGCCGAACAACTCTCCTTTCACAATCAAGAACGACACCATTACTGGATAACCAGTCCATGCCCAAAATCAACCCATAGCCCGTGAAGCCCAAAACGAAAGCATCACATCTAAACTCAACGCTAAGTATAGAAATCTTCAAACCCAAACATATCATGGACAAATAAGTGGAGCCCCCAATTGGGTTTGAAACAACCAAGGGATCATCTACTAGACTGGTGTCTAAGTGCAGTGACTCAACTAATGATGATGAGATAAATGAATGCGATGCGCCAGAATCAAACAATGTACGGACAGGATGATCAAATAGAAAAACCAGACTTTCAACGGAAATAGTTCTACCTCTTTCCTGAATCGGTGGAACCGCGAGAGCCTGAACTTGCCCCCTAGCCTGACCTGGTGCCATAAGAGCTTGCACCTGTCCTCCTGAGGTAGATCCCGTCCTTTGCCCCTTCTTAGGGCAGTCCTTCACTAGATGCCCTGCTTCACCACAATGGTAGCAGCCAGTCTTCTTCTTCTTCCGACAATCTTTGCTTATGTGGCCTGGTATCCCGCAATTGAAGCACTTCTTCTTTCCCTTGCCACCGTTGCCTTTTCCACCCTTGTTTTGCTGTTGTTGAGGTCTCTTTTGATCTCCCTTCTTCTCGGGTGCCTTATTAGCATTGGGAGCCTTCTCTTCCTCATCCATGAGTGCCATGTCAACTAGCTTCTCAAAGGTGGCCCCCATAGGAATATGAGTCATAGCCAATCCATGCATCGGTTCATTCAAGCCTTTCACGAACCTCAAAGCCTTCTTCTCCGGTTTATTCACCATGTCTATGCCAAACCTTGCCAATTGATTAAACTTGTTGACATATTCCTTCACCGAGAGATTTCCTTGCTTTAGAATAAAGAACCTTTCCATATACAAGTTTTCCTCCGCCCTTGAGAGAAACTTTGCCACAAATCTTTTCCTGAAATCCGCCCAAGAGTCAACGGGGCGTTCTCCATTAGTGACCTCCCATCAGAATGAGGCCTCTCCCTTCAATAACCAAGCAGCTAACTTGACTTTCTTTCCTTCTTCCATCTCAAAGATATCTATCAACTCTTCCACCTCCTTAAGCCAATCTCTAGCCTCCACAAAAGTTTCTGATCCTTGAAAAGGTTTCCCTCCCATAGCCTTAAATTCCTTGCAAGTCTTAGCAAAAGTATCCGTGCGAGGAGGAGGAGGGGGAGGAGGAAGATCGGGTGCTACTGTTGGTGGAGGAACATTTGCTGGACCCGCAGTGGCGGCCCTAGCCTCCATCAATCTCCTATACCATACCGGTATCGTCACACCCTCCGGAAAGTTAAGATCCTCAGCCATGCTGAAACGAAAAAGGAAAGATTCAAAACGGAGAATTCGAAAGATAAAGATATGGCTATTGGGGATTATGCTTTTCTTTCAAAAACTTTTCTCTTTAAAGACATGTTTTTGAAAATACTTCTTCCAAAAATGTTTTTAGAAAAATAGTTTTCTAAAAAATTTATCTGTTCCGGTAACCTTCGCTCTGATACCACGTGTAACACCCCACACCCGCTAAGGTCACTCACTAAGGGAATGCCTTAACTTCGGTGGAGCATTTTAAGTGAATATAGAACAGAAAAATTACACAAGACAGATATAAATACTTGAAAATCTAAAACATCATTTCATTGCAGCAGAAGGTAAACATGTTTAGTTACAACACCATAAAGAGTCAAGTACAAAATATCCATCCTGATAAAAACATAAGTACATAATCCCACTACATAAACAATAGCCCTAAAAGAAAAGATGAGCTGGGCTTTACATCACGGTCCAAGCTCCAGAAGATAGATAAAGAAATCTGATCAAAGCCCACTAGTGCTAGGCCCAACCTGAGGACCTGAGGGGGAAAAAGATAAAAACAACGGGGTCAGACATAAGTCTGAGTGAGCCCTATAACTTTAACAACACAATCATTAAAGTAATTAGGGTATGATATAAACTTGGCACGGGATGACTGGGGATAAATGACTACACTAAGTAGCCAACTAGACATAAGGTGAACTAGGATAACGGTAAAGACGCATCTACCCACCCAAGGATAATTACTAACTGCACCACACCAGTCATTCCTACTTAAAGGTTGATCCCTCCCAAGGACTTAGAAACTTTACCCAGTAGTTTCGTGTACCCCTAGCTGACTACATAGGTGTCGTCTGCCCCTATCTCCACTAGGTGTACCCACTACTCCCAAGCGATCGGCTCCCTACCGTAGATACCCGTGCTGGCCCCACAGTGGGGTGTATCACTCCCCAAAGTGGCAACCCGATACAACAAATGGTGCACGGCTTATATCTACACGATGCAACAACGTCTTACCTACCAGCCCGGGTCCACACACGCATATGAAACCCGTTGGACTTGTGTTGCCACCGCTAACCCGTTTTGGCCTCTTATAATCAAGCCCAGTACGCGTGTCCCGTCCTTGACATGGGTCGAGCCCAATAAGATACATATGGGTTACTGGGTGAAATGGGCCCCCCACAAGCTACCACCTAAGCTTGTCATTATATCTAGTGCATCCCACTTAACCCTTTAATCATGTTTAATTACATGTTTCCACTTGGTTAAGTATTCTAATCGTATTTTCTATTGCCACCCAAGGCAACCCACTAGATTTCCTCATGCCACCCAAGGCACTTACTTGATTTTCACATGCCACCCAAGGCACCCACTTAACCCCTCATGCCCACTACATGCTTATCTGGTTAAGTGTTTCTTAATTGATTAAGAACGTAACCGTTGTAAAGACCTCTCACATTAGACTATCTTTTATGGCAGCTGGATTTGCCGGTTGGGTCCGGGCAGCCTTACGCCATAACCGAGTCTAACCTCGTGTCTATACACTTGTCACGTATTTAGTTTGTGCCTAAGACCTCTCACATTGGCCAATCATTTATAGCCGCTGGATTTGCCGGTCGGTTCCGGGCAGTCTTATGTTACAAACGGGTCCAACCTTGTGTCTTAGTCGATTAATTACACCTAATTAATCACCCCCGAATTAATTTTCCCTAATTAATTCCAATTTTAACGATGTACATAATTGACTCAATTATGTCCATCACTTTATGGTATGCATAATCATACCAACTTCACACCATTTCATTAACATGTATATTAACCCCATCGTTCCCCATGTAATTCGCTAACATGACATAAAAGGGAAGATTCATCATAAATATAATGGGTTCAACTTGCATAACATTAGCATCAACATGGGTTTAAAGGTGTCAACATGCATATAGCATCAACCCAACTAGCATAATTAATCAACCCAAACTTGCATGAATCACATATGTCATAAGGAGGCTAACTTGCATAAGTTATTTATGTCATACAAAGGGGTAAACTTGCATATGTATGTATGACATACAAAGGGGTTATCTTGCATATGTATGCATATCATTCTAAGGTGTAAACTTGCACATGTTACATGCATATCATCAAACACCAAACTTGCATAACATGTCATATATGGACTTGCATATAATCATACACCAAACTTGCATAACATATCATATATAAACTTGCATATAATCATACACCAAACTTGCATAATCATGGTGTCATAATGTGTAACGACCCGTATTCTACGCATCATAGGATCATAGGATATTTATTTCTTTCACATACGAAGTCGTATGGTCATGTAACTTTGGGAGATGACTATTGGGGTCATTTCCCATGTTCATGATTTTTCCCGATTTTTAAATGACCATTTTACCCCTAGTTGGCACTGTTTTGGCCATAACTTTTGACTGGAAAGGAATTTTGACCTAAAACCACTTTCATTGGCTTCGGATGATGGTTTCTCTTTCCGTAGAGTGGTCACATTAGCCAAACGGACTCACCGTTTGGGAGATATGGCTGAAACAAGTTTCAGATGGTGAAAAACAGCTTAATTGGGCTTAACCGGGTGATTAACAGCTAGGCCCAAAGGGGAATTTCGGGATTAGGAGTTTAAAAGGGCTGTTAGGGTTTGGAGAATACCTTTTTCTCATTTTTCAGCCGTCACCATTCATTCCTCTTAACCTAGCTATGGCCTCCACCCTCTAAATCTCTTCAAAACACCTCTTAATCACTTTCTAATTGAAGATTAGGCTTAGCAAACATCAAATCAAGGGGTATTAGCACGAGAACCGAGGTAGAGCTGCTGTGTAAAACTGGGAACAGCACCAAATCAGAGAATATTTCAGTTTTGGGGTTTTAGTTGTGGCAAAGGTGAGTGATTTGCATAGTTTTTGCACTAATTACAGTAATTAAGGGTAATTAGTGAAGATTAGCGAATTTACACACTAATAAATTCTGGAAAAATGCCTATAAATTCTTAAATAATATTTCACGCCTCTGTTAGAAAATTTAGACGATTTGATTAAGTTTTACTAAGTATTGCTTAAACATGATTAAGAAGGATTTTAGGAAAATGTGAGGTTTTAGCCACTTTTGATCTATTTTGATTCATTTGGATTGTTGTTTGGTGTTTGTGCTTGCTATTACATGTTGCTATGACTCTATGGTATGTTTTATGATTGATTAGAATAGTTAGATTGGTCGAAAACGCCGTCGAATGGCGTAGAAAGCTCGCTAGAAAGTTGCAGAAATGTGCAGGTTCCGAACCGGATCGGATCAGAGTAGGGGGTCAGATCGGATTTGTGAACTGACCAAGGGGATTCGAACTGGATTGGAACTTGTCACTGGAGGAGGCTTGGCGAGAAGGAAGGCCGTTTACTTAGAGTTGGAGTGGACAAGGGGATCGGATCGGAACTATAAAGAGCGGATCGGATCGGAGTAGGTTGAAGAGCGGATCAGATCGGGGTAAGCTAGGGAGCGAAGCGGGTCGGAGCAAATAAGGGGATGGGATCGGATCGGGCTATGGAGCAGGACCGGATCGGAGTAGGCCAGGGGACGAGATCGGATCGGAGTAGGCAAGCTGGAGGAGGGACGAACCGTACCGACTGGAGCGTGACATCCGAACCGAGCCGACGTCTAAGGGGAAGGATCACCGAACCGTACCACACGCAGGAATACACCGTGGAGCATGACACCGAACCGAACCGTGTTATACGTATATATCCGAACCGAATCGAATTCAGGACCACTCCTATGCGACGACTCTTTTGAAGACCAACTCAAATTCGATCAAAACCCGAGATGCAAAGGAAGTCCAAATGAGGAGCTTTGACTCAGGATCCAGCTGGGAACCAATGAGTGGGCTTCATGATTGGGCTTTGCTGCGGGACGCGTGCCAAAGGGTTATCGACGTCTATAGCTTTGGACCACTATGGTAGGAGGTACGGAGGCGGATTCAGGGCCATTATGGCATTGGTAGAACCAAGGGCTACGACCAATGAAATGGGTCATTAAAATGTTTGGTCATGACTCCATATGTTTAGCTTGGTCACAGCAGGGTTCCTTCAAGACGGGATTCGTCGTTACCTCAATTTGTCTAGTGTTCCAAGGTGGTAGATGTCGTATGCTTTACGCACTGAGTGAGAGATGTGAGGATGGTTGCCATGGATGATTTGTTTGTTATCATTATGACATACACACCCCACCCCCGTATTATTTACACTATTTATTATGGCACCTTAGAGTATTGTACGGTATGTGGTACTAACTCTTTGGTTGCAGGTCCAGGTTCAGGTATGGTTTAGTATACCTGTTATCATTCTGTTTAGATGCTTATCGCTCATACCAGGCTTTATGTCTGAACCAGAGTTTTATGTCTCCTCTTATTACTCTGGGTGCTCACACGAGCAGACTAGAGACAGGTTAGCTGGTGATGCACGGGTAGATGATCCGGAGACGAGCAGGAGGCTTCCACGTAAAATATATACATAATATTCTCCCTGTATTGTTGAAGATCACTGCTTGGGCATTGGTGGTGCATCTTCTACTTTAGCTTTCTTTTGTTTAGAGACAGTAAATTTGGAAAATTGTAATAAGCTGTATTTGAATTTCCGCTGCTCTGATGATGGATGTTGATTTTAGTTATCAGCTTATGCACTGTTTCACCTGTTTTATGTCAAGTATGTTATTATTATATTTTATTCCATGCGCTGTGAGACATTCTACAGGTTCCTTGAATAGTTCATTCCCTTCTTTCCTTTCTTTGGAGACCGTTCCGTGCTAGTCAGGACATGTGTACAGCGCACTTCCGGAGGAAATGTAGGCTGGTGCGAAGCGGGCCGTCGCACTTGGTATCAGAGCTCTAGGTTGCGTAGATAACCTAGGGAAGTTATCAGGGAGAGATAATATACGTATACGAGAGAGCGTATTTGTGATTACTTTGGTTTTTAAAAGCTATATATATATATATATATACTATTACTAGTATAAGGATGAAGTCGTACTGCACTAGCACCACTATGGAGTCGTTAATCGTTTCCTTTTTCAGATTGACGATGAGCCGATATACTAGAGGTGCTGGTAGGGGAGCCAATAATGGGAATGCTACTGACATGAGGACGATGTTTACTGACCTCATGAGAGAGATGCTTAGAGATGTACAGAGGGCAACTCCCAATGGTGGAAATGGTGGTGGTCCAATAGTGCAGGCGCCAAGAGTCGACTTCGCCAAGCTGAATAAGGATTATACTAGTCTTGGTGGGAAGTCGTTCCATGGAACGGAGTCGGCTACGGATGTTCAATATTGGATGGATAGTTGCGAACGTATCTTCGAGGATTTGGGTATCGAGGATGCGATGAAGAGAAAGCTAGCGTCCCGTCAGCTGCAAGGGCGGGCAATGAATTGGTGGAATGCTATAAAGGCGGCTACTCCCGAAGATCAGATTACTTGGGAGCAGTTTAAGGCTCGCTTTAGCGAGAAGTTCATTCCAGCTGCTCAGAAGTCAGTGCTGTTTAAGAAATTCTTGGAGCTCAAGCAGAACGACAGAGCTGTATCGGAGTATATTGCTGAATTCGACACTCTGTCGAAGTACGGGTTATCTCTTATTGATACTACTGAGAAAAAGAATGAGAAATTCATAACTGGTTTGGATCAGTACTTGGGGGAAAGACTTATTAACCACATCGATGAGACGTTTGAATCGATTGTGGGGAAAGCATTAAGGTCAGAAAGTCTCTACCCTAAGTCGAAGACTGAGGTTGCATCCGCAGGTGAGCCAAAGCCACAAGCAAGTGGTGAAGGCAAAGGTGGTTTCCAGAATAAGAGAAAGCAGAATCAGACTAAGGATGGCCAGAAGAAAAAGAATAAGCAAGATGTTGAGTGCTTCAGCTGTGGTAAGAAGGGCCATTATGCTAGTAATTGTCGGGCCAAGCCAGCGGATAGGAAGTGCTTCAATTGTGGCCAAATGGGACATCACAAGGACAAGTGTCCGCAACCCCCTAAAGAAAAGCAAATGGTGAAAGCATATGCCCTTAATGTTATTCCTTCTTCGTCGAATGCCCCAACTGCGGTGGAGAAGGGAAAGAATGTCGTCATTCAAGGTATGCTTTCTGTTTATGATGTTCCTGTTAGAGTTTTGTTTGATACCGGAGCTTCCAGTTCTTTCATATATAGTGACCTGGTAGATAGGTTGAGATTGGAGCCCGAGATTGTCGATAGACCTTTAGTAGTGACGAACCCGATTGGTGGTTCGACTAGCCTTAGCATGATTTGTCGTAATGTGATCTTATCGAGTCATGGATGCATGTTTGTTTGTGATTGCTTTGTTTTGGGCTTTAGTGGGTTTGGCATTATTTTGGGAGTAGATTGGCTCCAAAGATACGGGGTGGTGGTAGACTGTGAGGGCTTTTTAGTGACAGCTAGAGCGGATGATGGGCGGAGGATAGTGTTTGGTGGTCTACCCAGTGAGGGGGTATTGGCTAGTTTTCTAAACTCCCTCGACATTCCGCATAGTGAGTTGTCAGGTTTGCCCGTGGTTGGCCAGTATCCGGATGTTTTCGAAGAAGTGACCGGACTTCCACCACACCGAGAGATTGAGTTTCGTATTGATTTGGTAAAAGATGCCAGACCTATAGTGATGCCACTTCGTCGTATGGCACCAAGGGAGCGGCGAGAGCTCGAGGTGCAAGTCAGCGATCTTTTGAAGAAGGGATTTATCAGAAGGAGTGTTTCTGAATGGGGAGCACCAGTTGTGTTTGCTACCAAGGCGGATGGTTCCCTTCGTTTGTGTGTAGACTACCGCGAGTTGAATAAAGTGACGAGGAAGAATAAGTATCCTCTACCGCGGATAGATGATTTGTTCGATCAGTTGAGTGGCGCGAGAATATTTTCTCAGTTGGATCTCGCGACAGGTTTTCATCAGCTTAGAGTGGAAGCTGAGAGTATAGCTAAAACGGCATTTCGGACGCCGTCTAGATTTTATGAGTGGTTAGTCATGCCATTCGGGCTGACCAATGCCCCAGCATATTTTGTGGATCTTATAAATAGGGTATTCAGAGATCAGTTGAATAAGTTTGTCCTTGTGTTCGTTGATGATATTTTGGTTTATTCAAAGACAGAGGAAGAACACAAGGAACATTTAAGAGTAGTGATGGAGGTGTTGAGAAAACACCAATTAAAAGCAAAGTTCTCTAAGTGTCACTTCTGGAAGAGGGAAGTGAGGTTCTTGGGCCATGTTGTATCAGAGAATGGTATTGCCGTGGACCCGGCGAAGGTGGCCACGGTACAGGATTGGCCTACGCCCAAGAATGCAACAGATGTAAGAAGTTTCTTGGGGTTAGCTGGATATTATCGTAAGTTTATCCAAGGTTTCTCCAAGATAGCAACACCATTGACCCAGTTGACCAAGAAGAATCAAGCTTTTGCCTGGGATGGAAGGTGCGAGAATGCATTTAAGAGTCTGAAGGACAAGTTGACAAGCGCACCAGTGTTAGTCATTCCTAAGGGGGATGAAGAGATGACGGTATACACGGATGCCTGTGGTACCGGACTGGGTGCTGTATTGATGCAAGGTGGTAGGGTTGTAGCTTACGCAAGTCGGTAATTGAAACCGCACGAGAAAAGATACCCTACCCATGATTTGGAATTGGCAGCAATCGTGTTCGCGTTAAAGATGTGGAGACACTATCTCTTGGGAGAAAGATTTGAGCTGTTTACAGATCATAAGTCGTTAAAGTATCTCTTCTCTCAGAAAGATCTGAATCTCCGTCAGCAGAGATGGTTAGAGTTCTTAGCTTCCTATGATTTTGACATTGCATACACACCGGGAAAGGGCAATGCGGTGGCTGATGCATTGAGTAGAAGACATGCCAGCTTAGGGGCTATGTTCCTTGAATGGAAGCAACTGGAGTATATCGCGGGTTTTGATTTCAGACCAAAGTGCGAGTTGGATCCAGAAATGTTAGCAAGTTTGACGATCAGACCCACTTTAATTGAGCGGATCGGCTCTAGTCAGAGGGACGATCCTAACCTATTGGAAATCATCTCCAAGTTAGAGATGGGTATCGATGAGGAGATGAACAAGTATGGGCTTGATCGAGATAGATGGCTTAGAAAGAATGGAAAGCTTGTTGTACCCAATGTCAATGGATTGAGAGATGAAGTGCTTAGAGAATGTCATCACTCAAAGCTGACTATACACCCCGGAGGTAACAAGATGTATCGAGATATGAAGCAGACTTACTACTGGGAAGGGATGAAAAGAGACGTTGGGAAGTTTATATCCAAGTGCATGAATTGCCAGCTAGTTAAAGCCGAGCAAAAGAAGCCTAGTGGGTTGTTACAGCCCTTAGAAATTCCCGAATGGAAATGGGAGCAAGTCTCGATGGATTTCATTGATGGTTTACCAAGGACTAGATCGGGACATGATAGCATTTCGGTAGTTGTGGATCGACTGACTAAAAGTGCAAGATTTATACCAGTTAAATCGACCAGAACGGCAGCTAAATTAGCAGAATTGTATATGAAGTGGGTAGTGAGATTTCATGGAGTACCTAAAAGCATTGTGAGCGACCGAGACCCGTTGTTCACTAGTGGGTTTTGGAAGAGCTTACAAGAGGCTCTAGGGTCAGAATTACATCTCAGTACCGCATATCATCCTCAGACCGACGGTCAGACGGAGAGGGTGAACCGTATTTTGGAAGATCTCTTGAGAGCATGTATATTGGATTTTGGTGGATCATGGGATGACCATTTGCATTTAGTAGAGTTTGCATATAATAATAGCTACCAATCCAGTATCGGTATGGCTCCGTTTGAAGCTTTGTACGGAAGACCGTATAACTCACCATCATGTTGGATAGAGACTAGCGAGAAGTTTATGCTTGGACCAGATGTGGTGAGGGAAACTTCAGATAAGATCAAGATCATTCAACAACGAATGAAGGCTGCCCAAGATAGGCAGAAGAGTTATGCTGATAAGAGGAGAAGAGACCTAAAATTCTCCATTGGTGACTTGGTGTTTGTCAAGATTTCTCCGTTGAAGAGCGTAATACGATTTGGCAGGAGAGGCAAATTAGCACCAAGATTTGTTGGTCCATTCCCTGTTCTTGAACTAGTCGGGAATTTGGCATACAGAGTAGACTTACCAGAGAAGATGGCGGGAGTTCACAACGTATTTCATGTTTCCCAACTAAGGAAGTTCGTTCATGACTCAGATATGACTATTTCACCTGATCAGTTAGAGGACTTCGAAGTAGAACCCGAGGCGGTTGGGAACCGCAAGCCGGCCCGTATTGTCGCACACGACATGAAGCAAATTCGAAGGAAGGCGGTGAAGTTAGTCAAGGGACAGTGGAGCGAGGACGAGAATGATTGTACTTGGGAGACAGAGGAGAACATTAGGAAGACATACCCAGAACTCTTTGCCTGGTAAGATTTTGACTTCGATTTAGTTTTCCGCATGCTAGGATAGGCTTGTTTGCTTGTTTTGCATGTTTGATTGTTGTATGTGGTTGTTAGGCATGCGGGATCCTTTGTATGTTTTGGGTTAAGGAATTTCGGGGACGAAATTTCCTAAGGGGGGGAGAGTGTAACGACCCGTATTCTACGCATCATAGGATCGTAGGATATTTATTTCTTTCACATATGAAGTCGTATGGTCATGTAACTTTGGGAGATGACTATTGAGGTCATTTCCCATGTTCATGATTTTTCCCGATTTTTAAATGACCATTTTACCCCTAGTTGGCACTGTTTTGGCCATAACTTTTGACTGGAAAGGAATTTTGACCTGAAACCACTTCCATTGGCTTCGGATGATGGTTTCTCTTTCCGTAGAGTGGTCACATTAGCCAAACGGACTCACCGTTTGGGAGATATGGCTGAAACAAGTTTCAGATGGTGAAAAACAGCTTAATTGGGCTTAACCGGGTGATTAACAGCTAGGCCCAAAGGGGAATTTCGGGATTAGGAGTTTAAAAGGGCTGTTAGGGTTTGGAGAATACCTTTTTCTCATTTTTCAGCCGTCACTATTCATTCCTCTTAACGTAGCCATGGCCTCCACCCTCTAAATCTCATCAAAACACCTCTTAATCACTTTCTAATTGAAGATTAGGCTTAGCAAACATCAAATCAAGGGGTATTAGCACGAGAACCGAGGTAGAGCTGCTGTGTAAAATTGGGAACATCGCCAAATCAGAGAATATTTCAGTTTTGGGGTTTTAGTTGTGGCAAAGGTGAGTGATTTGCATAGTTTTTGCACTAATTACAGTAATTAAGGGTAATTAGTGAAGATTAGCGAATTTACACACTAATAAATTCTGGAAAAATGCCTATAAATTCTTAAATAATATTTCATGCCTCTGTTAGAAAATTTAGACGATTTGATTAAGTTTTACTAAGTATTGCTTAAACATGATTAAGAAGGATTTTAGGAAAATGTGAGGTTTTAGCCACTTTTGATCTATTTTGATTCATTTGGATTGTTGTTTGGTGTTTGTGCTTGCTATTACATGTTGCTATGACTCTATGGTATGTTTTATGATTGATTAGAATAGTTAGATTGGTCGAAAGCGCCGTCGAATGGCATAGAAAGCTCGCTAGAAAGTTGCAGAAATGTGCAGGTTCCGAACCGGATCGGATCGGAGTAGGGGGTCGGATCGGATTTGTGAACTGACCAAGGGGATTCGAACTGGATTGGAACTTGTCACTGGAGGAGGCTTGGCGAGAAGGAAGGCCGTTTACTTAGAGTTGGAGTGGACAAGGGGATCGGATCGGAACTATAAAGAGCGGATCGGATCGGAGTAGGTTGAAGAGCGGATCGGATCGGGGTAAGCTAGGGAGCGAAGCGGGTCGGAGCAAATAAGGGGATGGGATCGGATCGGGCTATGGAGCATGACCGGATCGGAGTAGGCCAGGGGACGAGATCGGATCGGAGTAGGCAAGCTGGAGGAGGGACGAACCGAACCGACTGGAGCGTGACATCCGAACCGAGCCGACGTCTAAGGGGAAGGATCACCGAACCGAACCACACGCAGGAATACACCGTGGAGCATTGCACCGAACCGAACCGTGTTATACGTATATATCCGAACCGAATCGAATTCAGGACCACTCCTATGCGACGACTCTTTTGAAGACCAACTCCAATTCGATCAAAACCCGAGATGCAAAGGAAGTCCAAATGAGGAGCTTTGACTCAGGATCCAGCTGGGAACCAATGAGTGGGCTTCATGATTGGGCTTTGCTGCGGGACGCGTGCCAAGGGGTTATCGACGTCTATAGCTTTGGACCACTATGGTAGGAGGTACGGAGGCGGATTCAGGGCCATTATGGCATTGGTAGAACCAAGGGCTACGACAAATGAAATGGGTCATTGAAATGTTTGATCATGACTCCATATGTTTAGCTTGGTCACAGCAGGGTTCCTTCAAGACGGGATTCGTCGTTACCTCAATTTATCTAGTGTTCCAAGGTGGTAGATGTCGTATGCTTTACGCACTGAGTGAGAGATGTGAGGATGGTTGCCATGGATGATTTGTTTGTTATCATTATGACATACACACCCCACCCCCGTATTCTTTACACTATTTATTATGGCATCTTAGAGTATTGTACGGTATGTGGTACTAACTCTTTGGTTGCAGGTCCAGGTTCAGGTATGGTTTAGTATACCTGTTATCATTCTGTTTAGATGCTTATCGCTCATACCAGGCTTATGTCTGACCCAGAGTTTTATGTCTCCTCTTATTACTCTGGGTGCTCACACGAGCAGACTAGAGACAGGTTAGCTGGTGATGCACGGGTAGATGATCCGGAGACGAGCAGGAGGCTTCCACGTAAAATATATACATAATATTCTCCCTGTATTGTTGAAGATCACTGCTTGGGCATTGGTGGTGCATCTTCTACTTTATCTTTCTTTTGTTTAGAGACAGTAAATTTGGAAAATTGTAATAAGCTGTATTTGAATTTCCGCTGCTCTGATGATGGATGTTGATTTTAGTTATCAGCTTATGCACTGTCTCACCTGTTTTATGTCAAGTATGTTATTATTATATTTTATTCCATGCGCTGTGAGACATTCTACAGGTTCCTTGAATAGTTCATTCCCTTCTTTCCTTTCTTTGGCGACCGTTCCGTGCTAGTCGGGACATGTGTACAGCGCACTTCCGGAGGAAATGTAGGCTGGTGCGGAGCGGGCCGTCACATAATGGATCAATGTTTATCATAGCAACTAGCATCATGAACACTTGCATAACTTGCATAACATCGTGATCATATAGCATAGAGCTTGCATAACTTGCATAACATCATGAACATGTAACATATGACTTGCATAACTTGCATAACATCATGAACATGTAGCATATGACTTGCATAACTTGCATAACATCATGAACATGTAGCATATGACTTGCATAACTTGCATAACATCACAAACACATAGCATATAACTTGCATAACATGCATAACATCATTAATACATAGCATATAACTTGCATAACATGCATAACATCATTAACACATAGCATATAACTTGCATAACTTGCATTGATCCACATTCATAGCCATAACCTCATTATATCCTATCATAATCATTTCAATAATTGGTCATTAAGGCTATAGAAAACTCACAACTTGTTGATTAGCACTCCTAAGAAGAAGATTAAGTTGCTAGAGTTGATTAGAGATTGATTTGAGAAGCTATCTTCCTCTTTAAGTTGATGGAGGCTCCTTCAAGTTGCATTTTGACGGCATGACGGCATTGTATCTATTTTTAGTATGAATTACGGTAGTCTTAGGGTGTATTTATAGAGTAGTTAGGTGTTTTAGGCCATTAGATTAACCCTAAATCAGATTAGAGCCGTCAGATCACGTCCTAGCCACCAAAACACAGCCCAAAAGCCAAGCTGATGCACCCAGGTCACCTGGGCTCGACCAGGGAGGTCGACCCCCAGGTCGACCCTAGGGTCGACTCCCCAGTCGACCTGGTGGGCAGGTCGACTCTCCAGTCGACCCCCAGGTCGACCCCCTGGGTCTGGCGGGATTTTTCCCGCCACTTCTGTAAATTGAAATTTTTGTTTTTAGATCTTTTTTTAAATTTCTGAAAACTTCTTTGGGCCTTATCTGGGTCATACGGACTCTGATTTTCGAAAACTCGGACTCTATTTCGCGTATTTTTCCGAGACGAACGCAATGGCATAGCCCGTTTCCCCTGATTCAGATTTTTAAATTTAATTCTGCCCTGTTTTATATTATAGCTAGTTATTCAACATACGGGGTGTTACAACAAGGCTCTGCTTTTCAATAAAAGTCTCGATCATTTACATCTTGGCATGCCACATTGACATTTCACACCATGCGATCAACAACAACCAATATATAATCTCTGAGCTCATGCGTCTCAGAGAAGGGTGTTAAGCAAGAGAATAAATTCTCCGCCACCAAACAAATATATAGTAAATAGAAATCAATTCCCATAGAATGAAATTCAACGTCAAACACACATCCATTTACAAGTCCGTTCTGGGTCTGAACGAAACCGGAAACACCTTATTCCTCATCCCGTATATCCAATACAGAAGAGAGGTGCTCGCGTATCCGGACAATCAATAAGTACATTCGGACAACTACCACTTTAACCCTTTACTCGGAGCAACCCAATGCCGGGAATCAGTAGTCATCCATTCGATGTGAAGATTGTCGGTCTTCAATCATCATCTTCAATTTAAATCGCCGTATAATTATTTGAAATGAAATTGAACTCGGTCTTTTCAATTAATTCTCGCATATATATAATTCAAACTATTTTATATCGTTAATATTATTTTATAACGATTTATCGCTATTTTTATTTATATAAAAATAGCTTAATTTAATTTAACGACGCTTCGGGTCAATAGGCGGCCTTAGCGCTGCTTTTATCAAAATTTGATTTACACATATCTCGATATCTAACTATTGGACTCTTACAAAATTTATATCGTTGGAAAGATTTTCCCAAAGCGGTCCTAACGTTCCAGTTTTGGGAAAATCCGATGGTAGGATCTTTCGGTATAATCATTTAAAGTTACGATTCCGAAACGCAAACTACCGCGCGCGATTTGTTTAATTTTAATTTGATATATATATATATATATATATATATAATTATATATAAATATAAACCATTTGGCGATTCCACTATCGTGTTTAACACGCCAAATAAATGAATGTTTTAATTTGTACAACCATTTCTACATGTTTTGTAATGTCAAATAAAATGTCTTTATTTACATGACATTTACTAATGACAAATAAAAGAAAATTTTTATTTTCATTACTTGTATGCAATTTCTATTTTTTACTTTAACAAATAAAAAGAAATATTTTATTTGTATATATATAATTTCAATGTACAACGTAACATATAAAATGTTTATTTTAAATTTGCAAACAAATTCTAATGTAAGCATTTTCAATAAAAATGATTCTTTGAATTGCATACGAATTCTAATGTATGCATTTTCAATAAAAATGATTCTTTCACTTTCATACATTGCATACATTTTCAATAAATATGATATTTTCTCTTGCACTCAAATTCTAATGTATGCATTTTCAATAAAAAATGATTGTTTGAATTGCAGACAAATTCTAATGTATGCATTTTCAATAAAAATGATATTTTAACTTGCATACAAATTATAATGCATGCATTCTCAATAAAAATGATATTTTATCTTGCATACAAATTTTAATGTATGCATTTTCAATAAAAATGATCATTTGAATTGCATATGGATTCTAATGCATGCATTTTCAATAAAAAGGATATTTTATCTTTCAATAAAAATAATATTTTATCTTGCATACAAATTATAATGTATGCATTTTCAATAAAAATGATACTTTGGCAAAAATGATAATTTTAATCCAACTAATGTGTTTTGATAAAAATGAATAGTTTATTTCAACAAAATTGAATATTTTATTTCAACTAGTGTGCTTTGACAAAAATGAATATTTTATTTCAACTAGTGTGCTTTGACAAAAATGAATATTTTATTTCAACTATTGTGTTTTGGCAAAAATGAATATTTTATTTCAACTTGTGTGTTTTGACAAAAATGAATATTTTATTTCAACCAGTGCGTTTTGAAAAAAATGTACATTTTTATTCAACTAATGTGTTTTGACAAAAATCTACATTTTTGTTCAACTAATGTGTTTTGACAAAATTGTATATTTTATTCAACTATAATATTTTCACAAAAATGTATATTTTTGTTCAATAATTATTTTTTGACAAAAATGTATATTTTTTCAACCATTATGTTTTGATAAAAATGTATATTTTGTTCCAACCATTATGTTTTGACAAAATGTTCCTTTCTGTTCAACTAAACTATTTTGTTCCAACTAAGCTTTTTGACTAAAATGAATAATTTTGTTTCAACTAAACTATTAAACAAAATTGATAATTTTTGTTTCAACTAAACTATTAAACAAAAGTGATAATTTTTGTTTCAACCAAACTATTAAACAAAAGTGACAATTTTTGTTTAACACAATTCTAAATAACAAAGATGTTAATTTTTGTTTCAACAAGTCTAATAAACAAAATGCTAAACTTTGTTTAACTATTTTCTAATTAACACAACTGTTAATTTTTGAATCAACAAATCTAATAAATACAAAAGGATAATTTTGTTTAACTATTTTCTAATTAACACAAATGTTAATTTTTCATTCAATAATTTTTGTTTAAATATTTTTCTAATTAACACAAATGTTAATTTTTGAATCAACAAATCTAATAAGCAAAAATGATAATTTTTGTTTAACTATTTTTCTAATTAACACAAATGTTAATTTTTGAACCAACAAATCTAATAAACAAAACGCTAATTTTTGTTTAACTAATTTTCTAATTAACACAAATGTTAATTTTTGAATCAACAAATCTAATAAAAAAATGATAATTTTTGTTTAACTATTTTTCTAATTAACACAAATGTTAATTTTGGACTCAACAAATCTAATGAAAAAAATGATAATTTTTGTTTAACTATTTTTCTAATTAACACAAATGTTAATTTTTGTGTCATTAAATCTAATAAACAAAAATGATAATTTTTGTTTAACTATTTTTCTAATTAACACAAATGTTAATTTTTGAATCAACAAATCTAATAAACAAAAATGATAATTTTTGTTTAACAATTTTTCTAATTAACACAAATGTTAATTTTTGAATCAACAAATCTTATAAGCAAAAATTATAATTTTTGTTTAACTATTTTTCTAATTAACACAAATGTTAAATTTTGAATCAACAAATCTAATAAATAAAAATGGTTATTTTTATTTAACTATTTTTCTAATTAACACAATTGTTAATTTCAACAGATCTACATAACACACCAATCACAGATCAAATCACGTACGACAATCAACAGAATATTACAGCGTATGAGTAGTACCTCAATTATGATTAGTAAATTTTAATTATATAATAAAAAGAATAAAATTTCTCATAGTTGGTTTTAATTCGGAATAATTCAGAATCGAATTTTTGTCCAAAATCTGATCTGCTCTGAATCTATTCTAATCAGTCCAGAAATGTAGATCTCGGACTCACGATCGCAACGCTTCTGAAATTATTCAATTTCGAGTTCATATGCATTAGTTATGAATTAATATAGGTAGATAACATTTTAAATTAAATTAATAAAATATTAAAATAGGTTTTACCCTTCTTCCTCAATCAACAGAACAAGGCCGACACTTTTTCAATTTTATTCCGATTTAGGGTTCCACTTTCCGATCAATCCTTTCAACTTCGAAGCGATCCGACTATGCCACGCCGAAGAGGGAAGAGCAGCTTTCATAGGGGGGCCTACGCGATCGAGCTCGGTTATGGCCTGGAGAGGGTTTAGGCCATAAACGGCGGCGGGTTTAGGGGATCGGTTCTCGAGATTTACAGCTCGAGGGTGGATCCAACTGTATAGATGTGAAGAGGGTGAAAAACTCTACGATTTTGTCAAAAGAAGGGAGGGGTTTCACTAATTGGATGGAGAGAAATTGAGGAATGAAATTCGGTAAATTTAGGCCAAAAATTTGAAGAAGGCGGCGGCTACTATTCTGAATTAGGGTTTGGGTTCTAAGTTATTTATAATATTATAATATTAAATTCTTAGTTTTGCAAATAAACCCGTTAAGTCTCAGTAGCTCCAGTTTCAGTCCAACGAGAGTTGTTTACACCCAAATTCCCCCGTTGCGGACATAATAGGCTAGGTCCCGTCAGCCCAATCGATCGATTTTAGTCCGTTTTCTTTAAATTAAAATTTAAATCATTTATTTATTTAATTCGATCGTACATTTAAATTTACCGGGGCCACATACGGACTCTGAAAATTCCCGAAAAATAAATCTAGCTATGTTTTGATGATACGGTCCTAACAAAATTAATTTCACCGAATTTGGAGACCGTTTGAAAAATGACCCTTTTAACGGTCGATTAAATTCAATCGAAAATATCGAACATAGTTTAATTTACCACGCTCACATATTAATTCCAAAAATTATGGAAAATTAAACTTAGCAATAATTTGACATTTCGGATCCGACCAAATTGGTTTCGTCAAAAATAGAGATCGTTTGTAAAATGACTATTTTTAATAGCTTTGATATTATTTAAAAATGGAATTTTTAAATTCTGGCACATTTTCTAACCAAATTCTTTAAAATAAAAATTTTAAATTGGTTCTGATTTTCCAAGTTGTTACAATCTCCCCCACTTAAAAGCTTTTCGTCCCCAAAAAGAAAATAATTATAAAGTAGGAAATATGTTTGGAAAATGCAACATATTGTAAATGTACCTCTACACAAGAGTTACTCGGAGATGTCCACTCTGCACTTGAGATAAGCCTGTTTGATGCTATCCTCAGTCTCCCATGTACAATCTCTAGGATCCCTGCTCTACTGCACTTTGACTAAGTGGATCCTCTTGTTCCTCAAAACTCAGGTCTCTCTGCCAACAATTTTCACTGGCTCCCTTCTTACAGTTAAGCTCGGGGTAATCGCCAAATCTTGTTGTGTTGCTTCCTCCACAACCAAGTCTAGATCATGTACATGCTTCCGGAGTTGAGACACATGGAATACATCATGCACCCTGGTAACCAGTCAGGCAACTGCACCCTATAAGTGAAAGTTCCAATCCTTTCGAGAATAGGAAATGGACCAATGAATCTCGGCGCCAACTTCCCAGTCTTCCCAAAATGAATTACACCTCTCAGTGGGGAAACCCTCAAGTACATACAATCACCAACAAACAACTCTAAATCCCTTCTTCATGAGTCTGCATAGCTCTTCTATTGGCTCTGAGCAGTCAGTAGTCGCTTCTTAATAAAATCAACTTTATCTAATGCTTCACGAATCATGTCGGGACCCAATACTAATCGATTGCCTGGTTCCACCCAACATGCGGGAGATCTGCATGGCCTGCCATATAAAGCTTTAAATGGCGACATCTGCAAGATTGCTTGGTAACTATTATTATAAGAGAAATCAACCAAGTGCAAGTGATCTTCCCATGACCCGCCAAAATCAAGAATGCATGCTCGCGACAAGTCTTCTAATATGCGGTTCACTCTCTCATTCTGGCCATCTCTCTGAGGATGATAAGCGGTGCTCAGATTCAACTTGGTCCCAAGCTCCTCTTGGAATGCTTCCTAGAATTTACTAGCAAATATCAGATCGCGATCACTCTGAAATAAAGCTGCGCCAGACTTCGAGCTGTTCTATTAGATCTGAAAGGAATAAAATGGGCGGTCTTTGTGAAACAATCTGCAATCACCCATATACTATCATTCCTTTTTCTGGTCTGGGGCAAGCCATCAATGAAATCCTTAGAAATTTGGTCCCACTTCCAACTTGGAACCTTTAGCGGTTGCAACAATCCTGCGAGCTTCTGTTGATCGCTTTTGACTTGTTAACAGGTGGAACATCTAGCAACATATATAGAAATGTCTCCTTTCATCGCCTTCCACCAGAATGTACGCTTAAGATCGTGATACATCTTGCTTACTCGTGGATGGATGCTAAGTTTAGATTTGTGACATTCATCCATAACTTCTCTTTTGAGCTCAGGAATATCTGGCACACATATTCGCCCTTGTAGTCTAAGAGTCCCCTTACTGTCAATTTGGAAGCTTGATGCTTCACCCTTTCGAACTCACTCTCTAATCATATGAATAAACTTATCGTTTTTCTGAAGAGCAGAGATCTTATCCATTAATGTAGGTGTAATGATAAGGCTGGCAATGATAAGATTGGCGCTGTTCTCATTCTTCCTTCTGAGCGCATCGACTACAACATTGGCTTTCCCTGGAGTATATAGGATGTCCAGATCATAGGCCGCAAGAAATTCTAACCAACGTTGCTGTCTGAAATTCAAGTTCCTTTGGGTGAATAGATACTTCAAGGATTTATGATTAGTATATAATTCGAACTTCTTACCCAAAAGATCGTGCCGCCATATCTTCAACGCAAACACGATGGCCATCAACTCAAGATCATGAGTGGGATATCTTTTCTCATGCGGATTCAACTGACGGCTAGCATATTCAACTACTTTGCCCCTTTGCATTAACACCACACTGATGCTTTCAATAGAAGCATCAATATACACTGTCAAATCTTGGTTGCCATCAATAATGGTCAACACATGAGCAGTGGTCAACCTCAGTTTCAGCTCTTGGAAAGCTGCCTCACATTCTAGTGTCCAAATAAACTTTGTATGCTTCTTAGTAAGCTTCGTTAATGGACAAGATAGTTTTGAAAAATCTTTAATGAATTTCCAATAATATCCAGCCAATCCTAAGAAACTTCTGACTTCTGTAGGAGTGCTAGGCTACTTCCAATCTTGGTTGGCTGAGATCTTGCCTGGGTCTACTGAAATGCCTTTCTTCAATACAACATGGCCGAGGAATTTCACTTCTTCTTGCCAGAATATACATTTTAGGAATTTAGCTTTCAATACATTCTTTCTCAAAATTTCCAAAACTTCTTTCATATGCTTTTCATACTCGGTAGTGGATTTAGAGAAGATTAAGATATCATTGATGAAAACCAGTACGAATTTATTCAAGACATCGCAGAATACTTTGTTCATCAGATCGACAAAGTAGGCTAGAGCATTACATAAACCGAATGACATTACTAGCCATCATAGAATAAGTGTGGCCCTCTAAAAGCTGTCAAAGAAACACATCTTCGGTAATGCGCAATTGATGGAAGCTGTAGCTAGGTCCATCCTATAGAATACTTGCGCTTCATTTAAGCGGTCCAACAGATCATCAATATGCGGCAATGGATACTTGTTTTTCAGCGTTTTCTTATTGAGATCACGACAATCCACACATAGTCTGAGAGTACCATCTGACTTTGGGACAAGCACCACTGCTGCACCCCAATTTGAGAAGCTAGGCCTGATTAGACCCTTCCACAAAAGCTGTTTAGTTTGATTGCTCAGCTCCTCTTTTTCTTTCAGCGTCATTCTCCGAATAGGATGCACAACAGGCCTTCATTCATAACTAAGTCAATCCTGAAGTCAATTTCTCTGCGTGGAGGTAAGCTATCAACTTCTTCAAACACATCCACATAATCTTTGACGATAGGAATTTTTTCAATAGAAGTAGGAGTGACTTTTAGAGAAGACCAGAATTCTTTCCTATCAGTTGCTGAGCCGTGGCATGGTATAAATATATCTCCGAGCTTCGTTTTAACTTTGACAATTCTTTCAGCACATCTAACTTCGGCCTCATGTCTTGTTAACCAATCCAACCCAAGGATAACATCATACTCAGAAAAATTCGTGATTATCAAATTGATAAGAAATTAGTAACGAGAGTAGGAGATCGACACTCTACAGTATAAACCGAGAACAAGAGAACCTCCTATCGGATTATGGACACTAATTGATTCTTTAAGATTTCTTGTTTTAAAATTTAACTTTTTAATTGTGTCACTAGAAATGAAACTACGTGATGCACCAATGTCAAATAATACGATAACAGGAATATTCTTAATGGTAAGGGTACCTCCCAAGACATCTGGTTTACCTGCTCCTTCAGAAGAAGCTGGTGCAGCTGCTTCATCATATACATGAGGCACCTCAGATTTCTTCAGTAGTGGACAATTCTTGATAAGATTCCCTGGCTTGTGGCAATTAAAGCATCCCCTGGTGTCACGAGAATTCTGTCTGGGCCCTGACTCATTTCTCCTTGGCCTTTTTGGAGCTCGGCATTCGTAATCAAAGTGTCCCATCTTCTAACAATTAAAGCATCTCACCTTAGCCTTATTATTTCCTTGAGGCTTGGCGGCTGAAGAGTTGCTCGCCTCGGGTTTCTTGTCAGCCTGCTTCCTCTTGTTGTTATTTTGTTTTTTCTCTCGATCTTGTTGAGAATTCCTGTCATTTTCTTCATATCAGCAAGCCATCTTGACCAGTGGAAGCTTAATGTGTGTTGTCACTCTGTTCAGATACTTCCTGGGAAGGCCATTAGTGAATCTCTTATTCTTCAGGAAGGGGTCCCGAATTAATTCAGAAGCATAACGTGAGAGCTCTTCAAACTTCTGCACATACTTAGAAACAGTCTTATCTCCTTGCTGCAAGTTGGCAAACTGATCGTGAAGACGCTCCACTTCTTGCGGAGGAATAAACTTCTCGTTATAGAGTTCCTTGAATTTGGCCCAAGACATATCAGTCCCATTATTTCCAATTATGACCGTCTCCCACCAATTTTGAGCCTCATCTTTCAATAGCCACGATGCCATAAAATGCTTGCCGTGGTCTTCAAGTTCTTAGCCTCCAAATATCTTCTCGCAATCCTTGAGCGTTGCCTGAGCTCCTATTACTGTCTCTCATCCTGTGAATGACACACCACCTAAATTCCTGAACTTCTTGGCTACCTTGTCCGAGTCAAGAGGCTGTGGGGGGTGGAGGTGGTGGTGTCACAGACTCGGGAGTGCGCTGCCCCTGAGCAATGGGGGTTTCATCCCTTATAGGTCCTCTGGCCCCGCCTCTACCATAGGCTCATGCTCTAGTGCTCATTTTCAGTCAGTTCTGTACCATCAAGGAAAGAGTCAGACCAACAGAAAGGATAAATTTTAAAGGAAAGGCAAAAGTAAGGACATATGGAAAGATGATTAATGTAGTGACTGATTATTGTGTGTTATTCTGCTGTGCTCATTCTAGAACATTACTAATCCTACCTCCAATGAGCCACTCGCCTTAGAATACTGCAGATTTTATCTAGATGAATTGTTTTAAATATGTCATACTCCGAAGCTAAGGTTAACCTTTAGCTCTGATACCAACTGTGATGACCCCAAACTTCCATAGTACGAAAGTAAGGTTAATCATTGGAATATAACATATTTACAATAACAACAGATCTCAGATAACAATATAACACATAAATCATTGCAGCGGAAATAGAAACGTCATCAACATCACAACATCAAAACATCAAAGTGGCACAGTTACAGGATACAACTTAGCAAATAGAAAGTCCCAGCAAATAGAAATAAGTCTAAAACTCCATCAAGTACATCATAGATAAAGGATGTCAAAATGTCTCAAAGTAGAAATAAAAAGATAAAAATGTTCTTCATCTCCTTTCCATAAGCATGCTCCAATCCAGCATATGTGCATAATAACCTGAACTTGCCACTTGGCTGCCCGTGTGAAAAAGAGGGCACCCGAGTTTGCAAAGTGAAACAAACTACGAGTCAGTCATGGGACTGGTATGAGAAATCTTTCCAAACTTATCTAACAATATGGCTAATTATATGACCACACCGCTAATGCGGAACGAGTTTACTCCATTGGATTGCCAGTGCATAAACTAACTAAATTTTTATTCAAAACAACGCAATGCTTTTTAGGAAAATGAAATCATTATAAGACTCAAGTCCCATCACACAATGCAACGCAAACTGTAGGATAGAGTTTTACCTTATAATGACCAAACATGCTTGATATGTAGAAAATAATATTTTAATATTATTATTAGTGTCTAATCAGTTTTAAAATACTTTCAAAGTAAATGTATCAATCCTAGACGGCATAGTACCCCATCCTACTATATCGCCATATATAGGTTTACAATCAAAACCGTAATGTCGTATTGGAAGTTGAGTTTCCATTATGAGTCGAGGCTAGGGATGGCTCCTCACCGATTCGAGACACTCTAGCAAATGCTTTAGGATTCAGACGCTGGCGAACCCTTGGATGCGGTAGGGCCGGTCCACAAATACTTTAGTGGATTAATTATTCCTGAACAATGCGTTTCCCAGTCCTATTGGACCTATCAATTGGCCACTATCAACCAATATATCCAAGGCGCCTCATAATCCATCATCCATATAAGTAAAAGGTCAGGGCTCGCAAAACCCTGATACCACTTCTAGCTAGAAAGAAACGCATGCACTCCCTATGGTCCTTATCACATTTTTGACTCATACCGGGGTGTGAGGCTCACGAAGTTACGCTATACACAAAGCTATGCCTAAACAGGTTGTGCTTTGATCATCTACCACAAGGCTCTGCTATTCAACAAAAGCCGCAATCATTTGCATCTTGGCATGCCACATTGACAATTCACGCCACGCGATCAACAACTATCAATATATAACCTCTGAGCTTGTGCGTCTCAGAGAAGGGTATTATGCAAGAGAATAAATTCTCCGCCACCAAACAGATATATATTAAATAGAAATCAATTCACGTAGAATGAAATTCAACGTTAGACACACATCCATTTACAAGTCCGTTCTGGATCTGAACGAAACAGGAGACACCTTATTCCTCATCCTGTACGTCCAATACGGAAGAGAGGTGCTCACTTATCCCGACAATCAACAAGTACATCCGGGCAACTACCACTTTAACCCTTTACTGGGAGCTACCTAATGTCGGGCATCAGTAGTCATCCATTCGATGTGGAGATCGCTGGTCTTCAATCACCATCTTCAATATCTTCAATTTAAATTGAAGTATAATTATTTGAAATGAGAGTGAACTCGGTCTTTTCAAATAATTCTCGTATATATATAATTTAAACCATTTTATATCGTTAATATTATTTTATAACGATTTATCACTATTTTTGTTTATATAAAAATAGCTCAATTTAATTTAATGATGCTTCGGGTCAATAGGCAGCCCTGGCGCTTCTTTTATGTAAATTTAATTTATACATATCTCGAAATCTAACCGTTGGATTCTAACAAAATTTATATGGTTGGAAAGATTTTCCCAAAGTGGTCCTAATGGTTCCAGTTTTGGGAAAATCCAATGGTAGGATCTTTCGATATAATCATTTAAAGTTACGATTCCGGAATGAGAACTACCACACGCGATTCGTTTAATTTTAATTTATATATATAATTATATATAAATATAAACCATTCGGCGATTCCACTAACGTGTTTAACACGCCAAATAAAGGAATGTCTTAATTTGCTTAACCATTTCTACATGTTTTGTAATGTCAAATAAAATGTCTTTATTTACATGACATTTACTGATGACAAATAAAAGAAAATTTTTATTTTCATTACTTGTATGCAATTTCTATTTTTGACTTTAACAAATAAAAAGAAATATTTTATTTGTGTATATATAATTTCAATGTACAACATAACATATAAAATGTTTATTTTAAATTTGCATACAAATTCTAATGTATGCATTTTCAATAAAAAATGATTCTTTGAATTGCATACAAATTTTAATGTATGCATTTTCAATAAAAATGATTCTTTCACTTTCATACAAATTCTATTGTATACATTTTCAATAAAAATGGTATTTTATCTTGCATACAAATTCTAATGTATGCATTTTCGATAAACATGATTCTTTGAATTGCATACAAATTCTAATGTATGCATTTTCAATAAAAATGATATTTTAACTTGCATACAAATTCTAACATATGCATTCTTAATAAAAATGATATTTTATCTTGCGTACAAATTCTAATATATGCATTTTCAATAAAAATGATTCTTTGAATTGCATACAAATTCTAATGTATGCATTTTCAATAAACAGGATATTTTATCTTCCAATAAAAATGATATTTTATCTTGCATACAAATTATAATGTATGCATTTTCAATAAAAATGATAATTTTAATCCAACTAATATGTTTTGATAAAAATGAATATTTTATCTCAACTAATGTGTTTTGAAAAAAATGAATACTTTATTTCAACTAGTGTGTTTTGACAAAAATGAATATTTTATTTCAACTACTGTGTTTTGACAAAAATGAATATTTTATTTCAACTAGTGTGTTTTGACAAAAATGAATATTTTATTTCAACTAGTGTGTTTTGACAAAAATGAATATTTTATTTCAACTAGTGTGTTCTGACAAAAAATGTACATTTTTATTTAACAAATGTGTTTTGACAAAAATGTACATTTTTATTCAATTAATGTGTTTTGACAAAAATGTACATTTTATTCAACTATTATATTTTTACAGAAATGTATATTTTTGTTCAACAATTATATTTTTACAAAAATGTATATTTTGTTTCAACAATTATGTTTTAACAAAAATGTATATTTTGTTTCAACCATTATGTTTTGACAAAAATGTATATTTTGTTTCAACTATTATGTTTTGACAAAATGTTCATTTTCGTTCAACTAAACTATTTTGACAAAAAGGAATATTTTTGTTCCAACTAAGCTTTTTGACTAAAATGAATATTCTTGTTTCAACTAAACTATTAAACAAAAGTGATAATGTAACAACCCGGAAATGCGAGCCAGTTTAAAATTTTTATTTTGGCAATTATAACGAATTTTGAACATTTGAAATGATTTATTTTAAATAATATCGACGAGAAATTTATTTTGAATAGAATTAGAACGTATATATTTATATACGTCGTCGTTAAAATATAAATATTTATTTTAAATTATAAAAGGAATTGAAAATGGCGCGGTAGTTCGATTATTCGATTTCAAATTTCAATTGAATGTACCGGGTGCAAAAAAAACCGGATTTTAACGAAACCAAAAATATTAGAATCTATTTGATAATATCTTTCCAAGAATCCAAGAAATTGAAATTTCATAGCGGGAATCAAAAGTTACACCCAGTTGAAAATTCAGAATAGTCGCTATGGAATTTTGGCCCTTAAAGACGGAAATTTTGCAAACGTCCTCTGTTTTCGATGAAACCACTTTTGTTGGATCCGCGATGTCAAATTATTGCTAGATTCCAAATTTCATAATTTTTTGAATCAATATGTGAGCGTGGCAGAGGAAAACGCGTTTGACCAGTTCAGTTGATTTTAATCGACTGGAAAATGACCATTTTTCCAACGGTCTCAGAATTCGACGAAACTAGTTTTGTTAGGACCGTATCGTTAATACAAAGCTAGAAAATATTTTTCGGGAATTTTTAAAGTCCTTATGTGACCCCAGTAAAGTGAAATGCGCGTTCAAATCCAATATATAGAGTTATATTTTGATTGTGACGAAAACTAGTTGAAACGATCGATTTAGCTTACGATACATATCCCAATGAGTTCGGAATGGGGGTAGTTAGCTATGGACGACAGGCGGTGGGTCTCGTTTCGTGGTCAAAATAAAAAGTACCTTTTTGAAATTAAAAATAAATAATATATATATATATTATAACTCTTCCTTTCCCTCTCCTCTCTCCTCATACCTCAGATCGATTTAAAATAAAAAAAAAGGGCGCTCATGCCCTAGCCCTCCCGCCACCGCCCAAGGCCGCGCCGATCACGTCGCCCCCCTCTCCTCTTCTACCTCCCCTCCTCCGCCTCCTTTCTTCTCCTCCTCCCCTTCTTCTTCTTCGACTGCGCACCCAACCTCGAGCCCCCCCAAACCCTTCTGAAGCCCACGCTGCAGCCTCCCCTCCTCCTGGCGTCGGCACAGCGCCACCAACGACCACCCAAAACCCAGCGCCCCTCCTCTTAGCCACTGTAAGATTTTTATTTATTTATTTATTTTAATTTATGTTAAATAATTAGTTTGATGTAATAAAAAGCATTATTTAAATCAGATTTTTTTCTTCTTTTCATACATTATCATGGAACTCAAATGGGGTTTTCATACGTACAAAGATTGGATGCATTTTCGGTTTTTAACGCATGAAAAATATGATTTTTATGGTTGAATGGTAATAGATAAAGGAAAAGGTTTAATCTTTTAAAAGGAAAGGGTTTGATCTTTAAAGTGAAAGTGATTTGAAAATATATATTAAGTTGAAATGGAAATAAAGAAAATAGAATTTCTAGCGAAGTTAAAATAGAAAAGATCGTATTTTTAAAAGTGAAAAGATCATATTTTATAAATGGAAAAGAGGGGATTTTTATTAATCTAAAAGTTTGATTTTTCTTTATATGAATAGAGGATATAAAGATATTATTTTTATACGAGTAGCAAGTTAAAAATATAATTTTTATAATATAGGAAGGTTAAAAATATAATTTTTATACTAGTGGCATATTGTAAATATGATTTTTATATAATATAGATAATAGAGATATGATTTTTATTATATATACGTTGAAATAGAAATGTGATTTTTATAGCGATGATATAAAAATTCGATCTTTATATTAGAAGTTTATATAAAAATATAATTTTTATATGGAGAATAGCGTGATAAAAATATAATCTTTATTATATAAACATAGACGTAAAAAAAAAACAGAATTTTTATCTATATAGTAACGATGTAAAAATAGAGTTTTTATCCATATGGAGTGATTATAAAAGTATGATTTTTATATACATAGCAACAATATAAAAATGTGATTTTTATATATGTAGTGGCTACGGGCAACGAAAGTGACAAAAGGCGAGAATAGCGACGACTTCTACACAAGAAGAGTCGAGGCGTTTGGATTAGCTATTGGTGAGAACTTCTCACTTTAAACTTTCCTTTCTAGTTTAAATTATATACTAGGATGCAGACGGTGCTTAGCAGCACTCGACACCCGTCGTCCACAGACCATGGACGGCTTTTATGCTTGTTTGTTATGCTGTGAATTTGTTTGTGATGTTGATGTGAAATAGATAATGAAAATATTCATGTGAGGAAATAAATTAATTATCGTTGAAAATATAATTTTTAACGTGAAAATGAATTTAGTGAATGTGAATAAATAAATATTCATTTACAAACCGGACAGTTTGTTTATGTACACCTATTTGAAGGAAATTGATTGGGATGATAAATTTTACACATCACCCAACTGCACAAATAATATTCAGTGTTTGTTGATTTGAAACCCCACACGGGTGTTGGGATGATATTTGGCGTACACTAATCCCAATTATTTAATTGTATATCGATTGATTGATCGACAGGCTGTGTAAGTGTTAATTATTTATATTTAATGCTTATGCAGTTGTGTGGTGCACTTTGGATGACGGTTGATTGTTTATCGTTGCTATTATATACATGTGTTGTATGGAATCCATATAATTAACGTTATATGGTAATTGATTGGGCCTCATTCCAATCGGGAAAATAAAGAATATAATAGAATATATTCATGTGTTGAATAGAATAAATGCTCATGTGTTGAGAATATTTATGTGTTGAAACTATTCATGTGTTGAGTAAAATATTTTAACAATAAAATTTACATCTTTATCATATTTACGATTAGAAACTACTTTACAGTAGGAGTCTAATTAAAAATCAAACGATAGATACCATAATTTTATAAAATATGTTGCATAACAAAAATAGTCATGTGTTGACAATACTCATGTGTTGAGATTAGTCAGGTGTTGAAAGAAATATATATTCATGTGTTGAATAGAATAAATATTAATTTGTTGAGTAGAATAAAAAATTTATTGAAATATATAAAGTCGTGTTGATTAGAGTTGCTCTATTTTGACGTGAACGATATTTATATCGATTATAGTCTTTTATAATGAATATAGAAAAGGAGTGATTTCAAAATATAACGTTTTGAAAATATTATCATTTATATAGTAATGATATGAAATATTCAATTTTGATTTGAAATTGAATATAGAGTTGGAATGGTTTTGAAAATGAATTTAAAATGATTTATAAAATACTTTTTAAAAAGGAGAGCGACGAAATATATATAATATATATATTATATATATAATGGCCTGAATAGAACGCGCCGCGTCGCGGCAGTTCGTGAATTTCGACCATTGACTTCGAATTGACGTTGCGGGAGATCCAACCGTCGGATTCTCCTAAAACCGGAACCGTTGGGTTCGTATCGAAAAGAGCTTTCCAATGAATATTAGAAATTTGAAATCTAACTGTTGGATTTGGAATTATGTCCAAATCAATTTTGGAAAAGGTCGCTGTAAGTGCAGTTCGATGGCCGTTGATGGAAATCAACTGTACGGGCCTTGATAAAATTATTAAAAATATCTATAATTTGTGTAAAATCACAATATGTGAATTGGAAAGAACTGGGATGAAAAATTCCATATTTGAAAGGATAAAAATATATTTTTATCGAAATGAACTAGTTTTGAACTAGAATTAAAATCAATTTATTTTTGAAATAAATAAATTGAATTAGAATTGGTTTTGAAATTAACCAGAATTTCCAATATATATAAAGTGAAGTGGATTTGAATCGAAATTGTCTTTGGAATATTTCGATGTTGGATTTCGTGATTATACAGATATTGTTATGGGAATTTGAAAGATATATTTATATCGTTATTTCCAATACGATATTTGTTGGTTTCAGAATTTGATATTGAATATAAGCCGGTATATTTTCTAATCAGAGCCTTGTATTTAATATCAAATGTGATTTGGGTTTATCGTGAATCGTGTTTCAGATGACATTGGTTCTTTAACCCAGTTAAAGACAGGATATTGATTTTTGAGAAGATTAAAACTATTTGGAGTTTTAATGAATCTTTAAATAGATTGAAAGTGAATTGATAATTTAAACTATCAAATCTGAAAAGTGATCGAGAATGGAGTATCCCCAGTTTTGCTCCAAGGCGATAGTTAAACCTTTAATTAGATTTGAACGTGAAATGGTAATTAATTTTACCGATAGCACCATTGTGTTAGATATGGAGTATTACCAGTTTTGCTCAAGGGGATGAATAGGTTGGGATTGGGAAATAAAATAAATAATTACTTCGGTGTGGTTCGCTAATCCCAACTAGTTTGAAATGATATCCAAAGGAAGATTAAAGAATATTCTGAATTGGAATGAGGCGTATGTTGTGTTTGTGTAACACGTGTTTATTATATACGCGGGTTATTTGGAAAGGTCGGGTTTATACCCATTCTGAATAACCGATTCGACGAGATGTCGAAGATGAAGACGGTGGTTGAAGACCGGAAGTCTTCACATCGTTTGGGTGATTACTGATGATCTCGATTGGGCTATACACCCAAGATGAGGGAAACAGTTGGTGGCCGTCCAGACGTACTTGGAGATGGATGGATATGCGAGGAAAGTGCCTTCGGTTTCGTTCAGACCCAGAATGAACTTGTAAATGGACTTTGTGTCTGACATTAGATTTTATTCTGTGTTGATTGATCTCTATTAAATATACATCTGTTTGGCGGCGGAGAATTTATTCTCTTGCTTAACGCCCTTCTCTGAGACGTACGAGCTCAGAGGTTGTATATCGATGGACATCAGTCGCATAGAGTAAATTGCCTGTGTGGCACGCCTAAGTGGCAAATGATCAGGGCTTTTGTTGAAAAGCAAAGTCTTGTGGTTGATGATCAAAGCACGGCCTGTATGGCGCAGCTTTGTGTATAACGTGAATTCGCGAGCCTCACACCTCGGTATGAGTCAAAAACGGGATACAGACCATTGGGAGAACACGACATTTCTTTCTAGCTATGGGTGATGTCAGTGACCTACCAGCCCTGACATTTATATACTTTTTACCTGTGTGGATGTTGGAATGCGAGGCGCCTCGGATATAGGTCTATTAGGACCGGGAAACGTGTGTTGAGGAATTGCCAATCCTCCAAAGTTAGGTGAGGACCGGCCCAACCGATTCCAAGGACCAAAGTGGGGTCCTGAGACATTTGCTAGAGTGTCTCGAACGGATAGGAGCTTTCCCCTTGCCTCGACTCATGATGGAATCCAATTTCCAATACGTTATAATTCGGTTTTATTTGTAGAACCTAGTATGGCGACATAGTGGTATGGGTCATTCATGCCGCCTATGATTGATATTTATGATTGAAATTGTTTTGACACTATACATTTATTATAGTATCAAATAATGTGTTTTAAACGTATCAAGCATGCTTTGGCTATTATAAGGTAAAAACCCTATTCTCCGGCTTGCGTTGCATTGTGTGATGGGACCTGGGTCTTACAATAGCTTCATTTTTCTTTATTTAGCATTGCACTGTTTGTTTTATGCACTGGTATTCTTGGGAGGAAACCCATTCCGTGTTATACGGCGTGGTCCCTTGATTTACCGAACTTTAAAATAAAGATTAATAACTGTTTTAGTTCTCACACCAGTCACATGACTGACGTGGAGTTTATTGTTTTAAGCTAAACTTTGGGTGCCCTTATTTTCGACACGGGCAGCTAGTAGTTTTGGTTTTGCAGATTTATATTCACAGGATCCTGATTTACAGCTGGAACGATACTCGGAAAGCTCTGTATCCGTGTATTATTTCTAGTTGAGTATTGTATTATTTTCCGCTGCTTTGTAATTTATTGTAATCTCTGATATTTGTAGAATGTATATTTATTCATACTCTGTATATTCTTGTATCTGATGGAATTGTTGTAATAAACAATGAAATGTTCTTCTGTTTGCATTCCAATTTGTCCTGTTCTCAAAACGAACAGGGGTTCCGAACGGTCTTTGTCGGTTTAACGACCGATTCGGATCGAGCGAAATTCCTTACCATTATAGTTTGTATCAGAGCTTTGGTTTACAGAGCTCGAGAACAAGACACATTAGAACCATACGAAAGAATTCATTAGATATTGGATTAGTAATATCCAATTAGAATGACTCGTTAGAGACAGGATCAGTAGTATCCTAGAGCGAGTGTGAAGAGTATATTTTTCAAATGAAAACGAACTTTGTTTTGAAAATTTAAATCATTTTAAACGTATTTGAATATTTATTTATTTTGAATTTGGACAATCCAATATATAAAGGTTTTGCATATACGCGTCATGAACGTATATTCGAAGTTTTAATATACTGGATAGATATAGAATCACATTCTAGACAACCGGGGATGGTTCTGATGATGGTGCATCATCATCAGTATTCATATTCGAGTTTCGAAGGGGTGATATCTATATATTTCCATTCGATTGGTGTGAGAACCAAAACTTACATAGATTTATTTGTTGTGATTTGGCATCAAAAACATGATTTTTTACTATATATCAAAATTATGAATTTGGAATTCTAATTCACTAATTGATTGATGGTTGTGTTGTTTGTTTATTTGTTTGATAATTTTGAGCCATTATGCCTAATTGCACCAAATATTGAATTGTATTGAAAATTAGTCGCAATTGCATGCATATAAATGTACTTACATTGAACAGGTCATAGCAAGGAGGCTCAGAGAAATAAAATTTGTTTGCCCGACAAATAGGTACATGTTTACCATAATTTACTGTTTTGTTTGGGTGATGATGATTTTATGAGCCGATTGGCTTTTTATTTTTCTTTTTGAGATCAGAGGGCCTGTATGGCAATTTCGGGATTTTCCCGGTGCTCCCGGTGCAGGGGAGGTTATTGCGAAATTTAGGGTGTTAGCCAATTTTTTGAAAAATTTGAAAAGTTCTTAGAAACTGAAAAGTTGAAGAACTTAAGTCGTAACGGAAAAACTGGAAGTTGAGTTGATTAGCTGAACGACTTTCGGCTTCGTTCCTTTTCGGGGACGAAAAGTTTTAAGTGGGGGAGATTGTAACAACCCGGAAATGCGAGCCAGTTAAATTTTTTTATTTTGGCAATTATAAAGAATTTTGAACATTTGAAATGATTTATTTTAAATAATATCGATGAGAAATTTATTTTGAATAGAATTAGAACGTATATATTTATATATGTCGTCGTTAGAATTTAAATATTTATTTTAAATTATAAAAGGAATTGAAAATGGCGTGGTAGTTCGATAATTCAATTTCAAATTTCAATTGAATGTACCGGGTGCAAAATAAACCGTATTTTAACGAAACCAAAAATATTAGAATCTATTTGATAATATCTTTCCAATGAATCCAAGAAATTGAAATTTCAAAGCGGGAATCAAAAGTTACGCCCAGTTGAAAATTCAGAATAATCGCTATGGAATTTTGGCCCTTAAAAATGGAAATTTTGCAAACGACCTCTGTTTCCGACGAAACCACTTTTGTTGGATCCGCGATGTCAAATTATTGCTAGGTTCCAAATTTCATAATTTTTCGAATCAATATGTGAGCGTGGCATAGGAAAACGCGTTTGACCAGTTTCAATTGATTTTAATCGACTGGAAAATGACCATTTTTCCAAAGGTCTCAGAATTCGACGAAACTAGTTTTGTTAGGACCGTATCGTTAATATGAAGCTAGAAAATATTTTTCGGGAATTTTTAAAGTCCTTATGTGACCCCAGTAAATTGAAATGCGCGTTCAAATCCAATATATAGAGTTATATTTTGATTTTGACAAAAACTGATCGAAACGATCGATTCAGCTTACGATACATATCCCATTGAGTTCGGAATGGGGGTAATTAGTTGTGGACGACCGGCGGTGGGTCTTGTTTCGAGGTCAAAATAAAAAGTACCTTTTTGAAATTAAAAATAAATAATATATATATTATAACTCTTCCTTTCCCTCTCCTCTCTCCTCATACCTCAGATCGATTTTAAAAAAAGGGCGCTCGTGCCCTAGCCCTCCCGCCACCACCCAAGGCAGCGCCGATCACGTCGGCCCCCTCTCCTCTTCTACCTCCCCTTCCTCCGCCTCCTTTCTTCTCCTCCTCCCCTTCTTCTTCTCCGACTGCGCACCCAACCTCGAGCCCCCCCAAACCCTTCTGAATCCCACGCTGCAGCCTCCCCTCCTCCTGGCGTCGGTACAGCGCCACCAACGACCACCCAAGACCCAGCGCCCCTCCTCTTAGCCACTGTAAGATTTTTATTTATTTATTTATTTTAATTTATGTTAAATAATTAGTTTGATTTAATAAAAAGCATTATTTAAATCATTTTTTTTCTTCTTTTCATACATTATCTTGGAACTCAAATGGGGTTTTCATATGTACAAAGATTGAATTGATTTTCGGTTTTTAACGCATGAAAAATATGATTTTTATGGTTGAATGGTAATAGATAAAGGAAAAGGTTTAATCTTTTAAAAGGAAAGGGTTTGATCTTTAAAATGAAAGTGATTTGAAAATATATATTAAGTTGAAATGGAAATAAAGAAAATAGAATTTCTAGCGAAGTTAAAATAGAAAAGATCGTATTTTTAAAAGTGAAAAGATCATATTTTATAAATGGAAAAGAGGGGATTTTTATTAATCTAAAAGTTTGATTTTTCTTTATATGAATAGAGGATATAAAGATATTATTTTTATACGAGCAGCGAGTTAAAAATATAATTTTTATAATATAGGAAGGTTAAAAATATAATTTTTATACTAGTGGCATATTAAAAATATGATTTTTATATAATATAGATAATAAAGATATGATTTTTATTATATATACGTTGAAATAGAAATGTGATTTTTATAGCGATGATATAAAAATTCGATCTTTATATTAGAAGTAGATATAAAAATATAATTTTTATATGGAGAATAGCGTGATAAAAATATAATCTTTATTATATAAACATCGATGTAAAAAAAACAGAATTTTTATCTATATAGTAGCGATGTAAAAATAGAGTTTTTATCCATATGGAATGATTATAAAAATATGATTTTTATATACATAGCAACAATATAAAAATGTGATTTTTATATATGTAGTAGCTACGGGCAACGAAAGTGACAAAAGGCGAGAACAGCGATGACTTCTACACAAGAAGAGTCGAGGCGTTTGGATTAGCTATTGGTGAGAACTTCTCACTTTAAATTTTCCTTTCTAGTTTAAATTATATACAAGGATGCAGACGGTACTTAGCAGCACCCGACACCCATCGTCCACAGACCATGGACGGCTTGTATGCTTGTTTGTTATGTTGTGAATTTGTTTGTGATGTTGATGTGAAATAGATAATGAAAATATTCATGTGTGGAAATAAATTAATTATCATTGAAAATATAATTTTTAACGTGAATATGAATATAGTGAATGTGAATAAATAAATATTCATTTACAAACCGGACAGTTTGTTTATGTATACCTATTTGAAGGATATTGATTGGGATGATAAATTTTACACATCACCCAACTACACAAATAATATTCAGTGTTTGTTGATTTGAAACCCCACACGAGTGTTGGGATGATATTTGGCGTACACTAATCCCAATTATTTAATTGTATGTCGATCGATTGGTCGACAGGCTGTGTAAGCGTTAATTATTTATATTTAATGCTTATGCAGTTGTGTGGTGCACTTTGGATGATGGTTGACTGTTTATCGTTGCTATTATATACATGTGTTGTATGGAAACCATATAATTAACGTTATATGGTAATTGATTGGGCCTCATTCTAATCGGGAAAATAAAGAATATAATAGAATAAATTCATGTGTTGAATAGAATAAATGCTCATGTGTTGAGAATATTTATGTGTTGAAACTATTCATGTGTTGAGTAAAATATTTTAACAATAAAATTTACATCTTTATCATATTTACGATTAGAAACTACTTTACAGTAGGAGTCTAATTAAAAATAAAATGATAGACACCATAATTTTATAAAATATATTGCATAACAAAAATAGTCGTGTGTTGACAGTACTCATGTGTTGAGATTAGTCAGGTGTTGAAAGAAATATATATTCATGTGTTGAATAGAATAAATATTAATTTGTTGAATAGAATAACGAATTTATTGAAATATATAAAGCCGTGTTGATTAGAGTTGCGCTATTTTGACGTGAACGATATTTATATCGATTATAGTCGTTTTTATAACGAATATAGAAAAGGAGTGATTTCAAAATATAACGTTTTGAAAATATTATCATTTATATAGTAATGATATGAAATAATCAATTTTGATTTGAAATTGAATATAGAGTTGGAATGGTTTTGAAAACGAATTTAAAACGATTTATAAAATATGTTTTAAAAAGGAAAGCGACGAAATATATAATATATATATATATAATATATATATAATAGCCTGAATAGAACGTGCCGTGCCGAGGCAGTTCGTGAATTTCGACCATTGACTTCGAATTGACGTTGCGGGAGATCCGACCGTCGGATTCTCCTAAAACCGGAACCGTTGGGTTCGTATTGAAAAGAGATTTCCAATGAATATTAGAAATTTGAAATCTAACGGTTGGATTTGGAATTATGTCCAAATAAAATTTGGAAAAGGTCGTTGTAAGTGCAATTCGATGGCCGTTGATGGAAATCGACTGTACGGGCCTTGATAAAATTATTTAAAATATCTATAATTTGTGTAAAATCACAATATGTGAATTGGAAAGAACCGGGATGAAAAATTCAACATTTGAAAGGATAAAAATATATTTTTATCGAAATGAACTAGTTTTGAACTAGAATTAAAATCAATTTATTTTTGAAATAAATAAATTGAATTAGAATTGGTTTTGAAATGACCAGAATTTCCAATATATATAAAGTGGAAGTGGATTTGAATCGAAATTGTCTTTGGAATATTTCGATGTTGGATTCCGTGATTATACAGATATTTTTATGGGAATTTGAAAGATATATTTATATCGTTATTTCCAATACGATATTTGTTGGTTTCAGAATTTGATATTGAATAAAGCCGGTATATTTTCTATTCAGAGCCTTGTATTTAATATCAAATGTGATTTGGGTTTATCGTGAATCGTGTTTTAGATAACATTGGTTCTTTAACCCAGTTAAAGACAGGATATTGAATTTTGAGAAGATTAAAACTAAGTGGAGTTTTAATGAATCTTTAAATAGATTGAAAGTGAATTGATAATTTAAACTATCAAATCTGAAAAGTGATCGAGAATGGAGTATCCCCAGTTTTGCTCCAAGGTGATAGTTAAACCTTTAATTAGATTTGAACGTGAAATGGTAATTAATTTTACCGATAGCACCATTGTGTTAGATATGGAGTATTACCAGTTTTGCTCCAGGGGATGAATAGGTTGGGATTGGGAAATAAAATAAATAATTACTTCGGTGTGGTTTGCTAATCCCGACTAGTTTGAAATGAAATCCAAAGGAAGATTAAAGAATATTCTGAATTGGAATGAGGCGTATGTTGTGTTTGTGTAACACGTGTTTATTGTGTACGCGGGTTATTCGGAAAGTCCGGGTTTATACCTATTCTGAATAACAGTTTCGACGAGATGTCGAAGATGAAGATGGTGGTTGAAGACCGGAAGTCTTCACATCGTTTGGGTGATTACTGACGATCTCGATTGGGCTGTACACCCAAGATGAGGGAAACAGTTGGTGACCGTCCAGACGTACTTGGAGATGGATGGATATGCGAGGAAATTGCCTCCGGTTTCGTTCAGACCCAGAACGAACTTGTAAATGGACTGTGTGTCTGACATTGGATTTTATTCTGTGTTGATTGATCTCTATTAAATATACATCTGTTTGGCTGCGGAGAATTTATTCTCTTGCTTAACGCCCTTCTCTGAGACGTACGAGCTCAGAGGTTATATATCGATGGACATCAGTCGCATGGAGTAAATTGCCTGTGTGGCACGCCTAAGTGGCAAATGATCAAGGCTTTTGTTGAAAAGCAAAGTCTTGTGGTTGATGATCAAAGCATGGCCTGTGTGGCGCAGCTTTGTGTATAACGTGAATTCGCGAGCCTCACACCTCGGTATGAGTCAAAAACGGGATACAGACCGTTGGGAGAACACGACGTTTCTTTCTAGCTATGGGTGATGTCAGTGACCTACCAGCCCTGACATTTATATACTTTTTACCTGTGTGGATGTTCGAATGCGAGGCGCCTCGGATATAGGTCTGTTAGGACCGGGAAACGTGTGTTGAGGAATTGCCAATCCTCCAAAGATAGGTGAGGACCGGCCCAACCGATTCCAAGGATCAAAGTGGGGTCCTGAGACATTTGCTAGAGTGTCTCGAACGGAGAGGAGCTTTCCCCTTGCCTCGACTCATGATGGAATCCCATTTCCAATACGTGATAATTCGGTTTTATTTGTAGAACCTAGTATGGCGACATAGTGGTATGGGTCATTCATGCCGCCTATGATTGATATTTATGATTGAAATTGTTTTGACACTATACATTTATTATAGTATCAATTAATGTGTTTTAAATGTATCAAGCATGCTTTGGCTATTATAAGGTAAAAACCCTATCCTCCGGCTTGCGTTGCATTGTGTGATGGGACCTGGGTCTTATAATAGCTTCATTTTTCTTTATTTAGCATTGCGCTGTTTGTTTTATGCACTGGTATTCTTGGGAGGAAACCCGTTCCGTGTTATACGGCGTGGTCCCTTGATTTACCGAACTTTAAAATAAAGATTAATAACTGTTTTAGTTCTCACACTAGTCACATGACTGACCTGGAGTTTATTGTTTTAACCTAAACTCTGGGTGCCCTTATTTTCGACACGGACAGCTAGTAGTTTTGGTTTTGCAGATTTATATTCACAGGATCCTGATTTACAGCTGGAACGATACTCGGAAAGCTCTGTATCCGTGTATTATTTCTAGTTGTGTATTGTATTATTTTCTACGGCTTTGTAATTTATTGTAATCTCTGATATTTGTAGAATGTATATTTATTCATACTCTGTATATTCTTGTATCTGATGGAATAATTGTAATAAACAATGAAATGTTCTTCTATTTGCGTTCCAATTTGTCCTGTTCTCAAAACGATCAGGGGTTCCGAACGGTCTTTGTCGGTTTAACGACCGATTCGGATCGAGCGAAATTCCTTACCGTTACAGATAATTTTTGTTTCAACTAAACAATTAAACAAAAGTGATAATTTTTGTTTCAACTAAACTATTAAACAAAGTTGATAATTTTTGTTTAACTCAATTCTAATTAACAAAGATGTTAATTTTTGTTTCAATAAATCTAATAAACAAAATGATAAATTTTGTTTAACTATTTTCTAATTAACACAAATGTTAATTTTTTGAATCAACAAATCTAATAAACACAAAAGGATAATTTAGTTTAACTATTTTCTAATTAACACAAATGTTAATTTTTGATTCAACAAATCTAATAAACAAAAATGATAATTTTTGTTTAACTATTTTTCTAATTAACATAAATGTTAATTTTTGAATCAACAAATCTAACAAATAAAAATGATAATTCTTGTTTAACTATTTTTCTAATTAACACAAATGTTAATTTTTGAATCAACAAATCTAATAAACAAAAATGATAATTTTTGTTTAACTATTTTTATAATTAACACAAATGTTAATTTTTGAATCAACAAATCTAATAAACAAAAATGATAATTTTTGTTTAACTATTTTTCTAATTAACACAAATGTTAATTTTTGAATCAACAAATTTAATTAAAAAAATGATAATTTTTGTTTAACTATTTTTCTAATTAACACAAATCTTAATTTTTGAATCAACAAATCTAATAAACAATAATGATGATTTTTGTTTAACTATTTTTCTAATTAGCACAAACGTTAATTTTTGAATCAACAAATCTAATAAACAAAAATAGTAATTTTTGTTTAACTGTTTTTCTAATTAACACAAATGTTAATTTTTGAATCAACAAATCTAATAAACAAAAATGATAATTTTTGTTTAACTGTTTTTCTAATTAACACAAATGTTAATTTTTGAATCAACAAATCTAATAAACAAAAATGATAATTTTTGTTTAACTATTTTTTTAATTAACACAAATGTTAATTTTTGAATCAACAGATCTAATAAGAAAAAATGATAATTTTTGTTTAACTATTTTTTTAATTAACACAAATGTTAATTTTTGAATCAACAAATCTAATAAACAAAAATGATTATTTTTGTTTAACTATTTTTCTAATTAACACAAATGTTAATTTCAACAGGTCTACATAACACACCAATCACAGATCAAATCACGTATGACAATCAACACAATATTACTGCGTATAAGTAGTACCTCAATTATGATTAATAAATTTCAATTATATAATAAAAAGAATAGAATTTCTCACAGTAGGTTTTAATTCTAAATAATTCAGAATCAATTTTTTGTCTAAAATCTGATCTGCTCCCGTTCTAATCAGTCCAGAATCTCGGACTCACGATCGCAACGCTTCTGAAATTATTCAGTTCCAAGTTCGTATGCATTAGTTATGAATTAATATAGGTAGATAACATTTTAAATTAAATTAATAAAATATTAAAATAGGTTTTACCCTTCTTCCTCAATCAACAGAACAAGGCCGACACTGTTTTAGTTTTGTTCAGATTTAGGGTTCCACTTTCCGATTAATCCTTTCAACTTCGCAGCAATCCGACTACGCTACGCCGGAGAGGGAAGAGCGGCATTCAGAGGGGGCCCACTCGATCGAGCTCGGTTGCGGCCTGGTGGTGGTATAGGTGACGAACGGCGACGGGTTTAGGATCGGTTCTCGAGATTTACAGCTCAAGGGTGGATCCAACCGTATAGATGTAAAGAGGGTGAAAAGCTCTATGATTTTGTCAAAAGAAGGGAGGGGTTTCATTAATTGGATGGAGAGAAATTGAGGAATGAAATTCGGAGCTTTTAGGCCATGAAATTGAAGAAGGCGGTGGCTACTTTTCTGAATTAGGGTTTGGGTTCTAGGCTATTTATAATATTATAATATTAAATTCTTAGTTTTGCAAACAAACCTGTTAAGTCTCAGTAGCTCCAATTTCAGCCCAACAAGAGTTGTCCCCACCCAAATGCCCCCAGTTCGGGCACAATGGGCTAGGTCCTGTCAGCCCAATCGATCGTTTTTAGTTCGTTTTCTTTAAATAAAATCTAAATCATTTATTTATTTAATTCACTCGTACATTTAAATTTACCGGGGCCACATATAGACTCCGAAAATTCCCAAAAAACAAATCTGGCTATGTTTTGATGATACGGTCCTAACAAAATTAATTTCGTTGAATTTGGAGACGTTTGAAAAATGACCCTTTTAACGGTCGATTAATTCAACAGAAATTATCGAATACAGTTTAATTTACCACGCTCACATATTAATTCCAAAAATTATGGAAAACTAAATTTAGCAATAATTTGACATTCCGGATCCGACAAAAACGGAGGTCGTTTGTAAATGACTATTTTTAATAGCTTTAATATTATTTAAAAATGGTATTTTTAAATTCTGGCACATTTTCTAACCAAATTCTTTAAAATAAAAATTTTAAATTGGTTCTGATTTTCCGATTGTTACTACATTTATTACATCAAAGTTGTCATGCTCCTATTTGATAAGTTCACATGTATGCTATTTTTAAAAAAAATGCAGCGTTCGGTGGATGTTCAGGAGACAGATTTGTATCTTATCAAGCGTCACTGGAACAGTAAAGTGGCAAAAAATTATAGAGAGATGATGAGCACGTTAAAATCAGGTGGGGAAAGACCGGTTTGGATGGGCGAAACGGTGTGGTATGAGCTATATAATTATTGGAGTAATAATTAGGAGTTTTTGGTAAATTTACTGCATATTTAATTTAAATTATTCTATTCAATTAATATATGATTTAGAATAATATTTTTTTCTAAAATTTAAATGTATAGGCCTCGTCTGAGAGAAATGCAGCTAATAGGAGCAAGAATCCGATTATGCATTGTGGTGGGTCCAAGTCGTTTCAGCACCATCGTGAGGATCTGGTATATTTAGTAATTGCATAGTTTAAAATTTTAATTTATAACTTGTTTAAATTAATAGTTGATTTAACTTTAATTTTTAATTTACACACACACACACATGCGCGCGCGCACACACACACACACACACACACACATATATATATATATATATAATATACATGCTTATTTCAGGAGAGATAGCGCAACGCTCCTATGTCGTACTGGGATGTTTTCGAGCATACACATGCATTGAGTCAGGCTGACGACACATGCTCAGTTTCATACACTTGGGACCATGATGATAAGGGACATGAGAGATATGTAAGTATAAAATAGTTAAATTAAAATTATAATTTAATTAAAATAGTGTTATCTAAATTCATTTGTTTTTTGTTTAACAGGAGAAATTTCAGGAGCACAGGGCGTGGTTACTGGAATCTTGTGGAAGGACAGAGTTGACTAAGGACGATGAGGACATGATATTTGATGTTGTCATGGATCCGCCTACTCGGAACAGACGATATGGTTATGGAAATCTATAGGTAATACTAAAATTTATAATAAAAACTCAAATTTACTCGAAATGCTATTATGAAATACTGAAAATCTGAAATGATACACAGATTAGAACATCTCAGTAGATGTATCAGAGGGCTCGGGACAAGGAAGAAATCGCATAGCTACGAGCATAGATTACAGAGCTACATGAGCGTGATCGTCGCCGTGAAGAGCAGATGGAGCTGCTTAACCAGCGGCTGGCGGAGTTTATTGACCAACACAGTATGCCACCTTCATCTTCTGGTGGAGAGAGTTAACTAGCTTAGCTTGTTTTGATGACATCTATGTTTTGAGAGTTGGTGAGGCTTGCTACATGATGATGGTTGTTTTATTGTTATGATGGTTTGGGCATGATGTTACGATGGTTTGGTTATGATATGGTTTGGGCATGGTGTTGGTTATGATGGTTTGGACATGGTTTGTAGATCCATGTTGTTTTGGCGACGTTTGGTTGTTGTATTATGTAAAATTTATTAATGTTATGTGTTTTGTGTTTGAATTTTCTTTTATACCGTGTTTGGGTTATATATGGTTGAGACTGTGAGTTATATGCTCGAAATGGAGCAGCTTTGATGATTATATGTTGTGTGTGGCTAAAAGTGGCAATTCTGAAATCTGGAAAAAACACCCAGATTTCCAACGGTGTGCAATGAGCATCAACAGTTTATAGTTCCAACCAGTTCAACGGCTTTCAACGGTTCCCAATGGTTTTCAACTATTTCCAACGTCCCTTTGGCCAGAAAAAAGTGACACATGGCCAGCTGTAGCAGTTGGAAGCCATCGGAAAATAAGTGTTGGTTGCGTTGGAAGTCGTTGGAAACCATTGATCCGCATACCAATGGCATCCAACGGCGTTTCCAACGGCCCCTAACCGTTGGAAAACATTGTTTCTCTTGTAGTGTTTGTTGGTTGCTGTGTGAGGAGAATAGTTAGAAACATCAAGATAGAACAATTACAACAGCATTAGGAATTGTTGACGAATTAATCAGCACTCGGTATACAAAACTAGATACAATATGAAAGAAACTTACCATAAATGTTGAGATCAATCTTCCCTTCCATGACCAAATATTAAACGAAAGCAAGATGGGTTCTTTGCCACAATTTTCAATTATAAATTATCGGCTAAGCTAACCGTATTTTCAAAAACTTCTCGGAAGTGTGGTACGTAAGAAGCATAAAGCAAGAATGAGTGGATAACTTACCATAAACGTCAAGAACAATTCTTCTCTTCCATGAACAAAATCGAATAAAGGCAAGATGAGTTCTTTGTATTGTTTTCAATTCCACAATATCGGCTAAGCACATATGACCATATTTGCATAAATTCATAGAATCAATATTATTTTTTGTTGAACTCGATGTGATTCTCCAATTTAGGGACAGAAGACGAAACATTGAGAAATATAATGGAAGGAAGTTGCCGATTTTTATTTGAAAAATGCGCTGCTTGATTATACTGGTAGCACAGGGAAAGAGGGGGGAACACAGGAAAAATACACTCTTGCCACGTTAGATTTAAATTAAAATAAGTCGTTCCACATTAGCTTACTGAATATTTTACTTTCTATTATAAATAATAGATTAAATAAGCCTGGAGAATGCCACTCCATGGCAACATCTACATCGGTTCATTCTTCTGTCAACAGTTCTATTTTACTCATAAAACATCAACATCAACAATTCACAGCTCAACCACATTCTTCTGACTGTTGTTTTCTACTATTCTTCAGTTGTAACATAATATCAATCTTAACAATGTCTTAAACATTCACAAATTTTATGCACATGCTCTCCTGTACTCTGAAAGTAATGTTTTTGAAGATGATATTGTCTTAGATGCCTTGATAATATGCGATTGTATAGCTAGGAACGTGATAACTTGTGTATGAAACATGATACACTAGTAAACATGTAAATAATAAAGTGCAAAGTAAAAGTAAAGTGATAATAGTGATCATACCGGAGTTTTTTTTACTAGTCCAGACTTCTCATTCTACCTTTGTTGATGTCAAAAAGTGGCCACTTGACGTTCAACCTCCAAAATGTGCAATCCACACGCAATTCACAGAAAATTCTCATAATCACAATCTCAGAATGCAAGAATAAGGTAAAGACAAGGAACATACAATAATTTCTATGTTTAGCAATTCAGGCCAATGTCCACTTTATAATCATTTATTTATATTGTTAGATTACAAGACATGGTACATTTTTATAAAAGAAGATAGTGAAAGAAGCTGCATGTATGATTTTTTTTCCTTTTGAAATTTGGTTAATACATCGTATAGGTCTCAGGGAGTATGAAACTCCCGACCTCTTTCTTTATAACTAAGTACCATAGCACTACGCCACACTTTATTGGCTACATGTATGAATTTTTGTTGTATCCCGAAGAATTTTTTCCATCAAACTTAAGGAGTACTACTTCCTAGTTTCCTTCCTGATTCACAAATTCTGCAATATAATATACATATTAAAAGTTGATATTAAAAATCTATGACATTTGATGCAAAACACATCACCCAATGCCATCAATATCAAAGATTTGCTGGAATTACAGGAGTTTGCTAATGGTTTGAACTTCAATTTGCCAAAGTAGAATGTATTTTTATTTGTACAACATACTATTGCACTTACTAGGATACTTTCGGCCTGTTCATTAGTTATAAACGGACCATTTGGGTAATGACTAAAATTCCATCCATTGTCACTCTCTCCCTCTCCCCTATAAATCCCCATCTCCTTTTTCTTCTTCCTCACTTATTCTTGCTTCCTTTTCCACCTCCTACGCTGCTTCTAATCTCTAGTCTATTACAGCAAATTTTTGGTAAATTTTATTTTATTTTAACTTTTCGTATATTTAGTTTATGTATGTTTTCCAATTTTTTTGATAATTCTTTTTTTTAGTCAAATGGCACACTCTTCGCGTGCCACATCTAGTAGGGAACCTCCTCTAGAATCTGCCTTCGTTCAGACAGATCGCACAGCTATGGTGGAATGATGCTATGCCCTTCTCTCAACCATTAATATTGTCGACAAGTGGGAGATCATTGAGATTTTTCGCCTCGACCAGTCAATTTTTGAGGGGGTGGAGACATTACCTGATCGAGAGTTGATGGGGTACATGGGTTATCATCTTACAAGTGTAATGTCCCGTATTTTTGGCAATCAAATATTTTATTTTATTTATTATTTAAATATTTTATTTGGAATATTACTGGATTTAATATTGAATTCGTTATTAAAACGAATCTTGAACGTTATATATTTATATAATATAAACCAAGCTCGAAATGGCGCGACTGTTCGTAATATTGAGTTTTGAACTTCAACTGAATATACAGAATCCGTTTTAAGTCTGATTTCGGTGAAACGAGAAACGTTAGAATCTTGTTGATGATAATTTTCTAATAAAAGAGAAAAATACAGATTTCGTGTTATCGATTGTTAGTTATGTCCAAATGAAATTTTAAAATAGTCCCTATGGAAATCGTTATTTAAATATAACGTTTATTTAATATATTTAAAAGGAAATTTAAATCGTTTAACTCGAAATAGACAATATTGAGTTATCTAATTCATATTTGAAGTTGTATATATATTCTAGTTGGATATATATGTGTTAGACCAAAAAGTGGTTCTAACACCCAAATTGACTAAAATTAAAATAAAATGAGATCGAAAATAAAAAAGAGACACAGGATTTATAGTGGTTCGGCATTAAAAAGCCAACGTCCACCTTATATCACTTTGTTTGTTGATGTAGATGAAAATACAATGAGAAATTCACTCAATTTCACTCACTTTTCATATACATTCACTCAATTATCTCAAAATAAACTTTGAATGATGATTTGAATTGCTTGGAGTGTTGGAATTCGGTTCTCACAGGTATTCAAACCCTCAAAGTGCCAAAAGTCCCTTTCAAACGACCCTTGGGGGTCTATTTATAGGTGAGAATTCCTTCGAGATCCGGTTCGGATCAGGGACATGTGGCCTCCATCCCATGACTTTCGGGATCGAGTGAGTTCTAGTGAGGACAACGCATCTGGTTAGTGGCCATCGTGGGTGGAAAGTGGTTGTAACTGCCCCGAATATCTAGGAGATCGTGGAGTGAAGTAGCAGGGTACACTGGGTTCGGTTCGGATAGGCTAGTAAATGGGGTTCGGATCGGAGCATCCCATCCGATCCGATCCGTCTTGAATTTTGCCTTTCCTCACTTTGTCTCGCTTTGCTTTTCTCAGACTACACCCGATCCGATCCGATTTATAGGCAGATAATATTCTAATACTTGATCTTTTAGCTTTGTGTTGCCTCTGTTCCTACCCCTGTAATTCCGATCCGAACCAGATGCGTAACAGAGTGTCTTTTGTCTACTTGATCTTCTAACTTCTTGACTTTGTATAGCCTAGTTTACAAAGTAGGCTAACATTTTGCCCCCTCAAAGGATTGTTCTGTTGAAGATGATGCGTGCTTTGATATCATCTGCTCATTGATCCTTGAGTTTGAGTCGTTGAAAAGTCGTTTCCATTGACGTATAGGGATATACTGCTTAAGAAAGTCGCATCTCTTGATGTATATATATACATCACAAAGCATGCAGACTACTTTCTTCATTTTTAAACAATTTCAAGATCTCCTTTTAATGTCTAGTGATTCTTCCAGGTAATTTTTTTCTTTATTTTTATTCGAATTCAACTTGCACGTCAAGCCATTGTGCTTAGTTCCATCCGGTTCGGACCCGAACCGAACTGGGTTTCCCTTTGTATTGCTTAATGCTGGTCCAACAGGCCAGAATGTGTTCGTGGGCCTGTATCCTGGTCCGAGCGGGGAGAAGAAAACTGGGAATACGATTAGTCACTAAGAATACATATATAAACCCATTACCTATTTCCTTCTTCCTCCCTTTCTTTCGTTAATCTCGCTCAACAGATCCTACACCGAAACCCTAGCTTTCAGAAAGCTCAAAAACTCTGAAATTCTCTTGTTAGTATTCAATTTAAACACCTCAGTAGGTTTAAAACTTCAATTATCTTAGTAATAACTGGTTCCAATTGAAATTTGTGGTCGATTTGAGTGATTTGAGTGTGGTTATTGCTCGGCTTCGACGTCGTGACTCTCTCCTCCCTCGCCGTCGTCGTTGGTGGCTCCGCCAACACCTCGAAGCGCTGGGAGGTGGAAGATGGTATTTGTTCGGTTCTAACTGGGTTTTTGGAGACGGGATTGAGTTCGGTGTTGGTTGAGGAGGAAGAAGAATATGAAGAGCATGGGGGATCAGTTGAGATGAGGAGGTATGGAAGATGGAGGAGAAGAAAAGGAAGAAAAGGCTCAGAAGGCCAGATCGGGTCGAGGCAAAAGTTGAAGAGGGAGACAGAGCTCACCAAACCGGATCGGGTCGGACAATACTCTCGCAACCGGATCGGACCAGAAAGTGAAACAAGGGAGGAGAGGGGCATGGTTGCTTAATTCGATCTGGACCGTTCGAGGATTCTACTTCCGAACCGATCCGACTTTGATCCCTGGGCTTCAATGTTTGTCCGAGTCCAAGGCAGGGCTGTGCCCCCGATCCGATCCCAATGAATGCATCCGAACCGAACCGAAGAGCAGTCCAACTTAATGCATAAGAACTTGCTTAACTGGCCAAATCAACTCTTGGCATAATCTTCAACTTAATGGAAAGTTAGGATAGTGCCTCGCGAACATAAACGAACATCAAGAACTATTCTGAACTTCGCTGTTTCTTCAAAGCTTTGTATTACACTTTTAAGTGTTCACTTTACATCTCCTGCACACACCGTACACACTTTAGTTCATACACATGCACAGGGGGACACGGGCTAATTTACTCTAATTTCTGTTATTGCTTCTTCGATAGTTTATTGACCATGGCCGAAAGACATTCTTCTAGACTGGAAGAAAAGAAAGAGATGCCAGAGACATCCACTAAAGTTACTCTTGACGACATATCTTCTTCCTCAGACCCTGAATGGGACGACGAGGGATCAGATTATGAAGTAGGCGCATAACAGTGAAATGCCTTCTGACAGTGAAGTTTCCCTGGGCTGTGAAGAAGAAGGAGGGGTTGGAGATACTCGAGCTCCTGACGAATTTGAATCTGCCATCATATTAGGATCACCTCAAAATTATGTTGAATCGACGATTGACAACAACAGACTCACTCGAATACGCCTAAAGCACGGGATACTGAAAAAGGACAACCTGGTGTCGTCGAAGACTGATCGTCCTCATAATCCTCCGGAGGGGTTTATGGAAATTACCCGATTAATGTGCATGGTTGGGGCTATCCCTCCATTTTCTCCTTTTGTCGTCGATTTTCTAAGACAAATGCGGATTGCCCCTATGCAGCTGCATCCCAACTCCTATGCTTACTGTATACCTTGTACGTAGCATACCGCAAGATCTTAGGCACAGATCTCACTTTTGACGACGTTCATTTCTTTTACAACTTCAAGCATCGTACTCGAGAAACTCCTTCTTTCTCTTACTTCGAGTCTGTCCCAAAAAGAAAGATAATTTCGGCGCCATTCAGCAGCAAGGCCGGCGACTCCAATCTGGAATGGTTTTATATAAGGCAACAGCCGGGGTGTGCTAGGAGATGGACAAAATCGAGTAAGGCACTGGTTTTCTAAATCTTAAGTCTGAATGTCCGCGCCACCACATTAATCCGTTTTCCTTTTCTTTGCAGTTGATAATCCAAAGCACGTATCGGGTCAAGTGTATTTTGATCGGATGCACCAGCTCCTCAATGGAAACCAAAAATTTCTAACTATCGACGAGGTCCTCAAGGATGAATATCTTCATCACCACGGGCTGCTGTCGATTACCCGTACCATAGGTCACGGGTCAGGTCCATATGATCCCTCCGGTGGATGTGATTCCAGAAATGGGCAAGAGCTCGAAAGGTCCCACCGTGCCGCTTCAAACTTCACCTTCTCCAAGTTCAATTCAAGATGATGAGTTGGCCAAAATACCTGAAAAGCACCGAGAAGGGTACATCACTCCTGGGGATGTTATTTCTCCTAAGAAATCACCATCTCCTAAAGAACAGCCAATAGACGCTTCCTAAAGAGATGCCCCTACCGTTGATGATCCTACATTTCAGGGCATGGGAGATCTCCCACTTCCTGACACTATTTACACTTCCGAGGATTTTGGCACAAATCCTTTAATTTTTACTTCTTCAGAGGAGGCCACTCCTGTTAAGGCCGAAGATCCCTCTCGCACTGGCTCGGCTTCAGACTCTGGTTTGTCGGAGGGGGGACACCACTTAGGATGCACTTAACACAATTGCACCCCACTTCACAGCACTTACGTCTTATGAGAATACCGATTCTGAATTCGACTTGCATTATTGTGCAGGTACAACGTCTCGTGCTTACTATGACATCAGGAAACTACGCCGCAGCATGACCAGACCCCCTCATGATGTTGAGTATGATCGTCGCGAAGGCCGCGGTAAGGAGGATAGAAAGCCCTATGATTCTTATCAGTCGCGGTCCTCGCGCTCTCGCTCTCCCGTTCGGTCGGATCCAGAGTGATACAAGGGCTACCAAGGCCGTCGAGAAGATGACAGGCCGCAGTCAAAAGACCCAATTTCTTCTCAAGAAAAGCGTGGTAGGGAAAGGAGTCCGCTGAGAGCTACCGACTCGCGAAGCAAGCGCAAGGTTCCTGCTAAACGGACCAGAAAGGGCGAGGAGGCCATTGAGCCCTCCACACAAAGGATACCGAGCTGACATTCCGTGCACCTCCACCGTTGGATGCTGAAACTGCAGTTAAGCGGGCGTATCTGGAGGAGAAATTTCCCGATCACTACTTTGAAAACTTGACTTTCTTACCTGCTATTGAGCCTATTTCCTCGAGGTGGGCAGATGAGGCCAAAGCAAAAATTGACGCGGTCGAGAAACAATATTCAGAGATGTTCAAGTATTCGCATAACCTTTCTAGAATCATCCGAAATCTAATCACGAATACTAACTCGATGCAGAAGACCGCAGAAGATGATGCAAGGGCCTTAAAAAATTTAGGAAAAGACCTCGAGGATACACAGGCTCAACTTGCTATCGCTCAACGGGACGCTGCTAGCTTCAAGCAACAATTTGAAGATCTACAAAAATGCTATCATGGCTTGGTAGATCCCATACTCAAGAGCGTTCGGAGCTGAAAAAGCAAGCAGAAGACGCCAAGTCAGATGCTGCCAAAATGCAACTTGCTTATGCTGACCTTGAGCGAGAAAAGGCCGAGTTGGCGAAGAAGAACGCCGAATTGGAGAAGAAAATGCTGACTTGGCCTCCAAGTTGATGGAGGCTGAGAACAGGGCTGCCCTGGCGGAGGGCAATGTTGAAAGCATCATAAAATCGGCCGAAGAATCCCGCAAGCAGCTGGCGGAGGCCCAGGAGGATGTGCAGGGCTTTGGTGAAATACTAATCGAATTTTTTGCACATATAATCCGTCATGGAAACATCTCTTGGATTGATGATTATCGGACTACCTTGGTTCATGTATGGAGCCAAATTGTTGAATGGGAAAAAGAAGAACTCAAGGTAGATTCTATTGACGAGGATAAACTTATGGAAAAGTATCTAAGAGATGAAGAGCCGGCGAGCCTAGCCAAGGGGCGTCGCCTGATTGCTGCCGCCACAGATGAGGAAAAGCGGAAGGGTAAACAAAAGGACATCTTGGAGGCTGGTTCTTCTTCCACTGCTGCTAAAACTCCTGAAGCAGAGGGATACGACCCCGAAAACCCGACGATCCCTCAGACATCTCTTTTATCTCCTATTCCTGAATCAACTTCAGAGGCGGCAACTACTCCAGCTGAAAAATCATCGGAAGGTATTTCTACCTTTTCACCCCAATTCGTCAAAGTTGTCTCCACTTTCCATCGCATAGTCGGACAATCAATGAAGGACCCTTTATTTTCTACTGAGTTGATAATTGTTGCTTCTCATTCCGCAGGTGCTAAACCGTCCGAGAAGGCAGAAGTGCCTCAGGGAACCACTTCCGAAGCAAAGTCAGCGGAGAAGGATGAAGGAGACAAGGGTAAGGCTGACGCTACTCACGATGGCGAGATGATGGACGTCTTAAAGGATGATAGTGGCGATGAGGGACATGAGGAAGACCCTGAGGTGGCTATAGTTGGGGATTCAAAAAGCGCCGATGACATTACTTTAGCTGCATTGAAAGCCGAACAAGACAAACGCATGAAGCTTAAAGTTGAAGACCTAGACCCCGAAAGCCTTAAGCCTCTCGCGGTAATGGATGCTGGATCAAGGTTAGTTGTTAAGCTTTCGACTAGATCTATTACAGAAGAACTTGCTAAAAAGTCTTCTCTTGATTCCAGCATTCCGACTCCCGGGAAAAATCAACCGATTCCAGCACTTCAGTCTCAGGGAAGAAAAAACCAAGGCGCATCTTAACTGATGCTGAAAGAGAGGCAAAGGATGCTTAGAAGGCTGCTAAAAAATTCAAATCCACTTCAAAGTCTAAGTGATGAAGTCTTTTGCTTTATTTTAGCATTTAATTGGGCCACAATTGTTGCAGCGAGTGCAGCCCTCGCATCTTCTTTTTGCTTATTTTCCTGTACAAATTCATACATTTGTAAATAAAAATAATTCATTTCCTGCAATGCCTGTTAGTTGTTAGTTCATTACTTATGCAAAAATGCAAATGCATGTCCTACTAAAGTTGTGTGATAGAGTCATAGTGGGGAGGAATATGTGTGTACATATATGCCCCCAGTCAATCTTGAAAAACTATTCAAGATTAAATTAAAAAGTCTGAATGTCCCCGATTCTCTGACGGGGTCACATTCCTTTTGTCATTGATGCCTGTTCTTTTTTGGCATCTTTTATACTCTCCTGTCTTATATTCAGGTTAGAGTTCTTATTGAGGCGGTCTCTCATCTGGGTGCACCTTCACGCCTCAGAGGACGTCGTCTTCCCGTCCTTTATACTCTCTCTCAATTCTTGAGAGTTAGAGTTAAGAATGTCGTCTTCTCATTCTTTTATGTCTTATTGTACAAACAGTCGTTGTGTTTGTTCCTGCATCTAAGCCATCTCCAACTTTTCAGATTTTAATTTAACATCTCGTATTCCACAGTCACAATAGAATAATAGTTGAAGATATAAATAATGCAGGAAAGTAAATGGCACACGATATTTTTATAGTGGTTCGGCTAAGTCGTAGCCTACATCCACTTTATAGTCCTTTGTTCGTATCAACAGACTTTTCTAAGGCAATTCGTGCCTTTTTACAGGGTTCATAAGAAAAACAAAAGAAAATGCAACATCCCTAATTCAAATATCGCATCATGTGTTGGGCATTCCAAGCCCTAGGCACTTCTTCGCCATCTATGGTCGTTAACTTGAAGGCTCCTGTCTCAAGTTTCCGTTGGATGACGAATGGTCCTTCCCACTTTGGACCAAGGTGAGGAAGGGATGGAAAAACTTGCTTTAGCACCAAATCTCCTGGTTCAAAGGTTCTAAAACGAACTTTCTTGTCATAATAGCGTGCCATCTGACGTCGATGTCTTGACGCACGCAAGTCTGCCTCGTCCCATTTCTCTTCGATTTCATCAAGGGACTCGAGGAGGAGCGCCCGATTCGTCATCGGGTCATAATATGTTACCCTGTGAGAGGGAACTTCAAGCTCTACCGGGATTACTGCTTCTGAGAGAGAGAGAAAGGAGTATGACCGGTAGTTGTTTTAAATATTGTCCGATATGCCCAAAAGGCCAAGGGCAATTCATCCACCCATTTTTCTTTTGCAAATTCCAATCGCTTCTTGAGGATGGACTTTATGACTTTATTTATTGCTTCTACTTTCCTATTCGACCATGGGCGGGCGACTGCAGTATACCGCTTGTCGATCTTATATTTCTGGCAGAAATTTCTGAATTCGGCACCATCGAACTGGGTTCCATTATCAGTTATAATGGTCCTTGGAATCCCAAATCGGCATATCATATTTCTAACAACGAAACTTATCACCTTTCTCGCTGTGATTTTGGTTAAGGGCTCAGCTTCCACCCACTTTGTAAAATAGTCCACAGCGATTATTTCATACTTTGCTCCTCCTTTGGCAATCGGTAGAACTCCGATGATGTCAATTCCCCACATGGCAAACGGCCATGGACTCACCATCGACTTGAGCTGAGTCGGTGGTGCTCTGGGGATCTTAGTGAAACTCTGGCATTTGTCGCAGCATCGTGAGTAATCAGCTGCATCTTTATTAATAGTGGGCCAGAAATACCCATATTGTAGTACCTTTTTTGCTAAAGTCTGACCCCCGTATGATCTCCACACTCACCTTCGTGTACTTCCCTTAGTACACGCTTGATGTCGTCGTGTGCTATACATCATAACAGGGGCATAGAAAATCCTTGCCGATAAAGGGTATCATCTTGAAGGATGTATCTGGTAGCTTTGCGAACCATGGCTCGCCTCTCACTCTTCTTTGGCGGGAGTACTCCATTTCTAAGGAAATTCTTGATTGTGGTCATCAACGACTCCCTCTCTGGTTCTGCTTCGAAAGCTAATTCAATTTCCATTGACTCAAAGCTTGGCGATCCCAACGTCTCAATTGGAACCATTTTGGTTTCCTCTGGATTGTCGGAACTAGCCAGCTTTGCTAGCCGGTCTGCCTTCTGGTTTTCAGCTCTTGGGATATGCGTTATGTAATACCATTCCAAGTTGCTCAACAGCTCCTCCACTTTTCCGAGATAGGTAATAAGTCGAGGTCCCCGGGCCACAAACTCCTTTCGCACTTGGCAGACGACTATTTTGGAGTCGTAGAATATATCCAATGCCTTTATTCCGAATTCCTTAGCAAGTTTCAGCCCGGCAATCAGGGCTTCATATTCAGAATCATTATTGGTCACTGAAAATTCTAGTCGTAAAGCATAATATAACGATCTACCTTCAGGAGTAACTAAGACGACTCCAGCTCGGACCTTTGGTCGTTCTTGGCTCCGTCTGTGTACAACTTCCATGGATCTAATTTTAATTCCTCCTCTGACTTGACCACCTTGTCGTTGATCATCTTTTCCTCCGGAATTGTGAACTCAACTATAAAGTCAGCCAGAGCTTGCCCCCTGATCGATCTCCGCGGTTGAAAATTTAAATCAAACTGACTTAATTCAATATTCCACTTGATCAACCATCCCGATGCTTCGGGTCTTTGCAACACCTGTCTCAGAGGCTGATCAGTGTATATGGTTATTAAGTGAGCTTGAAAATCATGGCGAAGTTTTCGAGAGGCGATTAGAAGGCTGTAAGCATTCTTCTCAATCCTTGGGTAGTTACGTTCTGCAGCTGCCAATTTCTTACTTACGTAATATACTGGCCTTTGCACCTTGTCTTCTTCCCGGACCAAGGCGGTGCTAACGGCGTGAGCTGATACTGCTAGATAAACAAACAGCTCTTCATGATCCATTGGCTTCGACAAAATCGGTGGTCTCTCTAGTAAGTCCAATAGATTTCGAAAGGCCTCAACACAGTCCGGAGTCCATTTGAAATTTTTCTTTCCCCTTTTTATCAAGTCAAAAATGGGACACACTTGTCTGTTGCTTTGGAGATAAATCTACTCAGTGCAGCTACTTTCCCCGCAAGACTTTGGACGTCTTTGATTCTCCTTGGTTCCTCAATATTCATTATCGCTGCTATTTGACTGGGATTGATTTCAATCCCTCGAGAGCTCACGATGAAACCTAGAAACTTTCCAGATTCCACCCCAAACGAGCACTTCAAAAGATTTAACTTCATCCGATACTTTCGCAGGATACCGAACATCTCTGCCAAGTCTTGCATATGGCTGGAGGACTGTCTTGATTTGACGAGCATATCGCCCACATAAACCTCCATCGTCTTCCCTATTTGGTTATAAAACATCCTGTTCACCAAGCTTTGGTAGGTAGCTCCAGCATTTTTCAATCCGAACGGCATGACCACATAGCAATACAACCCCAAATTTGTAATGAAGCTCGTGTGCTCTTGATCGGGCACATGCATGGGAATCTGGTTATATCCAGAATATGCGTCCATGAAAGAAAGAAGTTCATGTCCCGCCATCGAATCCACAAGCTGGTCTATTCTGGGGAGTGGGAAGCTATCTTTCGGGCAAGCTTTATTCAAGTCTGAAAAATCAATACATGTCCGCCACTTTTCGTTTGACTTCTTTACCAAAACATGATTCGATATCCAGTCGGGATATGTCAAATCTCTAATAAATGCGTTCTCTTTCAGCTTCTCCACTTCTTCTTTCAGAGCTGCCGACCTCTCTGGGCCTAGCGTACGTCTCTTTTGCTTTACAGGTAAGTGTTTTGGGTTTATACTCAGCGAATGACTCATGATGGATGGTGATATCCCACACATGTCAGCGTGGGTCCAGGCACACACATCCAGGTTTTCCTTCAGAAAGTTAGCCAGTTCTTTGGCTCGGTGCGGACCCAACTGGGATCCAATCTTCAAAACTTTTGCTGGATCAGCTTCATCAATGGGTATATCCACTGTCGTTTCGTTAGGAGTTGCCTTTCTATCCTCAGGTTCCTCATCTTCTATGTGATCCAGGTCTTCAGGCATTTCCTTGGGCAACTCCTTCGTGGCTGATCCCTCTAATTGCTACGTCGAACCCTCCTTTGGAGGAGGTGAGGTACCTTTAGTCTCGATGTTGAGTCCCTTCATCAGCATCTTTAATACAGCAATATAGCAAGCTCGTCCGGAGACTTGATCTCCTCTCAGTACTCCTGTTCCGGATTCGGTTGGGAACTTTAGCAATAAGCGCCACGGTGCAATGCAAGGGCAGGCCTTCCTAAAAATGCGTTGTAGGGCGAATCTATATCTAGCACTACGAACTGAAGCATTCGTACTCTTCGACGATCCCCTTGTCCCAATGTTACAGGTAATTCTATATACCCCATTGGAGCTGTAGATGCCCCATTGAAGCCACGTATCCAACCTTCATAGGGCTTCAAATCTCTAGACTCGAGTCTCATCTGATCAAACGACTTCTTAAACAAAATGTTGACAGAACTTCCGTTGTCCACTAGTACCTTATGAACCAGTGCTGGCCAAATGGTAGTGGTAATAACCAATGGGTCTTCGGTAGGTGACTGGATTCCGGTATCGTCTCTGCTATGGAACACTACATCATCGAACATTGTCTTCTGCTGTTTCACAGGGTTGATGTCTTCCAAATCATCGCACTCGTCCACATCTATGTGCTTAACTGCATTAACGTATTGGTCCATTGCTCTGAAACTGTGGATAGCTGGATGGAGTCCACCTACTATGGTCTTAATGACAATCTCTTTGCCTTTCTGTTGCGCTGTAGGCTTGGGAGCAGACTGATGCTGGTTTGGGGCCTGTCCTCCATGCCCCTTGTCCCTTGGGGTAGCCTTATATTCATCCAACTTGCCTTCACGCAACAACTTCTCAACCGCGTCTCTCAAGTGTCGACATTCGTTTGTTGAATGTCCGTGAGTTCCGTGAAATAAACATAATTTTCCGGTAGCGATTTCTTTCTCTGTTGAATCTCGTGGCGGCGGTCTTTTGTATTGCAAAACATTATACATGTCCAAATAAATGTTCTCTAACATGTCATTCAACGGTGAATAGTTTTCAAACGTCTGGAACCGGGGTCTTTTGTCAGAATTACTTCCTCGGTTCCTATTTCTCCTATTACCATTCCCATTACGGTTGATGTTGCCCCCGTTTCCATTATTATTGTTTCCATTCTTGTTTCCAACATTCACTTCGACTTTCCCAGAGCTTTCTCCAGACTGCTTTGCGGTAACATTACTCTGAACATCTTCTTTTGAGGCTGCCCCGGACTTCCTCTTTCTATTTGCCCTTGCTTCCTCCCGTCTTAATTGAATATTGGCCTTCTCATAAAACAACTCTCTTGTGGGAGGCGGCTTCCCAGAAAGATAATCTCCAAACTCTGAATCACGGTCAACTCCTTCCATTAAGGCCATCAAGATGGTAGGCTCATGCGGGTCGCTGACTTCTGTTATAGCTAAATTGAAGCGGTCTAGATACGACTTAAAGGACTCACCCGGCGCTTGCTTAATTCTCGATAATTCAATAACATTCTTAGACTTCCGGGCGTGAAGTCGGAATTGATTCATAAAACGTTCACTTAGTTCTTTGAAATTTGATATCGATCGAGGAGGAAGTCGGGTAAACCATAGTAATGCTACGTCTTCTAAGTAAATCGGGAAAGCCTTACACTTCACAGCGTCAGGGGCAGTGGCAGCGTTCATAAGCCATGCGTATCGCATCAAATGTTATCCCGGGTCAGTTCTCCCGTTATATTTGTCCATCTGTGGCAAATTAAAACGTCGGGGGAACTGAAAGTCAAGAATGTCATCAGTAAAGGGAGTATGGCTTCGCTCAATACCATAATCTTCATTGGTGTAGTTTCGACTCTCAGACATGATCTGGCGTACCATAGCCCATACGTTAGCATTGGTCAAGGCCGTTCAGGCTCCCTGGCCCTGATGTTCGGGTTTCCTCTGGGCTCCTGATCAGGGGACACCCTCCTTCTTCTAGCGGCTTCTGCTCTGCTTTGCTCCCTACGTTCCCGGTCGATCTCGGGAGGAAGGGGCTGAAGCATTTGTCCCTGAGTGGGATTGGTGTGGTTAGGGTCTCTAGGCAAAACATGGGATCCTCGCATTGGTAATAGCATAGGATCCCTCAAGCTCGGATCATTGGGTCCTAGTACACGAGCAGCGTCTTCGCGGGATCCCAAAGATCTGAAAGTCATTTGTTCCAAATTCTGAGGTCGTTCGAGCAGCCTTCTTTCACGGGGACGTTCTTCCTCAGAAGAAGAAGACTGATCCATTGCAGTATGATGAACTGGGGAAGGGGTTCTCTGCCTGCGGAGCTCGCCAATTTCCCTACTCATGATTCTCATATTCTCTTGCATCATAAGATTGGTGCGCTCGTGGGCGCTCGTGGATTCTCATAGCATCCGTAGTGCTCTCAAGCATGTCAAGAAGGCGCGAAAAATCTCCTTGGGTGACAGGCGCAGATGGATTGATCTGGTCATTGGTCCTGGTGGCTGGAGTCGGAGCATTTGGAGGGTCTCGAGTAGAGGTTCCAGCATCACCTAGTGTTGGATCGGATCAGAGAAAAGGAACCTGGCCGGATCGGTTTGGGTTGGAGGAGTGCACCTCTTCAATGTCTTCTACTCGGTTCGGATCGAAGCTCTCCCTATGCGATCGGTTCGGATTTCCTGAACCTGTCTGATCCGCTCCCGAACGCTGCCCACGAGACCTCGTCACGACCGGATTTTGCTGATCTTCACCAACTTCGTTCCCTCAACTGGTTTGAACTTCATTGTCGTTTCCTTTAGCCACAATTTTTCAACAATCAACCAACAAGTACTTAAAAGCGTCGAAAATTGGGGATTAACTTCTTTGAACTCAACGGTCCAAAAAGTAGAACGATAATCCAGAAAAACAGAGAATTCAAATTGTTCTCAGTTAAAGCACTAAAATGTTAGACCAAAAAGTGGTTCTAACACCCAAATTGACTAAAATTAAAATAAAATGAGATCGAAAATAAAAAAGAGACACAGGATTTATAGTGGTTCGGCGTTAAAAATCCTACGTCCACTTTATATCACTTTGTTTGATGATGTAGATGAAAATACAATGAGATATTCACTCAATTTCACTCACTTTTCATATACATTCACTCAATTATCTCAAAATATACTTTGAATGATGATTTGAATTTCTTGGAGTGCTGGAATTCGGTTCTCATAGGTATTCAAACCCTCAAAGTGCCAAAAGTCCCTTTCAAACGACCCTTGGGGGTCTATTTATAGGTGAGAATTCCTTCAAGATTCGGTTCGGATCGGGAACACGTGGCCTCCATCCCATGACTTTCGGGATCGGGTGAGTTCTGGTGAGGACAACACATCTTGTTAGTGGCCATCATGGGTAGAAAGTGGTTGTAACTGCCCCGAATATCCAGGAGATCGTGGAGTGAAGTAGCAGGGTACACTGGGTTCGGTTCGGATAGGCTAGTAAATGGGGTTCGGATCGGAGCATCCCATCTGATCCGATTCGGCTTGAATTTTGCCTTTCCTCACTTTGTCTCGCTTTGCTTTTCTCAGACTACACCCGATCCGATCCGATTTATAGGCATATTATATTCTAATACTTGATCTTTTAGCTTTGTGTTGCCTCTGTTCCTACCCCTGTAATTCTGATCCAAACCGGATGCGTAACAGAGTGTCTTTTGTCTACTTGATCTTCTGACTTCTTGACTTTGTATAGCCTAGTTTACAAAGTAGGCTAACAATATGATAAAAATAATTTATTATTATTTTATTGATTTACTTTGGAATTTATGTAATATTTTATTAAAAATAACATAAGCATTAAAAATAGCCATTTTTGCAAACGGTCTCGCTTTTCGATGAAATTAGTTCCATTGGAACCGTATCATTAAATTATTGTAAGAAAATAAAATTTCGTGGCAAACCGATGTCGTGTGTGACTTCGGTGGCCAAAAACGTCTTTGTTTCTATTTAATTATTTGAATTATTTGGACAGAGGTAACTTTTAACGAATAAACGACTAGCCAAACAAACTCCAAATTTAATAAAACAAGATTTCATTGGATCCATAAGGAAGAGGTCTAGTAAAATGTTAAGGCCTGAAATTTATTCGATTTTTCTGTAATTATAGGAATTTTCAACGCTTGATTTTTCATCGATATTTATAAAGGACTTTTCACAAACGACCTCGGAATTCGACGAAACCTGTTGCATTGGGTCCGGAATATTTTTTTATGCTAGGATTACATTTCTTTGTCAAAAATGGGTATCGTATGTGATTGTTTTGAGTTGTTACTTCAATGCGAAGTCTTGGTTAATATTATATTAATATTTTCTTCCAACTCTTATTTACACCCCAAAACATTAGTCAAAAACCTAACTTTCTTGTTCAGCGTGGTCAACTAATTAACCCGCCTCCACTAAAAGCCAATGAACAGTTGAAAGTTCAAAACCATCTCCCATAAATTCCTTAAAATCCTTCGATCAATTCCAAAACAAATCTACTGCAAACCTATAAGGCTTTATGAGACCTAGCAATGGATTGGCGGGGATCGACACAAGAGCGATGACATGGCGGAATTTTTGGGCCGAAAGCTGCTACGTTTGAGGAGGGACTGACAGCGAATGGTGGGGTCGAGCTCATTGGGTTCGTGGCTATGTTAATGGAGTCTGAGGTGATCGTGATGGAGCTTTCTGATTGAGGTTAGATGGCCGGGGTTAAGCGTGGCTGGAGAGTGAAGTTTGGCAGAGTGTGTTGATGGTGAATACGAACAAAGGAGGGAAGCAGAAGCATCGACCGATTAAACACAGTAATTAGTTTATAATTATAGTTATAATTAAGGGGTTCGGGTTTAATAAGTAATGCTTGTTAATTGAATTTTTCCGTTCTGTTTTCAGTGATAGAACCATGAAGAAAGGTACCTGGAACTAAGACAGACCATTTAGGAGGAGGACAAAAATATCCGGCCGAGAATTTCTATGTAATTAAACCATTATATATTTAATTAAGGAATTTTAAAATTACTTCTAACCTAATTAGAAGTTAATTAATTGTTAAATCATGACAGGTTTAAAAAGACAGTGGGATCCAAAACCAGGATTCAATCTAATGTTGGAAATAAGGATCGACCGTTATCCTTGGTAAAACGTAATTATCGTTTATATTTTTTATTTTAATGAACTAAATAATTCCATGATTTAGAATCATACTAAGATCGATGAATATAAACAGGGAATGAAGAGCAGTAAGAAGAAATGGAAGTTGGGTATGTATCGTTGAGGCATGGAACGTGACAGTACAGAGAAGTATTGGTCTCCTTGCATAACAAAGTAATTAGTATAATCAAATTCAATATTTAGGAGTTAACTAATTAAATTAAGTATGTATTAACTAAAAATGGAAATTTCTTGCAGACATGTATTTGATGCAGGCATATCTGTTTGGCATCCTTGAGTGAACATACATGGTGAAAACAGAAGTTCGACTATATTATTTTATAATTAAGCAATGTAATTAGTTGAACTATAATTAAACAAGGATTTATTATTTTTAATTTATCATGGACATAAAATACTTTTAACATTTATGGTAATCTGGTCTGAATGATGCAATGACAGGAAGTTTTGGAGCGGAATAAAAGAAAAGGAATTAGCCGATTAAAATGTAAACAACGTAATTAGTGTCTTAAGTTCTAATTTAGAATAAATTAAATTAAAATAATATTGTGTTACTTAAAATATTTATAATTTGTGAGTTCATTTTCAGAATGAAACAAAATAGGATGCGTTGGACTCGTTGTGATGAGCACTACGCCAGGAAACATATTTGAACCAAAATGGAAACAATAAGAATTTACAGTTAAATAAACGACCGTTTAATTTAATTATAACGGAACCATTTTAGAAATTAACGAAATCAAGGTGAGTTAAACTCACTCAGTTTTTTCCCATTTATATTTTATATAAGTTGGGTTTTACAATTGTGTGCTATGGTTGCTAATGGTTGACTGTTTGTTAATTATATATTCATTTGTTGATATAACCGATGAAATTAAACCATCGTTTAATTTGAAATACCAAATCGTTATTTAATGACTGGAACCAATGGAGGTAACTTACCTTATTGGTCACGTTTATAAAGTAAACGTGTTTAATGGTTTGGATTGTTTTGTTATTTGGTTAATGTTAAACAGTGGTTATTTACTGTTATAGAAATTATTAGTTAAATGGAATTGAATGATCTGATTTGAGATAATCGATTTGATACAGGGAAGAACAGGTTGGAGGGATCCAACTGGATTCCTTAAATATATTAAATGTAACACCCCGTGTATTCTATAACAGTAAAATTCACGAATTAAAGTATAATTAATTTCAAATCAAAGAATTAAGGGAAACGGGATATGCCATTGTGTTCGTCTCGGAAAAATACGCGAAATAGAGTCCGAGTTTTCGAAAAACGGAGTCCGTATGAAGAAGATATGGCCTCCGGAAGTTTCAGAATTCAGTTTAAAATTCAAACAGAAGAAAACAGCTCAGAAAAACAAGTTTAAAATTCAAAATCGGGCCCAATTGGCCAGGGCGGGAAAATTCCCGCCTAAGGCACCTAGGTCGACTTGGCAGTCGACCTGGGCTAGCCAGGTCGACAGGGTTGTCGACAGGGCTGTCGACTGGGCTGTCGATCTGGACCCAGAGCCAGGTCGAACCCAGCCCACCCTTTGGTCGATTTTCTGAGGCTTGCTTTGTCACTAGGGCTAGGTGGCAGCTCCTGATTGGTCTCTCTTTCGAATGAATGGCTACGATTAACCCAAGCTACATCGATGGTCCTAATCAGTTCATAAACTCTATAAAAATGACCCTAGACTCTACCTAATCTATTCATTCAAAAATAAGAATGAGGTCATCATGCTGCTGAGGAACGACTAGGAGTAGCCACCAATTTGAGAGACGATTAGGAGGCAAACTCTAAAGCATAAAGCAACTGCAAGTTAAACTTAAACAAATCAAATCAACGCCTACGTCAAAGGAGTAGCATCTCCAAATCCAGAATTCAGATTCCTGAATTGAAGAATTCGTCACACGATTGTAAGTAGAGTACTATTCCGATGTAAATAAATAACTGTGTTTGATTTGTGTAAAATGAGAATTACACTTGATTTGTGGTGATAAGTAATTCATATTTGTGCGTTGCTATGATTCTAATCGATTTGGAATGTTGTATAACGATTGGATATTCGCAAGTATGTAATTCATGATAAAAACTACATGTTTGCGGTAGTTTATTTGAGATTTATGCAAGTATACGATTGGATATTCGCAAGTATGTAATTCATGTTGAAGCTACATGTTTGTGGTTGTTTAATTGAGATTCATGCAAGTATGTGGTTTTGCTACTATGCCAACATAATGTATATTTTTGTAAAAAAAAATCACTTTTTGTGTAATTGGATCAAATTTGGGGTATTACGATGAAATTATGTTGGAATTGGCATCATGATCTATGTATAAAACCATACTTTTGTATTAGAAACAAAAGTAAGCCTCTTTGTGAACTTATGTTGATTTTATGAATATGACTAGGCTATGTTTGGTATTATGCCTAATTGAAAAACATGTTAGGCCTATATTGTTAACAAGAATTATATGATAATATATGTGACACATAGCAAAGTTAGATTTACATTCCAATTGCAAGTTTGCATGAATAAAGTAAAAACCATGATTTCATGTTTAGGAATATTTATGCCATGATTTCATGAATAGATCAAAACCCATGTTTAGGAATATTTATGCCATGATTTCATGAATAGATCAAAACCCATGTTTAGGAATATTTATGCCATGATTACATGAATAGATCAAAAACCATGATTTCATGTTTGATTATATTTGTGCCATGATTATGTGAATAGATTAAAAATCATGATTAAGTTGGAATAATTCTAGTTGAACTATACTTTTGTATTAGTAACAAAAGTAAGCACCTTTGTAAACATATAGTAATTTTATAAACATGATTTGCTTATGTTTGACATTATGCCTAAGTAAAAATATACGTTTATGTTGTAGTTAAGACTATGTGTCAATAATGATATCTAATTTAGTTAGATTCTTAACTACAAGTTTACATGGTTTGATTCATGTCACATATGCTTCATGACCAAAGTATATGTTACTACTATGCAAGTACACCAGTTTCTATTTTGTAGTTCCAACGTTATGTTGCAAGTTCATGCGTTCACATTCCCCTTTTTGTGTATGTAATCACGTTTTAAGCCTCCCCTTTTTCACGTGGCTAAGTTGGGCTTAAAAGGCTAAGCCCAACATATATTATAATAAACGAACGTATTAAACGGGGGAAATAGCGTTGGGCCAAATTAATTAATAAATGAAAATATAAAAGTAGATGGGCCCAAATTCAAGAATGGGTTGGGCCCATGATTGGTGTAAACTTTTACACCATTAGCTTAAATTGATTTTGAATAATGGGCCGCAAATATTTACATATAAAAAGAAGAAAAGACAAAATATGTGAATGTAGAAAATACGATGTGTTTAACCCGAGGTTGGATTGAGTTGTGATGTAAACCTGCCCGGAACCGCCCGGCTGTCCAGTAGTCACAACAATACCTATCCAATGTGGGTGGTTAAACATGGAGCCCAATAAGGACCCGAGGTTAGACTGAGTTGTGGCGTAAGACTGCCCGGTCCCAACCGGCAACAGGCAGCCACAACAATACCTGTCTAATGTGAGAGGTCAAGGCTTTAATAAGACAATTAAGGCTGAGTCAGGATTGATAGGATTAAGTAGATTGTATTAATAGTTAATCAAAATGGAACATGCTAAGCTAAACAGACTGATTGGAGGTTAGGTTTATAAACACTTAACCAACTTAGCATGTTGGCTAGAAATAGAAAACCTAGTAGCGGGGGACCCTTTTCAGCAGTAACCCTACAAGGCGTATCATGATACCCTGAAACTAGGCAGGGTGGGGCACGATTACTGGGCTGACTGTAAGAGGTCAAATCGACGGCGGTGGTGCTGCAGTGTAGGTTCTAATGGGGTGTGGGCGTGCACTCACTCCGGCGCAGAAAAATAAGGCACTGGGCACCAGTAGCATACCTGTGCATTCTAGGGTTGTGTCGGGCCGCCGCCATGGGACCTGATACACCCCATGGTGGGACCAGCATAGGTAACTACAACGTCGGGGGCCGTAAGACACATGTAACAATGCGAGTAGGAGCCGATCATCATAAAATGGATCACTTCACCCAGATTATGGGTTGCCTGTTGGGAACTAGTTTATATGGGTACAGAGATTAATATGGGGTACGATAGTATATTCGACCCTAGACAACTTAACTAAGTTTATAGTGCTTTCCCATTTCTTGTTTATACTTATCATACCCAGTTCTTTATTCATAGACTGAATAGTCCTAGACTTACTCAGGCTTTATGTCTGACTCTACTTTTCTTTCGTCTTCTTTTCTTCCGTTTCCCCCCCCCCCCCAGGTCCACAGGGAGGGAATACCGCAGCTTGACCAGCCTTCATATCCAGCTTGAAGAGAAAGAATGTATTGCTTGGACCTTTTCGTTTTGGACTATGGCTTTGGACAACAACTAAGGGACTTTTGCAGTTTATTTATGTTTTCTTTATGCTTCTTTAAATAATGTAATCAAGACAGTTATGAAGATGTTATGTTTTTGGAAGTATGTAAGACAATTATGGTAATGTTGTTGTAACACGTATTTTCTCTTATGAAATAAAAGTTGTTGCTTTTCCGTTGTTCAAAAATATGTGTTCTTATATCTGTCTTGTATATCTGTGACTTATACTTATAAACCTCCACCAAAATTAGGGCATTCCCTTTGAGAGTGACCCTAACGGAGGTGGGGTGTTTCATTAAATATTGTTTATTTTCATATTATCAATACATGAACTATCTGATTGGGTGATTAATTTGATTATTGATCGTTGAACTGAAATTCAACGTTTGTTTTGTTTTAACCAATGGGCAATATTGGTTGAGTATTGGGCATCATATGTCCTGAATCAATTGTTTTATAAATTGTGATTTACAATCAACCGAATGAAGTTATAAATTTATTTTAGAACTGAAATAGATTTTTAATTTTGTATTTGAATAAAAGTTTATTAAAAGAAAAAAAATGATTATTATTTATTATTTAAGTTTATAATTAATTATTAACTGATTTTATAAAGTAAATTCTGATGTTAATCAGGTTTATAAACAAGTTGTTAGCCTATTTTGTAACCAGGCCACCCAAAGCTCAATTAATCGACATTGATTAGCGATCGCTTAGATGAAGTGGCGGGACATTGGTGAAAACTCAACATCGCATGCACATGAGACAGGACCAGATCAGGATATTCGGATCGGATGGGATATTCAGCTCGGATCGGATGCTTGGCTCGAATGGAAGCCACATGACTTCACCAACATAGCATTCTAGCGAGTCAAACAGAGACAAAGGAGACCGGTTCGGCTCGGAGTTCAATCGCTCAATCCCTTTACACGCACAAGAAGACATTACCCCGTACCAACCATACATGAAATAGCTTCAGCAAGCTAACATCGCGCCGGATCAGATGGAGCATAGGACATCGGGTCGGATCGCGTATTCATGTCCCGATTCACTTGTGTTTTGAAACTAATTATTGGGCCACTTCAGCTCGCACCACACAAAAGCCAACCCGACTCATTGACCACGAACCTGAAGCATTTACCAATTCCACATTGTCCTATTCCTGCGCCTAAAAAAGGGGATCGGATGCCACATGTTTCCCATGAAATGAAGACCATTGCCCCACATTCTCCACTACAATTTCGAGCTCTTCAGATGCTGCCACGTGGTGTCCGCCCCTAACCAATTATACACCTATAAATACACTTTCGAACAACAAATTAAGGGGGCTTTTTGCACTTAGATCATTCAGGGTCGCCATGGCTAGTATTCCTCAATAGAAAATCACTAATTTCTCCAAAAGAATCCATGAATTCGGAGAGATAGCTTCATTGATATCGAGTGATTGAGTGATTTAAAGACTTGTAATTGTAATTCTATGTTGAATTAAGAAACTATGAAGTTGATGTAGGCTCATTAACGCCGAACCACTATAAATCTCGTGTCTCTGCATGATTTTCTATGTTTTAGATTATTATTATCCACAAATCCTATTCAATTGGATGTTAGGACCATTTTTTGGTCTAACATTTTGGTGCTTTCACTGAGAAATGAAGATTCTCAGCTTTTCGGATTATTTATCTACTGTTTGGATCTCCTGGTCCGAAGAGATAATCCGTATTCTCATCACTTTCGAAGCCTTCGACGATTTCAGCAATTCTACCCAAAGCACGGTTGTCTCTGGAATGAAGCAATGGGTTCGAAAAGATCCGCCCAACGCAGCAGCAACGTTTTAGCATGGACCTCGACTTCGGATCGGATCAGATGTGTTTCCAGTTCAAATGAGCTCCGGAGATGCATATAAATGACTGGATCGGATGCAGATTGAGCCTTCGGATCGGATGTAGTAGAAGCGCAGGCCAATATCCTTGAGGGGGTCGGATCGGGTCCTACCCGATCTGAAAAAGAACCTCTGATCCGAACCAGATGGGGAGATCCGAACCGACCACCTGCTGACGTACCTCCGATCCGATCCGATGACATGTTCGATCCGATCCGATGACAGACTCGAGCCGCGATCTGATGACACCTCCGAACCGCTACTTGAAGGCAAATTCTGATCCTTCCCGCCGGGAACCTGGGGCCCCGGACCCCCACCGGCGCTGCGCCCGGACCCGCTAACGGCCTCGCATTCGTCTCGGAGCATGGCTCACCTTCGGCTCGGCATATATATTTTGGCCAACACTAGTCGTCAGAGCTTATCAATGAGGATTAGATGGATAGTCAAAGAATATAACAATGAAATGGCAACGATTGGGATTCTTCCCATAGCCAAGACGCTTATTTACATCAGTAATCAATTTGAGGAGCTATCGATCAGATTCAGCTTGTTGTCAAGGACAGTATACAAGACAATGATTGTCTCACAGCAACTTCCTCTTCTGTAGTTCTGATGGTGTATAGATTTCACTGATGCAACCGATGTTGCTCGCTAACGAGTAGTGACCATCTTATTTATGCGACTTAAACTTGTCCAATCGGCGGGGCATCGAATGACGATTATATGGAACAGTCCGAGCACTACTCCGAAGATGATTCATATGATTTTAGTGATCATGATTGTCAATAATGGGATACCAGAAAGCAGCTAAGGATCCCAACATCCCAAAGCTACACTTCAATCGTGTAATGTGATGAATGAAATATATCCTGAGGTTCACCTCCCAAAGACTTGGCTAACCTTTGCAATAGCTATTTGATGTTAACCACACCGAGGAAGACTGATTTCCATCGAATAAGGGTTAGGTCAACATACTTTGGAGCCCAGAGTTATGTACCAGTTGAACCACCGCATGCCATGATTGGACCTATGGATCCTTTCCCGGATTATAGCACCTTGACTGCTCACCAGCCACCATACGACCTTGGTCAAATGATGAGAGCTCGAGAATAAAGAAAATATGAATCAACCATTAGCTCTCTAGTTCTCATTTCCGTTGTTACATGACGCATGAATATTACTTGAAATCTCGCAAGCTATGCTGTCATGCTCAAATTTATCTGATTAAAGGTCTAGACCGATCAGCTCCAGCAGCGACCGGCGGCGTTCGAACGATTGCTTCAATGGAATATCGGGCTGAACCAGTTTGATCTCAATTCCCTCCTGAAGAAATCCAATCGGGGGCATGTGTTAAACGACTTCATCGTTGAGTTTACTGTTCCCAAAGAGGATGTGTTAAATGAAGAAGATGGCCCCTTAAAATGAAAAACGAATACAAGCACCCGCTACTGTATACTGACGGTGCAATGAATGATCGATGACCCGGCGTTGGAGATGTATTGATTCGAATGAAATTCCAGACGAAGGGACTAAACTCGTAGCTTACCTAGAACAGGTAGAAGAGCTGTTGGATGGATTGGAACGTTACAGCATATATTACGTCCTACGAACGGAAATCAAAAGGTCAATAATCCGAACAAGTTAGACAGTTCCGACAACTCAGAAGAGAGTCATAGACAACCCTATGATGAACTTCCTGCAGCACGGAATGCATTTAGCAAGGAGAAGTGAAAGGCATGCCATCGCTCTTTATGCCTCGAGATATGACATGCAAGGCGACAATGCTTATTTCCCTTGGAAGGTTGTCCCAAGATAGACACCAGCGAGCCTCATTGCTGAATTCACCGCCCTAAATGATTGAACAAAATCACTAATCAGCCTCCCGCTAGATGGGAGATGAACGCGAATGAAATTTTTGACAAACGACGTTTTGGAGTTAGAAAGTGAAGATTTACAATTTCACTCCCTTCATCGAGGATTAGTCAAGTAACTCGTGTCCGAGGCATTAGGTGCGACCAAAGATTCGAACGTTGATTGCTCATGATTACATCATTTAATTCAAAGCTGATACATAATAGGCTTTCATGATAGACTGCCTCAGCCTTGCCCAAAAATTGACGAGTTAAAAGTTTAAAGCACTTAAGCCTGGATGTTGATTGATTATCTGTCCATTAGATCTTATTCCCGACATAGGATCGAAGGCATATCAACAAATTTATGAGATACGACTATCTCACCAATAGCAATATCTTATTTCCTAGCATGGAAAGTACAAAAGTTTCTATAAGTATGGATTCATTGTTCTCTTGCCAATTACCATCCTAACACCAATGTGATGATGTGCTACCATTAGCGGTACATACATGACTCCCTAACACTCAATCCTTGCCCTCAGAAGGGGGGCAAGAAGGCGATTCAAAGGAGATGTAACCGCATCATTCGCTTACAGTATTTACCTAACTGCCTTTGTCACTCCAAGACCCCAATCAAGGTCTGTTCACTTTCGGGATCGCCATTCCACGACGGTTTGAAAAGACGTTCATCACCAGCTAAAGATTTTGGCATCCATCTCCGATAGATATTGTCGAGGAAAAATAGATTTGCAAAGAGCATGCAATGCCATTTTCGCATAGAATGATATTCATTCCTTTAACAGGATTATTCTTTAACCATAACTCTTATATTTGCATGCTTTAAGACCTATTGATGTAATTAACTCAGATGAATTAATGTGTGGATGGTGTAGGTAACTAGGATTTGATACCGATCAGACTTCTAACACCCGCATATAGAGTTATGGAGCAATATCATGACAAGCTTGACTGAACCGCTCGTTTATAAGCCATGCCCTTCGCCTGAACGAGGTTGTATAGCTCAAGGTGGATCTTAGATGACCACCCACTCCTAGGCTCATACGTGGCAGAGCTGAAGATAATTATGCATCGACTTTTGCATTTCAAAGTCAGAATCCGATTTCAGATGGATGCAGTTCGACCGTCTACATGGCTCGATCCTATATTTGACATTGCCAGATTACATCAATCCAAATAAAGGAGGCAGCACTGCCCCTTGATATGCTTACTTTACAATCATGTAATTTACTTTTACATGCTTCCCGAGTTATTGACATAACTAACACATGCGATACGAATGACGCAGGTACCCGAAGTTCGGTGCCAATCACTCCTCACATGGACTGATCAGAGGAACGCAGAGTCTTGGCAAACATTTTCTGACTGTTTGCCTAACTAACTCTAATCCTCAGAGCTTGGATAGATGTATGAACCTAGGACGAGTGTGAGGGGAACCCTAGGATTAAAGACCAATCGATCCATAACTCTAACTCTCATGATTTGAGAGAGCACTTAAAGGACGATACTGCAATGTCCGACCAAACTCCATCCCACGAGTCGACGGGATGAGAGAGACTTGATTATTGCAAATGGCCACCTTTACCCATGAATCAGGGATTATAAGGTAGTGCCTCAGTGAGTGTAATCCGACCGCTTGCCTAAAAAAACTCCATCCTCCAGAATGAAGCGAGGAGTACGGACTAAAACCGAGTTTGAGAACGACACTCGATACGGTGGACTCCCGCTCTTGGAAATAGAGTGTAGAAGGAGCGCCGGGGCGAATGATGCAACTGTTCACCTAAATAACTCTAACCCCATAACTTGAGGAAGAGTATAAAGGACAGGAAGATGACGTCCACAGGGCATGAAGGTGCACCGCGATTAAAGACCGCATTGACCACACTCTACCCTTGGCATTCGATGGGAGAGTATAAAGGCGCTAGGGACTGGCGCCACAAGAACTCCTACCCTGCTGAAGGATCTGGGAGCAGACTGAAAGCTGAGTTCGAACTCTATCCTGGGCATACGACAGGAGAGTATAAAGGCATGTTGATTAAATGCCATAAAAGGGCTCCTAGCCCGCCGTAGTATCGGGAGCAAGAGTGAAAGCTGAGCCCGAACCCTTCATGTCCGGACATGGGGGCCAATGCACTGTCGATCCCGCTTGTTCACTATTGATTAGGAGCATACACACACATCACACTCCTAAGATGGCTGCAATATGATATACTATTTATTTAAAGGGATACAGAATCGAAACCCTTATCTGATTTGTGACGCGATTTATTCCTTGCTACTTAGTGTAGTAATGCTCTGACTACAAATACATTTGATTGAAATATATAACAAACTTGCAAATGTATGATATTGCAGGAATGCCATTTTGTTTGCTGATGGAAGATTTACAGAGGATGACTAGTCAAGAATGCAAGGCCCGCACTCGCAACAACAACTAGCCAGTAGAAAGCAAAAAGGGCCATGTACAGAATGCTGACGTTGATGCCCAATGATAAGCATCCTATGTGACTCAAGGCGGCGGCCAAAAAGAGGCCTTGAGAGTGAATTATGCAATGACACGTCATGCGACTTAATACTCGCAACTGGGAAGGACCCGACAAAGCCCTGGGATTCTTGATGTCTACCCGGTCTTAATATGATCTGACATGATCATGGCATTCATGATTTCTATGGATTGAAGATTTCCCTGACTATCCGGAATACACCTCCCTCCATCTAAATTTGAAAAGGATCCGATCTTACCACCACCTGTCTTGTGCTATTACCCCTGGACTGGGGACCATTGAAAATATTTACAAATGGCATAACTTATATGTCTGCGTCTAGCTTATACCTCGATCTTGATAGGCCGCTTGAGGACCACAAGAATGGATGCATAGTGAACATCCATTTTCTAGTCTCAACCGACTTTCCGATTGAAAGACCCCGGGTGAGGGGGCACGCTATTACTTTGACTTCTGTCTTGCAAGGAAGCGAATTGCCTAGTACTCCGAACCTCAGAGCTTGGATGGGAGACTAAAGATTAACATGACCTAGACACGAACAAATCATTTTGTATCAAACTCCAACTCACAGCTTGATGAGGGAGTATAAATTCAGAGAATACGTGGATTAGATGATTACCATTTAGTAAAATCCCCGTGGATGGGGAGTACGAGATATGAGCTTTGAGCAACATAATTTGACTATCCGCCAACTTTAGGCACATTTACTATAATCGGAGTTCCCCAAGATCCCAGACTATAACCAGAAGAATGGCTCAAAAACCAGCATACATCCGAGTAATGGATCACCATCTAGAATAAAAAGACAGAAGCCTGATTGATGACTATTACATATGCGGAATCAAGAAACAAGATACCAGCTTCCATCCACTTCAAGAGTTCATGCTGGGGGCACCAGCGCTAAATTGGGCAACTGGCAACGAATCCGCAAAAACAAAGGCCAGATTGCCAATGTTATTTAATGCTTCATCAAAGGCGGCACATCTAAAATGCAGCCCAAAGATCTATGCCTATCGACCCAAGAGTGTCATGTTACTCAGTTCAATCAATCAAAGGTTTGGCGAGACTCTGCATTCGTTCCTCAAAAAATTCGATGCCGTGGTGGCATCGGTAGATCAACCTGGACCATCTATGGTGTTGATAGCAGCAGTATCTGATATTCTGGGTAACTCAGACTTCAAAGTCTCTCTGCAACGAGGCCCACCAAGTTGCCTTGGCGGATTCACCTCTAGAGTAAACATCAATACCTTTATGCCATGAGATTTTCCTAGAAACGTTGACAAATTCTATCCTAAGACAGAAAAATTCTGCAACAAAAGGACATCTATATTGAAATGGACATTCTCAATGTTTTCATGACAAAGAATGGAGCATCATTTGACTCCCAAAACGATAAAGGCAAAAGAAATGCCCCGGAAAAGAACGTCAGGAATGTACAATTCCGGAAAGGACCAATTTCATTGATCGAGCCCACGATCTTGATTGTCAAGCTCCATGGAACCAAGCATGAGAGATGAACTTAACTAGACTATGATGGCTATTTCGGATTATACCAAATCATGAAACAAAGGAGATTGAATAACTCATTAACAACATTCCTCGCTTGCATGATTGACGAGCTTACTCAACTCCGTGACTGATGCGATGAGAGTATATGAGTTCGCTGATGCTCGATTAGGCGATCCTCACTTTCTGACTAAAGAGAGAGACGACACAAAAACGAATGTGATTAAACCATTCACATATACAACTCCAACTCTTGCTAATTTAAGGAAGAGTACAGAACGATCCGAGTCAACTAAGATTGCGGAACATGCAACTCTTACCCGATGCAATGAAGGGAAGTATAAAATCTTGAAGATTAGAGGCCCGATTTATGTGACTCAACCGCCACCGATGCTGGGGGCATAAGCACTGACTTCGCTTGTCCTCCGATGGCGCTGAGAGCACGAGCACCAGTTCATAGACTAACTTTGAAGACGATGCTTGCTTGGAGTGAGATTCAAAACATGTACACTATGCCTCCGGAGTATGACCTGATTCATCTTTCCCGACCAAATGAGCCAGCATGCATGTGACGGCCTGGAATTTCGCTCGATCCGAATCAGTCGTTAAACCGATCTAGACCGTTCGGAACCCCTGATCGTTGAGAACAGGACAAATCAGAACGCAGACAAAAGAACATTTCACTTGTTATTACAACAATTGCATCAGATGCAAGAATATACAGAGTATAAATGAATAAATTACATTCGATTAATATCAGAGATTACAATAAATTACATAGCAGCGGAAAATAATACAAAACACAACTGAAGGTGATATACGGATACAGAGCTTTCCGGATATCATTCCAGCTGTAAACCAGGATCCTGTGGATATAAATCTGCAAAACCAAAACTACTAGCTGCCCGTGCGGAAAATAGGGGCACCCAGAGTTTAGGTTAAAACAATAAACTCCAGGTCAGTCATGTGACTGGTGTGAGAACTAAAACAGTTATTTAAAACTTTACTTTAAAAGAGAGTAATTCAAGGGACCACGCCGTATAACACGGAACGGGTTTCCTCCCAAGAATACCAGTGCATAGAATAAACAACGAAATGCTTTTTCGAAAAATGAAGCTATTATAAGACCCAGGTCCCATCACACAATGCCACGCAAGCCGGAGGATAGGGTTTTCCCTTATAATAGCCAAACATGCTTGGTACGTTTAAAACAAATCATTTGATACTATAGTAAGTGTATAGTGTCAAAACAATTTCAATCATAAATATAAATCATAGACGGCATGAGTGCCCCATCCCACTATGTCGCCATACTAGGCTCTACAAATAAAGCCGAAATACACGTATTAGAAATTGGATTCCGTCACGAGTCGAGGCAAGGGGCAAGCTCCTCTCCGCGTTCGAGACACTCTAGCAAATGTCCCAGGGCTACGCACTTTGGGCAACCCTTGGATGCTTCAGGGCCGGTCCTCACTTACGTTAGAGGATTAGTATTCCTGAACACACGTTTCCCGGTCCTTACAGACCTATAATCGAGGCGCCTCATCCAACAACCACAAAGGTGAAAAGTATATATATGTCAGGGCTGGTAAGTCACTGACACCACCAAAGCTAGAAAGAAACGTCGTGCTCTCGCTGCAGTCCGCATCCCGTTTTTGACTCATACCGAGGTGTGAGGCTCGCGAATTCACGCTATACACAAAGCTACGCCACAAAGGCCATGCTTTGATCATCAACCACAAGACTTTGCTTTTTAACAGAAGCCTTGATCATTGCATCTTAGCGTGCCACACAGGCAATTCATGCCATGCGACTGATGTCCATCGATATACAACCTCTGAGCTCGTACGTCTCAGAGAAGGGCGTTAAGAAAAAGAATAAATTCTCCGCCGCCAAACAGATGTATATTTAATAGAAATCAATCAACACAGAATAAAATCCAATGTCAGACACACAATCCATTTACAAGTCCGTTCTGGGTCTGAACGAAACCGGAGGCACTTTCCTCGCATATCCATCCATCTCCAAGTACGTCTGGACGACCACCAACTATTTCCATCCTCTTGGGTGTACAGCCCAATCAGGATCGTCAGTAATTGCCCAAACGATGTGAAGACTTCCGGTCTTCGACCACCGTCTTCATCTTCGACTTATCGTCGAATCGGTTATTCAGAATGGGTATAAACCCGGCCTTTCCGAATAACCCGCGTATATTAAAAACAAATGTTACCCAAACTCAACATACGCCTCATTCCAATTCATTTGTCACTAACCGCAAATTAGCAAGAGAATAATTTCCCAAACATTAACCCCGAAGGCCGAAACCAACATCAGATCAATACCCAGGAAACCATTCTTCTTAGCCAACCTACAACTAGTTTCTAAATTCCACATTCTTAGGGAAAGGTTCCCATTAATTTTATCCAAGATAAATTCTTTAAAATTTATCCTGTAATCTTCCTTTGGATGTCGTTTCAAACCAAATTATGGTTTTTCAAAACTAGTCGAGATTAGCGAACCACACCGAAGTAATTATTTATTTTATTTCCCAATCCCAACCTATTCATCCCATGAAGCAAAACTGGTAATACTCCATATCTAACACCGTGGTGTTATCGGTAAAATTAATTACCATTTCACGTTCAAATCTAATTATAGATTTAACTATCGCTTTGGAGCAAAACTGGTAATACTCCATTCCTGCTCATTTCTAAATTTGATAATTTAGATTATAGATTCACATTTCAATCTAATTGCAGATTCGTTAGAACTCCTTTTACTGGGTTAAAGAACTAGGTGTTATTTAAAACACAGCTCACGACAAACCCAAATCACATTCTATTTGTTATCGGGTTAAAGAACTAGTGTTATTTAAAACACTGTTCACGATAAACCCATTTCAAATTCAATCAAATATATTAGAAATTCCGATTATTTAAAACCCCTTTTTAAATCTAATTCATTTATTTAAAAAAAATTGGGTTTTAAATTTAGTTCAAAACTAGTTCATTTCGATAAAAATCTATTTTTATCTTTCCAAATATGGAGTTTTTCACCCCAATTTTTCTAAAATCATTTCTTATGATTTTACACAAATTATTGGTATTTTTAATAATTTTATCAAGGCCCGTACAGTCGATTTCCAACAATGGCCATCGAACTGCACTTACAGCGACCTTTTTCGAATTTGATTTGGACGTATCTTCAAATCCAACCGTTAGATTTCAAATTTCAAATATTTGTTAGAAATCTCTTTTCGATACGAACCCAACGGTTCCGGTTTTAGGAGAATCCGACGGTCGGATCTCCCGTAATGTCCGTTTGAAATAAATGGTCGAAATTCACGAACTGCCGCGGCGCGTTCTATTCAGGCCATTATATTATATATATGATATATATAATATATATTTCGTCGATTACTATTTAAAACGAATTATATAAATAGTTTTAAATTCGTTTCAAAAGCAATTTCAACTTCCATTTCATTTCAAATCAAAATTGAATTCTCCTTTATAAATTCGTTTTAAAATTCATTTCTATTCAATTCAAATTTCAATTCAATTTGAATTCATTTCACTTCATTTTAAATTCAATTCGAATTCGTTTTCAATTCAATTCACTTTCAAAGTCGTTTTATATTCAATTCATTTCGAAATCGTTTTATATTCAATTCATTTCGAAATCGTTTTATATTCAATTCATTTCGAAATCGTTTTATGTTCAATTCATTTCGAAATCGTTTTATGTTCAATTCATTTCGAAATCGTTTTATATTCAATTCATTTCGAAATCGTTTTATATTCAATTCATTTCGAAATCGTTTTATATTCAATTCATTTCGAAATCGTTTTATATTCAATTCATTTCGAAATCGTTTTATATTCAATTCATTTCGAAATCGTTTTATATTCAATTCATTTCGAAATCGTTTTATATTCAATTCATTTCGAAATCGTTTTATATTCAATTCATTTCGAAATCGTTTTATATTCAATTCATTTCGAAATCGTTTTATATTCAATTCATTTCGAAATCGTTTTATATTCAATTCATTTCGAAATCGTTTTATATTCAATTCATTTCGAAATCGTTTTATATTCAATTCATTTCGAAATCGTTTTATATTCAATTCATTTCGAAATCGTTTTATATTCAATTCATTTCGAAATCGTTTTATATTCAATTCATTTCTGTTTTCTATTTGAATCAAATTCATTATTTATTCAATTGAAATCAAATTCGGTTTATATTCAATTCGATTCAAATTTCATTTCAAAATATACGATTTCGAAATCACTTTTCAATATTCATTTTAAAATGAATAAAATCGATATAAATATCGTTCACTTCAAAATGGCGTCAATCTAACCAACACGGCTTCATATATTTCTATTTTCAAATATTCTATTGCAAATATTTCGTTTCAAATATTTCTTTTCTAATATTTCTTTTCAAATATTTCTTTTCAAATATTTCTTTTCAAATATTTCTTTTCAAATATTTCTTTTTGTCAACACACGACTAATCTTAATGATTGAGTACCGTCCACGTGTGACTACTTTTGTTAAATTATTTCGTTCAACACATGACTAATCTCAACGGATGAGTACAGTCAACACATGAACCTTTATTATATATTGATAAAGATATAAATTTTATTATAAAAATATTTCATTCAACACATGACTAATCTCAACGGATGAGTATAGTCAACACATGAACCTTTATTATATATTGATAAAGATATAAATTTTATTATAAAAATATTTCGTTCAACACATGACTAATCTCAACGGATGAGTATAGTCAACACATGAACCTTTATTATATATTGATAAAGATATAAATTTTATTATAAAAATATTTCGTTCAACACATGACTAATCTCAACGGATGAGTATAGTCAACACATGAACCTTTATTATATATTGATAAAGATATAAATTTTATTATAAAAATATTTCGTTCAACACATGACTAATCTCAACGGATGAGTATAGTCAACACATGAACCTTTATTTTATAGTCTTTATTTTTCTAAATTGGAATGAGGCCCAATCAATTACCATATAAAGTTAATTATATGGATTCCATACTACATATGTATATAATAGCAACGATAAATAGTCAACCATCAACCAAAGTGCACTACACTGTATAAGCATCAAATATAGATATCTAATGCTTATAACAGCCTGTCAATCAATCGATCGACATATTAAATCAATCAGGATGAGGGAACTTCAAATTTCATCCCAACACCCGTGTGGGGTTTCAAGCAATCAAACACCGATTTTATTTGTGCAGTTGGGCGATGTGTAAAATTTATCGTCCCAATCAATGTCCTTCAAATAGGTGTACATAAACAAACCGACTGGTCTGTAAATGAATATTTTATTTTATTCACTTTCACGTTAAAAATTATATTTTTAACGATAAAACATTTTATTTTATCATATGAATATCTATTCAGTTCATTCTTTAAATAAAATGATATTTTTATTTTTCTAACATATTTTAGAAAATTTTGGCGGCATAACGGCACGATACTAGAAACGGGACAAGGCCTAGCCTTATCCCCGGTCTAGTGAAGGCCCACGCCATTCACACATCAATCAAATTAATTCATTTCACCAAACAATTCAATTTCAAATCAAATCATCTAACTAATCTATGCAACCAAACAAACAAGTCCATGGTCTGTGGACTATTGTGTCGGGTGCTACTAAACACCGTCTGCATCCTAGTATATATATAACTAGGAAAAGAAATTGAAAGGTGAGAAATTCTCACAGATAGCTATCCAATCATCTTGATTCTTCTTTTGATAGAAATCTTCATCGTTATCGCATTTTTGTCATCTTCGTTGCTGTAGCCACTACATATGTAAAAAAATCGAAATTTTTCTTCGTTATTCAATATATAAAAATCGAATTTTTATTATGCTATACAATATATATAAAAATCGAATTTTTACTATGCTATTCAATACATAAAAATCGAATTTTCAAATATATAGATTTCGCCTTTATAAAAATAAAGATTATAAAACTCACCTCTTTTTCAATGTATACATAATAAAAATCAGATTTTTTTTATTTCGCCACATATACAAAGATGATATTTTTAATACTCTACATAAACAAAAATCATATTTCTACCACTTCTATATAGTAAAGATTATATTTTTAATACTTTAAAAATATAAAAATCATATTTTTAATTCTTTAAAAATATAAAAATCATATTTTTACATCTTCTACTTAGTAAAGATCATGTTTTTAATACTTTAAAAATATAAAAATCATATTTTTAACCCACCACATATGTAAAAATCACACCTTTCTCCATTTAAAAGTATCGCCTTTCTTCTTTTAAAAATCTAATCTTTTCTATTTTATCGAATAAAAATTCTACTTTTACACCTCTACTATATACAAAAAAAAAAAAATACCATGACATTGAATAAATAAAAATTAGATTTTTTTCTTTTTCCTAATCAACTAAATAAATAATATTTTTAAAACTGATTTCCAACCCTATTTAATCTACATACAAATCAGATTTTAAAATAGCGATATATAATTAAATTAAATTAATAAAGCTTACTGTTCCTCATCTTCCTCAATGCTCCAGGCCCTCACGCTGATAACTGCACCCCTGCTCCTTCATAGGGCTCCCATTTCCACGCCATACAGTTCACCGGAACATGATCCAGTGCCACCATTCCGACCGTCGATGCACCCTCCACCATCGCCGAGGAGCCTCCTAAACCCGGTGCCCTCACGTGTCTCGAAATCGTGACCAGGCGCGCCGCCTTCGTGTGGCAAAATCGACCACCAAAACATCCTATCTCCGATCATCGTTGTTGAGTGTGGAGAGCTTGCATAGCTCTCGAGTTTTAACGTTGGGAGTTATTTATTTTGATTTGGGGATTTGTGAATTTTTGAAGGAGGCGCTAGGTTTTTTTTTCCTTTCTGTTTTGAAGAACTGACGGGAGAGAATGAGGAAGAGAGAGAGTGTAGAGGGGTGAGTGTATATGAATATAATTATTTATATTTTATTTTATTTTTCTCTAAAAAGTTACTTTACCATTCGATCTCAAAACGGGACCCACCGCCTGCCGTCCATAGCTAATTACCCTCATTCCGAACACATTGGGATATGTATCGCAGGCTGATTCGATCGTTTCGATCAGCTTCCGTTGAATTTATATTTAAATCATTATATTGAATTTTAAACGTACATTTCAAATTACCGGGGTCACATACTAACTAGAAAAATTCCAGAAAAACATTTTCTAGCTTCGTATTGACGATACGGTCCTAACAAAACTAGTTTCGTCGAATTCTGAGACCGTTTGAAAAATGGCCAATTTCCAGTCGATTAAAATCAACTGAAACTGGTCAAACGCGTTTTCCTTTGCCACGCTCACATATTGATTTGAAAAAATATGAAATTTGGAATCTAGCAATAACTTGACATCACGGATCCAACAAAAGTGGTTTCATCGAAATCCGAGGTCGTTTGCAAAATTCCCATTTTTAAGGGCCTGAATTCCATAGCGACTATTCAGAATTTTCAACTGGACATATCTTTTGATTCCCGCTATGAAATTTTGATTTTTCGGATTCGTTGGAAAGATATTCTTAATTAGATCCTATTATTTTTGGTTTCACTAAAATCCGGATTGTTTTGCACCCGGTACGTTCAATTGAAGTTTGAAATCGAATTATTGAACTACCGCGCCATTTTCAATTCTATTATAATTATATATAAATTTTTATATTCTAACGACGGCGTATATAATATATACGTTCGAATTATATTGAAAATAAATTTTCCTTCGTTTTTATTTAAAATGATTCATTTTAAATATTCAAAATTCGCTAAAATAGCCAAAATAAAAATTTTAAACTGGCTCAGATTTTCCGGGTTATTACAATCTCCCCCACTTAAAACTTTTCGTCCCCGAAAAGGAACAAAGTCGAAAGAGGTTTAATTATTCAGCCCTACGTTCGATCTGGCTTCCATTCTCCAACTTTTCAGTTTCTGAGAATTTTCAAATTTTCAAAAATTTGGCTAACACCCTAAATTTTCGAAAAATTTCGCCATAACCTCCCCTGCACCGGGAGCATCGGGGAATTTCAAATAGCTTCCCCGGTCCTTCCAATCTCAAAAAGAAAAAGAAAAAGCCAAGCGGCTAGCCAATAGGCTCATAAAATCGTCATCACCCAAACAAAACAGTAAATTATGTAGTAGACATGTACCTATTTGTCGGGCAAACAAATTTTATTCTCTGCTCTAGCCTCCTTGTTATGACCTGTTCGATGATATACATGTATATGCAAGCAAATGCAACTAATTTTCAATATAATTCAATATTTGATATAATTAGGCTAAATGGTTCAAAAATTATCAAATAAATAAACAAACAACACAAACATCAATCAATTAGTGAATTAGAGTTTCAAATTCATAACTTGATATACAGAAAATCTTGTTTTTGATGCCAATTCACAACAATGTGTTCTAGCTATACAAGTTTTGGTTCTCACACCAGTCTAATGGAAATATATCGATATCACACCTTCGTTACTCGAACATGAATACTAATGACGACTAGTCAATCATCAGAATCATCTTCGGGCCACTAGAGTACGAATCTATATCTATCCAGTATATTAAAACTTCGAATATACGTTCATGACGCGTATATGCAAAATCTTTATATACTGGATTGTACAAATTCAAAATAAATAAATAATCAAATACGTATAAAACGATTTAATTTTTTTTTAAAACAAAATTGTTTTCAATTGAAAAATATACTCTTCACACCCGTTCTAGGATACTACTGATCCTATCTCTAACGGGTCATTCTAATTGGATATTACTAATCCAATATCTGATGAATTCTTTCATATGGTTCTAATGTGTCTTGTTCTCGAGCTCTGTAAACCAAAGCTCTGATACCAAATGTGACGGCCTGGAATTTCGCTCGATCCGAATCAGTCATTAAACCGATCTAGACCGTTCGAAACCCCTGATCGTTGAGAACAGGACAAATCAGAACGCAGACAAAAGAACATTTCACTTGTTATTACAACAATTGCATCAGATGCAAGAATATACAGAGTATAAATGAATAAATTACATTCGATAAATATCAGAGATTACAATAAATTACATAGCAGCGGAAAATAATACAAAACACAACTGAAGGTGATATACGGATACAGAGCTTTCCGGATATCATTCCAGCTGTAAACCAGGATCATGTGGATATAAATCTGCAAAACCAAAACTACTAGCTGCCCGTGCGGAAAATAGGGGCACCCAGAGTTTAGGTTAAAACAATAAACTCCAGGTCAGTCATGTGACTGGTGTGAGAACTAAAACAGTTATTTAAAACTTTACTTTAAAAGAGAGTAATTCAAGGGACCACGCCGTATAACACGGAACGGGTTTCCTCCCAAGAATACCAGTGCATAGAATAAACAACGCAATGCTTTTTCGAAAAATGAAGCTATTATAAGACCCAGGTCCCATCACACAATGCAACGCAAGCCGGAGGATAGGGTTTTCCCTTATAATAGCCAAACATGCTTGGTACGTTTAAAACAAATCATTTGATACTATAGTAAGTGTATAGTGTCAAAACAATTTCAATCATAAATATAAATCATAGACGGCATGAGTGCCCCATCCCACTATGTCGCCATACTAGGCTCTACAAATAAAGCCGAAATACACGTATTGGAAATTGAATTCCGTCATGAGTTGAGGCAAGGGGCAAGCTCCTCTCCGCGTTCGAGACACTCTAGCAAATGTCCCAGGGCTACGCACTCTGGGCAACCCTTGGATGCTTCAGGGCCGGTCCTCACTTACGTTAGAGGATTAGTATTCCTGAACACACGTTTCCCGGTCCTTACAGACCTATAATCGAGGCGCCACATCCAACAACCACAAAGGTGAAAAGTATATATATGTCAGGGCTGGTAAGTCACTGACACCACCAAAGCTAGAAAGAAACGTCGTGCTCTCCCTGCAGTCCGTATCCCGTTTTTGACTCATACCGAGGTGTGAGGCTCGCGAATTCACGCTATACACAAAGCTACGCCACAAAGGCCATGCTTTGATCATCAACCACAAGACTTTGCTTTTTAACAGAAGCCTTGATCATTGCATCTTAGCGTGCCACACAGGAAATTCATGCCATGCGACTGATGTCCATCGATATACAACCTCTGAGCTCGTACGTCTCAGAGAAGGGCGTTAAGCAAAAGAATAAATTCTCCGCCGCCAAACAGATGTATATTTAATAGAAATCAATCAACACAGAATAAAATCCAATGTCAGACACACAATCCATTTACAAGTCCGTTCTGGGTCTGAACGAAACCGGAGGCACTTTCCTCGCATATCCATCCATCTCCAAGTACGTCTGGACGACCACCAACTATTTCCATCCTCTTGGGTGTACAGCCCAATCAGGATCGTCAGTAATTGCCCAAACGATGTGAAGACTTCCGGTCTTCGACCACCGTCTTCATCTTCGACTTATCATCGAATCGGTTATTCAGAATGGGTATAAACCCGGCCTTTCCGAACAACCCGCGTATATTAAAAACAAATGTTACCCAAACTCAACATACGCCTCATTCCAATTCATTAGTCACTAACCGCAAATTAGCAAGAGAACAATTTCCCAAACATTAACCCCGAAGGCCGAAACCAACATCAGATCAATACCCAGGAAACCATTCTTCTTAGCCAACCTACAACTAGTTTCTAAATTCCACATTCTTAGGGAAAGGTTCCCATTAATTTTATCCAAGATAAATTCTTTAAAATTTATCCTGTAATCTTCCTTTGGATGTCGTTTCAAACCAAATTATGGTTTTTCAAAACTAGTCGAGATTAGCGAACCACACCGAAGTAATTATTTATTTTATTTCCCAATCCCAACCTATTCATCCCATGAAGCAAAACTGGTAATACTCCATATCTAACACTGTGGTGTTATCGGTAAAATTAATTACCATTTCACGTTCAAATCTAATTAAAGATTTAACTATCGCTTTGGAGCAAAACTGGTAATACTCCATTCCCGCTCATTTCTAAATTTGATAATTTAGATTATAGATTCACATTTCAATCTAATTGCAGATTCGTTAGAACTCCTTTTACTGGGTTAAAGAACTAGGTGTTATTTAAAACACAGCTCACGACAAACCCAAATCACATTCTATTTGTTATCGGGTTAAAGAACTAGTGTTATTTAAAACACTGTTCACTATAAACCCATTTCAAATTCAATCAAATATATTAGAAATTCCGATTATTTAAAACCCCTTTTTAAATCTAATTCATTTATTTAAAAATAATTGGGTTTTAAATTTAGTTCAAAACTAGTTCATTTCGATAAAAATCTATTTTTATCTTTCCAAATATGGAGTTTTTCACCCCAATTTTTCTCAAATCATTTCTTATGATTTTACACAAATTATTGGTATTTTTAATAATTTTATCAAGGCCCGTACAGTCGATTTCCAACAATGGCCATCGAACTGCACTTACAGCGACCTTTTTCGAATTTGATTTGGACGTATCTTCAAATCCAACCGTTAGATTTCAAATTTCAAATATTCATTAGAAAGCTCTTTTCGATACGAACCCAACGGTTCCGGTTTTAGGAGAATCTGACGGTCGGATCTCCCGTAATGTCCGTTTGAAATAAATGGTCGAAATTCACGAACTGCCGCGGCGCGTTCTATTCAGGCCATTATATTATATATATAATATATATAATATATATTTCGTCGATTACTATTTAAAACGAATTATATAAATAGTTTTAAATTCGTTTCAAAAGCAATTTCAACTTCCATTTCATTTCAAATCAAAATTGAATTCTCCTTTATAAATTCGTTTTAAAATTCATTTCTATTCAATTCAAATTTCAATTCAATCTGAATTCATTTCACTTCATTTTAAATTCAATTCGAATTCGTTTTCAATTCAATTCACTTTCAAAGTCGTTTTATATTCAATTCATTTCGAAATAGTTTTATATTCAATTCATTTCGAAATCGTTTTATATTCAATTCATTTCGAAATCGTTTTATATTCAATTCATTTCGAAATCGTTTTATATTCAATTCATTTCGAAATCGTTTTATATTCAATTCATTTCGAAATCGTTTTATATTCAATTCATTTCGAAATCGTTTTATATTCAATTCATTTCGAAATCGTTTTATATTCAATTCATTTCGAAATCGTTTTATATTCAATTCATTTCGAAATCGTTTTATATTCAATTCATTTCGAAATCGTTTTATATTCAATTCATTTCGAAATCGTTTTATATTCAATTCATTTCGAAATCGTTTTATATTCAATTCATTTCGAAATCGTTTTATATTCAATTCATTTCTGTTTTCTATTTGAATCAAATTCATTATTTATTCAATTGAAATCAAATTCGGTTTATATTCAATTCGATTCAAATTTCATTTCAAAATATACGATTTCGAAATCACTTTTCAATATTCATTTTAAAATGAATAAAATCGATATAAATATCGTTCACTTCAAAATGGCGTCAATCTAACCAACACGGCTCCATATATTTCTATTTTCAAATATTCTATTGCAAATATTTCGTTTCAAATATTTCTTTTCTAATATTTCTTTTCAAATATTTCTTTTCAAATATTTCTTTTCAAATATTTCTTTTCAAATATTTCTTTTTGTCAACACACGACTAATCTTAATGAATGAGTACCGTCCACGTGTGACTACTTTTGTTAAATTATTTCGTTCAACACATGACTAATCTCAACGGATGAGTACAATCAACACATGAACCTTTATTATATATTGATAAAGATATAAATTTTATTATAAAAATATTTCATTCAACACATGACTAATCTCAACGGATGAGTATAGTCAACACATGAACCTTTATTATATATTGATAAAGATATAAATTTTATTATAAAAATATTTCGTTCAACACATGACTAATCTCAACGGATGAGTATAGTCAACACATGAACCTTTATTATATATTGATAAAGATATAAATTTTATTATAAAAATATTTCGTTCAACACATGACTAATCTCAACGGATGAGTATAGTCAACACATGAACCTTTATTATATATTGATAAAGATATAAATTTTATTATAATATTTATTTTAACGAATATTTATTTTATTTTAATAAGATTTTAAAAAGGGATTTACCAATTATTTTAGTATTAAAGTAATTAACTACTTATACAGTAGTTAATGATTTAAGCAAATTATTATTTTAATTAATATTAATTTAAAAGATTACTTTTTAAATGGAAATTCTATTAAAAAGTGATCGAAGTGGAAATGAAAACTAATTGAATTGGGAAAAGAAATATGAATGGTTTTTATAACAAAAACCTGAGTTTTTATAACAAGATATAAAAGAAATGTTTAAGCAAATACAATGGCCTAAGTAAGTAATTACTTAATATTTGAATTAAGTAAAAGGAAATTAAGATAAAAGGGTTTTATTAAACCAAAGTTTTACAAATGAGATATAAGGTGTTAAAGCGTTAATTTTAAATTAACGTTACTTAATAAAGGAATTAAGTAAAAAAGGGAAAATTTGAAATAAGATTTCTAAAGCAGGAAATGGTTGGAAGAGTTGAAAAGGAATTAGTAAAAGTGAATTTTGTAAGAGAAGTGAAGATTTGTAATCAAATCCGAATTATAATATGAATTTGTTTTAAAGAGGTGAAGGTTAAAAAGTGGTTTATAAGAAATTACTTAATTATTAAATTAAGAAATAATGGCTATATTCAAGAAAGAGATTTTCAAAAGATAAAAAGGTTATATGAAACAATATCTTGAATAAAATAATTAAATGGAATTTGTATCGATATTAGAATGAAATATCAGTTTTTGGATTACAACTCGTATCTATCTTAAGATAAGAACGTTGTTGATCAAGGTCTGAGAGATAATTAAAATACCCCAACTTGAACGACTTCAGGATTATCCGAGGATTTGTATCTTTTGAAAAGGCCGAGTGATGCTGAATACTGAACCAGTGAACTTATTTTATTTTCATGATTGAATAACTGTTTATTTTGATAGTTAAAAAACCAACTATCAAAATCTGGCCAATGCGTTGTTGGTACGGAAAGACCGGGATCGAATCTACATACGAAAACCATTCCGACCAACAAATACGTGAAGATGAGAATTGAAGACCATAGATCTTCATAAACGAAAGGACTGCTAATAATCTGCGGTCTGTAGCCTAGGATATATTGTGGTTCTGTCGTGGTTGGAATCTACGGATTGCAAGGACTACTCGCTACTGATCCTTGGGGTGATACCTATATAGGATGTGGTAGGAGAGTACCTTCGGTTTCCTGGATGACTTGTATGGACGAATGTCTAACAGAGTATTTCCTAAAAACCACAAACATTGATTTTTACAAATATACCGAGTTGGTGGCAAAGAGGGGCACTTCTTTTATACCCAGAGAATATTTATGTACGTCAATTAGTGATTTGACGGATTTGATGATGTGGCATTCAAAGTGAGTGGTGATCAGAAGTTTTTTTAAATAAAAGAATTAAAGAAAAGAATAATAAATGAATAAATAAATTCATAAATTAATTGATTAATTAATTAATTAAGTTTGACCTCAAGCCTCATCAATCGGGAAATGGTTAAAATTGGGTAGGTTGCACGGCTATGTGGGTCACACCCATCAAAAGGGTATATTCATTACCTGATCTGGAGAAATCAAATGCCTTCGGTTGTCCCTTTTATTTATGTATGTATGCTATCAGTTCGGTTGGCTGGCCCCCAACCGTGGTGATGATATATTCGGTACTCTCAAGCGAAGTGAGGGGCCGGTCATGTTTAGCCTGGGTCGCAAGATGTTCTTATTGAACCCCAATGTATTCATCTCCAGAGGTACATTGTCGAAAAGGTGGTTGCCATAGCTTGCCACGGAAATCCATTCTCCAATAAGAGTCCACAATTTTGATTGTATACTATATATATAGATTGTGAGATGCAAGCGTTCTGCTAGATTGATATTTATTTGTATTTAGACACTATTATAAAATCAGAAAGGATATTGATTTCAAAAATCATTTTGGGTTATCGTAAGGTAAAAGCCGTCCGTATTTATGTGTAGAATTGGTCTTATGATTATTCTTTTCTTTTGAAAAGATTTTAACTTTAAAATCAACTTGGATGTTGTTGTAAACTTAGTGTGTTTTTCTCACTTTGGTTCACTGGACTGACCCGTCGTTTGTAATGCTCGGGTTAGACCAGGTCGTACAGGTCCAGGTTATCAGATACTGCAAAGTCCAGAGACGAGCTAGAGGTGTTCAGACATATGATATCTAGTATTTATTCCGTTGTGTTGTATATGAGGACAGATTAATATAACTGTTCAGATGTGTTGATGTACTCTGATGATTGTAAGTTTTTATTTAAAGCTCTCTATAAAGATTTATTTCTATATTATATTTTGTTCCACTACGATGTGAGACTCGATGTTGTGTTTGGTTCTTCTTCTTCTTTTCTAATATTTCTTTCTTCTTATATCACCCTCTAACTTCTTTTTAATAACATTCCTATGTTTTCGGTGCTTGGAAGTTTGACATGTTATACAGTAACTGTATTTATGTCGATTTTCGAGGCCGAAAATCTCATGGACCGTTACAACAAGATTTCGTGGACGTTAGTAGTTTTTTATATTTCTTCATTTTATTATTATGTAATGAACTATTATGTAATATTATTATGTACCGAACTGTTATGTTTGGTTAACTGTGTTATTCTGCATTAATTATATTGTTATGTTTTAATCATTAATTAATTAAATTACAAAATAAAATAATATACTATGTTCAAATTCTCCGCTTAATGCGCCAAACGCATTCTCCGCTCAAAATCCCCGCTAAATTCTCCGCTTTCGCTTGCGCCAAACACACACTTTGTAAATCTAGGTATCACATGCATACATGTTATTGTACTCTTGAAATTAGCTATATGTAGTATTTTATATATAAAGCTGCATGCATGAAAATATGTATATCTCAAACCATATTTATTCAAAATAACTGTTCATGTGTGAGACTAATATTAATCCAAAACACAATGTCAGATATACCTTGATGCTATGAAATTCAAACATTTTAAGAACATTTGCTTATTATTTTTTGGTTTTTTAATATTGATACCTTTTTTACAGGTTTAAAGTGGTACATGAAAAGTGGTTTAAACCCTACAAAACATGAATTAAATCCATGATGTCTTGCACCATTTTCGAGTGTCTTAATCAGTTTAAACAAGAAACTTATCATTGCTTATAAAACCAAAGAATACGTCCATTTATGGCCTATGTATATTTGGACTATCACATATACTAAAAAGCGCATGTGTATCTGAACGTAGGAATATCCATGTATATGTATTTTAAAACACAAATAACACTGCACCCTATTGAAAACTCACACATATGCAAAATTTAAATTGTCGTAATTGCAAAACTCAAGTATGCATCTAGCATTAGCTATTTCTCTAAGGCTGATATTCTATTTGAAGATTCACACTCTTGGAATTCTTTGAAATTCAAACGTGTGTACATCTGGAGCTTAGTATATACTTGCATGCTTGAAATTTCAGATTTCATCTGTGTATCTTTAGGTGGACACTATTGCACACACAAGACCACATATTCAGTTATGTTTAACTAGAGGTGAATTCGGTTTAGTACCAGAATTTTGTATTCAAAACCATTACAGTACTGACTTATATGGTAACAAAAAATCATATCATTACCAACCAAAGAAATTGGTTACCAGCAGTTCGGTATATGTTTGCTAATGGTTGGTAGAGATCGGTAATAAGTTTTTGTTGTTTACTAGTATTATATCTTTTTGTTTACACATTTACACATTAAAATATTGTATAGTAAAACTGAATTTTTTGTTTTGTTATTATATTATTATTTATTTATCATATTTTACGTAGGAAAACATTATGGATGAACTAAAATATCATATAACTAATACTTTTTCTAAGATATATGATAAAAATTGCATTCAATATTATATCGTAAAAGTATTTTCCTAGGAATTTTATTAAATCATTACATACTAGAAGTTCGATGCTTTGTAATAAACTTATATGATGAAGTATAAGAACATACATATGTATTGTGTAAGATATGTGGTAAGTATTGTAATTACCATTTCTAATGCTCACTATTATTGTACCGCTTATTTTCATGTGGTTTGACATATTGTACCATTAAAATCGATTACCAATTGCTCGGTACCACTTTCATATGGTCTGGGCTCTCTAGACAACCGCCTAGGGCCCAATAGGCAAGAGGGACCTATGTTTTTTATATTATAAAATAATAACATAGCAATGTTGTTTTAGTAATTAAGTTAGGTTGAGCGGTTAAGTTCTTGAATTGTAAATTGAAGGTGTAGGGTTAAAGTCCTTTCACTTACTTTTTTGATATTGTTAAGAAACATGCTATATTCTGGAATTTAAATTCAAATGAGAAATCTTACTCACGTTTGAAAATTAAACTTGAATTCGGCGTTTGGGGTAATGTTAAAATTTTGACATACTTGAGCCTGCCTGATATATGCCAGAAATTTGATTTGTGCGATTTAGTCTTATAACACGTCAAGTTCTAATTTTAACTTAGATCGCCTAGTACCTTTGATTTCAACAAAGATCCTCACGGTCCTTTAGGCTTTGAACTGAAATTCCAATGTATGAAGATTGTTAGGATTGTGTATGAATTTCTTTGTTTCGATACTAACTTTTGGATTAAAGCTAGTTGTTGATGTTAGGTACTCACAGAATCATGTGAGAGTCGACACCTAGCAGATCCAAACACAAATTTGTTGGAAATGAATGAGCAAGAGAAAGAGGAATTTTGAAGAAGAGAGGAAAGCAAACCTAAGTTCCACATTATCAAATATGAATACCCACTTCTCTATAGGCTTATATAAATAATGGAGAAGAGGGCTTGTAAACATAGTGTGGCTAAGCCAAGACACAATATTATATTGATGTCAAATTTGGGCTTAGTGTTATGGGAATCTAGGGGTCCATGACACAATATTATATTGATGTCAAAAATAGGGCGTTGTGCCTCGGGACTCTTGGGGTCTATGACACAATATTATTTTAGTGTCAAAATTTGGGCTTTGTGCCTTAGGACTTTTGGGGTCTCATGGTTAAATAAGCTGCTAATTACAGCTTTGTCATGTTGCGCTGAAACGAGTTATTTTGATCATTTTTGATCTGGCATATCCATTCAATTGAATGGATACAACCGTTTCATTTTAAATGCGTACACACATTCATGCACCGCTTGGTTAAAGGGTCGCAACCTTTCCAAAGGTCATTATTGTTCAGGTAGGCATCTCCTCCAGCCTATAAATACATGGCCCAAAATGAGACAAAATACACATTTGTTATTCTTCTTAATTTTCTACCTCTTCTTCAGAGTACACCTTTGTTCTAGTTTCTATACTTTACTTCAGTCCTTCAGAGCTCCGTTTGCTTGCACCACGCTATGGGGTTGGTCCGTTTTATCCTGGGAAACAAATTGCTATTACGTCAATCGGTGCATACGATGACGATATTGTTTCAATGAAAAATAACCATTTCTGGACTCGAACATTACTGAAATATTCATCTTCTAGTCTATGGGTGATGGTTCTGTACCACTCCAATCTAGTGCACAATCGGTCTCGCTTACCGTCGTTGTTGTAATCATATTTTGACTTGACAATTGTGGCATTATTGAGTAACAATGATTGTTGCTACTGTATATATGTGATACATTGTGTATTGACAAAAGATCTAACATTGTAATATAATCATGTATTGACAAAAAATCTAACATTGTAATACAATCATGTATGTATTGACAATAAATCTAACAATCTTGAAACAATATGGATTGTTGCAGACGACAGCAACGATGTCGCATAATAGCGATAATAATTTTTGCATCGACACAGACGGTGGCCAACGCTCTGCTTTCGCCAGTGCTTCCAACATTAGCTCGGTCTCATGGAGAAAGGCCAGAGAAGTTCAACGGCATCAATTTTAAGCATTGAAAATAGAAAATGTTGCTTTATCTAACAACATTGGGATTCGTCAAATTTCTGACTAAAAATGTTCTTAAAAGATCAAAAGTAAATTTGGCTGAAATTTCAAAAAGGCATTGCTGATAAGGATTTATGTGCAGTAATATCAGAATGCAACCTTGTCTAATGAATGATTCATAGCCATAGGAGCCAATCAACACATATGTGCTAATAAGTGGATTTTACAACCTATGAAACTGTAACCGATGATAAACATCTTTTCACGGGCACTTCATCTGCATCAAAGATTGAAGGCAAAGGAAAAGTTGTGTTGAAACTACCTTCTGGAAAGGAACTAAGTTTAAATGACGTTCTCTATGTTCTAGAAATTCGTAAGGACCTGATTTCAGGATCATTGCTCAGCAAACATGGATTCAAATTAATCCTTAAAGCCGAGAATGGAGTGTATGTAGGAAGAGGATATATGTGTAACCACTATTGTACCGCACACTGATATGAATAAAAGTGAATCTTTTGTTTATATTGTTGACTCTTCCAAACATGTAACATTCTAGATTACGATGTGTAGAATTTGATATATTGTAGGAATTGATTAATCTAGAATTTATACCTAAGTGTAACTTAGACACCAATTATAAATGTCAAATTTGTGCAGAAGCAAAATTGACCAGAGCTTTAGTTCATCATGTTGAACGAGAAACATAACTGCTAGATATAATACATATGTGTGTGTTTAAACAATACAAAGCGGAAGTTGAGAATAAACTCAACAAGAAAATCAAAGCTTTAAGAAGTGATAGAGGAGGAGAATATGTATTCCCTTTTGAAGAATTTTGCGCTGAACATGGTATTTTACACCAAACTATAGTACCATATTCACCTCAATCTAACGGTATAGCCGAACAGAAAAATAGAACTCTTAAAAAATGATGAATGTTTTATTTTGGCTTGCCAGATAACTTTTGGCGAGAAGCCATTCTTTTGGGAAATCATATTTTTAAATAAAATACCTTGAAATAAAACTTCTAAATCTCCTCATGAACTTTGGAAATACAGACCACCATTTTACAAATACTTAAAAGTGTGGGGGTGTCTTGACAAGGTAGAGGTACCAAAACCAAAGAAAGTCAAAACTGAACCAAAAACAATTGATTGTGTATTCAGTGGATATGGACAAAACAGTGTCGCCTATCGATTTTTGGTACACAAATCTGAAATTGATGATATTCATTAAAATACCATCATTAAGTCCATAAATACTTGGTTTTTCGAACATATATTCCCCTTGAAACAGGGTACTGAAAATCATACCCTAAGAGACCAAGGGAAGATGAAGTTCCTAATTCTCTTGAGGATGTTGAACAAAATAACACTCAGCAACGTAGTGTTGAGAAGCAAGTGGAATAACCAAGAAAAAGTAAAAGGTCAAGAACCTTAAAAAACCTTTGGACCAGACTTCTATACCTTTATGTTAGAATATGATCCATTGACATACAAATAAGTTATGTTTTCCAACGATGCCCCTTATTGAAAAGAGATGATTAACAATAAGATTGAATCCATTTTGTCCAATCATACATGGGAATTGGTTGATTTACCTCAATGATGTAAGACCTAAGGTAATAAGTGGATATTTAAAAAGAAATTGAAAGCTGATGGTTCAATAGACAAGTACAAAGCTCGTCTAGTAGTCCAAGGATTTAGATATAAGGAAGACCTGGACTGTTTTGATGCATATTCACCAGTAACATGGATAAATGTCAATAAGAATGCTTATTACATCCATAGATGAATTAGAAATACATTGAATGAATGTTAATACTGCATTATGAAACAACTTGAAGGATCTATGAGCTCGGAAAATGAGAATAAAGTTTGCAAATTGGTAAAATCTCTTTATGGGCTTAAGCAAGATCCAAAACAGTGGCATGAGAAGTTTGATAAAACTATGTTATCAAATGGATTCATGATAAATGAATCAGATAAATGTATGTACATAAAACATACACATGTTAGATATGTCATTGTTGGTCTCTATGTTGATGACCGGTTGATCCTAGGCAATAACAAGACCATAATAACATCTACAAAGGATATGTTATTCTCTAGATTCGATATGAAAAACCTTGGACGGGTTGATGTGATATTGGGTGTGAAAATTCTGAGAACACCATAGGGATATGCATTATCCCAATTGCATTCCATCACCAAATTACTTGAAAAATTCAAGAAATATAATGTAACTATTGCAAAATCACCAGTAGGTATGAACCAAAATTGTGTAAAGAACACTGGTGATGGTTTCTGCCAGTTAGAATACTCTCATATACTAGGAAGTATCATGTATGTTATGAATTGTACTAGGCCTAATATCGCATATGTTGTAAGCAAACTAAGTAGATTTACCAGCAGTCCTGGTAAACATCATTGGAAAGCGATAATCATAGTTATAGGATATCTAAAGTATACGCAGAGCTATGGTCTATACTATACAAACTACCCTTCAATAGTGGAAGGATACAGTGATGCAAATTGGATCACTAGATCACATGATACAAAGTCTACAAGTGGATATGTGTTTACATTAGGAAATGGAGCAATTTCATTGAAATCATCCAAGCAGATTTGTTTCGCTAGATCTATGATGGAATCAAAGTTTATTGCACCAGATAAGACTGCTGAAGAAGCAGAATGGATTCAAAGCTTCCTGATGACATTCGTAATTGGAGTAAACCTATGCCTCCAACATGTATACATTGTGATAGTCAATCAGCTATTGGAAGAGCTAATAGTACACTATACAATGGTAAATCTAGGAATATTCATCGTAGACATAAAGCGATAAGATAACTTCTCTCTAGCGGGGTTATCACAATAGATTACATTCGATCTAAACATAACTGAGCAGATCCACTTACAAAAGGCTTGCCTAGAGAGAGAATTCAAACCTTATCGATGGGAATGTGGCTAAGGCCTATAGACTAAAGGTTTTGCTAAAATGGAAACCCTACTTAGTTGACTGGAGATCCCAAGATATAGGTTCAAAGGGACAACGAAGTTTAAGAGAAACTTGATGGCATTGTTATACACTAACCATTCCTATACAGGCATTAGAGGATAAAGTGTCTGTATTTCAGGAATTAGAGAATACCTTTACAGAATCACATATGTAAGTGTGAAGATGCCGCTTCAAAGAGAATTATGAGGCTAAATTCTCTAAGCACTTATGAGATCAGGCAGATGTTCAAGGCAAAAACGAACACATACAGAGAACGAAGGATTATAAGAAACATTTATCGTGTGTTGTTAGATCCAAAAATGGTTATAACACCCAAATTGTTGATAATTATAAGTGAAACGGAAATAAAAACAAAGAGAAATACACGATTTATAGTGGTTCAGTGTTAAAGAGCCTACGCCAACTTTATACCTCTTTGATTGATGATTGGAATACAAATACAATGATTTTTTTCGCTCAATCTCACTTTTACAATGGATAATTTCACTCAACACTCACTGAAATATTCTTCAAAGATTGATGATGACCTGATTAAAGTGATGAAATTTGGATATAGCAGGTGTTTGAGTCAAGAATTTGCCAAAAGATCAACTCAAATGATGCTTGGTGGTGTATTTATAGGCGGGAAATCTTTCTGGAATGGCTTCGGTTCAGATACACATGGCTTTCATCCCTCGAAAGTCAGGGTTGGAAATCTTATGATGAAGACAGCGCATGATGAGCGTAGGTGATCGTGGGAAAATGAGCTCCTAACCGCTCCGCATTTGGAGGAGGTCGTGCTTTCTAGATACAGCGCCATGGCTCGGATCGGAAAGGCGATGGGTGTTCGGATCGGAAAGCGCCGATCCGATCCGGATGTGTCCTCCGCTCTTCATATCTTGAACTGCTCACTTCGAAGGGGAAGAGCCCAGTTAGGGGGTACCCGAACCGATCCAATTGCCTGCTACATACTCTTTGCTAGCACTTGTTCGATGAGTAATTCCTTTAGCTTTGTGTAGCCCTACCACAAAGCGGGCTAACATTCCTCGAAGTACACTTTTATCGGAGATGAAATGTGCTTCGAAATGGTTTGCCTATTTGTTCCTGAATCAAAGTCACCGAATAGTTGTTTCCAATCATCTGTAAAGTAATGTTGCTTCATCAAGTCACATATCCTGTTGTCTATAAATACACTTTGGAATGCACAAATCGCTTCCGTTGTTTAAAGTAACTTCGAGAACTATGTTTAATGTCCAAGTAGCTCCTCTAGTAAACTTTTATAAAGTATACTTGTAATTTTGTTACATTCTCCATCAGTCGCATTTCATGTACTACATTATGATTGATGATTACGCTTCAGATTGGGTGGTTCTTATCCAACTCAGCCCATGCTTCAACCATTGGTGTACAAAATAGGCTAAAAGGCTTTACGTAGAGGGGCCAGGCACTGATCGGATCTGGCTTAAGTGTCTAATCCGCTGGAACACGAACGGACATCTATTTCCTTAGCATATATATACTTGTACACTTCTCTTTAATTCTTTATTTCCTGTTGCCGCCTTCTCCATCATCGAAAACCCTAATCCTTGAATCACGAAGAAACTTTCCGAATTTCTCGAAATAAACTCATAGGTAGGGCTTCAATTTGTGACTGACTCAACTTTAATCGATTTTAACACAAATTTAGGAACAATCTGAGTAATTCCGCCCGCTGTCACATCAATTTTGAAGATGTGTCTGCTATCCCCTTGCCATCGTCGTTGGTTGCTCACCGCCACCTCGAGATGGTTGTAGAGGAGGTCAAAGTCAGCATTAGACAAATTGGCTTGTAAGTGCTTAGCCATGAATGGGCTTTTGAGAGAAATGGGTTAGGTGATGCTGGGGGAAGCGAAGTAGAAGTAGAGGGAGAAGAGAGGGATGGGATCGACTCGATGCAGAATGGAAGATCCAGGAGTAGGTGGGTTCAGGTACGCGGCGTTGGTTCGGGTCGGAGAAGATGATAGTGATTGCAGAAGAAAGTTGAATTGAATGGATAAGTTTATGGGGGTATTGATGCGGTACGGTTCGATGTCAACCGATCCAACCACAATTGCCTTCCTTTAATCCTATCTGATTTGATGTCTTCTCCTTCTCATGTTCCAAACCGATTTGCTCATAATTTGGACATCCGAACCGGTCCAGTCTTAACCTAAAAAGGAGGACTTGTACCGATCCGCTTGTGGTGTACATATCCGAACCGAGCCGAAATGATTCAACATGATGTGCAAGAATGGTTCAACTAGCTTAATTAAACATTGACTATAGCCTGTAACTTTATGGATAGTTAGGATAGAGCCTTACAATCATGACTGAACTCCCAGACTATCATGAACACAAAATTGCTTTAATTTTTTCTACCACTTTCTTTTGTGTTGATCTTGTACATTCTAATTCCATCATTACATGTATACTTGCACACTTTTAGCTTACAAACATGCACAGGGGGACACATGAAACTTCACTCCAATTTCTGCTATTGTTTCTTCGATGGTACAACAAACATGACTAAGAGACATTCGTCTAGATTGGCGGAGAGAAGAGAAGTTGTTGGGTCATCTGAGAATCGCCCCATTGAAGACGTGTCTTCCACTTCAGATTCGGGTTGGAATAATACAGATCCAGACTATGAATGGAAACTCATGAAAGTGATGTATCATCCGGGGTGATGACTCTCTAGGTGAGGAAGAAGAAGGAGGGGTAGGAGATAGTCGTACCCCAGATGAGTTTGGGAATGTTACTATCTTGGAACTTCCTAAGGTTTCAGTCGAATCAACAATCGACAATGATAGGCTTGCACGGATATGCCTAAAGCATGGGATTCTTCAAAGAGAAACTGAGTTGCCTTCGAAAACAGATCATCCTCATGATCCACTGGAAGGGTATATGGCTATCACCAGGTTAATGTGCCTCGTTGGGGGCAATACTTCCATTTTCGCCATTCATCGTCGATTTTTTGATACAATTGCGGATTGCCCCCATGCAGCTTCATCCCAACTCTTACGCTTATTTGTATACTCTATACATAGCTTATAGAGAAATTCTAGGTGTAGAGCTAACTTTTGAGGATGTTCATTTCTTCTACAATTCAAGCAACAGACTAATGACACCCCGTCCTTTGTATACTTTGAATCAGTGCCAAAAAGGAAAATCATCACTATTCCTTTTAGCAGCAAAGCTGGGGACCCGAAATGTGAGTGGTTTTATGTTAAGCAACAGCCTGAGTGTGCTAGAATATGGCTTAAGTCAAGTAAGGACCTCGTCTTTGTTGAGTCAAAGCTTCACGGGTTGTTTTGATTTATGACAAGAAGAAGCTTCTACATCGACAAAAAGAAGACAAGATGACTTCATAGGTTAGAAGTTGATTATTTAGAGTAAAAAATGTTAAAATCTATCCTCAAATGATCATACTTCTAATTGCTTTAAAATATTTCTTATAAAAGCATTTTTTTATGCATATGACCGAAAACATGTCGACCTACAATTTTTTATAGGTCAACAGGTTTTTAAATTGTAACGGTCAAAAATAGGTCGACCTATAAAATTTTATAGGTCAACAGGTTTTTGAAATTCCAACGGCTAAAAACATGTCGACCTATAAATTTCTATAGGTCAACAGGTTTTTGAATTTTGACCGTTATATTGAAAAGTCATCTTCTTTCTTCAAGAGTTGCATCCATTTCTTCTCATGAATAAACACTTCTTTTGATTGCAACTCTTCACCAATAATTGCAACTACTCGATCTTTATAAATACATAAATTTGCAATCATTCAAATTACCGAATTTACTCTCTATTTTCTGATCTATCTTGCATTATTCTTTTCACTCAAAAAGCACTCAAAAGCATTCAATAATCGTTTGAATCACCAAGCATATTTCATACACTTGTGATTCAACTCGATATTTTACTTCCTAATCTTACTAAACATCAAATTACTTTTGAGGATAAGATTATAGGAAGGGTGTACTCAATTGTTGACAAATCAGTGTTGAAGGAAGAACACATTCAAAGTCAAAATCTTATTATTGTTGAAGTCCTCGGTGTTGTAAGAGGCAAGTGTTGAAGTCCTCGTGGTATAAGAGGCAAGTGTTGAAGTCCTCGTGTTATAAGAGGCAAGTGTTGAAGTCCTCGTGTTATAAGAGGCAAGTGTTGAAGTCCTCGTGCTGTTAGAGGCGTGAAATCCCGTTCGGCTGCTCGGGTATTGTAAACCTGTTTCCTCCGGGTGAAGTGAGGTTGTTGTTTAGTGAAAATCCAGATAGAAGTCTGGGACTGGACGTAGGACGGTGCTCCGAACCAGTATAAAAATCCCTGGTGTGATTTTTCCTATTTACTGCATTTGCTATACTTGCTTATCTGTGATATTGCTTCTGTGAGATCTTTTTACATTAAATATTTACCTGCATAACTATTGTAAATATACAAGTTAGTATATCACATACTTTCCGCATAGCCATATTATAGATCCTGCACAAGTCGCGTACACGCCCGACTTTTTCAATTGGTATCAGAGCACGGTCATCATATAACCGTAACACAGTTATTTGATATTTTCTTATAATATGGCAAATAACACTAGCACGAGTAACACCACTTACACAGAAGGTCAATCTACACAAAGACCTCCTTTTTTTAATGGCCTAAACTATAGTTATTGGGCAACACGTATGGCTTTCTATATGCAATCAACAAGTTATGATGCTTGGAATGCTACTCAGAAAGAAATAGTTAATCCAACTACTGAGTATGCAGAATGGACTCCTGCTGAGAAAACAGCAGCAGCAGTAAATGCAAAAGCAATAAATATGTTGTTTTGTGCATTAGACCAAAATGAGTATAACCGTGTTAGTATCTGTACCACTTCTTATCAAATTTGGCAAACGCTAAAAACAACTCATGAAGGTACTAACAAGGTTAAACAAGCAAAAATAGCTTTGTTGAAAAGTCAATTCCAAAATTTCAAAATGAAGCCAAATGAAACAATCAATGAGATGTATTCAAGGTTTCAAACTATTCATCATGCTCTTATTGGGTTAGGACAAAAATATTCTGACTTTGATGTAGTTTCAACAATCCTACACTCACTGACTAATGAATGGGAAGGAAAAGTATTAGCTATAGAAGAAGCTATGATCTTTCTACCATGAAGCCAGATGAGTTGATAGGAAATCTAATGTCCTATGAAGCAAATTTACAGGCTAGAAGAGAACAAAAAGAAGAAAAGAAAAATGTTGCTTTTCATGCCGAAAAAGATGAAGACATTTCAGACTCTGAAGATGAAGACTTAGCACTTATTGCAAAAGGTTTTAAGAAGTTTTGAAACAAAGAAAGGCTAGTCGATACGACAAAAAGAAGTTTGGATCAAACAAACCATCTTCTTCAACTTTGGAATGCTTCAACTGTCACAAAAAGGGACATATGCATAAAGATTGTCCAGAGAAAAAGAAGAAATTCGAAAAATTCAAGAAAGACAAATCGAAGAAAAGAGCATTCTCAGTAACATGGGATGATTCAGACTCATCTTCATCTGACAGCGAAAGTGAATCAGACACTGAACAAGCAAATGTATGTTTAATGGCAACAGATGATGAGGTACAAATTCCTACTTTTGAGGATATGCTTGATATTTATGATAAATTAATGTTTAAATTTAAAGATACAAAACATGAATTAAAAGAAGTCAAAGCAATGTTGAATAGAGCAGAACTAGAACGAGATATGTTAAAAGATGAGAAGAAAATATTAGAAGAGGAACTAGAAAAGGAACAAGAATTATCTTCTAAGTCTAATTCTCAGTTATCTCTTTTAACTCAAGAAATTGAAGTTCAAAAAGAGAAAAATGATATTCTCATTGCTGAAAATCATGAGCTTAAAGCAAAAGTCAAGATTCTAGACCTTGAAAAAGCTAGTTTACAAACAAAGTTAGATAACATCTCTAAAAATGTTTCTAACTTTAACAAAGGTCGAGAAAATTTGACTAAAATTATTGAGAATTCACAATCAGTTACTAATAAACATGGATTGGGATATAAGAAACAAGTTATCAAGAAACATCTTGGTAAAAGAAAAAGGAAAAATAAGGTAGTGCAAGAAACTGAAGCTAAGAAAAATCTTAGTCTATTATATTCCAAAACAAAACCGATTGTGAAACCTCAAAAGAAGGATGTTAAATTTATAAAAGTATGGGTTCCTAAAACAAATAATAGTTTGATTAGGAACAAGTACATTCAAATTTTTTTAAGTACTGTGCATCATAATCCAAATTATTTATATAAAGGGGATACCGGACCCATATGGGTTTGGATTCCTAAGACCTAACTCTTAGGACCCTATAAAAAGTGGGTACCATGGACTTAAAATTATTTTTTGCAGGTCCCACTTAAGAAAAGAGGAAAATGGATTCTGGACAGTGGTTGCTCGAAGCATATGACTGGAGACAAGAGCATATTAACGAATATTACATATTTTGATGGAGGCTCAGTCACTTTTGGAGACAATTCAAAAGGCTTCATCATCGGCAAAGGCGATGTGAGCAATTACGGTACTCCTAATTTACCTCTTATTACTAATATCATGCTAGTTAAAAATCTAAAACATAACTTACTAAGCATTAGTCAGTTATGTGACAAAGGGTTTACGATTTCCTTTTCAAATGACAAATGTAACATACTCGACCAAGATAAAAATTTAGTTTTTGAAGGCTATAGAGACAGAAATATATATATTTTAAATATGAATTTTAATCAAAATTCAAATATGTGCCTTATTGCTAAGGAAAATGATCCATGGATATGGCACAAACGTTTCTGTCATATAAACTTTAAAACTATTGACAAGCTAGCTAAAAATGATCTAGTCAGAGGTTTACCAAATATGAGTTTCAAAGTTGACAATCTTTGTGACGCATGTCAAATTGGAAAACTAACCAAGTCATCATTTAAGTCTAAGAAAGTAATCTCGACATTACAACCACTTGAATTATTACATTTGGATTTATTTGGACCTACTCAAATACAATCCATAAATCATAGTCGGTATGTATTTGTAATCGTTGACGACTATTCTCGATATACTTGGGCTATGTTTCTTAAAAATAAAAGTGACACTTTTGAAAAATTCAAATCTTTCGTCAAACGTATTCAAAAATCGAAGGGACTTAAAGTAAAGAATATAAGAAGTGATCATGGCGGAGAGTTCGAAAATAATAAATTTGAACATTTTTGTGCAAAGAAAGGTATATCACACAATTTTTCTTTTCCTAGAACTCCATAACAAAACGGGGTTGTAGAACGGAAAAATCGAACGTTACAAGAATGTGCAAGAACATTATTAAATGGAAGCACGTTACCAAAGCATTTTTGGGCAGAAGCTATAGCAACTGCATGTTATGTTTTGAATCGAGTTTCCATTCGACCTCTAACTAAAAATACACCATATGAATTATTTAATGAAAGAAAGCCAAATATTTCATACTTCAAAGTTTTTGGTTCGAAATGTTTTATTTTAAACACGAAAGATCATCTTGGTAAATTTGATTCAAAAGCTGACGAAGGAATCTTTGTTGGTTATTCAGATCATAGTAAAGCTTATCGTATATTCAATAAAAGAACCAAAATTATCGAAGAATCTCTTCATATATCCTTCGATGAATACTATCAGTTTCCTAATATAAAAATTGATGATGACGAAAATATCAATATAAATGACACTGTTGTCACAAATGAGGATTCTGACTCCGAAATTATCAACGATATTCCTCAACCTCCTGAGATAGTTTCTCCAACTAGAATAAGATCTCCTCCAAGAATATTGAGAGATCATCCGGCTCAAAATATAATTGGAGAAGTTTCATCTCAAATTAGAACTAGAAGTCAACTTAACCAAATGGGACATGTTGCATTCATTTCAAACATCGAACCTAAGAATCCTAAAGAAGCTGCTACCGATGAATATTGGATCATTGCTATGCAAGAAGAACTTAATCAGTTCGAACGCAATGATGTATGGGAACTTGTTCCAAGGCCATCCGATCAATCAGTTATCGGAACTAAATGGGTTTATAAAAACAAAGTTGATGAACAAGGAAACATAACTCGGAACAAAGCACGGTTAGTAGCTCAAGGATATAATCAAGAAGAGGGTATCGATTATGAAGAAACTTTTGCACCTGTCGCTAGACTAGAAGCAATCAGAATTCTTCTATCGTTTGCTTGTCATCATAATTTTAAATTATATCAAATGGATGTCAAGAGTGCGTTTCTAAACGGTTTTATAAAAGAAAAAGTATATGTTGAACAACCACCCTTATTTAAACATGAAAAATATCCAGATCATGTTTTTAAGCTTAAAAAGGCTTTGTACGGTTTAAAACAAGCACCACGTGCCTGGTACGAACGACTACGAAGTCATCTTATCGACTCTGGATTCCAAATAGGAAAGGTTGATCAAACATTATTTATTAAACATTCGCACAAAGATATACTTGTTGTTCAAATATATGTGGACGACATAATCTTTGGTTCAACAAATGGGAGACTTTGTAAGGAATTTTCAGATATCATGACCAAAGAATTTGAAATGTCACATATGGGAGAGTTATCATACTTTCTTGGTCTTCAAATTAAACAACTTCCAAATGGTATTTTCATAAATCAAGAGAAATATTGTAAAAATCTTGTTAAAAGATTCGGACTTGAAAATACTTCCGGAAAACCGACTCCGATGAGTACAACTAGTCATCTTGAAAAAGATGAAAGTGGGAAGAGTGTAGACCAAAAGACGTATCGAAGTATGATAGGTTCTCTCTTATATTTAACAGCTAGTCGTCCTGACATTATGATGAGTGTTTGTTTGTGTGCACGTTTTCAAGCTGATCCCAAGGAATCGCATTTACGAGCAGTGAAACGAATTATTTGATATCTTAATAACACCAAAGATTTCGGTCTTTTCTATCCTAAGGATTGTGCATTCGAATTAGTATCATATAGTGATGCTGATTTCGGAGGATCATGAACGGATAGAAAGAGTACAAGTGGTACGTGCCATTTCATTGGAAAATCACTTGTTTCTTGGTTTAGTAAGAAACAAAATTGTGTTTCACTATCGACATGCGAGGCAGAATATATTTCAGCAGCTTTGGCATGTACACAGATTATATATATGCAACAAACACTTAGAGATTTTGGTATGAACTTAACAAACTCTATTATATATTGTGACAACACAAGTGCAATAAATTTATCCAAAAACCCAGTTAACCACTCTCGAACTAAGCACATTGACATTCAACATCATTTTCTAAGAGATAACATTGAAAAAGGAAATATAAATCTTGAATACGTTAATACAGAAAACCAACTAGCTGATATATTCACAAAGCCTCTACAAGAATCAATTTTTGTCAAGTTACGTAGAGAGCTAGGGTTGGTTTCCAGAAAAGAACTCGAAGGATAATATTGTTTAATATAACAAGAGTTCGTATTTCTTAATCAGAAACCAATGACTTTTATTTTTACTATATATAGCAGAGAGTTTTTCTACGGTAAAGCTAATATAAACCATCTTTTTTTATTCCTTAAAATAGAAAACTCTCTCTATATAAATGCGTTTTGTTTTTGAGTGCTATCAGACAAACATTCTCTCAAAACTCCTATATAATTTCTTTTACCTCATGGCACACTTTTGTGAAAAATGTGCCGAAAACTCCCACATTTCAATCACGAGTTCCGAACCAACGGAACATAACTCCCCAAAAACACCAGAGCATCCACCAGGTTATCATCCTCCATCTCGAACGCCAGGAACCACGCCTACTCCTAAAAGAAGCAAGAAAGTTTTATTTTGCTCTCCTCGAACCAAAGAAAAGATCGACGAAATGCATTACTATCAGCAACAAATGTTTTACGAGCAAAAACTCACGACTTCACGTTTGACGTACCTCGAACGATTAGCTTCTCTCTTCTGTGGTTCTGACAGGCATGGCGTACATGAACCAATTCCTATACCAACATCTTCACGAACTCCAAACTCTTGGGATAGAAATTATCAAAATAATGAAGGAGCTAGTGAGAGATACAATTCTTGGGAACCAAAGAATCCATGGGAGCCAAGAAGATAAATTCTTTGCATTTAGAGTTTTTTCTAAAAATAAATTCGTATTTGTTTTGTATTCACTTTTCTGTTTGAATAAATTTTTTAAATCTTATTTATTCTTCACATCATTTGGTAAAAACAAAATTAATCAGTACCTGTCGACCGCCCCAATATTAGCCTGTCGACCGATCCAGTTATACAACGCTACCAATTTTCAACCAGAAAGTAAACCTGTCGACCGCCTATAGTTTACCTGTCGACCGGTCTACACATAATATTTGGTTTATATTTTTCCAGAAAGTAAACCTGTCGACCGCCTATATTTTCCTGTCGACCGGTCTGCACATAATTCATGGTTTATATTTTTCCAGTAAGTAAACCTGTCGACCGCCTATATTTTCCAGTCGACCGGTCTGCACATAATTCATGGTTTATATTTTTCCAGAAAGTAAACCTGTCGACCGCCTATATTTTCCTGTCGACCGGTCTGCACATAATTCATGGTTTATATTTTTCCAGAAAGTAAATCTGTCGACCGCCCATATTTTCCCTGTCGACCGGTCTAAACATAATCCTTGGTTTATATCTTCCAGATCTTAAACCTGTCGACAGCCCCTAATCCACCTGTCGACCGCCTTCATTTTTTTCAAATCCCTGTTAGACACGTCGGTTTCTTTTTGATTAAAAACATCCCTTCATTACAATCCATCCATTCAATATTTGAAATCCTTACATCTCTTCATCAAACACTCTTATTTATTCATTCTCATCATCTTCTAAATCCATAACTCTTAAGATTTTTTTTTTTTTTTCTTAATCCTTCTTCCTTAAAAACCTATTCTATTATAACTCTTCAAATTCCCCAATCTCTTCAATGGCTCCTAAGCATAAGAAGTCAAAAACCACATCTTCTCAAGCCCATGTTCAACCTATTGATACTCAAATCAAGCAAAGGCTTATGGATCCTCTTGCTGTGACTAGATGGAACAAGATGAAAGACTATACAATTCACCACGGATCCTTTCTCAAATTCTCTGATTTCGTCCTCTATGATGTTAGTGAATTATCAAGAAGAGCGGGTATAAAGTCTCTACTAGATTTTGAAGACAATAATATTGAGATAAGTCATACCTTGATAAAACTTTTTTATGCCAATCTCAATTTAGACAAATTTAAACCCCAAAACTCAGATAATTGCTTATGGTCCGTAGTCTGTGGTCAACACGTCTTTCTTTCAAAAGAACAGATGGCGGAAATACTCCGAACCCACAACGAAGGTATTCAATTTAGTAGTGAATTTTGCCCTATACATATACGAGATAGAAATAGTCACCTTTTTATTGAAGACCATAAGTCAAGTATTAAGGGTATCAATCTAAGACCATCGGCCAGACTTCTCCATCTTTGTATCACACATACTCTTCTTCCAAGGACTGGTAACTTTGATGCAGTGTATAGAGAAAACTTTAAAACCCTGTATGCCATTTTTGCAAATATCAGGGTAAATTGGATAGACATGATTTTCGATGAGATTGTACTGGTAAATAAACGTACAAGGCCACACTTGTTTTATAACGAATATATCATGCGCTGTCTCATGGAATGTGGCGTAAGATCTCCCGAATCTACAATATCAATACCAAAATGTATTGATAAAGCTTCTAAAAATAGGATGAAGTTACCGATTCCTGCTATGAGTATTATTCCGTTTGAACACTATGTTGAACAAGGTCCTCCACAAACATCTTCTTCTCAAATCCCTAGGCAAAGGCCTGAAGATGTTACAATTCCGCCTCCTACTTCTTCGACTAAGGAAACTCTTGAGCAAATTGCACGTAATCAATTCTTACTCGAAGCTCGACTAAAACGTACCGATAATAAACTCGACCGCTTGGACACCAAACTCGATAAACGGTTCAACAAATTAAAGTCTTTCTTCAGTACAATTTGGGAAGCAATCTCTTGCGCTTCAACTTCCGCAACCCTTGCTCAAGATCCCGGAAAACGACCTATGCCACCTACTTTTACATGGTCTTCCTCTGAAGAAGGTACTAGCTCTGGAGCGAGTACTCAACATACCCGTGGTCGTGGAATGTCGTATATTGAAGAAGAAGCTCATGACGATGTTGAAAAGGACAATGATAACAGCGACAATGAGGAACAAGAAGAGGAAGGAAACAAAGATGACGAGGATGATAGTGATTCGGACTGGCCTTCACAATAATCATCTCATAGTTATCTTTTAACCTTTTAAATTTACTTATGTATTTAACTATTCTACTTCCTGGTACTTACGGTGTGTCTATTTTGGTTTGGCTTGTAATATGTATGACAATCTATGTATTTCGTTCTACCATTTATTCATGCGTTATTACTTAGTCTTATATATCTTATTGTAATCACCCTTTTTTGTCGATGACAAAGGGGGAGAAAATATTACTAACAAATGCCATGCAGATTATATAATTCAGGGGGAGCATATATACAGGGGGAGCAAATATACAAGGAACAATACCTTATTAAGCCATGTTGTCATCAATCAAAAAGGGGGAGAATGTTGAGTCAAAGCTTCACGGGTTGTTTTGATTTATGACAAGAAGAAGCTTCTACATCGACAAAAAGAAGACAAGATGACTTCATAGGTTAGAAGTTGATTATTTAGAGTAAAAAATGTTAAAATCTATCCTCAAATGATCATACTTCTAATTGCTTTAAAATATTTCTTATAAAAGCATTTTTTTATGCATATGACCGAAAACATGTCGACCTACAATTTTTTATAGGTCAACAGGTTTTTAAATTGTAACGGTCAAAAATAGGTCGACCTATAAAATTTTATAGGTCAACAGGTTTTTGAAATTCCAACGGCTAAAAACATGTCGACCTATAAATTTCTATAGGTCAACAGGTTTTTGAATTTTGACCGTTATATTGAAAAGTCATCTTCTTTCTTCAAGAGTTGCATCCATTTCTTCTCATGAATAAACACTTCTTTTGATTGCAACTCTTCACCAATAATTGCAACTACTCGATCTTTATAAATACATAAATTTGCAATCATTCAAATTACCGAATTTACTCTCTATTTTCTGATCTATCTTGCATTATTCTTTTCACTCAAAAAGCACTCAAAAGCATTCAATAATCGTTTGAATCACCAAGCATATTTCATACACTTGTGATTCAACTCGATATTTTACTTCCTAATCTTACTAAACATCAAATTACTTTTGAGGATAAGATTATAGGAAGGGTGTACTCAATTGTTGACAAATCAGTGTTGAAGGAAGAACACATTCAAAGTCAAAATCTTATTATTGTTGAAGTCCTCGGTGTTGTAAGAGGCAAGTGTTGAAGTCCTCGTGGTATAAGAGGCAAGTGTTGAAGTCCTCGTGTTATAAGAGGCAAGTGTTGAAGTCCTCGTGTTATAAGAGGCAAGTGTTGAAGTCCTCGTGCTGTTAGAGGCGTGAAATCCCGTTCGGCTGCTCGGGTATTGTAAACCTGTTTCCTCCGGGTGAAGTGAGGTTGTTGTTTAGTGAAAATCCAGATAGAAGTCTGGGACTGGACGTAGGACGGTGCTCCGAACCAGTATAAAAATCCCTGGTGTGATTTTTCCTATTTACTGCATTTGCTATACTTGCTTATCTGTGATATTGCTTCTGTGAGATCTTTTTACATTAAATATTTACCTGCATAACTATTGTAAATATACAAGTTAGTATATCACATACTTTCCGCATAGCCATATTATAGATCCTGCACAAGTCGCGTACACGCCCGACTTTTTCAGTCTTTTATGCTCTAATTCCAGCCTTTATCATAAATACATTAAGCATTGCTTGTTTTCACTTATAGTTCCAAACCCACCACAAGAGAAGCATCCGATGTAATTTGATCGCTTGAATCGGTTACTCAATGGTGACCAAAACTTTTTGACCATCAAGGACTGCTTAGTAGACGAATATCTCCATCGGCATCATCTAGTTACTATATCTCAAAGCATAGGTCACGGTGAAGGTTCTTATGTGTACATACCTCCAGTTGAGGGGCCAATCGACGGTCCTCTTGAGAGGGGAGAAAGTTCAAAAGATCCAACAGTGACTCTTAGGGATCCTCCTTCTCCCACTACGACTCAAGATGATATATTAGCAAATATAGCTTAAAAATATAGAAATAAATACATTACTCCCAAAGACGCTACCACTCTTGAAAAGCCGATCTCTCCAAAAGAGTTGTCGTTAGATGCTCCTCAAGGAGATGCCCCAACTATAAATGATTCTACATTTCAGGATTTAGGAAATCTCCCCTTGCCTGTGACCCTTTACACTTTAGAAGATTTTGGTACGAACCCTCTTATTTTTTACTTTCTCAGAGGAAGCTACTCCTGTAAAGACAAGGAAAATACACATATCGGCCTAACTTCTGGCTCTGGTTGGTTGGGGGAGGGTTATCCCTTAGGATATGCACAATACACCAACACTGCACGTCACAGTGTCTGTGCTTCACATAAACATTGGTTCTGAACTTTACATACCTTATTTTGCAGGAACTATGACACGTCCCCGCTATGATGTCAGGAAAGTCCACGCCAATATGCCTAGATTTGATTCCGACACTGGAAATGATCGCCGCAAGAGCCGCGGCAGGTATGACAGGAGGCATTATGATCCCAATCGTCCTCATCCTTCGCGCTTTAGTTCTTCTCGTCAGTCAGAACCGGACTAGGATAAGAGCCACCAAGATCGTCGCGAAGGGGAAAAAATACATTCCAAAGATCTGGTTCCTCCTAAAGACAAGCATCCCCAAGAGAAGCCACCGACAAGTAGTGACGACATATCCATCGTACCTGCCAAGCGAAAAAAGGTCAAGTTGTCCATATCTAAACCCGTGCCGCTTGATTATGAAGCTAAAGCAAAACTGTCATATTTGAAGAAGCAATTTCCGGATCATTATTTTGATCATTTACATTTTTTCCCCACACTTGAGCTGTTCCTTCGAAGTGGGCGGATGATGATAAAGCAATATACAGAAATGTATAGATATTCGTGCAACCTTTCTAAGATTATCCGCAATTTAACCACTGACATTGACCACATGAAGGAAATGGCCGATTACGATGAAAGCATCCTGAAAAATTCCGACAAAGACTTGGAAGATGCACAACCTCAGCTTGCTCTCGTTCAACGGGATGCCGACAACAACAAAAAATAGCATGAGGAACTATAAAGGCGTTATCACACTTGGTTGAAACCCCATAGCCAAGATCGGTTAGATTTGAAGAAGTAAGCTGAGGATGCCAAATCTAAAAGTGTTAAAGTACAGTTGGCTTGCACTACCCTTGAACAGGAGAAGGCTGAGTTAGAGAAGAAAAACACTGATTTGGCAAAGTGGAATGTCGAATTGGAAGCCAAACTATTTGAGGCTAAATCTAGGGCAGTCTTGGCCGAGGGAACACAAGCATTGCCATTAAATTTGCCGAAGAGGTTCAGGAGAAACTTTCCGCGACGCAGGGGAAATTGGATGGCTATGGTGAGCTGATGATACAGTTCTTTGCTCAAGTGATCCATCGTTGGAACATTTCTTGGGTCGAGGATTACCCGACAACTCTGGTTTACGTATGGGACCAAATCATCGAATGGGAGAAGAAAGAGCTCAAGGTAGACTCCGTCGATGAAAACAAACTTATGGAAAAATTCCTGAGGGGTGAAGAACCGGCGTATTTGGCTGAAGGACGCAGACTCATTGCTGCAGCTATGGAAGAAGGGACACATCAAGCTAAGGGAAAAAAATGTCCTCGAAACTAGTTCTTCTCTTGTTTCCCCTAAGGACACCAGAATAGAGGGATATGATCCAGAGAATCCGGGAATCCCTAAGACATCTTTTTTATCCCCAATTCCTGAAGCGACACCAGGGACCCTAGCTACCCCAATCGAGAAATCATCCGAAGGTATCTCTACCTTTTCACCCCAATTTTTTAGGGCTATTTCAACCTTTCGCCACATTATTGGACAATCAATCGAAGAACCTATAGTTTCTACCGGGCTAATACCAGTTAACTCTCATTTTATGGGTGCACAGCCAATTGAAAAGACAGATGAGCAACAGAGGGAAACCACTGATACGAGGTCTACTGAAGAGATCCATGAGAAGCATGCTAAAGTTACTAGCTCAAAACATGTGGAAGAGGTTAAGGATAAGGACAAGGTTGCCGAGAAAACTCCCAAGCCATCTGCCACTAAAGAACCCCCAGAAGAAGATGTAATAGCTGCCCTAAAAGACGACGATGGCGATGACGGGCATGAGGAAGATGATGATGTTACTATAACTAGAGACTCGGGGAATGTCGATGACATGACTTTGGCTGAGATGAAAGCCAAGCAGGATAAGCGTATGCAGCTGAAAGATAAGGAAATAGATCTCGAAAATTTTCAGCCTCTTGCGGTAGTACCTCCTGGGTCTAGGTTAGTTGTTAAACTTTTAACTAGATTAATCACTAAAGAGCTTACTAAAAAGTCTTCTACAGATCCCACTGCTCCAGTTTTAGGGAAGAAGAAACCGAAGCGGATCCAGATCGAGGCTGAAAAAGAGGAGAAAGAAAAACTTAAAGCTGCCAAGAAAGCGAAGTCCGCCCCAAAGCCCAAACTAGAGGCAGTTCTGTTTTTCAATTTTCTTGTTCTTCGGTCCGCTGTTGTTGTAGCGAGTGCGGCCCTCACCTTTGTTTAGTTCTTTTGTATAAACCTGCACTTGTGTAAATGAAGTAGTTCGCTTCCCACTATGTCAAATGCTTACGAGTTCGTCATTTACTTCTGTTAGTGTCGAGAAATTAACAAACATTAGTAATGATTTAAGTCACAATCGTGCTTCCCTGCAAATGCATAGACAGAGAAAATATCATTCGCAGAGAAATTGCCGCTAAAGCACGACACCGATCACGGGGGAAGTCGCGTAAACCACATTAATGCAACATCTTCTAGATATATCGGGGAAGGCTTTACATTTTACAGCGTCAGGTGTGGCTGCAACATTCATATACCACGCATACCTCATCATATGTTGTTTTGGATCTGTTCTTCCAGCATATCGATCCATTTGTGGAAAATTGAACCATCGAGGGAATTGGAAGTTTAGGATATCATCAGTAAATGGAGCATGACCGCGTTCAATACCATAAACTTCATTGGTATATCGACGAATATCGGCTATGATATGATGCACCATCGCTTCTACTTCCCCGCTGGTTAGAGCCGATTCAGGATCCCTGCTTCTTTCTCTTCTGACACGTCTATCACCTACTTCAGGTGATGCTCTTTGGTTTTGGTTGGTAGCTGAACCTCCTCGCCTCCTGCAGTCCTCGTCATTCACAGGACGAACATGCCGAAGGAGTTTCCCTTGGATGGGATTGGTAATATTTGGATCTCTGAGGAGAACATGTGATCCTCACATCGGTAACAACATTGGTTCCCTCAAACTTGGATCGTCGGGCCCCAAAACATGGGCCGCATCCTCACCGGATCCAAATGCTCTGAATATCAACTGGTCCCTATTTTCGGGCCTTTCCCACGGCCTCCTTTCATGCGGGCGCTCTTCATTTGAAGATGATGAATGGTCCATAGTAGGACGACGAATCGAAGAGGACCCTCTTTGTTTGTGGAGTTCACTTATTTCTTTTCTTCGTTCATAACACTCATGTTTTCCCTCGTGGGAATACTATTGCGTTTGTGATCCCCCAAAGCATCCCTGGTTCTCTCAAGCATATCAAGCAAGCAGAAAAATTCCCCATGGGTTGCGAGCGCAGAAGGCGTAGGTTGATCATCAATTGTCACAGCTGGTACCGACACATTTGTAGTGGCTCGAGTAGAGGTTTCAACCTCGGCTAGGCTTGAATCGGATCGGCCTCCCTCTGGTTCAGCGGTTCGGATCGGGGGAGGGTTACCAACAGCATCCTGGGAAGCATATCAGATCTATTTGGAGCCACCGGTTCGGATCGGAGCTTGTTCAGATGGTATTGGAAATGCCATGCCGGATCGGTTAGTTCCTGAACCTTGTCCTCTCGACCTAGTAACAACTATAGCTTGTTGATCCTCACCTACTCTGCTTTCCCGCACATTTTGCACTTCTTTTCCTTTTCCCTTAGTCATAGTATTGAACTTATCAAGATCTTTTTTGAAGAGAGTTTCAGAAATATTGACTGTATGGACTATCTTCTTCGGATATAAAACCCAAGTAGCAGAATATTAGCCAAAAATGTGGAGAGTTCGAGAATTTCTCAGTGAAAGCACCAAAATGTTAGATCCAAAAATGGTTCTAACACCCAAACTATTGATAATTCTAAGTGAAATGAAAATAAAGACAAAGAGAAACGCATGATTTATAGTGGTTCGGCATTAAAGAGCCTACGTCCACTTTATCCCTCTTTGATTGATGATTGGAATACAAATACAATGATTGTTTTCGCTCAATCGCACTTTTACAATGGATAATTTCACTTAACACTCGCTGAAATATTCTTCAAAGATTGATGATGATCTGATTAAAGTGATGAAATTAGGATATAACAAGTGTTTGAGTCAAGAATTTGCCAAAAGATCCACTCAAATGATGCCTGGTGTGTATATATAGGCGGGAAATCTCTCTGGAATGGCTCCGGTTGCCTGCTACATACTCTTTTCTCACACTTGTTTGATGAGTAATTCCCTTAGCTTCGTGTAGCCCTATCACAAAGCGGGCTAACATTTTGCCCCTTCTAAGTACACTTTTATCGAAGATGAAATGTGCTTCGAAATGGTTTGCCTATTTGTTCCTGAATCAAAGTCACCGAATAGTTGTTTCCATTCATCTGTAAAGTCGTGTTGCTTCATCAAATCACATCTCTTGCTGTCTATAAATACACTATGGAATGGACAAATCACTTTCGTTATTTAAAATAACTTCGAGAACTTTGTTTAATGTCCAAGTAGCTCCTCCAAGTAAAGTTTTATAATGTATACTTGAAATTTTGTTACATTCTCCATCAGATGCATTTCATGTACTATATTGTGATTGATGATTACGCTTCGGATCGGGTGGTTCTTATCCAACTCAGCCCATGCTTCAACCATCAGTGTACAAAATGGGCTAAAAGGCTTTATGCTAGAGGGGCCATGCGCTGATCGGATCGGGCTTCAGTGTCTAGTCCGCTGGAACACGAAGGGACATCTATCTCCTTATTGTGTATATATATATACACACCCACATACTTGTACACATCTCTTTAATTCTTTATTTCCTGTCGCCGCCTTCTCCATCATCGAAAACCCTAATCCTTGAATCATGAAGAAACTCTCCCAATTTCTCGAAATAACTCATAGGTAGGGCTTCAATTTGCGACTGACTCCACTTTAATCGATTTTAACTCAAATTTAGGAATAATCTGAGTAATTCTGCCCAGTGTCACATCAATTTTGACGTTGTGTCTTCTATCCCTCGCCATCATCGTTGGTTGCTCGCCGCCACCTCAGGATGGTTGTGGAGGAGGTCAAAGTCAGTATTAGACAAATTGGCTTGTAAGTGCTTAGACATGAGTGGGCTTTTGAAAGAAATGGGTTAGGCGACGCGAGGGAAGCGAAGTAGGAGTATAGGGAGAAGCGAGGGATGGGATTGGTTCGATGCAGAATGGAAGATCCAGGAGTACTTGGGTTCAGGCACACGACGTTGGTTTGGGTCGAAGAAGATGATAGTGATTGCCGAAGAAAGTTGAATTGAATGGATAAGTTTTTGGGGTATTGATGCGGTTCAGTTCGATGTCAACCGATCCGACCACAATCGCCTTGCTTTAACATTATCCGATCCGATGTCTTCTCCTTCTCAAGTTCTGAACCCATCCACGTAGATGATATGTCCCATCCGATCTGCTCATAATTTGGACATCCGAACCGATCCAGTCTTAACCTAAAAAGGAGGACTTGTACCGATCCGCTTATGGTGTACATATCTGAACCGATCCGAAATGATTCAACAAGATGAGCAAGAATGGTTCAACTAACTTAATTAAACAATGACTATGGCCTATAACTTTATGGACAGTTAGGATAGAGCCTTATGATCATGACTGAACTCCCAGACTATCATGAACACATAACCGCACTTTTAGCTTCAACACATGCACAAGGGGACACGGGCAACTTCACTCTAATTTCTGCTATTGTTTCTTTGATAGTACAATAGACATGTGAAACACCCCACCCTCCATTAAGGTCACTCACAAAGGGAATGCCTTAACTTTGGTGGAGGTTTGTAAGTAAAAGTCACAGATAAAGCACAAGACAAATATAAACACATATATATAAGCAGCGGAAAACAACATACTTTTTATTTCAAAAATATGTGTTCAAACAAAACATTTCCATAACTGTCACATAATAACTTCCAAAACATTACATCATTACTTCTGTCTTGGTTATTACATTAAAGAAGCATAAAACATAATTAAAACTGCATAAATCCCCATAGAGTGTGTCCAATAGCCATAGCCAAAGAGAGTCCAAACCATACATTTACTATCTTGAAGCTTGCAAAGAGTCTGACTAAGCTGGGTTGTTTCCTCCCTGTAGACCTGGGGAAGGGGGGGGGGATGGAAGAAAAGAAGACGAAAGAAAATAGGGTCAGACATAAAGCCTGATAAGTCTAGTGACTCTTCAGTATGAGAATAAGGAAAAGGGCAAGATAAGTATAAACTGGAAATAGGAGAGTGTCATAAACTAAGGTAAAGCAGTTTGAATCGATTATACTATCGCACCCCACACTATATCTCTGCACCTACTTGTATTGTCTTAACTGGCACCCCATGCAGGAGGTGAAGTGATCCCCTTTTTCTAAAGATCGGCTCCTACTCGCATGTCATTTGTGTCTCACGGCCCCCAAAGATTGTAGATGCCTATGCTGGCCCAACCATGGGGTGTATCAAGTCCCATGGTGGCGACCCAACACAATCTTTAGAATGCATAGGTTATCCTACTGGTGCCCCCAGTGCCCTATTTGCCTGCTTCGAAGTGTGTGCACGCCCGCACTCCGTTAGAACCCACACTGTTGCACCCATCGCCGTCGCTTTTGACTGCTTACAATCAGCCCAGTAATCGTGCCCCACCCTACCTAGTTTCAGGGTACCATGATACCTAATTGGGTTACTGCTGAAAAGGGTCCCCGTTACTACGGTTTTCTAGTCAAACATGCTAAGTGGTTAAGTGTCTGTATTTACCTAACCCCACCCATCAGTTTAATTAACATGTTGAATTGGTTAAGTGTTTTAGTTAACTTAACCCTACCCTCCTGACTTTCTGTCCTTAGCTTTTTAAAGCACCGACCACTCACATTAGACAGATATTGTTACGGTTATTGGATGTATCGGTCGGTTCCGGGCAGGTTTACACCGTAACTCAGTCTAACCTCGGGTCCTTATTGGGCTCCATGCTTATCCACCCACATTGGATAGGTATTGTTGTGACTACTGGACAGACGGGTGGGTCCGGTCAGGTTTACATCACAACTCAATCCAACCTCGTGTTAAGCATATTCGTATTTTCTAAATTTACATATTTGTTTTTATCACTTAATATATGTAAATTTGTCAACAATTAATTGTTGTGGCCCACTTTCCAAGTTTAACATTTTTGGTATAAGAATTTATACCATTCAAGAGCCACCAATTTTGGCATGTGACAAACATGCCAATTTCATATATTTTTACCAATTTATGTCAAGTTTTACTAATATTCCCAACGTTACCCCGTTTAAATATTAGGCTAACAATCTTAGCCTAATTCTCGTTCGCATGGTTTTTAACATATAATATTAGGCTAAAAACTTAGCCTAATTTAGCGCACACAAATTGGCATAAGGGAATTCATAAACATGACATTGGTGTAAACTTGGCATTTTTGGCATAGTCAATATGAACATCATAGGTGGAACTTGCAAAACAGTCAACACACATATATGTGAATTTGCAACGTAGCCTAAATCAACTAACATATATATGAACTTGCATTGAAATAGTGATCTAACCAAATAGGTGTCACATAAATTAGCATATGATTTAGACAACTTAAGCCTAAACATGTTTTGGATCTAGGCATAACATCGAACATAACTATCATATGACGAGAATATGACATTTTCATAAGTATGTATAAATTTATGACAAGTGTGTGAACTAGATCCAATCATATATCTAATTACAACATGAAACATGTATTAAAGTGGATCTTGGCATGGATCCAATTAACTTGCAACTTTCTTACAAACATACTAGCATGTATGTGAACATAATCGTTTAGGCATAAAGGTTCTAGCATATATATATATATACATGAAACATATATATATATATATATACATGAAATCTTAATCACATACAACCTATATAATCACATAAACATATAGGTGTCGATTACAACATGAACTATACAACTTGCATGTGATTCTACATGTACAATAGGATCAATATCAACTCAACTATAGCACAAACATCACAATACCACAATCATTACATCGCATATGAATCAACATCGTTGTTATACAATAACACAATTCCATTCCCAATTTACATCGAATCAAGTCTTAATTTTATTCACATCGGAAGAATCACTATACTTACAACGAACGACGAACTTGAATTCTGGATTCTGAGTTCTGAATTTGAAATGCTTTCCTTTGGGCAGACTAACATTGTTTTGATTCATGTTTTAACTTTGATTTTGGCTTGTCTCTAAGCTTTCTACAAGTGGAGGCTACTCTTGGCTTCCTTCCAACAACATGACGGCTCTATCCCCAATTTATATGTGTGAATTAAGGTTTAGACTCAAGTTGTATTTATAAAATTTCAAACTGATTAGAGACGTCGATGAAGCTAGAGTGAATCCAGATCATCCGTATCAAGAGAAGCCAATCAGAAAGCGACATGTAAGCCCTAGTGACACAGCCAAGCCCCAAAAATCGACCAAAAACCCGACCAGGCCAGCCAGGGCCAAACCAGGTCGACTGGGCAGGTCGACCACCAGGTCGACCCTATGGTCGACCCTCAGGTCGACCTGGTGCCTAGGCGGGAATTTTCCCACCCAGTCCAGTTTGGGTTTGATTTTCGAAATTTGAACTTCATTATGAACTGTTTGAATTTTAATTTGAATTCTAAAACTTCCGGAGGTCATAACTCCTTCATACGGAGTCCGATTCACGCAAATTCGGACTCTATTTCAAGCAGAATTCTGAGACGAGCGCAATGGCGAAACCTGTTTTCCTTAATTCTTTTATTAAGGACTAATTATACTTTAATTTATTAATTTACAGTTAACAGAAAATTCGCGGTGTTACATTCTCCCCTCCTTAAATGATTTCGTCCCCGAAATCTTCAAGTCTAGGAGAATGTAAGTCCTAACATCCAATCGTCCATCTACTCAACCATCAAACACAGGCGTCCATTGTCCTTAAAAGACTTCTAATGATTTATGATCATATGCATAGTGTGTGTATATGTCCTTAACTAATGCAAAAATTAGGCGGTCTACTGATTCAGTTGACCTCCTTAATGCAAATCATGTAAGTGCCATGAATCCATATGTATACAAAATTTTCCTACTCATAATTCTACAAGAGTGCACCATCATTCATACAAATGCGACATCCATATGACGACATATCAAGTTTCAACCACATACAAGTATGAATACATATATGCATATGCAATATGAAGTGACTGAGCCGATCTAAAACCTAGGTTGTGTGTGTATATGCATCCACAAGCAACCACTAGCAACCACTTGCAGCCATCAACCATAACATGTTTCTAATACATGTTTACATCCAAAGGGGTTTCTACCTAAGGATAAAGGATACTACCGAGGAGATTATACCTACAACGATAGATATAAGCACAGCTTAAGGAAGAAGAAAGGTCGAAGATGTACCCTCGAAAAGAAGAGGGTAGGCCGCACATATTCTATCTTCAATTCCCCAAAGTTGCATCTTCCTCGGCGTCGCTCCACTGAACTTTAACGAGTTTGACTTCGCGGTTGCGTAGCTTTTTCACTTCAGTACCTATGGTTCGAGTTGGGACTCTCCTCACAGTTGCTTCACGTTCTACTTTGTCTTCTTCTAGAATTCTTTGATCCACCACTTCCGCAGATTCATGTAGACATTTTCGGAGATGAGAAACGTGAAAGACATTGTGAATTCCGGCCAACCTTTCAGGCAGCTCTACTCTATAAGCCAGTTTCCCAATCTTCTCGATGATAGGGAATGGTCCTACAAATCTTGGTGCTAGCTTTCCTACGGATCCAAAGCGAACGACGTTCATTAAAGGGGATACCTTAAGGAAAACCCTGTCCCCAACCTCAAACTCAAGGTCGGTCCTTTTGTCGGTGTAGGATTTCTGTCTGTCTTGGGCCGTCTTCATTCTCCTTCGTGTCAAGTCCACTTTTTCTAAAGTCTCTCGAATTATGTCTGGCCCAAGTATAAGCTTGTCGGTAGACTCCCACCAACAAGTTGGTGATCGACATGGTCTTCCATATAGAGCTTCGAAGGGCGCCATACCGATGGTGGGTTGGTAACTGTTGTTGTAGGCGAATTCCATTAAAGGAAGATGATCCTCCCAAGTCCCTCCGAAGTCAAGAACGCATAGTCTCAAAAGATCTTCCAATACTCTATTCACCCTTTCTGTCTGACCATCAGTTTGGGGGTGATAGGCCATGCTTAAGCATAACTGTGTGCCTACAGCTTCTTGCAGACTCCGCCAAAATTCGCTCGTAAAGATGGGATCTCTGTCACTCACTATGCTGGAGGGTATTCCATGGAGTCAAACTATTTCCTTGAGATAAAGAGAAGCTAGAGACGAAGCAGTCCTTCTACTCTTGATAGGTATAAAGTGGGCGCATTTAGTAAGCCTGTCCACTATTACCCATATGCTAGTATTGCCTCTTCTAGACCTAGGCAACCCGTCAATGAAGTCCATTGAAATGCTATCCCACTTCCATTGCGGGACTTCTAGAGGATGAAGCAGTCCTCCAGGCTTCTTTTGTTCCGCCTTGACCTGTTGGCATGTCACGCATTTAGAAATGAAATCTGCCACGTCCTTCTTCATGCCACTCCAATAGAAAACTCTCTTTACGTCCTTATACATCTTGTCTCCGCCTGGATGTATTGTCGTCTTGGAATGATGTGCTTCCTCGAGAACCTTCTTTACTAAATCCCTTGATTGTGGGACGCATAGCCTTCCATCCCGTCTCAGCCAACCTTTATCATCGATGGAGTACCTATTGAGGTGACTGGAAGTTTCACCCCTAATTAGCTTATCAATCATATCCACAAGCTGAGGGTCTCCGCATTGTGCGGCCCTTATTGAGTCTAAAAGAGTGGGCCGTACTACTAGGGATGCCAATAATCCAGGTACAAAATCAGAGGAGGGTCTAAAGTTAAAACTGGCTATATACTCCAAGTTTTGCCTTTCTACAGAGAGAGGGCTTAGGGTCAGCTTCTTTCTGCTCAACGCGTCTGCTACTATGTTGCCTTTGCCAGGAGTATAGGAAATTTCAAAGTCATACGAGGCAAGGAACTCCATCCACCTTTGCTGTCTTAAGTTAAGATCTTTGTACGAGAAAAGATACTTCAATGATTTATGATCGGTATATAATTCGAATTTCTCACCTAGGAGTTAATGGTGCCAAGACTTAAGTGCAAAGACAATGGCGGCCAACTCAAGATCGTGGGTTGGGTAGTTCTTTTCATGAACTTTCAATTATTTTCCACCATAAGATACTACCCTCCCTTCTTGCATCAGAACAGCGCCTAGTCCCGTACCACAAGCATCTGTGTATACGGAGAACATCTTGCTTCCATCTGGCAAAATCAGAACTGGAGCTGTTGTGAGAGCCCTTTTTAATCGTTGGAAAGCAAATTCGCAATCCAAATACCAAGTTAATGCCAGATTCTTCTTTGTTAGCTTTGTGAGTGGAGCTGAGATTTTCGCGAAATCCCTAATAAACTTTCGGTAAAAACTGGCTAACCCAAGAAAGCTTCTGGCTTCGGTTGCATTTCTTGGTGTCTTCCAATCTTGCACTGCCACCACTTTCGCGGGGTCCACAGCTAACCCCTCTTTGGACAATATATGTCAAAGAAATCTTACTTCTTCTCTCCAAAAGTGGCACTTGGAGAATTTGGCTTTTAGCTGATGAACTCGAAGAGTTTCCATGATATCCTTCAGATGCTGAGCATGTTCTTCCTCATTCTTTGAGAAGATCAAGATATCGTCTACGAAGACCACCACGAACTTATTGAGGAATTCTCTGGACACCCTGCTCGTTAGGTCCACGAAATAAGCTGGTGCGTTTGTCAAGCTGAAAGGCATGACAAGCCACTCGTAGAAACCGTTTGGGGTTCTGAATGCCGTTTTATCAATTCTATCTTCAGCTACCCTTAGCTGATGGAACCCAGTAGCCAGATCAAGTTGGGAGAAGACCGACACACCTACAAGATGATCAAGCAAATCGTCTATTCTGGGAAGCGGGTGTCTATTCTTTTTGATTAGCTTGTTTAGCTCCCTATAGTCCACACAGAGACGTAGTGAACCATCTGCTTTGGTGGAGAACACCACTGGAGCACCCCATTACGAGATACTTCTCCTTATAAACCCCTTCTCGAGAAGCTCCTTAACTTGCTTACTGAGCTCCTTTCTCTCCTTTGGACCCATGTGTCTAACAAGCAGAGCTACGGGCTTTGCATTATCAACAAGATATATGCAGAAGTCTATTTCCCGCTTCGGAGGTAAGCCTTTCACCTCTTCAAAGACATCCGGATATTCCCGGACTACTCTAACTGACTGCAAATTCTCAACAGAAGCATCAAGCGACTCTAGATAACTAAGCATAACAACATTCAAGGGATTACAAGAAATTTCTAGAGTGTTACCGAGCCGAGTCAAGAGCCTAACCACTCTTTTCTCACAATCAAGAATGACACCATTACTGGATAACCAGTCCATGCCTAAGATCAATCCATATCCTGAGAAGCCCAAAACAATGACACTACATCTAAATTCAACACTTAGAATAGAGATTTTCAAATCCAAGCAAACCATCGACAAATAAGCCAAGCCCCCAATTGGATTTGAAACAACCAAGGGATCTTCTACCATACTAGTGTCTAGGTGCAGAGATTCTACTAAAGCAGATGAAATAAAGGAGTGTGATGCACCAGAATCAAAGAGAGTGCGAACTGGATGATCATAAAGATAAACTTAGCTTTCTACAGAAATGTTTCTACCGCATTCCTATAGAGGTGCCACCAGCGCGTGAACCTGTCTCCCTGAGGTGGATCCGGTCCTCTGTCCCTGCCCCCGCTTATTTGGGCAGTCCTTAGCTAAGTGTCCAGTCTCTCCACAATGGAAACAACCACCATTCCTCTTTGCCTTCTTCTTCCTGCAGTCTTTTGCTATATGTCCAACAATGCCACAGAAATTGCACTTTCTCTTTTCACGGGTTTTGTTGTTCTTCCCGCCTTTCTTGAAGTCTGTCTTCTTAGCCTGTAAACCCTCTTTCTTTTCTTGAGGCACTTCCACCTTTGCCTCTTTCTTGCCTTTATCTTCCTCGTGTAGCAGCACCATGTCCACCAAGCATTCATAAGTTGCCCTCATGGCTATATGGGTCATAGCAAGGCTGTGTAGATGCTCATTCAAACCTTTAACGAAGCGAAGGGCCTTCTTGTGTTGGGTGTTTACTAAATCCAACCCAAATCCAGCCAACTGATTAAACTAATTGACGTACTCCTTGATTATCATACTTCCTTGTTCAAGAGTCAGGAACTTCTCCATTTGCAGGCTTCTTTCAGCTTGAGAGAGGAATTTCATCTCAAACCTCATCCTGAAATCTTCCCAAGTTTCCACTGGCCTCTCAGCATGGGTAACTTCCCACCAATAGGAAGATTCATCTTTAAGTAACCACAGTGCTAGCTGTATCTTTTGCCTATCGTCAACTTCGAAGATGACGAACAAATCTTCGGTCTCCTTCAGCCAGTTCCTTGCTACTTCAAAGGATTCAGTTCCATAAAAGTCCTTTCCACCCATAGGCTTGAAGTCTCTACATATCTTAGCGAAAGTACTTCCACGAGGAGGAGGAGGAGGTGGAGGAACCGCTGCCACTGTTGGAGGAGGAATGTCTACTGGGCCCGCACCATTGGCCTTAGCCTCTAGGTACCTTCGGAACCAGCCGGGTATGGGTACTCCTTCTGGAAGGTTAAAATCTCCAGACATGCTGGAACAAAAGGAAAGTATTCAAGACAAAGGATTGAGAGATAGTGCATATGGCTTTTGGGGAATTATGCCTTTTAAAAATAACTCTTTTTCTTGAAAACAATGCTTCTTTAAACTTCTTTTTGAAAATAGTTTCAAAAACTTTTATCTAGTCCGGAAAACTGTGCTCTGATACCAAGTGAAACACCCCACCCTCTATTAAGGTCACTCACAAAGGGAATGCCTTAACTTTGGTGGAGGTTTGTAAGTAAAAGTCACAGATAAAGCACAAGACAGATATAAATACATATATATAAGTAGTGGAAAACAACAGACTTTTTATTTCAAAAATTTGTGTTCAAACAAAACATTTCCATAACTGTCACATAATAACTTCCAAAACATTACATCATTACTTCTGCCTTGGTTATTACATAAAGAAGCATAAAATATAATTAAAAATGTATAAATCCCCATAGAGTGAGTCCAACAGCCATAGCCAAAGAGAGTCCAAACCGTACATCTACTATCTTGAAGCTTGCAAAGAGTCTGACTAAGCTGGGTTGTTTCCTCCCTGTGGACTTGGAAGGGGGGACAGAAGAAAAGAAGACGAAAGAAAATAGGGTCAGACATAAAGCCTGATAGGTGTAGTGACTCTTCAGTATGAGAATAAGAAAAAGGGCATGAAAAGTATAAATTGGAAATAGGAGAGTGTCATAAACTAAGGTAAAGCAGTTTGAATCGATTATACTATCGCACCCCACACTATATCTCTACACATACTTGTATTGTCTTAACTGGCACCCCATGTTGGAGGTGAAGTGATCCCCTTTTTCTAAAGATCGGCTCCTACTTGCATGTCATCTGTGTCTCACGGCCCCCAAAGATTGTAGATGCCTATGCTGGCCCCACCATGGGGTGTATCAAGTCCCATGGTGGCGACTTGACACAATCCTTAGAATGCATAGGTTATACTACTGGTGCCCCCAGTGCCATGTTTGTCTGCTCCGAAGTGTTTGCATGCCCGCACTCCGTTAGAACCCACACTGTTGCACGCACCTCCGTCGCTTTTGACCGCTTACAATCAGCCCAGTAATTGTGCCCCACCCTGCCTAGTTTCAGGGTACCATGATACCTAATTGGGTTACTGCTGAAAAGGGTCCCCGTTAATAGGGTTTTCTAGTCAAACATGCTAAGTGGTTAAGTGTCTGTATTTACCTAACCCCACCCATCAGTTTAATTAACATGTTGAATTGGTTAAGTGTTTTAGTTAACTTAACCCTACCATCCCGACTGTCTGTCCTTAGCTTTTTAAAGCACCGACCACTCACATTAGACAGATATTGTTACGGTTATTGGATGTGCCGGTCGGTTCCGGGAAGGTTTACAGCGTAACTCAGTCTAACCTCGGGTCTTTATTGGGCTCCATGCTTAACCACCCACATTGGATAGGTATTGTTGTGACTACTAGACAGTCGGGCGGGTCCGGGCAGGTTTACATCACAACTCAATCCAACCTCGTGTTAAGCATATTCGTATTTTCTAAGTTTACATATTTTTCTTTATCACTTAATATATGTAAATTTGTCAACAATTAAATGTTGTGGCCCACTTTCCAAGTTTAACATTTTTGGTATAAGAATTTATACCATTCAAGTGCCCCCAATTTTGGCATGTGACAAACATGCCAATTTCATATATTTTTACCAATTTATGTCAAGTTTTACTAATATTCCCAACGTTACCCCGTTTAAATATTAGGGTAACAATCTTAGCCTAATTCCCGTTCGCATGGTTTTTAACATATAATATTAGGCTAAAAACTTAGCCTAATTTAGCGCACACAAATTGGCATAAGGGAATTCATAAACATAAACATGACATAGGTGTAAACTTGGCATTTTTGGCATAGTCAATATGAACATCATAGGTGTGAACTTGCAAAATAGCCAACATACATATATTTGAATTTGCAAGATAGCCTAAATCAACTTACATGTATGTGAACTTGCATTGAAATAGGGATCTAACCAAATAGGTGTCACATAAATTAGCATATGATTTAGACAGCATAAGCCTAAACATGTTTTGGACCTAGGCATAACATCGAACATAACTAGCATATGACAAGAATATGACATTTTCATAAGTATGTATAATTTTATGACTAGGGTGTGAACTAGATCCAATCATATATCTAATTACAACATGAAACATGTATTAAAGTGGATCTTGGCATGGATCCAATTAACTTGCAACTTTCTTACAAACATACTAGCATGTATGTGAACATAATCGTTTAGGCATAAAGATTCTAGCATATATATATACATGAAATCTTAATCACATACAACCTATATAATCACATAAACATATAGGTGTTGATTACAACATGAACTATACAACTTGCATGTGATTCTACATGTACAATAGGATCAATATCAACTCAACTATACCACAAACATCACAATACCACAATCATTACGTCGCATATGAATCAACATCGTTGTTATACAATAACACAATTCCATTCCCAATTTACATCGAATCAAGTCTTAATTTTATTAACATCGGAAGAATCACTATACTTACAACGAACGATGAACTTGAATTCTGGATTTTGAGTTCGGAAATTGAAATGCTTTCCTTTGGGTAGATTAATGTTGTTTTTATTCGTGCTTTAACTTTGATTTTAGCTCGTCTCTAAGCTTTCTACAAGTGGAGGCTATTCTTGGCTTCCTTCCAGCAACATGACGACTCTATCCCCAATTTATTTGTGTGAATTTATGTTTAGACTCAGGTTGTATTTATAAAATTTCAAACTGATTAGACCCATCGACGAAGCTAGAGTGAATCCAGACCATCCATCTCGAGAGAAGCCAATCAGAAAGCGACATGTAAGCCCTAGTGACAGAGCCAAGCCCCAAAAATCAACCAGAAACCCGACCAGGCCAGCCAGGGCCAAACCAGGTCGACCCTAAGGTCGACCTGGTGCCTAGGCGGGAATTTTCCCGCCCAGCCCAGTTTAGGTTTGATTTTCGAAATATGAACTTCATTATGAACTGTTTGAATTTAAATTTGAATTCTGAAACTTCCGGAGGTCATAACTCCTTCATACAGAGTCCGATTCACGCAAACTCGGACTCTATCCCAAGCAGAATTCTGAGACGAGCGCAATGGCACAACCTATTTTCCTTAATTCTTTAATTAAGGATTAATTATACATTAATTTGTTAATTTATAGTTAATAGAAAACTCGGGGTGTTACAAAATGACTAAGAGACATTCGTCTAGATTGGCGGAAAGAAGAGAAGTTGTCTGTTCATCTGAGAATCCACCCATTGAAGACATATCATCCACTTCAGATTCGGGTTGGAATAGTACAGGTCCAGGCTATGAAATGGGAACTCATGAAAGTGATGTATCAACCGGGGTTGATGTCTCTCTAGGTGAGGAAGAAGAAGGAGGGGTATGAGATAGTCGTGCCCTAGATGAGTTTGGGAATGTTATTATCATGGAACTGCCTAAGGATTCGGTCGAATCAACAATCGACAATGATAGGCTTGCACGGATATGCCTAAAGCATAGGATTCTTCAAAGAGACACTGAGTTGCCTTCGAAAACAGATCGTCCTCATGATCCTCCGGAAGGGTATATGGCTATCACCATGTTAATATGCCTCGTTGGGGGCAATACCTCCATTTCCGCCATTCATCGTCGATTTTCTGAGACAATTGCGGATTGCCCCCATGAAGCTTCATCACAACTCTTACGCTTATTTGTATACTTTGTACATAGCTTATAGAGAAATTCTAGGTGTAGAGCTAACTTTTGAGGATGTTCATTTCTTCTACAATTTCAAGCATCGGACCATTGACACCGCGTCCTTTGTATACTTTGAATCGGTATCGAAAAGGAAAATCATCACTGTTCCTTTTAGAGCAAAGCCGGGGACCCGACATGTTAATGGTTTTATATTAAGAAACAACTTGGGTGTGCCAGAAGATGGCTTAAGTCAAGTAAGGACCTCAGTTTGTATGCTCTAGTTCCAGCCTTTACAATAAATACATTAAGCATTGCTTGTTTTCACTTACAATTCCTAACCCACCATAATGGAAGCATACGGTGCAATTTAATCGCTTGAATCAGTTACTTAATGGCGACCAAAAATTCTTTACCATCAAGGATTGCTTAGTAGACGAATATCCATCGGCATCGTCTAGTTGCTATATCTCGAAGCATAGGTCACGGTGAAGGTCCTTATGCGTACATACTTCGTGTTGAGGGGCCAACCGACAGTCCTCTTGAGAGGGGAGAAGGTTCAAAAGATCCAATAGTGCCCCTTAGGGATCCTCCGTCGGAGAAGGTTCAAAAGATCCAGCAGTGCCCCTTAGGGATCCTCCTTCTCCCTCTACGACTAAAGATGATATATTAGCAAATATAGCAGAAAAAGATAGAAATAAATACATTACTCCTGAGGATGCTGCCACTCCTTAAAAGTCGATCTCTCCAATAGAGTTTTCGTTAGATGCTCCTCAATGAGATGCCCCCACTATGGATGATTCTACGTTTCGAGGTTTGGGAAATCTGCCCTTGCCTAAGACCCTTTACACTTTAGAAAATTTTGGAATGAACCCTCTTATTTTGCCTTCCTTAGAGGAAGCTACTCCTGTAAAGACTAAGGATACTGCACATATCGGCCTAACTTCAGGCTATGGTTGGCAGGGGGTGGGTTATCACTTAGGATATGCATAACACCCCAATACTGCACGTCACAGTACTTGCTTCACGTAAACATTGGTTCTGAACTTTACATACCATATTTTGCAGGAACTATGACATGTTCCCGCTGTGATGTCAGGAAAGTCCGCACTAGTATGCCTAGATTTGATTCTGACACTGAACATGATCGCCACGAGATCCGCGGCAAGGATGACAGGAGGCATTATGATCCCAATCGTCCTCATCCTTCGCACTCTCATTGTCTTAGTCGGTCAGACCCGGACAAGTATAAGAGCCACCATGATTGTCGCGAAGGGGAAAAACCACATTACGAAGATCCAGTTCCTCCTAAAGACAAGCATCCCCAGGAGAATCCGCCGTCGAAGCGTGTTGATACGCATGATAAGCATAAACAAATCGAGAAAAGGTCGAGTAGGGATGACATATGCATCGTACTTGCCAAGCAAAAAAGGTCGAGTTGTCCATATCTAAACCCGTGTCGCTTGAATCTGAAGCTAAAGCGAAACTAGCATATTTGAAGAAACAATTTCCGGATCATTATTTTGGTCATCTACATTTTGTTCCCGCACTTGAGCCTATTCCTTCGAAGTGCGCGGATGATGCTAATGCAAAGATAGACTTAGTTGAAAAGCAATATATGGAAATGTATAGATATTCGCGCAACCTTTCTAAGATTATCCGCCATTAAATCACTAACATTGACCACATGAAGGAAATGTCTGATTACGATGAAAGCATCCTGAAAAATTCAGAGAAAGCACAAGCTCAGCTTGCTCTCGTTCAATAGGATGCTGACAACTATAAAAAACAACATGAGGAAATACAAAGGCATTATCACACTTGCTTGGAATCCGAAAGCCAAGAGCGCTTAGATCTGAAGAAGCAAGCTGAGGATGCCAAATCTAAAAGTGTTAAAGTATAATTGGCTTGCACTACCATTGAACAGGAGAAGGCTAAGTTAGAGAAAAAAACACTGATTTGGCAAAGCAAAATGCCAAATTTGAAGCCAAACCACTGGAGGCTGAATCTAGGACAGTTTTGGACGAGAGGGACACAAGAATTGCCATTAAATGCGTCGAAGAGGTTCAAGAGAAACTTTCCGCGGTGCAAGGGGAATTGGATGGCTATGGTGAGCTGATGATAGAGTTCATTGCTCAAGTGATCCGTCGTCTCGAGATTTCTTGGATCGAGGATTACCCGATAACTCTGGTTTATGTGTGGGACCAAATCATCGAATGGGAGAAGAAAGAGCTCGAGGTAGACTCCATCGATGAAAACAAACTTATGGAGAAATTCCTGAGGGGTGAAGAACCGGTGCGTTTAGCTGAAGGACGCATACTCATTGCTGCAGCTATGGAAGAAGAGACACGTCAAGCTAAGGGAAAGAATGTCCTCAAAACTAGTTCTGCTTCTGTTGCCCCTGAGGGTACCAGAACAGAGGGATATGATCCAGAGAATCCGGGAATCCCTAAGACATCATTTTTATCCCCCATTCCTAAAGCGACACAATAGACCATAGCTACCCCAATCGAGAAATCATCCGAAGGTATCTCTACCTTTTTACCCCAATTTGTTAGGGCTATTTCAAACTTTCGCCACATTATTGGACAGTCAATCGAAGACCCTATTGTTTCTCTTGAGCTAACACCAGTTAACTCTCATTCTATAGGTGCACAGCCAGTTGAAAAGACCGATGAGCAATAGAGGGAAACCACTGATACGAGGCCTACTGAAGAGATCCAAGAGAAGCATGCTGAAGTTACTGGCTCAAGACCTGTGTAAGAGGTCAAGGATAAGGACAAATTTGCCGATAAGACTCTCAAGCCATCTACCACTAAAGACCCCCTGGAAGAAGATGTAATAGTTGCACTAAAAGACAACGGTGGTGATGTTGGGCATGAGGAAGATGATGATGTTACTATAACTGGAGACTCGGGGAATGTCGATGACATGACTTTGGCCGAGATGAAGGCCAAGCAGGATAAGCGTATGCAACTGAAAGTTGAGGAAATAGATCCCGAAAGTTTTAAGCCTCTTGCGACAGTACCTCCTGGGTCAAGGTTAGTTGTTAAACTTTCAACTAGATCAATCACTAAAGAGCTTGCTAAAAAATCTTCTACTGATACCAGCACTCTAGTTCTAGGGAAGAAGAAACTGAAGCGGATCCAGACCAAGGCTGAAAAAGAGGGGAAAGAAAAACTTAAAGCTGCCAAGAAAGCGAAGTCCGCCCCAAATTCCAAATGAGGGGCAGTTCTATTTTTCATTTTGCTATTCTTCGGTCCACTATGGTTGTAGCAAGTGCGGCCCTCGCCTTTGTTTAGTTCTTTTGTATAAACCAGCACTTGTGTAAATGAAGTAGTTTGCTTCCCACTATGGAAAATGCTTACGAGTTCGTCATTTACTTCTGTTAGTGTCAAGAAATTAACAAACATTAGTAATGATTCAAGTCACAATCATGCTTCCCTGCAAATGCATAGACAGAGAATATATCATTCGTAGAGAAATTGTTGCTTAAATAAATAGAATAAATGATTGATGGCAGGGTGCATGATGTGTATGCCCACAATCAATCTTGAATATAACACTTGGCTAAGGCTTATTAGAGATTGATTAAATTTCCCCCAGGTCTTTTGGCAGGGTTAAAATTCTTTTTCATTGGTACACATTCTTTGTACCTTTATACTCTCCTCTCGTATGGTCAGGTTAGAGCAGATTCAAGGCAGTCTTTTGCCATGATGCACCGTCACGCCTCGAGGAAGTCTTCCTGTCTTTTATACTCTCTCTCGACTCGTGAGAGTTAGAATTTGGGACGTCGGTTTCCCAAACCTTTTTATGTCATCAGGAAAATGGTCATTTCATTTGCTTTTTTAACAATTCAAATGTCTAATATTTTCGACTTATGTTATGTCAATCATAGAAAAAATACAAAACAAGATTTGAATGGGTAAAGTAAATCACACATAGTATTTTATAGTGGTTCGGCTATGTCGTGACCTAGTCCACTTCATAATCTTTTGTTTATATTAACCAGACTTTTCTAAGCAAGTCATGCCTTTTTACATGGCCTATAAAACAAAAGACAATAGTACAATTTCAAGTTAAGTACCATCGCAAATGTTGGGCGTTCCGAGCTATAGGAATTTCTTCACCATCCATGGTCACTAACTTGAAAGCTTTTTTGTCAAGTTTCTGTCGGATGGCGTATGGTCCCTCCCACTTTGGGCCTAGATGAATGAGAGGTGGAAAGACTCGCTTCAAGACCAGGTCTCCAGGTTCGAAAGTCCTAAAGCGAACCTTTCTATGATAATAGCGTGCCACTTGGTGTCGATGCCTTGAAGCACGCAAGTCTGCTTCGTCCCTCTTCTCTTCAATCATATCCAGGGACTCTAGGTGGAGTGCTTTATTCGTCATTGGGTCATAATACATCACTTTATGAAAGGGAACTTTAAGCTCCACCGGAATTACTGCTTCTGACCCGAAGGAGAGTGAAAAAGGAGTATGACCAGCAGCCATCTTGAAGGTTGTTCGATAGGCCCACAAAGCTAGTGGCAATTCATCAACCCACATGGCTTTTGTTCATTCCAACTGCTTTTTAAGAATTGAATTGATAACTTTGTTTATTGATTCAACCTGTCCGTTCGACTACGGGTGAGTATGGTGGTATAATTTATCAAATTTGTACTTCTGGCAGAAGTTTCTAAATTCCGTGCTGTCGAATTGGGTTCCATTATCTGTTATAATGGTTTTCGGTATCCCAGGTCGACAAATAATATTCCAAACCATAAATCTTATCAATTTTCTTTCTATGATCGTGGTTAAGGGCTCGACATCCACCCATTTCATGAAATAATACACAGCCACGATCGCATATTTAGCTCCTCCTTTATTAATCGGCAGGGTCCCAGTGATGTCTAATCCCCACATTGCGAACGACCATGGACTGACCATTGATTTGAGATGTCTTTGGGGTGCTCTCGGAACTATAGCAAATCTCTGGCATTTGTCACAGCGTCGTAAGTGATCAACTACATCTTTATTCATGGTAAACCAAAAATAATCATATTGCAATACTTTCTTTGCCAAACTCTGACCTCCGGTATAATCCCCAAACTCACATTCATTTACTTCTTCCAGTACATGCTTGATGTCGTCGTGTGTTATACACCATAGCAGAGGCATGGAAAATCTTTGGCGATAAAGGGCGTCGTCCTGTAAAACATATCTTGCAGCTTTACGTGTTACACCTCGTCCCTCGTTCTTCTTTGATGGGAGAATTCCTCTCTTAAGAAAGTTCTTAACCGGTGTCATTCACGACTCCCTTTCCAGCTCAGCTTCCGGGGCTAATTCAATTTCCATTTGGTCAAAGCTTGGTTATTCCAAAATCACTATTGGAACCATTTCGGGTGTCTTCATGGTTGTCAGAACTTGCTAGCTTAGCCAGTTGATCTGCCTTTTGGTTTTCTGCTCTTGGAATGTGTGTTATACTTTAATGTTCCAGGTTGCCCAACAACTCCTCTACTTTTTCAAGATAAGTAAAAAGTCGAGGTCCCCTGGTCATAAATTCCTTTTGAACTTGGCAGACAACTATATTGTAGTCACAGAATATGTCCAATGTTCTTACCTTTAATTCCTTAGTGAGTTTCAGCCCGGCAATCAAGGCCTCGTACTGGAAATCATTATTGCTGGCAGAAAATTCCAATCGCAAGGCGTAGTAAATGGATAATCCTCCAGGAGAGGTTAAAACAACTCCGGCACCGGGTCTTCAACCATTTTTAGCCCCGACCGTATATAATTTCCACGGACTAAGCTCTAATTTATGCTCTGAAGCAACAACTTTGTCATCCACTGTTTCTTCTTCGAGAATCGTGAATTCTGCTATAAAGTCAGTTTGGGCCTGCCCCCTTATTGACCTCCTTGACCGAAAATTTAAATCAAATTGGCTCAACTCGATATTCCACTTAAGTAGTCTCCCTGATGTTTTGGGTCTTTGTAATACTTGTCTTAGTGGTTGGTTAGTGGATATGACTATCGGATGAGCTTGGAAGTAATGACGGAGCTTTCGGGAGGCAATAAAGAGGTTGTACGCAAGCTTTTCTATTCTTGGATAATTGCGTTCCGCAGCTGCTAACTTCTTACTTACATAGTATACTGGCCTCTGGACCTTGTCTTCTTCATGCACCAAGGCTGTGCTAATAGCATGAGATGACACCGCCAGATATACGAACAAATCTCCATGATCCACCGATTTTGACAATATCGGGGGTTTCTCAAATAAGTCCAACAGATTTTGGAAGCCCTCTACACAGCAGAAGTCCATTTGAAATTACGTTTCCCTCGTTTGATTAAATCAAAGAATGGGACACACTTGTCCGTGGCTTTGGAAATGAATCTGCTTAATGCGGCAACCTTCCCTGTCAGGCTTTGAATGTCCCTAATCTTCCGTGGCTCTTCTATGTTCCTGATTGCTGCTATCTGGCTAGGATTAATCACAATCCCTCGAGAACTTACGATGAAGCCATGGAATTTCACTGATGCAACCCCAAATGAGCGCTTTAAAGGGTTCAACTTCATCGCGTACCTCCATAGGATGTCAAACATCTCTGCCAGATCTTATGTATGACTAGAGGATTGCCTGGGTTCACGAGCATGTCATCTACGAAACTTCCATAGTTTTTCCAATCCGATTATAGATCATTCGGTTCACCAGGCGCTAATACATGGCTCCGGCATTCTTTAGTCCAAACGGCATCACCACATAGCAATATAATCCCAAGTTTGTTATAAAACTCGTGTGCTCTTGATTCGGCACATGCATGGGGATCTGGTTATATCCTGAGTACGCATCCACAAAGGAAAGAAGTTCGTGTTCGGCTGTTGAGTCCACCAGCAGGTCAATCATAAGAAGTGGGAAACAATCTTTTGGACAAGCTTTGTTTAAATCCAAAAAATCAATGCACGTTCGCCATTTCCCATTTGATTTCTTGACCAAAACAGGATTCGATATCCAGTCGGGATACGTTGAATCCCTAATGAACCCATTATCTTTCCAACTTCTCCACTTCTTCCTTTAGGGCTGCTGACCTCTTTGGGCCTAACATACGTCTCCTCTGTTTAATGGGTGGATGCTTTGGAGTAAAAACGGGTCAGAGAAGATGATAGTGATTGCATAAGAAAGTTGAATTGAATGGATAAGTTTTTGGGGTATTGATGCGGTTCGGTTCGGTGTCAGCCAATCCGACCACAATTGCCTTCCTTTAATCCTATCTGATCTGATCCGATGTCTTCTCCTTCTCATGTTCTGAACTGATCCACGTAGGTGATAAATCCCATCCGATCTTCTCATAATTTGGACATCCAAACTGAACCAGTCCTAACCTAAAAAGGAGGACTTGTACCGATCCTCTTGTGGTGTACATATCTGAATCGATCTGAAATGATTTAACATAATGTGCAAGAATGGTTCAGCTAACTTAATTAAACAATGACAATGGCCTGTAACTTTATGGACAGTTAGGATAGAGCCTTACGATCATGACTGAACTCCCATACTATCATGAACACATAATTGCTTTAATTTTTTCCACTGCTTTCTTTTATATTGATCTTGTACATTCTAATTCCATCATTACAACACTTCCACACTTTTAGCTTCAACACATCCACAGGGGCGCATGGGCAACTTCACTCTAATTTCTTCTATTGTTTCTTCGATAGTACAGCAGACATAACTAAGAGACATTCGTCTAGATTGGCGGAGTGAAGAGAAGCTGTCAGGTCATTAGAAAATCCAACCATTGAAGACGTGTCTTCCACTTCAGATTCGGGTCAGAATAGTATAAGTCCAGACTATGAAATGGGAACTCATGAAAGTGATGTATCATCCGGGGGTGATGTCTCTCTAGGTGAGGAAGAAGGAGGGGTAGGAGATAGTCGTGCCCTAGATGAGTTTGGGAATGTTACTATCTTGGAACTGCCTAAGGATTCAGTCGAATCAACAATCGACAACGATAGGCTTGCATGGATATGCCTAAAGCATGGGATTCTTCGAAAAGATACCGAGTTGCCTACGAAAACAGATCATTCTCATGATCCACCAGAAGAGTATATGGCTATCACCAGGTTAATGTGCCTCGTTAGGGAGATACCTCCATTTACGCCATCCTTCGTCGATTTTCTAAGACAATTGCAGATTGCCCCCATGCAGCTTCATCCCAACTGTTACGCTTATTCGTATACTCTGTACAACTTATAGAGAAATTCTAGGTCTAGAGCTAACTTTTGTGGATGTTCATTTCTTCTACAATTTCATGCATCGGACCAATGATACCCCGTCCTTTGTATACTTTGAATCAGTACCGAAAAGGAAAATCATCATTATTCCTTTTAGCAGCAAAGCTGGGGACCTGAACTGTGAATGGTTTTATGTTAAGAAACAGCCTGGGTGTGCCAGAAGATGGATTAAGTCAAGTAAGAACCTTAGTTTTTATGCTTTATTTCCATCCTTTATCATAAATACATTAAGCATTGCTTGCATTCACTTACGATTCCTAACCCACCACAAGAGAAGCATCCGATGCAATTTGATCGCTTGAATCGGTTACTCAATGGAGACAAAAAATTCTTGACCATCAAGGAATGCTTAGTAGAAGAATATCGCCATCGGCATCGTCTAGTTGCTATATCTCGAAGCATAGGTCACGGTGAAGGTCCTTATGCGTACATACCTCGTGTTGAGGGGCAATCGACAGTCCTCTTGAGAGGGGAGAAGGTTCAAAATATCCAACAGTGCCCATTAGGGATTCTCCTTCTCCCTCTACGACTCAAGATGATATATTAGAAAATATAGTAGAAAAAGATATAAATAAATACATTACTCCCGAGGATGCTGCCACTCCTGAATACCCGATCTCTCCAAAAGAGTTGCTATTAGATGCTCCTCAAGGACATGCCCCCACTATGGATGATTCTACATTTCAGGGTTTGGGAAATGTCCCCTTTCTTGAGACCCTTTACAGTTTAGAAGATTTTGAAATGAACCCTCTTATTTTACTTCCTCAGAGGAAGCTACTCCTGTAAAGACTAAGGAAACTGCACATATCGGCCTAACTTCGGGATCTGGTTGGTTGGGGGACGGTTATCACTTAGGATATGCACAACACACCAATACCGCACGTCACAGTACCTATGCTTCACATAAACATTGGTTTTGAACTTTACATACCTTATTTTGCAGGAACTAAGACACGTCCCCGCTATGTTGTTAGGAAAGTCTGCATCAGTATGCCTAGATTTGATTCCGACACTGAACATGATCGCCGCGAGAGCCGCGGCAGGGATGATAGGAGGCACCGTGATCCCATTCATCCTCATCCTTCGCACTCTCGTTCTCCTAGTCAGTCAGACCCGGAACAGTACAAGAGCCACCAAGATCGCCACGAAGGGGACAAACCACATTACAAAGATCCAGTTTCTCCTAAAGACAAGCATCCCCATGATAAGCCGCCGTCGAAGCGTGTTGATTCGCAGGATAAACATAAACAAATCGAGAAAACGTCGAGTAGGGACGACAAATCCATCATACCTACCAAGTGAAAAAAGGTCGAGTTGTCCATATCTAAACCCGTGCCGCTTGATTCTGAAGCTAAAGCGAAACTGGCATATTTGAAGAAACAATTTCCGGATCATTATTTTGATCATCTACGTTTTGTTCCCACACTTGAGCATGTTCCTTCGAAGTGGACGGATGATGCTAAAGCAAAGATAGACTTAGTGGACAAGCAATATATAGAAATGTATAGATATTCGCGCAACCTTTCGAAGATTATCCGCAATTGAATCGCTGACACTGACCACATGAAGGAAATGGCTGAGTACGACGAAAGCATCCTAAAAATTCAGAGAGGGACTTGAAAGATGCAAGCTCAGCTTGCTCTCGTTCAACGGGATGCCGACACCTACAAAAAACAACATGAGGAACTACAAAGGTGTTATCACACTTGCTTGGAATCTCATAGCCTAGAGCGCATAGATACGAAGAAGCAAGATGAGGATGCCAAATTTGAAAGTGTTGAAGTACAGTTGGCTTGCACGACCTTTGAACTGGAGAAGGCTGAGTTAGAGAGGAAAAACACTGGTTTGGCAAAGCGAAATGCTGAATTGGAAGCCAAACTACTGGAGGCTGAATCTAGGGCAGTCTTGGCCGAGGGGAACACAAGAATTTCCATTAAATCTGCTTAAGAGATTCAAGAGAAACTTTCCGCGGCGCAGATGGAGTTGGATGGCTATGGTGAGCTAATGATAGAGTTGTTTGCTCAAGTAATCCATCGTTGGGACATTTCTTGGATCAAGGATTACCCGACAACTCTGGTTTACGTATGGGACCAAATCATCGAATGAGAGAAGAAAGAGCTCAAGGTAGACTCCATCGATGAAAACAAACTTACGGAGATATTCCTGAGGGGTGAAATATCGGCACGTTTGGTTGAAGGACACAGACTCATTGCTGCAGCTATGGAAGAAGAAAGAAACACATCAAGCTAAGGGAAAAAATGTCCTCGAAACTGGTTCTTCTTCTGGTGCCATTGAGGATACCAGAACAGAGGGATATGATCCAGAGAATTCGGGAATCCCTAAGACATCTTTTTTGTCCCCCATTCCTGAGGCGACACCAAAGAACCTAGCTACCCCAACCGAAAAATCATCCGAAGGTATTTCTACCTTTTCACCCCAATTTGTTAGGGATATTTCAACCTTTCGCCGCATTATTGTACAGTCGGTCGAAGACCCTATTGTTTCTACTGAGCTAATACCTATTAACTCTCATTCTACAGGTGCACAGCCAGTTGAAAAGGCCGATGAGCAGCAGAGGGAAACCACTGATACGAGGTCTACTGAATAGATCCAAGAGAAGCATGCATAAATTACTGGCTCAAAACCTATGGAAGAGGTCAAGGATAAGGACAAGGTTGCCGAGAAGACTCCCAAGCCATCTACCACTAAAGACCCCGCGGAGGATGATGTAATAGCTACCCTAAAAGATGACGGTGGCGATGACGGGCATGAGAAAGATAATGATGTTATTATAACTAGGTACTTGGGGAATGTCGATGACATGACTTTGGCCAAGATGAAGGCCAAGAAGGATAAGCGCATGCAGCTGAAAGTTAAGGAAATAGATCCTGAAAGTTTTAAGCCTCTTCCGACAGTACCTCGTAGGTCAAGGTTAGTTTTTAAACTTTCAATTAGATCAATCACCGAAGAGCTTGCTAAAATATCTTCTATTGATCCAAGCGCTCCAGTTCTAGGGAAGAAGAAACTGAAGCGGATCCAGACCGAGGCTGAAAAAAGGTGAAAGAAAAACCTAAAGTTGCCAAGAAAGCGAACTCCGCCCCAAAGTCCAAATGAGAGGCAGTTCTATTTTTCATTTTGCATGTTCTTCAGTCCGTTGTTGTTGTAGCGAGTGTGGCCCTAGCCTTTGTTTAGTTCTTTTCTATCAATTTGCACTTGTGTAAATGAAGTAGTTCGCTTCCCACTATGCCAAATGCTTACGAGTTCGTCATTTACTTCTGTTAGTGTCGAGAAATTAAACAACATTAATAATGATTCAAGTCACAATCATGCTTCCCGGCAAATGCATAGACAGAGAAAATATCATTCGTAGAGAAATTGCCGCTTAAATAAATAGAATAAATGATTGATGGCAGGGTGCGTGATGTGTGTGCCCCCAATCAATCTTGAATATAGCACTTGGCTAAGGCTTGTTCGAGATTGATTAAATTGCCCCCAGGTCTTCTGGCATGGTTAAAATTCTTTTTCATTGGTACACATTCTTTGTACCTTTATACTCTCCTGTCATATGGTCAGGTTAGAGTAAATTCAAGGCGTTATTTTGTCATGGTGCGCCATCATGCCTCGAGGTCGTCGTCTTCCCGTCCTTTATACTCTCACTCGACTCATGAGAGTTAGAGTTTAGAACGTCGATTTCCCGTCCCTTTTTATGTCATTAGGAAAATGGTCATTTCATTTTCTTTTGTATCAATTCAAATGTCTGATATATTCGACTTATGTATGTCAATCACAGAAAAAATACAAAACAAGATTCGAACGGGTAAAGTAAATCACATACAGTATTTTATAGTATTTCGGCCAAGTCGTGACCTACGTCCACTTCATAATCTTTTGTTTATATAAACCAGAATTTTCTAAGCAAGTCGGGCCTTTTTACAAGACCTATAAAACAAAAGACAATAGTACTATTTCAAGTTAAGTATCGCCGCAAATGTTGGGCATTCCAAGCTCTAGGAATTTGTTCACCATCCACGGTCACCTACTTGAAAGCTCCTATATCAAGTTTCCATTGGATGGCGTATGGTCCCTCCCACATTGGGCCTAAATGAATGGGAGGTGGAAATACTCACTTCAATACCAGGTCTCTAGGTTCGAAAGTCCTAAAGCGGACTTTTCTGTCATACTAGCGTGCCACTTGGTGTCGATGCCTTAAATCACGTAAGTCTGCTTCGTCCCTCTTCTCTTCAACCATGTCCAGGGACTCTAGGAGGAGTGCTTTATTCGTCATTAGGTCATAATACATCACTCTATGAGAGGGGACTTTAAGCTCCACTGGAATTACCGCTTCTGACCCGAAGGAGAGTGAAAAAGGAGTATGATCAGTAGCCATATTGAAGGTTGTTCGATAGGCCCACAAAGCTAGTGGCAATTCATCAACCCACATGGATTTTGCTCGTTCCAACCGCTTTCTAAGAATTGACTAAATAACTTTGTTTATTGCTTTAACTAGTCCATTCGACTACGGGTGAGCTACGGCGGTATACCTTTTATCAGTTTTATGCTTTTGATAGAAGTTTCTAAATTCCGTGCTGTCAAATTAGGTTCCATTATCAGTTATAATGGTTTTCGGTATCCCAAATCGACAAATAATATTCCTGACCATAAAGCTTATCACTTTTCATGCCAAGATCGTGCTTAAGGGCTCAGCCTCGACCCATTTCGTAAAATAATCCACAGCCATGATCGCATATTTAGCTCCTCCTTTAGCAATCGGCAGGGTCCCAATGATGTCTAATCCCCACATTGCGAATGGCCATGGACTGACCATTGATTTGAGATGTCTTGGGGTGCTCTCGGAACTTTAGCGAATCTCTGGCATTTGTCGTAGCGTCGTGAGTGATCAGCTGCATATTTATTTATGGTAGGCCAAAAATAACCATATCGCAATACTTTTTTGCCAAAGTTTGACCTCTGGTATGACCCCCACACTCACCTCCATGTACTTCTTTCAGTACACGCTTGATGTCGTCATGTGCTATACACCGTAGCAGAGGCACGGAAAATCCTTGGCGATAAAGGGCGTTGTCCTGCAAAACGTTTCTTGCAGCTTTACGTGTTACTGCTCATCTCTCGCTCTTCTTTGATGGGAGAATTACACTCTAAAGAAAATTCTTAATTGGTGTCATCCATGACTCCCTTTCCGGCTCAGCTTCCAGGGCTAATTTGATTCCCATTTGGTCACAGTTTGGTGATTCCAATATCTCTATTGGAACCATCTCGGTTTCTTCAGGGTTGTCAGAACATGCTAGCTTAGCCAGTCGATCTGCCTTCTAGTTTTCTGTGCTCGGAATGTGTATTATACTGTAATGTTCCGGGTTTCCCAACAACTCCTCTACTTTTTCAAGATAAATAATAAGTCGAGGTCCCCTGGTCACAAATTCCTTTTGAACTTGGCAGACAACTATCATGGAGTCACAGAATATGTCCAATGTTCTTACCCTTAATTCCTTAGTGAGTTTCAGTCCGACAATCAAGGCCTCGCACTCAAAATCATTATTGGTGGCAGAAAATTCCAATCGCAGGGCATAGTAAATGAATCGTCCTTCAGGAGTGGTTAAAACAACTCCAGTGCCGGATCTTCAATCATTCTTAGCCCTGTCCGTATATAATTTCCACGAACTAAGCTCTAATTTATGCTCTGAAGCAACAACTTTGTCATCCACATTTTCTTCTTTGGGATCGTGAATTCTGTTATGAAGTCAGTTAGGGTCTGCCCCCTTATTGACCTCCTTGCTTGAAAATGTAAATCAAATTGGCTCAACTCGATATTCCACTTAAATAGTCACCCTGATGTTTCGGGTCTTTGTAATACTTGTCTTAGTGGCTGGTCAGTGTATATGACTATCGGATGAGCTTGGAATTAATGACGGAGCTTTCGGGAGGCAACCAAGAGGCTATACGCAAGTTTTTCTATTCTAAGATAATTGTGTTCCGCAGCTGCTAACTTCTTACTTACATTGTATACTGGCCTCTGGACCTTGTTTTCTTAATGCACCAAGGCTGTGCGGACATCATGAGATGACACCACTAGTTGATGAATAGATCTTCATGATCCACAGGTTTTGACAATATCGGGGGTTTCTCCAATAAGTCCAATAGATTTTGAAGTCCTCTACACAGTCAGCAGTCCATTCGAAATTACATTTCCCCCATTTGATTAAATTAAAGAATGGGACACACTTGTCCATGGCTTTGGAAATGAATCTGCTTAATGCAGCAACCTTCCCTGCCAGGCTTTGAATGTCCCTAATCTTTCGTGGCTCTTCTATGTTACTGATTGCTGCTATCTAGCTAGGATTAATCTCAGTCCCTTAAGAATTTACGATGAAGCCGAGGAATTTCCCTGATGCAACCCCAAATGAGAACTTTAAGGGGTTCAACTTCATCCCGTACCTCCGTAGGATGTCAAACATCTCTGCCAGTCTTGTGTATGACTAGAGGATTGCATGGAGATCACGAGCATGTCATCTACGTAAACTTCCATAGTTTTTCCAATCTGATTATAGGAAATTCGGTTCATCAGGCACTGATATGTGGCTCCAACATTCTTTAGTCCGAACGGCATCACCACATAGGAGTGTAATCCCAAGTTTGTTATAAAACCCATGTGCTCTTGATCCGGCACATGCATGGGGATCTGATTATATCCTGATTATGCGTCAATGAAGGAAAGATATTCGTGTTGGGCTGCTGAGTCCACCAGCTAGTCAGTCCTAGGAAGTGGGAAACTATTTTTGGACAAGCATTGTTTAAATCCGAAAAATCATTGCACATTCGTCATTTGCCATTTGATTTCTTGACCGAAACAGGACTCAATATCTAGTCGGGATACGTCGAACCTCTAATGAACCCATTATCTTTCAACTTTTCCACTTCTTATTTAGGGTTGCTGACCTCTCCGGGCCTAACATATGTCTTTATGTTTAACAGGTGGATGCTTTGGATTAATACTCAATGGGTGACTCATAACAGATGGAGATATCCCACGCATATCAGCATGGGTCCAGGCAAACACATCTAAATTTGCCTTTAAAAAGTCAGTCAATTCCTTTGCTCGGAACGAGTCCAGCTGGGATCCAATCTTTAAAACCTTTGTCGGATCAACATCGTCAATGGATATGTCTACAGTCATTTCGTCGGGGGTCGCCTTTCTGTCCCCAGGCTCTTCATCCTCCCTGGGATCTATGTCCTCGGGCAGTTCTCTGGGCGACTCCCTCGGGGCTGGTCCCTTTAATTGCTATGTTGAACCCTCCTTCATAGGGGAGGAGGCGCCTTTAGCTTCGATGCTTAATCCCTTCAGCAACATCTTCCGTTCGGCCATGTAGCAGGCTCGTCCGGTGGCTTGATCACCTCTCATTACTCCCACTCCAGCTTCAGTCAGGAATTTCAATAAGAAGCACCAGGGCGCAATGCAAGCCCTGAATTCTATGAGGGCTGGTCGGCTCAAAAAGGCATTATAGGGTGAGTCGATGTCCAAAAATACAAATGAAAGGATTCTCACGCTCTAGCGTTCTCCCTGTCCTAATGTAACTGACAATTCTACATATCCCATTGGAGCCGTCGAGGCCCCATTGAAGCCACGTATCCATCCCTCGCAAGGCTTCAAGTCTTTCGCTTCGAGTTCCATCTGATCGAATGCCTTTTTAAAGAGATTATTAACCGAACTCCCATTATCCACTAACACTTTATGAACTAGAGCCGGACCGATAGTGGCAGTGGTCACGAATGGGTCTTCGGTGGGTGATTGGAATCCAGTATCATCTCTATCAAGAAATATGACATCATCTAACATCATTTTCTGTTGCTTCACTAGAGTAATGTCCTCGAAGTTACTACATTCCCCTACTTCAAGGTGTTTGGCTGCGTTCACATATTTGTTGTAACAACCCGTATTTTGATAACGTGTTATAACTATAAATCAAGGCAGAATTATTTTTTAAAATAAGAATCTAGGGCAACAAGTTATTCCATTGCGTTCATCTCGAAATTTTTCTTGGAAACGAGTTCAAGTTTTCGAAAATCGGAGTCCGTATAACCAAGTTATGACCTTTCAAAGTTTTCAGAAAATTTCAAGTTCAAAACAGCTCAAAATTCGAATTCAAATTTCGAATTCAAACCACAGAACAGATTGGGCAGGAAATTTCCCGCCCAGGACCAGGTCGACCTGGGGGTCGACTATAGAGTCGACCTGCCCAGGACCAGGTAGACCATAGAGTCGACCAGGGGGTCGACCTGGTGACAGAACCCATTTTTGAGTCTGTGTTCGCTTTGATGTTTCTGGCCTCGTTTCTGTCTACATTCGTTGACCTGACCCTATATAAACATCCTCTAACACTAGTCTCTCTACACAAAATTCTCTCTGACCTTATGCTGCTCTAATTTTGGTTGAAAAGTTAGAGAAAGGGACTACTTCTTCTACGTCGAAACTACGTTAAGAGAATTGCTGATTTGGGAATTTATGTTAGGACTTGACTAAGCATATAAAGATTCAACATCGACTTTATTTTTCTAATTCCCGAACCACGATCTGTAAGCCCAGTTACTTTTAGATTTAAACTACAAACGTAATATGAACATGTTGTAAATTGAAATTGGACCTGTGTATGATGACTGTTTTACATCCATTCTTGTTCATCTTGGATCTTGACTTTTGGGTATATTACTATGACATTGATTTGGGGCCTATTCATGTTGTAAATCAAAAAGAAAAACCCCTCATGTTATCATGCCTGCAATGTTGAATCTGCTACTAGTCACAAGTTTATGACTATCACCTTATGTCAACCGTTACCATGACCATCACCTTATGTCAACTGTTATCTTGACTAGTATCTTATTTTGCTAGATTTGGAATCTTTATGTTTGAGGCCGATATTCCATATGCCAGTAATGTTATAATCATTTATCTCAAGGTATACCATGCTATGCTAGTAATCACTTTTGCCACCTTATACCCGTCTCTTTTTATGTTATTCCCTAATTAGATTTATTTGTATCGATTCGAGTTTACGTACGATGGGAATACGATTTGGGTAGATTAGGTAAAACATGAATTGGCTTTGAACTTGAATATGAACGTTATTATTACTTGAGCCTGTATATGGACAAGAACTTGACATGAAATTTACATGAAAGCTGACATGAAACTCAACATGAATTTTGATATGAAAACTTGAACATGGACATGACACTTAGATAAACTTGAAAATGGCCAACTCGAGGTTGGGTCGAGTTTGCAGTGTAAATCTGCCCGGAACCGCCCAGCGAATCCAGTAACTGCAAACAATAGGATCCAATGTGGGTAGTTGGTCATACTGCACGTAAAACCCGAGGTCAAACTATGTTGTGGTGTAAATCTTCCCGGAACTGCCCGACAAATCCAGTGACCACAATAATTAGTCTAATGTGAGAGGTTGGGGTGCATTAATGTATTAATGCCACACGATAGGGTTAAGTCGTGAACCACTTGAATATACTTAACTAATTTGACACGATGATTTGATAGGGTTAAGTCATGAACCGCTTGAACACACTTAACCAACTTGATACATGATTTGGATAAGGTTAAGTCACGAATTTGAATGACAACACTTAACCCATTAGAAACCCTAGTTATGCGGTCCCTTTCAGCAGTAACCCACTTAGACGTATCACGATACCCTGGGACTAGGCAGGGTGGGGCACGATTACTGGGTTGATTGTAAGCGACCAGAACGATGGCTGAGTAGGTGCGCCATAGTAGGTTAAGGCGGACTATGGTCGTGCACGTAGTCCGAAGTTGAAAAAGCAGGCATTGGGCACCAGTAGGTTTACACTGTGCGTGCTTGATTCGTGTTGGTGGTTGGCACCATAGGGCTTGATACACCCTATGGTGGACCTAGCACAGGTGACTACATTTCAGGATAGGGCCGTATGACACAGACACATGATGAGCTAGAACATGTAGGGAGCCGATCGATTAGTAGATCGTACCGTAGGACCCCATAATGGGTCACTTCATGATATTGGGCCAAGGGATCATTTCATGGTTAATACTTGACATATGTTAAGATACTAGTACAGTGGGTGTAGCGAATCTTGAATATGCGATGCTAGACTTTACTTATCTTGTTATCTTAATTATCATACCAGTCCTGTATTCATCCTTATGTTTAATTCCGGTTTTCACATGTCATGTTACCTTTACTAGTTTTTATACTGAAAGTCACTAGGGCTTACCAGTCTCATGATTGACCCTTTTTCTTTCGCCTCTTTTTCTTTCGTTTCCCCCCAGGTTCCCAGGAGGAAACACTAGCTCTTAGCTTGGATTTAGCTTGCTTTCTGTCAGCTCATGTACGGTTTGGTCTTGAGCTATGCTATGGCTGTACTTCTGCTATTTATGGGGAATAATTTACTTTTGTTATCTTAAGTTTATGCTCCTTTATTTGGAACTTGATGTAATGGAATAATTTGTACCTTGGATATATGAGGTTTGACTCTTTTCTTGAAAGTAATAAAAATTGGGTTTTTAATTTCTACCGCTGCTTTATTTATGTTCTGCCTTGTGATATCTCTATGTATGTTTACCTAGATAATACTCCACCAAAACTAGTGCATTCCCTTTGTGAGTGACCCTAGCGGAGGTGGGGTGTTACATTTGGTATCAGAGCAGAAGGTTACCAGGCTGGGCAAAAGTTTTAAAAACCTTCTGAAACTATTTTCAAAACCATTTATAAAGAATCATTTTTTCAAGAAAAGTTTTATGTTTAAAAAGGCTATTCCCTAAAAGCCATTAACACTTTCCTTTGTTTCCTCGTTTGAATCTTTTTCTTTTCGTTTTTCAACATGTCTGATCTTAACCTTCCTAAGGGAGTTCCTGTACCTGGATGGTTCCGAAGGTACTTAGAAGCCAGGGCCTACGGCGCAGGCCCGGCAGACATCCCTCCTCCTCCTCCTCCAGTGGCCGCGGTTCCTCCTCCTCCTGGTACCACCTTTGCCAAAATATGCAAAGACTTTAAAGCAATGGGCGGCAAGAACTTCGTTGGAACTGAAACCTTTGTTGAGGAACAAAACTGGCTAAAGGAGACGGAAGACTTGTTTATTATCTTTGATGTGGAGGACCATAGGAAAGTTCAGTTGGCAGCATGGTTGGTGAAAGAGGAAGCCGCATTTTGGTGGGAAGTCACCAATGCTACCAGGCCAGTTGAGACTTGGGCAAACTTTAGAGATAGGTTTAGGCTTAAATTCTTATCGTCAGCAGAAGAGAACCTTCAGATGGAGAGGGTCCTAGCACTCAAGTAAGGGGACATGTCTGTTAGGGAGTACGTGAATAAGTTTAATCAGCTTGCTCGGTTCGGTTTGGACTTGGTTAACACGGCCCAGAAAAAGGTTGTACGCTTTGCACGAGGATTGAACGAGCCACTACATAGTTTGGCCATAACTCATATACCCATGGGGGCGACCTTTGAAAGCTTGGTGGATATGGCTCTACTTCATGAGGAAGACAAGAATAGCAAGAAGGAGGTTAAGCCTAATGTGACTCAGAATAAGAAAGTTGACTTCAAGAAGGGAGGCAACAAGAATAACAAGAGCAACAACAATAATAACAAGGCACGTGAGACAAGGAAGTGTAACTTTTGTGGTATTACGGGGCATCTAGCTAAATACTGTAGAAAGAAGAAGAGAAAATTGGGGGAATGCTTTCATTGTGGAGATACTGGACACATCAGCAAGGATTGCCCTAAGAAGCAAGGACAGGGGCAAGGGCAGACCCAGCGAGCAGGACCTTCTGGAGGGCAGTTGCATGCTCTCAACACCACTCCAACTCTTGACCGAGGTAGTAATATTTCTGTAGAAAGCCTTGTTTACATTTCTGACTTTTCTATTCGAACCTTATTTGACTCTGGTGCATCGCATACTTTTATTTCTTCTGATATTGTTGAAAATCTACACCTAAGTACTAGTCTGGTTGAGGATCCCGTTATAGTTTCAAATCCAATTAGGGGCTCTGCCCATTTATCTATGATGTGTGAGGATTTGAGGATCTCTATCTTAAGCGTAGAATTCACATGTAATGCTTATGTTCTCGGATTTATGGGATTCGGTTTGATCCTAGGTATGGATTGGCTATCCGATTATGGAGCCATTCTTGATTGTGAACGAAGGGTAGTGAGGCTCATGACTCACCTTGGTAATACCCTTGAAATTTCTTGTAACCCTAAGGGTCCGGTCATGTTGTGTTATCTTGAATCTCTTGACTCGTCCGTCGATAATTTGCAATCTGTAAGAGTGGTCCGAGAATATCCAGATATCTTTGATCAGGTGAGGGGGTTACCTTCTAAACACGAGATAAACTTCCGAATTTATCTTGTTGATAATGCCAAGCCAGTTTCATTTCCTGTTAGGCACATGGCCCCGCGAGAAAGAAGAGAGCTCAGTAAACAAGTTAAGGAGTTGCTTGAGAAAAATTTCATAAGACGAAGCATTTCTGAATGGGGTGCTCCGGTGGTATTCGCTACTAAGGCGGATGGTTCGCTTCATTTATGCGTAGATTATCGTGAGTTAAACAAGCTAACTAAGAAAAATAGGCACCCACTACCAAGAATCGACGATTTGTTTGACCAACTTGTGGGAGCATCTGTTTTCTCTCAACTCGATCTAGCAACAGGATTTCATCAGCTTAGAGTGGCTGAGGATAGCATTGACGAAACTGCGTTTAGGACTCCAGATGGGTTCTTCGAATGGTTCGTCATGCCGTTTAGGTTAACTAATGCACCTGCATATTTTGTAGATTTGATGAGTAGGGTGTTTCGGGAGTCCCTTAACAAGCTTGTAGTGGTTTTCGTAGACGATATTCTGATCTTCTCAAAGGATGAAGAAGAGCATGCTAGACATCTCAAGGAAGTCATGGATATGCTTGGAGCACACCAGTTAAAGGCTAAGTTCTCCAAATGCCATTTTTGGAGGAAGGAAGTTTGGTTTCTTGGACATGTAGTTTCTAAGCAAGGAATAGCCGTGGACCCCGCAAAGGTAGTTACGGTGCAAGACTGGAAAACTCCTAAGAACGCAACGGAGGTGAGAAGCTTTCTCGGTTTGGCAGGCTACTATAGGAAGTTCATTAAGGACTTCGCTAAGATTTCAGCCCCTCTTACTAGGTTAACGAAGAAAAACCTAGCGTTTACATGGGACATAGAATGTGAGATTGCTTTTCAGAGACTTAAGAGAGCCCTCACCACAGCTCCAGTTTTGGCATTACCCGATGGAGGTAAGATGTTTACCATGTACACAGATGCATGTGGCACAGGATTAGGCGCAGTCCTAATGCAAGAAGGGAAAGTGATATGCTATGGGGGTAGACAACTTAAAGTTCATGAGAAGAACTATCCCACACATGACTTGGAGTTGGCGGCGATTGTTTTTACGCTTAAAGCTTGGCGCCATTATCTTCTAGGGGAGAGGTTCGAACTGTATACCGACCACAAATCGCTTAAGTACCTCTTCTCACAGAAAGATTAGAATCTGAGACAACAGAGGTGGATGGAATTCTTGGCATCATATGACTTCGATATAGCTTATACCCCTGGCAAGGGTAACGTGGTGGAGGACGCGCTAAGTAGAAAAAGGTTGACTTTGAGCCCCTTGTTTGTTGAAAGGAAAAGCCTTGAGTTTATAGCAATCTTTGATTTTACACCTGTTGTTGAGTCATTGGCTGCTACGTTAGCATCTCTTAAGTTAAGACCTACACTTCTAGATCAAGTAGGGACTTCACAGAAGGAAGACCCACAGATAGTCGAAATCATGGACAAGCTGATTAGTGGTGAGACATCAAGTCACCTCGGTAGGTATGCCATAGATGACAAGGGATAGCTAAGGCATGATGGAAGGCTATGTGTCCCACAAGTGGGAGACTTAGTAAGGAAAGTTCTCGAAGAGGCGCATCACTCGAAGATGACTATACATCCCGGAGGGGATAAGATGTACAGAGATATGAAATGCATTTTCTTTCGGACTGGAATGAAAAAGGATGTGGTAGAGTTCGTTTCAAAGTGCATGGTGTTCTAACAAGTAAAGGCCGAGACGAAGAAGCCCGGTGGGCTATTACATCCTTTGGGGGTTCCGTAATGGAAATGGGAGAGTATCTCGATGGATTTCATGGATGGACTGCCTAGGTCAAGGAAGGGAAATACTAGCATATGGGTCATAGTTGATAGACTCACGAAAAGTGCTCACTTCATTCCGGTGAAAAGCAAGAGAACAACATCATGGCTAGCGTCTATTTACCTTCGAGAGATAGTACGGTTGCACGGGGTTCCTTCTAGTATAGTTAGTGATCATGACCCGATTTTCACTAGTCAGTTTTGGAATAGTCTGCAAGAAGCAATGGGTACACGACTGAGCTTAAGCACGGCCTATCACCCGCAGACGGATGGACAAACCGAAAGGGTAAATAGGGTACTAGAGGATCTTTTGAGATTATGCATTCTTGACTTTGGTGGTACTTGGGAAGACCATCTTCCTCTCGTGGAGTTTGCATATAATAATAGTTACCAAGCTAGCATCGGAATGGCACCGTTCGAAGCCCTGTATGGAAGACCGTGCAAGTCACCAACTTGTTGGTGGGAAATGACAGATAGGCTTATACTTGGGCCCGACATGGTAAGGGACACTTCTGAGAAGGTTGAGTTGATACGAAGACGGATGAAAACGGCCCAAGATAGACAGAAATCTTATGCGGACAATAGAAGGACAGACTTAGAGTTCGAAGTCGGAGATATGGTCTTTATAAAAGTTTCTCCTTTATGCAATGTAGTTCGTTTTGGAGCAGTTGGAAAGCTAGCACCAAGGTTCGTATGACCGTTCCCTATCACTAAGAGGGTTGGGCGGATGGCCTATAAGGTAGAATTACCCGAGAGGCTGGCCGGAGTACACAATGTCTTTCATGTCTTGCAACTCCGAAAGTGCTTACATGAATCAGCCGAAGTGGTTGAGCCAAGTATCCTTGAAGGCGTAGAAGTGGAAAAAGAAGCAACATTGAGGCGAGTTCCGATTCGTATCTTAGGAACGGAGATCAAGAAGCTAAGGAATCGAGAAGTTAAGCTAGTTAAAGTTCAGTGAGTGAAGCCCAAGAAGACGCAACTTGGGAAACCGAAGAGAAGATACACGCGCTTTACCCATTTCTTTTTTAGGGTACATTCTCGATCTCTTTTTCCTATAAACTTGAAAACCTTTTCGTATCATGCTTTTACTACCTACCTTTGTCTTGTTATCTTCTTATCTTGAGAACCTTAGGTAGAACCATATGGATGTAAACATGTGATTGAAACATGTTATGGTTGATGTTTGGAAATGGTTGCAAGTGTTTGCAAGTGATTGCTAGTGGATGCATGACACACATTAGGCACTAGATCGGCTCAGTCACATTTTCTTGTTGCATATGCATGAGTGCTTATACTTGTACATGGATGGAACTTGTTATGCTATCACTTGGATGGTGCATATGAATGAATGTTTGTGCACTCATGTAGAGATTATAAAGTATGTTAGGAATTTTTCCATACATGTTGGATTCATTACACTAACATATTTTGCATTAAGGAGGTCTACTGAATCAGTAACCGCCTGATCTTTTGCATTAGACAAGTACATATACACACACTTTCTGCATATGTTCATACAGCACTAGAAACCTTTTAAGGACAATGGTTGCTTGTGGATGATGTTTTGAGTAGATGGATGATGGATGGTAGGACACATCCTCCCTAACTTAGAGATTTTGGGGACAAAATTCTTTAAGGAGGGGAGAATGTAACAACCCGTATTTTGATGACGTGTTATAACTATAAATCAAGGCAGAATTAATTTTTAAAATAAGAACCAAGGGCAACGGGTTACGCCATTGCATTCGTCTCGAAATTCTGCTTGGAAACAAGTCCGAGTTTTCAAAAATCGGAGTCCGTATGACCAAGTTATGACCTTTCAAAGTTTTCAGAAAATTTCAAGTTCAAAACAGCTCAGAATTCGAATTCAAATTTCGAATTCAAACCACAGAACAGACTGGGCGGAAAATTTCCCGCCCAGGACCAGGTCGACCTGGGGGTCGACTATAGAGTCGACCTGCCCAGGACCAGGTCGACCTGGGGTTCGACCTGGTGACAGAACCCATTTTTGAGTCTGCGTTCGCTTTGATGTTTCTGGCCTCGTTTCTGTCTACATTCGTTGACCTGACCCTATATAAACAGCCCCTAACACTATTCTCTCTACACAAAATTCTCTCTGACCTTATGCTACTCTAATTCTGGTTGAAAAGTTAGAGAAAGGGACTACTTCTTCTATGTCGAAACTACGTTAAGAGAATTGCTGGTTTGGGGATTTCTGTTAGGACTTGACTAAGCATATAAAGATTCAACATCGACTTTCTTTTTCTAATTCTCGAACCACGATCTGTAAGCCCCAGTTACTTTTAGATTTAAACTGTAAACGTAATATGAACATGTTGTAAATTGAAATTGGACCTGTGTATGATGACTGTTTTACATCCATTCTTGTTCATCTTGGATCTTGACTTTTGGGTATATTACTATGACATTGATTTGGGGCCTATTCATGTTGTAAATCAAAAAGAAAAACCACTCATGTTATCATGTCTGCAATGTTGAATCTGCTATTAGTCACAAGTTTATGACTATCACCTTATGTCAACCGTTACCATGACTATCACCTTATGTCAACTGTTATCTTGACTAGTACCTTATTTTGCTAGATTTGGAATCTTTATGTTTGAGGCCGATATTCCATATGCCAGTAATGTTATAATCATTTATCTCAAGTTATACCATGCTACGCTAGTAATCACTTTTGCCACCTTATACCCATCCCTTTTTATGTTGTTCCCTAATTAGATTTATTTGTATCGATTCGAGTTTACGTACAATGGGAATACGATTTGGGTAGATTAGGTAAAACATGAATTGGCTTTGAACTTGAATATGAACGTTATTATTACTTGAGCCTGTATATGGATAAGAACTTGACATGAAATTTACATGAAATCTGACATGAAACTCAACATCAATTTTGACATGAAAACTTGAACATGGACATGACACTTAGATAAACTTGAAAATGGCCAACTCGAGGTTGGGTCGAGTTTGCAGCGTAAATCTGCCCGGAACCGCCCAGCGAATCCAGTAACTGCAAACAATAGGATCCAATGTGGGTAGTTGGTCATATCGCACGTAAAACCCGAGGTTAGACTATGTTGTGGTGTAAATCTGCCCGGAACCGCCCGACAAATCCAGTGACCACAATAATTAGTCTAATGTGAGAGGTTGGGGTGCATTAATGAATTAATGCCACATGATAGGGTTAAGTCATGAACCACTTGAATATACTTAACCAATTTGACACGATGATTTGATAGGGTTAAGTCATGAACCGCTTGAACACACTTAACCAACTTGATACATGATTTGGATAGGGTTAAGTCATGAATTTGAATGACAACACTTAACCCATTAGAAACCCTAGCTACGCGGTCCTTTTCAGCAGTAACCCACTTATATGTATCACGATACCCTGGGACTAGGCAGGGTGGGGCACGATTACTGGGATGATTGTAAGTGACCAGAACGACGGCTGAGTAGGTGCGCCATTGTAGGTTCAGGCGGACTATGGTCGTGCACGTAGTCCGGAGTTGAAAAAGCAGGCACGGGGCACCAGTAGGTTTATACTGTGCGTACTTGATTCGTGTCAGTGGTTGGCACCATAGGGCTTGCTACACCCTATGGTGGACCTAGCACAGGTGACTACATTTCAGGATAGGGTCGTATGACACAGACACATGACAAGCTAGAACTTGTAGAGAGCCGATCGATTAATAGATCGTACCGTAGGACCCCGTAATGGGTCACTTCATGATATTACGCCAAGGGATCATTTCATGGTTAATACTTGACATAGGTTAAGATACTAGTACAGTGGGTGTAGCGAATCTTGAATATGCGATGCTAGACTTGACTTATCTTGTTATCTTAATTATCATACCAGTCCTGTATTCATCCTTATGTTTAATTCCAGTTTTCACATGTCATGTTACCTTTACTAGTTTTTATACTGAAAGTCACTAGGGCTTACCAGTCTCATGATTGACCCTTTTTCTTTTGCCTCTTTTTCTTCCGTTTCCCCCTAGGTTCCCAGGGAGGAAACACTAGCTCTTAGCTTGGATTTAGCTTGCTTTCTGTCAGCTCATGTACGGTTTGGTTTTGTAGCTATACTATGGCTGCACTTCTGCTATTTGTGGGGAATAATTTACTTTAGTTATCTTAAGTTTATGCTTCTTTATTTGGAACTTGATGTAATGGAATAATTTGTACCTTGGATATATGAGGTTTTGACTCTTTACTTGAAAGTAATAAAAATTGGGTTTTTAATTTCTACCGCTGCTTTATTTATGTTCTGCCTTGTCATATCTCTGTGTATGTTTACCTAGATAGTACTCCACCAAAACTAGTGCATTCCCTTTGTGAGTGACCCTAGCGGAGGTGGGGTGTTACATTTGTCCATTGCCCTGTAGCTATGGCCAGCTGGATGGGGTCCCCCACTATAGTGTTGATGACAATTCATTTTCCTTTTTGTTGAGCCGTGGAATTAGGAGCGGCCTGATTTTGATTCGGGGTATGTCCTCCTTTCCCCCTATCTCTTGGGGTAACTTTATACTCGTCTAACTTTCCTTCCCATAATAGCTTTTCAACAACGTCTCTCAAATGCTGACACTCATTAATAGAGTGTCCATGGGTTCCATGAAACTGACAAAAATTTCCAGTTGCCACCTCCTTCTCTGTGGAGTCTCTGGGCGGAGGCTTTTTATATTGCAAGACGTTGTAAGTATCCAGGTAGATGTTTTCCAATGTGTCATTCAGCGGAGAGTAGTTTTCAAAGGTTTGGGATCGAGGCCTTTTACCGGAGTTGTTTCCTTCGTTCCTATTCATCCAATTGTAATTTCCATTCCTGTTGTTACTTCCTTCATTTTTGTTACCAACATTTACCTCAACTTTCCCTGAACTGTCACTGGACTATTTCACAGCAATATTGCTTTGAATATCTTCTCTCGAAGCTCCATCAGATTTTCTCTTTCGATTGGCATATATCTCTTCTCGTCATAGACGAATATTTGCCTTTTCGTAAAAAGCCTCCCTAGTCAATGGTGGTTTCCTAGCTAAATAACCTCCGAATTCAATTTCTGGATCGACCCCATCTATCAAGGCCATCAAAATTGTTGGTTTGTGGGGATCACGTATTTCAGTAGCTACTAAGTTGAAGCGATCCAAGTACGATTTCATAGATTCTCCAGGGGCCTATTTGATTTTGGACAGTTCGATAACACTTTTAGCTTTTCGGGCGTGGAGTCGGAATTGATTCATAAAACGTTCGCTGAGTTTTGAAAGCTTGACACCAACTGCGAGGGAAGTCACATAAACCACATTAATGCAACATCTTCTAGATATATCAGAAAGGCTTTACACTTTACAGCGTCAGGTGCGGCTGCAGCGTTCATATACCACGCATACCTCATCAGATGTTGTTTCAGATCTTTTCTTCTAGCATTTCGATCCATCTGTGGCAAATTGATCCGTCGAGGGAATTGGAAGTTTAGGATGTCATCAGTAAATGGAGTATGATTGCATTCAATACCCCAATCTTCATTGGTATATCGGTGACTATCGACCATGATTTGATGCACCATGGCTTCTACTTCCGCATTGTTTAGATCCGGTTCAGGATCCCTGCTTCTTTCTCTTCTGACATGTCTATCACCTACTTCAGGTGGGGCCCTCTGGTTTTGGTTAGTAGCTGAACCTCTTCGCCTCATGTGGTCCCGGTAATTCACAGCACGAACAGGCTGAAGGAGTTGTCCTTGGGTGGGATTGGTAATATTTGGATCTCTGGGGAGAACATGTGATCCTTGCATCGGTAACAACATTGGTTCCCTCAAACTCGGATCTTCGGGCCCCAAAACACGGGCTGCATCCTCATGGGATCCAAATGATCTGAATGTCAACTAGTCCAGATTTTCGGGCCTTTCGTATAGCCTTCTTTCGCGCGGGCGCTCTTCATCTGAAGATGATGAATGGTCCATAGTAGATGACAAATCGGAGAGGACTCTCTTTGTCTGTGGAGTTCACTTATTTCTTCGTTCATAACCCTCATGTTTTCCCTCATGAGAACACTATCACATTTTTTATCCTCGAAAGAATCCCTAGTGCTCTTAAGCATATCAAGCAAGTGGGAAAAATCCCCATGGGTTACGAGTGCAAAAGGCGTAGGTTGATTATCAGTTGTCACGGCTAGTACCGGAACATTTGTAGGGGCTCGAGCAGAGGTTCCAACCTCGGCTAGACTCATATCGGATCGGCCTCCCTCTTCTTTAGCAGTTCGGATCGGGGAGGGTTGCCAACAACATTCTGGGAAGCAGATCGGTTCAGAGCTACCGGTTCGGATCATAGCTTGTTCATATGGGATTGGAGATGCCCTGCCGGATCGGTAAGCTCCTGAACCTTGTCCTCTCGACCTAGTAACAACTATAGCTTGCTGATCCTCACCTACTCCGCTTTCCCGCGCATTTTGCACTTCTTTTCCTTTTCCCTTAGTCATAGTATTCAACTTGTCGAGATCATTTTTGAAGAGAGATTTAGAAATATTGACTGTATGGACCAAACCCAAATAGTAGAATAGTTGCCCAAAAGGTAGAGACTTCGAGAATTTCTCAGTGAAAGCACCAAAATGTTAGATCCAAAAATGGTTCTAACACCCAAACCATTGATAAATCTAAGTGAAATGAAAATAAAAACAAAGAGAAACATACGATTTATAGTGGTTCGGCATTAAAGAGCCTACGTCCACTTTATACCTCTTTGATTGATGATTGGAATACAAATACAATGATTGTTTTCGCTCAATCTCACTTTTGCAATGGATAATTTCACTCAACACTATTCTTCAAAGATTGACGATGATCTGATTAAAGAGATGAAATTCGGATATAGCAGGTGTTTGAGTCAAGAATTTACCAAAAGATCCACTCAAATGATGCTTGATGGTGTATTTATAAGCGGGAAATCTCTTTGGAATGGCTGCGGTACGGATACACGTGGCTTTCAACCCTTGAAAGTCAGGGTCAGAAATCTTATGATGATGACAACGCATGATGAAGGTGGGTGATCGTAGGAAAATGTGCTCCTAACCACTCCACATTTGGAGGAGGTCATGCTTTCCAGATATAGCGCCATGGTTCGGATCAAAGAGGCGATGGGGGTTCGGATCGGGAAGCGCCGATCTGATCCGCATGTGTCCTCCGCTCTTCATTTCTTGAACTACTCACTTCGAAAGGGAAGAGCCTAAAGGGGGGGGGTACCCGAACCGATCCGGTTGCCTGCTACATACTCTTTGCTCACACTTGTACGATGAGTAATTCCCTTAGCTTTGTGTAGCCCTATCACAAAGCGGGCTAACATGTGTTATCTACTGTAATGTCCCGCATTTTCAACGGTTTGTATTGGAATATTTAAATCGTTTTAAATATTGAATTTGTAATATAAGTGGATTTATATATAAATTAAAACAAAATTGAACGTATATAAATATATATTAATTATAATCGAGCTCATAATGACGCTGCAGTTCATAATTTAACGTTCTGAACTTCAACTGAGTGTACATGATTCGTTTTAAATCGGATTTCGTCGAAACCAGAAACGTTGGAATCTGTTAACTGTATTTTTTCAACGGAAGTGGAAAATGGAGATTTCGTCATATAAATTACAAGATATGTCAGAATCAAATATTCGAAAAGTCGCTATAAAATCGTATATCGACCGTAACGGTTTATTTGAGATAACTAGATATCGGATTCGAATTTGAACAAGGTTCTTTGGGACATAGTGATAATTTAATTTTTAGAATTTTACTGAAATTTTTAATTAATTAAATATGCAACTTTTTATTTGGAGTATTTCGCACCCTGTATCGATATTTCGGGGTTTCATAGTATAAGTTAAACTACCGGTATTATTATATTTTTGGGATCGTGGCACCTCGTTGGACACAACGGTATTTTTATTTTTGTCCGTAGCAACTCGTATACGAATGAAATTCTATGTAACGGGGTAAGCGAAAACATTTAACTCAAACCATATTATTGGACAAACTACATTGGCAAACTACATATTCCCTCGTACTGAAGAAAAGAAGTGAAGCCAAACCTATTCTCTATGGCTGCCAATCTACACTTTCACATTCAAACAGTTGTATGAGGTGATAACTCAGAGTTTACCTCAACCTAGTCTATACCTATTACTTCATCACAAAGGATTCAAATTTATATATATATATATATATATATAATAAATATATAACTTTTTCAGAAAATCACTTTGCCAAAACAAATATATATAATATATTGGGTTTACTTCACTTACATACTGATGTCCCTTCCTACTACCATCACGCACAACCTAGTTACTAAAAATGTAAACCACTCTAAACCCAACCACATGCCTACCCTACTTAACAAACCATACCCTTTCTACATCATAATTAATGAGTATGGCTATAATCAAATCACTCCAATATATATATATATATATATATACATATACTCCATGATTTACACCATAAGCCTACGGTTCCTCATACTTCAACGCTAAGGAATTGTGTTCTATAAATACGGCCTTCCCACGAGCAGCTGCTGAAACAAAAACACTAGTAACCGTTCAAAGGAATTCCTCAATGAAAAATCTCGAAATAAATATACATAAATTCACCAAAGGATTTTCTTCATCCTATGCTAATCTTATAGGGATCGACGTAACCTTTTAATGCACTAAATGTCACAAAGCAACGAAGGGTTCTGGTCTTTTGAAGCGTGTGAACTTCGAGGTGAGAAACAAAGATCGTTTCTATGTTTTAAGGGATTGATTCGCCACTGTACACAAAAGCTTAATGGGTTTGTTGTGGAGTTGTGCGTGCTGTAGGAGGAATGCGTGAGAAGAGTCCTTGTTGGTCCATGTTTGTAGAGGGAGTATTCGATATGGGAGTGCTTTTAACGTGTGAGGTTTGTGGTTTCAATGGAGTTTGTGGGGTGTGATGAATGAGTACAACTGTTGCAAGTTGTAAGGGTGGCGTGAGTAGCTAGCATGCATGTTTACTGTAGTGGGATGAAGGTGTAAACGTTGTGAAGTTTTGAGAAAGAGGATTGCGCGAGCTGATGTACAGAGAGTAATTAAAATCCAGAAATCCTAAGGAAAAGGTGATGGGGGTCTTGCCGTTTGGTTACCGGTGCATGGATGGGTTCAACATTCACGCAAGCAGGGTTGGATATTGGAAGAAGAGAGGGAGTTTGAAGATGGTTTAACGTGTTGTACGGGAGCGGCTTTTCATGAAGTAGGAAAGTGGGTTTGAAATGAATCATTAGGGAAGGAAAGAAGAAATAAAGAAGGCAAGGCCTACTGTAAGGCGTGAGAAGGCCAGGAACCGTAAAGTAGGAAGGAGGTGTCCGGGAAGAGGATTTAAACGGTGAAAGAAGTACTAGAAGGCGTGAGAAGTAACAGTGAAAGCAGTACCAGAATAAGGAATAGGCGTTTTTCTTGGAATGGGTTGGTGAGGAAGTGCGAAAGTGATGGGCTGTTTCATGAGGAAATGAAGTAAAGTGGGGGGGAGGACACGACAGGAGTTGTAGCATGTTTTAAATAAAAAAAATAAAATGAAAATAAATAAGAGTATATAGGGATGTAAAGGAATGGGCATGCACATAAATTCGGTTCAGTGCATGGCGGAAGATTCATGTGCCACTGTGGAAGGGACGTTGATATGAGAAATGGAGAAGGGCCGGTTTAATTAATTGAGAAGCCCAGGAGAATATATAGATATAAGGCCCGAAAAGGAAGACATGAATTTGGTATGTAAAGAGGTAGAAGACGCTGTGTATGCTAGAGTGGGTCGGTATTTGCAAGATGTTGGTCCGAAGAAGAATGAACTATTAAAAAGATAATTGGAATTTGGATGCCGTCCGTCACACTGAAATCGTATAGATGCGGGTCACGAAACGAAGTCGGTTTAGTCTGGGAGCAACATCGTTCGATGGGATCAACGGAAAGCAAATCGTTATTTAACGGTTAACGCGCCCAGGTGAGTAAAATCACTCACTTTAATCCATTTTAAAATAATTTTAATTATATTTTAATATTGGTTGAATGCTGTGTGATGGTCATGTAGGTAGATTACCATTAAATTGGTTGAAAAAATATATATCGTTGCATAGGTTGGATACTGATTCCACTGATGATAAATATCCCCTAGTATGGAACCAGTGATAATTGTTTGACTAACATTTGTGGATGCGGAAACCGGTTGGAGGAATCCGACCGGATTCCTCGATATTATATGGACTGTTTGTTTTGTATGCACTGTTCGAACCTGAATTACATTTAAAACCCCGTGTGAATAATTAACATTGAATGAAATTTCAGCATTTGCTTTGATAAATAAATAAACAATATCGGTTAAGAAGGTGGTAACAGTCGACCGTAAACCCATCGTTTTGTTAAGAAGCTGATTGGCCGTCAGGCAAATTAACGAAGTTAATTATAAAAATTATATTTTTATAATTAAAGTGAAGTTTTAAATTATAATAGAAGTTCTATTATAAACCAGTATCTTAGAGTTCGCTTTATAAAGTAAATATAAATGATTATCTAGTTAAATAAGTATGAAGCGGTAATTATCCAACAAGTAAATAATTTGGATAATTATTTTAGAATAAACAGTTAAGGAATATCATTTGATCAATTATATTAATCTAATGGTAAGAAGTAGATAAAATCAGTTAACGAAGTTACTGATGGAATGAAGTTAAAGCGAAGAGTAATGTTTAATATAAATAGCCGTAAACAACGAAGATTTCAAAGTATGAATATGGTGTTATAAGACCATATTCCAAAAAAAACAAGACAATACGATTTGATATATATTATAAGTAATAAGTAATTAGAATACAGACTTATATTTGTTCTAAGGTAAGAACGTTGTCGAACAAGGTCTGAGAGGTAAATAGAATACCCCAACTTGAATGGTTTCACTATTATCGAGGAACGATATCAGTTTGTGACGGAAATAGATGTTAAGATTAGTATAAAAGGAATATGGCAGCGTATGCAAGTCTTAGAACTATAGCGATAAAATAAACGCTATTGATTAGGCTTAAGCGTGATTGTTATGTCAAGATTAGTTATAAAGGAGAATATTACAGCATATGACAAGTTTTGAAATGTAACAATAGATTAATGCCATTAAGCAAACTTAAGCGTGATTTTTATATATAGCAGCGCTTCCTAGGGAATGAAAACATTTGGTTTGGAATCTACTTAGTCTAAAGTGATAAGTAACGACGTTGGTTTAAAAGAAATATGAGAATGAGTTAGAAAGGGAATTAGGGAATCGTGTTAGAAAACGATGGCAGCATTTCGATGTTCGAAATGTGATTAGAATTTAACCATTAGGATTTGGAACTAGAATTCAACGATGTCGAATGTACTAAAAGCAAATTATTTTAGGAATTATAATCTGATAGAATCGTTAATACTTAGCTTAAACCAATAAATTATAATAGGATATGTAATCAGTGTTTAGTTATAAACTTGATAAGAAGTTGTCTTAAAGAACATAGTTTATAAAGTAGATTTGGAATATAATGTATAAAAGAGATTTCGGTAAACGAGATAATAGTATTGATTTTCTAAATAAAGAATTATTTGATAAAGGTGTTCAGATTTCTATATTAGTATGATATTCACGTTTTAAAGTGAATAGTGTTTTAAAAATGAACGTTGGACATATTAAAATGTTTATAACGAAATTGGAATATTTTCCAATGTAAATGGTGTAGATTATCCAAGTGTAGGAAATAAAGAACGTGAAACGAATGGAAATGTTTCAAACATTAATAACGTATACTTCTGAAATATGGGAGAATAAGAGTTGAAAATAACTGGGAATGTTTTCCAAAAATGTGAAAAGGGTAAAACGGGATTAGAGAAATAGCCGGTAAGATATGGGAATTCGAATAATAAAAACGAATGTTAGATAAAAGGTGCCCGTGGTTGTGTGCGTTTAGTTGTTCATTTGAATGAATGTTTGTTTTACTTCGATAATTAAATAACCGACTATCGAAGTGTTTTGACCATCATTGTCAATACGGAGAGAAAGGTTGGATATATTATCCGGAAACCACTCCGTATAGGCATAAGCGCTGCGAATTAGATATGCTGAAGATAATTGAAGACGGAGTTAAATGCAAGGGTCGTCCAGTTCTAGAATGTTATTTTTTGTTTGTCCAGTCCCAGGACAACTTGTATGGACGAGTGTCTAATAGAGTATTTCCAACGGTCACACCGTTGATTTTTACGAATATACCAAGTTGGTGGGGAGAAGGTAAGTTCTCTTTATTCTACACCCAGTGTGCATTTGTGTAATCAATATGTGATTACGGATTTGACGATGTGGCATTCAAAGTGAATGGTGATCAGATATTCTGAAGATAGACGTAGCCTCTAGCCTGACAACCAGGAAGTAACAAAAGTTGGGCTAGGCAGCATGGCTAGTTGGGTCATCCCCAAGCAGGGTGTATTGTCACCGATCTAGAGAAAATTCATATTTATACTTCTTTTCGATTATGTATCTTCGGATGATGGTTGGATGGCCTACAATCGTGGTGACAATATATTCGATACACTCAAGCTAAATGAGTGGTCGGTCATGTGTGGCCGGGTTGCAAGACGTTCTTGTTGAACCCAGGTGTATCCCCTCTAGATTACATTGTTCGGAAGGTGCTCCCATACCTTGTCTGTTGGAATCCATTCTCTAATAAGCGCTCTGCGGTTTATGATTTTATACTATATATATGTGGAGCGTGAGATGCAAGCATTCTGCTACTTGATTGTTTATATTGATTAGACATTATTATAATATCACTGGGTTTTGATATCAAGAATAGTTTGGGTTATAGTAAGCTAAAAACCGTCCATGTTTATGTGTGAGCTGGTCTTACTATTATCCCTTTGTTTCAGAAAGGATTTTCAAAGTTAAATGATATGGTTGGAATTTACTCACACCAGTCCCATGACTGACCCAGAGTTTATTTTGTTGTTTTCCCTAAACTCTTGGGTGCCCAAATTTGTACGGGCAGTCAAGTGTTTCAGGATTTTACAGATTCACTTGGAGGGGCTCAAAGAAGGAGCTTTCACCATTAATATTTAGAGATTATTTCCGTTGTGATATGATGTCTTATACTCTGATATATGGTATGTATGTACAAATTCAGTTTTGTAATTCAATGCTATGAATATAATACATTTTATTTATTCCACTGTGAGTTTCGTGTTTACTCCGATTCTGTTCAGTGAGTTTTTCTTCTTCTTCTATTCTATTAGTTCTATCTTTTCTATCTCATCCTCTTAATTCTTTCCATTAATGATCTGAATTTTCGTGCACTTTGAGTTGAATGTGTAAGATATTAGTCAACTCAAATTGGCACGGATTTTCGGGCCACTACAGTTGGTATCAGAGTATAAGGTTAAGTGATTTCCTTGGCTCTGTAGCGAAACTCAATAGAGATAGAGTTAGTAATACTCTGGATTGAGTTTGAGTGTATATATACGAGTGAACGTACTTGTAAATTTATAAAAATTGTTTCATATTGTGTTGACTGGTTAGTAGAGTGGTTTATGAATTCTGGTCGAAACAGTAAGGCAAACTATGTCGATAGGTGTTTCTAAACTCTTGAACAGAGTAATTCGACACTATACGTTTTGAAAAGAGGGTAAATGAAATAATTTTACCCAAAATATATTTGGATATAAACAAAAGTATATATCTTGAGATTATTATAATACATTGGACGTGTGATCATTATTATGATCGAATAAGATTTATAATTGAGTTGGTTATATAAATAACCAATCGAAATATTATAAATGTATAATATGCAAAATCAGATGAATTAAATCTGAATTTAAAACTAGAATTGAAATAAAACTCTAGAAACTTGAAAAAGAGTCGGAAATAATGTTTGGATTAAATGTATGGGAATTTTAAAATCCTGGGAGATTTGAAATTATTTTCCAAGTGCTGTGAAAGATATTTTCAATTAATTTTCAAATAAAAGTGTTTAAAATAAGTTTTGATATTGATATAGTATTGAACTCACTTCGGTTGCTGGAAAATAATTCCGATGATGATCGCGACATCATCGGTGTTCATTTTCGAGTTCTAAGTGACAGATTACTGCCAAAGATTTTGTTTTGAATTATTTTGAGAAAATAAATTGTTCGAAAATTCAAATATTTTGAATTATTATGTTATGTGTGAATATATATACATAAATATATATATATATGATTTCAAACTTACTTGAAATGAAGACCCAGGAATTTAGATTCCGAAATTTAACATATAAAGTTAGTGGATTAAAATGGTAAAACTGAATTTATAAATTTGAATTCAATAAAATTTGGATTGGGTTAGAGAAGATCCCAAATAAATTTGGATTTTTGATAAGGAATTTGAATAGAAATAGAATTTGGGTTGGGCAGGAGAAAGTGATTGCTTTGAGGATAAATTGTTGGGAGATCAATTGGAAACGCATGGATATATGCTGAAGTGATAACAAACGGAAGGAATATAGTTGGATGCCCGACAAAAAGGGGTACATATTTAAATTTAGTGAAAGATTTATGAACTACTGTTGGACAAACCGTTTGGCTGTTCGATTGGAGAAGGCCCAGAGTGGCAAGTTGTTGTAATATCGAATAAGCCGTGCAAAGGAAATATTGGCAAAATTCTCCGAAAAATTTGAGCTGTTAAGAAATTTTCAGAATTTTTGAAAGTATTTGTTAATACGAAGGAATTAAATTTTAATCAAAATTAATCGGTTCAGTTAAAACTGGAATCAAGAAGTAAACCAGAAAGATTTTTAACCCGTTATAACAGAGATTGTAGCATTTTCCCTATCTTAGCAATTTCGAGGACGAAATTATTTTAAGGGGGAAGGAATGTAATGTCCCGCATATTTAACGGTTTGTATTGGAATATTTAAATCATTTTAAATATTGAATTTGTAATATAAGTGGATTTATATATAAATTAAAATGAAATTGAACGTATATAAATATATATTAATTATAATCGAGCTCATAACGACGCTGTTGTTCGTAATTTAACGTTCTGAACTACAACTGAGTGTACATGATTCGTTCTAAATCGGATTTCGTCGAAACCAGAAACGTTGGAATCTGTTAACCGTATTTTTTCAACGGAAGTGGAAAATGGAGATTTCGTCATATAAATTACAAGATATGTCCAAATCAAATATTCGAAAAGTCGCTACAAAATCGTATATCGACCATAATGGTTTATTTGAGATAATTAGATATCGGATTGGAATTTGAACAAGGTTCTTTTAGGACATAGTGATAATTTAATTTTTAGAATTTTACTGAAATTTTTAATTAATTAAATATGCAACTTTTTATTTGGAGTATTTCGCACCCTATTTCGGGGTTTCACATTATAAGTTAAACTACCGGTATTATTATATTTTTGGGATCGTGGCACCTCGTTGGACACAACGGTATTTTTATTTTTGTCCGTAGCAACTCATATACGAATGAAATTCTATGTAACGGGGTAAGCGAAAACATTTAACTCAAACCATATTATTGGACAAACTACATTGGCAAACTACATATTCCCTCGTACTGAAGAAAAGAAGTGAAGCCAAACCTATTCTCTGCAGCTGCCAATCTACACTTTCACATTCAAACAGTTGTATGAGGTGATAACTCAGAGTTTACCTCAACCTAGTCTATACCTATTACTTCATCACAAAGGATTCAAATTTATATATATATAATACATATATAACTTTTTCAGAAAATCACTTTGCCAAAACAAATATATATAATACAATGGGTTTACTTCACTTACATACTGCTGTCCCTTCCTACTACCATCACGCACAACCTAGTTACTAAAAATGTAAACCACTCTAAACCCAACCACATGCCTACACTTAACAAACCATACCCTTTCTACATCATAATTAATGAGTATAGCTATAATCAAATCACTCCAATATATATATATATATATACATCTACTCCATGATTTACACCATAAGCCTACGGTTCCTCATACTTCAACGCTAAGGAATTGTGTTCTATAAATACGACCTTCCCACGAGCAGCTGTTGAAACAAAAACACTAGTAACCGTTCAAAGGAATTCCTCAATGCAAAATCTCGAAATAAATATACATAAATTCACCAAAGGATTTTCTTCATCCTATGCTAATCTTATAGGGATCGACGTAACCTTTTAACGCACTAAATGTCACAAAGCAACGAAGGGTTCTGGTCTTTTGAAGCGTGTGAACTTCGAGGTGAGAAACAAAGATCGTTTCTGTGTTTTAAGGGATTGATTCGCCACTGTACACAAAAGCTTAATGGGTTTGCTGTGGAGTTGTGCGTGCTGTAGGAGGAATGCGTGAGAAGAGATCTTGTTGGTCCATGTTTATAGAGGGAGTATTCGATATGGGAGTGCTTTTAACGTGTGAGGTTTGTGGTTTCAATGGAGTTTGTGGGGTGTGATGAATGAGTACAACTGTTGCAAGTTGTAAGGGTGGCGTGAGTAGCTAGCATGCATGTTTACTATAGTGGGATGAAGGTGTAAACGTTGTGAAGTTTTGAGAAAGAGGATTGCGCGAGCTGATGTACAGAGAGTAATTAAAATCCAGAAATCCTAAGGAAAAGGTGATGGGGGTCTTGCCGTTTGGTTACCGGTGCATGGATGGGTTCAACATTCACGCAAGCAGGGTTGGATATTGGAAGAAGAGAGGGAGTTTGAAGATGGTTTAACGTGTTGTACGGGAGTGGCTTTTCATGAAGTAGGAAAGTGGGTTTGAAATGAATCATTAGGGAAGGAAAGAAGAAATGAAGAAGGCAAGGCCTATTATAAGGCGTGAGAAGGTCAGGAACCGTAAATTTGGAAGGAGGTGTCCGGAAAGAGGATTTAAACGGTGAAAGCAGTACTGGAAGGCGTGAAGAGGAGTAAGGCGTGAGAAGTAACGGTGAAAGCAGTACCAGAATAAGGAATAGGCGTTTTCCTTGGAATGGGTTGGTGAGGAAGTGCGAAAGTGATGGGCTGTTTCATGAGGAAATGAAGTAAAGTGGGGGGAGGACACGACAGGAGTTGTTGCATGTTTTAAATAAAATAAAATAAATGAAAATAAATAAGAGTATATAGGGATGTAAAGGAATGGTCATGCACATAATTCGGTTCAGTGCATGGAGGAAGATTTATGTGCCACTGTGGTAGGGACGTTGATATGAGAAATGGAGAAGGGTCGGTTTAATTAATTGAGAAGCCCAGGAGAATATATAGATATAAGGCCTGAAAAAGAAGACATGAATTTGGTATGTAAAGAGGTAGAAGACACTGTGTGTGCTAGATTGGGTTGGTATTTGCAAGATGTTGGTCCAAAGAAGAATGAACTATTAAAAAGAGAATTGGAATTTGGATGCCGTCCGTCACACTGAAATCGTATAGATGCGGGTCACGAAACGAAGTCGGTTTAGTCTGGGAGCAACAACGTTCGATGGGATCAACGGAACGCAATCGTTATTTAACGGTTAACGCGCCAAGGTGAGTAAAATCACTCACTCTGATCTATTTTAAAATATTTTTAATTATATTTTAATATTGGTTGAATGCTGTGTGATGGTCGTGTAGGTAGATTACCATTAAATTGGTTGAAAAATTATATATCGTTGCATAGGTTGGATACTGATTTCACTGATGATAAATATCCCCTAGTATGGAACCAGTGATAATTGTTTGATTAACATCTGTGGATGCGGAAACCGGTTGGAGGAATCCGACCGGATTCCTCGATATTATATGGACTGTTTGTTTTGTATGCACTGTTCGAACCCGAATTACATTTAAAACCCCGTGTGAATAATTAACGTTGAATGAAAATTCAGCACTTGCTTTGATAAATAAATAAACAATATCAGTTAAGAAGGTGGTAACAGTCGACCGTAAACCCATCGTTTGTTAAGAAGCTGATTGGCCGTCAGGCGAATTAACGAAGTTAATTATAAAAATTATATTTTTATAATTAAAGTGAAGTTTTAAATTATAATAGAAGTTCTATTATAAACCAGTATCTTAGAGTTCGCTTTATAAAGTAAATATAAACGATTATCTAGTTAAATAAGTATGAAGCGGTAATTATCCGACAAGTAAATAATTTGGATAATTATTTTAGAATAAACAGTTAAGGAATATCATTTGATCAATTATATTAATCTAATGGTAAGAAGTAGATAAAATCAGTTAACGAAGTTACTGATGGAATGAAGTTAAAGCGAAGAGTAATGTTTAATATAAATAGCCGTAAACAACGAAGATTTCAAAGTATGAATATGGTGTTATAAGACCATATTCCAAAAAAAAAACAAGAAAATACGATTTGATATATATTATAAGTAATAAGTAATTAGAATACAGACTTATATTTATTATAAGGTAAGAACGTTGTCGATCAAGGTCCGAGAGGTAAATAGAATACCCCAACTTGAACGGTTTCACTATTATCGAGGAACGATATCAGTTTGTGACGGAAATAGATGTTAAGTTTAGTATAAAAGGAATATGGTAGCGTATGCAAGTCTTAGAACTATAGCGATAAAATGAACGCTGTTGATTAGGCTTAAGCGTGACTGTTATGTCAAGATTAGTTATAAAGGAGAATATTACAGCGTATGACAAGTTTTGAAATGTAACAATAGATTAATGCCGTTAAGCAAACTTAATCGTGATTTTTATATATAGCAGCACTTCCTAGGGAATGAAAACATTTGGTTTGGAATCCACTTAGTCTAAAGCGATAAGTAATGACGTTGGTTTAAAAGAAATATGAGAATGAGTTAGAAAGGGAATTAGGGAATCGTGTTAGAAAACGATGGCAGCATTTCGATGTTCGAAATGTGATTAGAATTTAACCATTATGATTTGGAACTAGAATTCGACGATGTCGAATGTATTAAAAGAAAATTATTTTAGGAATTATAATCTGATAGAATCGTTAATACTTAGCTTAAACCAATAAATTATAATAGGATATGTAATCAGTGTTTAGTTATAAACTTGATAAGAAGTTGTCTTAAAGAACAGAGTTTATAAAGTAGATTTGGAATATAATGTATGAAAGAGATTTCGGTAAACGAGATAACGGTATTGATTTTCTAAATAAAGAGTTATTTGATAAAGGTGTTCAGATTTCTATAGTAGTATGATATTCACCTTTTAAAGTGAATAGTGTTTTAAAAATGAACGTTGGATATATTAAAATGTTTATAACGAAATTGGAATATTTTCCAATGTAAATGGTGCAGATTATCCAAGTGTAGGAAATAAAGAACGTGAAACGAATGGAAATGTTTCAAACATTAATAACGTATACGTCTGAAATATGGGAGAATAAGAGTTGACAATAACTGGGAATGTTTTCCAAAAATGTGAAAAGGGTAAAACGGGATTAGAGAAATAGCCGGTAAGATATGGGAATTCGAATAATAAAAACGAATGTTAGATAAAAGGTGCCCGTGGTTGTGTGCGTTTAGTTGTTCATTTGAATGAATGTTTGTTTTACTTCAATAATTAAATAACCGACTATCGAAGTGTTTTGACCATCGTTGTCAATACGGAGAGACAGGTTGGATATATTATCCGGAAACCACTCCGTATAGGCATAAGCGCTGCGAATTAGATATGCTGAAGATAATTGAAGACGGGGTTAAATGCAAGGGTCGTCCAGTTCTAGAATGTTTTTTTTTGTTTGTCCAGTCCCAGGACAACTTGTATGGACGAGTATCTGACAGAGTATTTCCAACGGTCACACCGTTGATTTTTACGAATATACCAAGTTGGTGGGGAGAAGGTAGCTTCTCTTCATTCTACACCCAGTGTGCATTTGTGTAATAAATATGTGATTACGGATTTGACGATGTGGCACTCAAAGTGAATGGTGATCAGATATTCTGAAGATAGACGTAGCCTCTAGCCTCACAACCAGGAAGTAACAAAAGTTGGGCTAGGCAGCATGGCTAGTTGGGTCATCCCCAAGCAGGGTGTATTGTCATCGATCTAGTGAAAATTCATATTTATACTTCTTTTCGATTCTGTATCTTCGGATGACGGTTGGATGGCCTATAATCGTGGTGACAATATATTCGATACACTCAAGCTAAATGAGTGGTCGGTCATATGTGGCCGGGTTGCAAGACGTTCTTGTTGAACCCAGGTGTATCCCCTCTAGAGTACACTGTTCGGAAGGTGCTCCCATACCTTGTCTGTTGGAATCCATTCTCCATTAAGCGCTCTGCGGTTTATGATTTTATACTATATATATGTGGAGCATAAGATGCAAGCGTTCTGCTACTTGATTATTTATATTGATTAGACATTATTATAATATCACTAGGTATTGATATCAAGAATAGTTTGGGTTATAGTAAGGTAAAAACCGTCCATGTTTATGTGTGGGCTGGTCTTACTATTATCCCTTTTTTTCAGAAAGGATTTTCAAAGTTAAACGATATGGTTGGAATTTACTCACACCAGTCCCATGACTGACCCAGAGTATATTTTGTTGTTTTCCCTAAACTCTTGGGTGCCCAAATTTGTACGGGCAGTCAAGTGTTTCAGGATTTTACAGATTCACTTGGAGAGGCTCAAAGCAGGAGCTTTCACCGTTAATATTTAGAGATTATTTCCACTATGATATGATGCATTATACTCTGATATATGGTATGTATGTACAAATTCAGTTTTGTAATTCAAAGTTATGACTATAATACATTTTATTTATTCCGCTGTGAGTTTCGTGTTTACTCTGATTCTGTTCAGTGAGTTTTTCTTCTTCTTCTTCAATTCTATTAGTTCTATCTTTTCTATCTCATCCTCTTAATTCTTACTATTAATGATCTGAATTTTCGTGCACTTTGAGTTGAATGTGTAATATATTAGTCAGATCAAATTGGCACGGATTTTCGGGCCACTACATCTACTTTGGTATTACACAAAAGTCTTACAATTCAAGGACAATCTATGTCTACTGATTCGCCTGTGATTCAAATAGGTAATCACTAGGAAAGTTCAAGGCCCATTTGCTACTTTAACCGATGTGATAAATGATTCGTGAAACTAAGAACGACTGCTCATTCATGTGGGGGATTGTTGGAAATGAATGAGCAAGAGAAAGAGGAATTTTGGAAGAAGAGAGTAAAGCAAACCTAAGTCCCACATCATGAAATATGAATACCCACTTCGCTATAGGCTTATATAGACAAAGGAGAAGATGGCTTTTAAACATAGTGTGGCTAAGCCAAGACACAATATTATATTGATGTCAAATTTGGGCATAGTGATGTGGGACTCTAGAGGGCCATGACACAATATTATATTGATGTCAAAAATAGGGCTTTGTGCCTTGGGGACTCTTGGGGTCTATGACACAATATTATATTAGTCTCGAAATTTGGGCTTTTGTGCCTTAGGACACTTGGGGTCTCATGGTTAAATAGGCTGCTGATTGCAGTTTGGCATGTTGCACTGAAACGAGTTATTTTGATCATTTTTGATTTGGCATGTCCATTCAATTGAATGGATACAACCGTTTCATTTTAAATGCATACGCACATTAATTCACCGCTTGGTTAAAGGGTCACAACCTTTCCAAAGGTCATTAATGTTCAGATAGGCATCTCCTCCAGCTTATAAATACATGGCCCAAAACGAGACATAATACACATTAGTTATTCTTCTCAATTTGCTACCTCTTCTTCAGAGTACACCTCTGTTCTAGTTTCTATACTCTACTTTAGTTCGTCAGAGCTTTGTTTGCTGTCACCCCGCTATGGGGTTGGTCGGTTTTATCCTGGGAAACAAATTACTATTACGTCAATTGGTGAAAATGAAGGCAATATTGTTTCAAGGAAACAGAATCATTTCTGGACTCAGAAATTACTGAAATATTCATCTTCTAATCTATGGGTGACGGTTCTGTACTGCTCCAATCTAGTGCACAATCGGTCTCGCTTACTTTCATTGTTGTAATCACAGTTTGACTTGACAATTATGGCATTATTGAGTAACACTGATTTATTGCTACTATCTATTTGTAATACATCGTGTGTTGGCAAAAGATCTAACATTGTAATATAATCATGTATTGACAAAAGATCTAACATTGTAATACAATCATGTATTAACAAAAGATCTAACATTGTTATACAATCATGTATGTATTGCATTCAGGGTCGACACCTAGATGGTCGATACCGATTTCCAGGTTCTTGGTTAACATGCTAATTCTTGTCTGAAAATCCATCTTGGGCGACGCTTGAAGGTTGAAACCCAACTCCAACATTATGGTTGACATGCTAATGGTCAACATGAAAACCCAACACTAAATCCTAGGTTGACATGCTTACGGTCGACACGAAATTTAAGCTCATCGTCAATATGTTGAAAATTGACACACTAGTGTTGTGAAATTCGAATTCAAATATCGAACTTAAATTTAACCCTACAATCCCAACAGAAGATGTAATCATTCACAAACTTATAGAAACACATGATTACAATATCCCAAGCATCAAAGCAGTAAATAACTAATTCAAATCTGGCTATCTCGATCACATGCAATCAAAATAAGAAAATATTATTAAAAATAAAGCATACTGGGTTTATAGTGATTCCACTAATGATTTGTTAGTGTTATATCCACGTCAGAGAGAGTATTTTATTACTAGAATGAGAAGAGTAGAAGTTGTTTTAAGGAAAATAAATTAGATTATAAACCCTAACTTTTCCTCAAAGATAAATCCTTGACTAAGTTATTAGCACTCACCTTTTTATTCTGAAAATAGCTTAAATCACTGCAAGAAAGAGTAGCATTTCCGAAGGCTGGAAACCATCGGTGGCCGTCGGAAGCCGCTGGAAATAAAGGTATTAGACAGTGGTGTTTCTTAACGGTTCCAACAACAATCGTCGTGTATATTTTTGATGGCTTCAATAGGCTTCCAACAGTTCCTATCGGCTCCCGACATGCGTTGGAAGCCGCCGGATAATGATACCCATAAGTCGTCGGAAGCCGTCAGGAGCTATCGGAAAACCTGCTTCTACTTTTTTTATATTTAGACTGAATTTTAGCCTTCCTGCCACATTTCATATACAAACACTCTTCCATCACTGCTATATAGTAACAATATACACAATTCCAACAAAAAATAAATAAAAAAATATGCTTCACACAATTCACTAAACCACAAAAATACATAAAATCAAGCCATACTAGTTAAACAACCGTACAATAGATTACAAATTATCCACAAACAACCACAACATTAAGTCTACAAGCATACAACCAACTAGCCAAATCTATCATCACATCATACAACATAAAGTCTATTATATATACAACCAACGTTCAAACATGTCCCAATCAACGTTCAAACATGTCCCAATCAACGTTCAAACATGTCCCAATCAACAGTCAAACAAGTATGTTATCCACCCAGTCACAAGAAAACATACCTCTCAAGAGCATCACTCGTCTGTAGAATTACCTCCAGAGCCAGTGGAGGAAGAGAAGTGGACAAACTGTTGCATGTGCTCGGCGATATGCTGAACCAAAAGCTACGTCATCTTATTGGCCTGGTGACGGTTCTGATCATCAAGTTGCGCCATTCTAACATTCAAACTTTCGATCTCCGCAAGATCGATATCGGCTCGGGTCTGCCAGCCTCATCTCTGGTTGCTGGCCTATAATAATTATATGATTTTTTTTTGAAACGAAAAGGTAGTGAATCAAGCCGATTCACGCCTTGATATATTAACATATGCGGAACAATACGTGGAACCATACAAAGTTCATACATGTACAATAGCATCATATAACTATAAAGCATAAGACACCCCAAAACGCAGGCATTTAATACATACAACAACACAGCCTGCCATAATAAAACATAGACATATCAAACTACAACAACAACATATACATATCAGCCCACAAAAAGATCAAACATGCAACGTCCATTGACTTCATCACTTCATGCAGATGGACCATTGCGTCCGCTTGCTCTGTCATGCACCCTGGCTGCGATGGTGTCCACAAATTTCCAGCCACTGCTGGAACCTGTCCATTCAAAAACAAAATGAAGGATGGTGTAAATAACTTTATTAGGACTTCTAAACTTGAGCCTAAATTTTTTGTAGTTTCTTTCTTGCCATATCATCCACATATATGCAAAGTTGAGTAGAACAAACAAGTTGCATTTAGGGTGATCCTCTAAAGTGGGGAACATGTACTGCCAGAAAGCAAACTGGTCACTGATATAATCACGTCAATTTAAGTCAATGTCAAGGAATACAATGCATTTAGTCCAAACGTAGTAAGCGTAGTCACAAGTGCAAAAAAAGTGTTGATAATCTTCATCATCATCGTCGCAGAAGGCACAGCCACCCACTACATTCACTCCTTTACGCCTTAAGTTGCTTGAGGTGTTTAATCTGCCATGCATGACTAACCACATATGCAGCTTGACTTTGGGAGGGACTTTGAACTGCCACATATGTTCAAATCCCAGCAACTTCCTTCCTGAGAAATTCAAAAACTTGTATAAACTTTTCACACTAAATATCCTTTTTTCTCCACCCAACATCTACATAAATTCATCGTTTCCATTGTTAAGAGTAACACTCTCAAGCAACCACATAATTATATATTTTAGTTTCTAATATATTATTAAACTTAATATATTATTTATTTAACGCTTGATTGCCAAATCCATATTGTCTGCTCTGTGATGGTGGATCAATAACTGACTCAAATATAATGTTTTCCTCATCCGTCATTAGCTGCTTTCGACTGGTCTCAGCCAACTTTTTTTCGTTGCTCCATAAACTTTTCCTACATGAAATATATTTAAATAATTCAATTATTGTGACACTCCACGTCTGTTAATGTCATGCTTTATTAGAATGCATTAAGTTTCGTGATGCGTTACAGGTAAACAGGAACAGAAACATTACAAGACAGGTATAAAATAACAGCAGAATTTAAAACATTATTAAGAAGAAAACATCATGGTTAAAAACATAGTTATATCATAAGTCTGAAATGCATTAAACCCAATACATAAATTTAAAACTTCTGTCTTATACTAAAATCATCAAAGTACGAAAACAGAAAAAAGAGCGTAATCCCAAAACATAGCCATAGTAGAGAAGATACGAAATCAAGCAGTACATCTAAGAAGCTCCGAGCAGAAAGAAAGAAGAATCCTGATCAAGCCTGAGTATTCCCACCCTGAGAACCTAGGGTGGGAGGGAACGGAAGAGAAAAAAGAGGAAACAAAATAGGTCATACATAAGTCTAGTGAGTCCAATTACTTATAGCATATAAATAAGTAAAAGCATCATGACAGTCATATAAACTGGATAAGACAGAAACAACATATAAGACAGGTATAACTAGGTAAACAAGATAAACAGAATAGAATAAATAGCGCTTCCCTAACACTTTTTTTCTCAGCATAAATACTAGTATAGGAGAACAGGATGATCCGAACAATTACAAGATGGTAGACTTAGGTGTACTTCTAGTAAGAGGTTTTACCCCATATAATAACAGGTAGCCCAACAGAACTGATGGGTGTTACCCCCAATGATAATAACGGGCTCCTAAACGAGCGAGACAAGATGTACCCTAATTACCACCCCAATCGATCGGCTCCCTAACCTGTAGATACCCCTGTTGGCCCTATAAAAGGATGTATCACTTCCTAAAGTGGCAACCCCGTTATTTCCAAGATGCACAGCTATATCTACTATTGTCACAACGTCTTATCTTCCCGAGCAGGCGGACCATGCACGCACATAAGCCCGATGGAATGCGCCATCATACACCTTTCTTCCAAGTGACCTCTTGTAACCAGCTTAGTAAGCGTGCCCTAACCCCGACCTAGTTTGGGGTTCTCTGTTTGATACCGATATAGGTTACTGACTGATACGGGTCCCACACACAAGTTGATACAAGCTTCCCCCTAGGTTTGCATTCCTACTACTAGGATTTCAACAGGTTATGCCCACTAGTTTAACAAGATCGCATAACCCCAACTGGTTAAGTTTGTCGGGTTCATATGTATAACCTGTCCCCACATATTTAACAAGATTTACTTAACCCTCCCACTGGTTCAAGCAGATCTACTTAACCCCTACTCAAGTTAACAGGTTCATGCAATCCTTATGGATTCAAATAGGTTAAGTATTACAAGTTCCATAAATTCATTTATGGTTATAATGTGCTAGACCTCCCACATTAAATCTACCACTTGTGGGTGCTGGATATGCCGGTTGGGTCTGGGCAGACTTCTTCCACAAGTTGGACTTAACCTCGTGTCTTAGCACCATCACGCGTTTATGCACTTAAACCCATCACATTAGTTTTACCACCTGTGGATGTTGGATACGCCGGGCGGTTCCGGGCATGCTTCTACCATAAGAGTAATCTAACCTCGTGTTAAGCACGGTTACAGTTTCTAATTACTGTAAATCTTGCCATATTCATTCTTTAACAATTATTTCTTTTTCATTACAGGTTTCCATGCCCCTTTCCCAAGTCATATTCATTACGTACCATATGCCCCAAATTAAGATCTTTAATCAAAGTTTGGTTTATGCCCCAAATCCATATTCATGTTTTCAATTCAAGTTATGCCCCAAATTTCCTAAATTCCTAATACAAGTTATGCCCCAATTTTAACGTTTCCCCTCGTTCCTAATTTCACGCGTTCGCATATTTCAGCGGTATGCCAATGCTCGAAGGTAGCCTGGTTATAAATTAAAAAGGGAAAGAAGAAGGGAAGAGAGCAGAAATAAGCATAATAACAAGATAGACATATGATGAAGGAAATAGGCATAGCAACTGAATAAGCATATAGTGACAGAATTGGGTATAATAACAAGATATGCATATAAGAACAGATCTGATGAACATGTGATAATAGAACTGATTAGGCATAGTTTTAGATCCAAATTCATATGTATGTCAAGATTACATTTTAGGTGTTTATATCTAAAAGCAAGATAAACTCACAGAGAATGGATCTAATAAAACTGAGAAAAGCGTGTTGATGTTGAATCAGCGATGTTTGAATACGTATGAATCGTCGTTACTGAAAAAAGGAAAATTTAATCATAGTTAGAGTAGCATCTCATTGTAGGTGAATAAAACTATAAGTATTGGGCCCTTTATATAGCCATCAACCGACGAACAAAGCTATAAAGCGTCTAGGTGCGCCCAGGGGGTCGATCTTGGGGCCGACACCCCTGTTGAGGGGTCGACCCATGGGTCAACACCCTAAGGGCATGGGGTCGACCCCCAACAAGCTGATTTCCAGTGCCCTCCCGCCTCATTTTATTTTCGGATTGAATTGAATTTCTAGATTAATTTGTTTTTATATATATATTTCTCTTATGCGTATACAAACTTCAGACCTTAATAACTTCTTCATACGATGTCTGTTTTACGCAAACTAGGTGTCTATTTCGACCAGAATTCCGAGATGAACGCAATGACGCAGTCCGTTTCACTTAATTCCAAATATTTATTTAAGTATTCCTTAATTTATTGTTAACAGTGTGTTTTAAAATACAAGGTGTTGCATTCTCCCCTAATTAAAGGATTTCGTTCCCGAAATCTCCAAGTTAAGAAGAATGTATGTCCTAACATCCATCTACTCATCCACAAATCATAGGCATCCATTGTCCTAACAAGATTTATAATGCTTATGAACATATGCAAAAGTGTGTGTATATGTCCCTATACTAATGCGAAAGATCGGGCGGTCTACTGATTCAGTTAACCTCCTTAATGCAATGTATGTTAGTGCCATGAATACAAAATTTATGCAAATAGTCCTAATGTAACAAATAAGCTCTATATGTGTGCATAATCACCCATTCAAATGCAACATCGATATGATGATACACCCATTTTCATCCATAAAAATTTAAAATATACACACATCCATATGCAATATGTAAGTAATTGAGTCGATCTAGTGCCTAATGTGTGTGTATGCATCCAAGAGCGACAACTAGCAAACACTTGAATCAACTTGCATCCACCAAACATAACATGTCTCAAACACATTTTTACATCCATTAGTTTTCTACTTAAAGGTCGGAGATTCGATCGATAGGACATATTCATATGATAGGTACAAGTATTAACAAAAGTTGGGAAAAAGAAGTTAAGGACGTACTCTCAAAGGGGAAAGGATATGAAGCGCGAATCTTGTCTTCAGTCTCCCAAGCTGCATTCTCGCGGTCCTCTCCCTATTGCACTTTTACTAACTTAACCTCCTTATTGCACAGTTTCTTAACCTCTGATCCAAGTATGCAGGTAGGTACTCATCTAATCGTTACTTCCCTTTCTACCTCTACCTCCTCAAGTAAGCTTGGCTCTACCACTTCCGCGCTATCATGCAAGTACTTCCACAAATGAGAAAAAACATCATGAACACCGGCCAGTCTCCCTAGTAGCCTCACCCGACAGGCCATTTGACGTATCCTTTCCATGATGGGAAATGGTCCTATAAACCTCGGTTCCAATTTCCCTACCGATCCAAAATGAACCACATTCCTTAAAGGTGATACTTTGATGAAAACCATGTCTTCCACCTCAAACTCAATATCAGTCCTTCTTCAACCTGCGTAGGATTTCTACCAGTCCTGAGCTTTATTCATGCATCTGCAGATGAGATCAACCTTTTCTGAAGTTTCTCTAATCATCTCAGGTCCAAGTAGAAGCCTGTCTGTAGACTCCCACCAACAAGTCGACAATCTAGAAAGTCGTCTGTATAGTGCCTCGAAGGGTGCCATGCCAATACTAGTCTGATAACTGTTGTTGTAGGCGAACTCTACCAATGGAAGATGCTCCTCCCAAGTCACTCCGAAGTCAACTCAAAAGATCCTCTAGAACTCTGTTCACCCTCTCTGTCTGTCCATCGGTCTGAGGATGATATGCGATGCTCAAACATAAATGTGTACCAAGTGCCTCTTGCTGACTCTTCCAGAACTCACTAGTGAATATATGATCTCGATCACTCACTATGTTGGAAGGTATTCCATCTAGATGAACTACCTCACGAAGATAAACTAATGCCAACCATGTCGCCATTCTCTTACTTTTAACCGGAATGAAATGAGCGCTCTTAATAAGCCTTTCAACTATAATCCAAATACTCGTATTGCCTTTGCTTGATTAAGGAAAACCATCATGAAATCCATAGAGACACTCTCCTATTTCCACCGTGGGACCTCCAGAGGATGAAGTAAACCACCAGGCTTCTTTTGCTTAGCTTTTACTTGCTGGCAAATCAAACATTGAAAAAACGAACTCTGCTACATCTTTCTTTATCCCAGCCCAAATTAAAACCCTCTTCATATCTGTATACATCTTATCATCGCCTGGATGAATAGTCATCTTGGAATGGTGGGCTTCCTCAAGGACTGTCTTAAATAGACGCCCAACTCGGGGAACACAAAGTCTGCCACCTCGTCGCAACCACCCTCTATCGTGTGTGGAATATCTACTGAGGTGACTAGAAGCCTCCCCTCTACTGAGCCTATCTAAGATGTCTGAAATCTGTGGATCCACTCGCTGTGAAGTTCCTATTTGATCCAAAAGAGTAGGTCGCACCTCTAGTGATGCCAATAAACCAGGTGTAAACTCAGTGGAGGTTCTAAAATCAAAAGTCGATATGAAGTCGAAGCTTTTCCTCTCCGCAAACAGAGGTCTAAACGTCATCCTCTGCATACTCAATGCATTTGCCACCACGTTACCCTTACCAGGAGTATAAGCAATCTCAAATTCATAGGATACTAGGAACTCCATCCATCTTTGTTGCCTCAAATTGAGATCCTTCTGCGAGAACAAGTACTTGAGAGATTTATGATCAGTGTACAACTCAAAGTTCTCTCCAAGTAGATAATGGAGCCAAGTCTTAAGCGCGAATACTATGGCAACTAACTCTAAGTCATGGGTATGGTAGTTCTTCTCATGAACTCTTAGTTGTCTACCTCCATAACATACTACCCTTCCCTCTTGCATCAGAACCACACCAAGCAATGTACCACATGCATCAGTGTATACTGTGAATACCTTGTTCCCAACTAGCAAAATCAAGACTGGGGCTGTTGTCAAAGCCCTCTTCAATCGCTGAAAAGCGTCTTCACAGTCTATATCCCAATAAAATGCCAGATTCTTCTTCGTCGATCTGGTGAGTGGGGCTGATATCTTTGCGAAGTCCTTAATGAACTTCCTATAATAGCCCGCTAAACCAAGAAAACTCCTGACCTCCGTTGCATTCTTTGGGGTCTTCCAATCTTGAACTGCAACTACCTTCGTAGGATCTACAACTATCCCATCTTTAGAGACCGCAAGCCCTAAAAATCTCACTTCCTTTCTCCAAAAATGCATTTGGATAATTTCGCCTTAAGCTGATGTGCACAGAGAGTCTTCATAACCTCCCTCAAATGTAGGGCATGCTCCTTCTCGTTCTTCGAGAAGATCAAGATATCATCAACAAAGACCACAACAAACCTATTTAGAAACTCCCGAAATACCCTACTCATTAGATCTACAAAATAGATGGGTGCGTTCGTCAACCCAAAAGGCATGATGAGCCACTCAAAGAAACCATCTAGAGTTCTAACAATAGTCTTGTCTGTACTATCCTCGGCCACCCTCAACTGATGAAATCCCATGGCCAAGTCTAACTGGGAGAAAACAGATGCACCAACAAGCTGGTCAAACAGATCATCAATCCTCAAAAGTGTGTGCCTATTTTTCTTAGTGAGCTTATTCAACTCCCTGTAATCCATGCATAAGTAAGGCGAACCATCCGCCTTAGTAGTGAATACTACTGGAGCACCCCATTCAGATATGCTTTGCCTAATAAACCCTTTCTCAGGTAGCTCCCATACTTGCTTGCTGAGCTCCCTCCTTCTCGTGGAGCCATATGGCGCATAAGCAATGCAACTGGCTTCGCATTGTCCACCAAGTATATATGAAAATCAATCTCGCACCCCGGAGGTAAGGCCAGAACCTCATCAAAAACATCAGGATACTCACTGTCTACTGGTAGAAATCGCAGATCATCAATAGATGCATCAAGTGACTTTAGGAAACTAAGCATGACAGACCCTTTCGATTCACAAGAAATCTCGAGAGTCCTCCCATGGAACGTCAAAAATCTAACGACCCTCCTCTCACAATCTAGAATGGAACCATACATAGCTAGCCAAGCCATCCCTAGAATCAAACCATAGCCCATGAAACCAAGCACATATGCATCGCATTCAAACTCGACGCCCAACACAGATATTCTCAAACCCAGACAAATTATAGACAGATGAGTTGTACCCCCAATAGGGTTTGAGACAACAATGGGATCCAAAACCATACTAGTACTAAGGTGTAGAGACTTCAACCACAGAATCAGATATAAAAGAATGCGAAGCGCCCGAGTCAAAAGGAGTTCTAACAAGATGATTGGAAAGAGAAATCAAACCTTTAATGGAAACTTTCCTACCTCTGTCCGGTGCACTGGTCACGAGAGCATGCACCTGCCCTCCCGAAAATCCTGCCATTTTACCTTGTCCTCACTTCTTCAGGCACTCTTTCGAAAAGTTTCTGATCTCTCCACAATTGATACAAGCATTTTTCCTCTTCTGCATTGCTTGACCAAATGACCCAAGTGCTCATGACATTTCTTCTTGCCTTTATTTGAACTTTATCTATGTTTCCTTCTTGGGCCACCATTTATCTCATCCTTGGGATGTGCTCCTTAGCCCTAACTCCCTTATTCTCCTTTTTACCATCCTTGTGTAACATGCTAACAAGTCTCTCAAAAGCTGCCTCCATCGCACGGAAATCCTTACAAAGCTCGAGAAAATTAGCCATAGGTTAAATTACTACTGATATAGGTTAGTGTAACATCCCGAATTTTTAACAACATTAAAGAGGATAAATTGAATAATAATTAATTTAGTATTCAGAATTAGAGGAAACAGACTACACCATTTCGTTCGTCTTAAAATTTTGGTCAGGATAGACATTTAGTTTACCTAAAACGAACACAGTATGAAGAAGTTATGAGGGTTTTAAGTTTGTATACGCACAGAAAGATTATATATACGCATGAGTCAGAGATGAGTCAGAATTTTATCCAGAATAGTTTGAATTTAAAAAATTCGTCAAGGCGGCAAAAATCCTGCTCTATGGGGTCAACCCCCTAGAGGGGTGTCGACCTATGGTCGACCCACCCACAGAGTTGTCGACACCCCCTAGGGAAGATGTGGTACTCAGTTTTGGGGGGTATGGCTGCTATATATGTGTCATATTCTCCTATTTTCTTCATTGGAAATCATGGAGGCCATATGCTGTCGGTATACGAACTGAGACGGAACCGTTTTCTACAACAACGTACTTTGCAAATCAAATTCAGAAATTCAAGACCCGTTCTTTTTCAATTCTCTAAACCTAACGCTATGAGTTTCTAGTTGGTTTTAGGTTTAGATAAATAAAAGTAAACTATGAAAGACTAAGGATTGGATATGTTGTAAACTGTAGATCTATGTTATTGTTAAATCTTATACTATGTCATAATAGATCTATACTTTTAGATCAAATGCATCTGTGATTATTATATTATGTTACCCATGTGGATCTTGACTTGTAACTATATTGTGAATGTAAATCTGTTAGTTTGGACAGTTGCAACATTGGTTAGATCCAATTCTTTATGTAAATCACCTTTCACCTGTCATATTGCGATCAACTTAGATAAGTTGTAAATTGGACATGAGAACCCATATTTAGATCTAAACATGCTATTATGTCATTCTAATGGTGTTAGATCTACTTTAACCTTTAGATCTGAATTATGTGATCTAATTTATCACCATGTGTTATCATGTTAGATCTAATCCAATTGGACATCGAAATTGCTAATTTAGATCTTACTATGCTTATTGTAACATCATAGTTGTGTTAGAATCAATTGACTGCCACCAGTTCATCATTTTTATGTCCACCTTGTTATGATGTTAATTACATGTCCATTCACCTTATTATCATGCTAGTTTATGTTTATGCCAAGATGATCAATTTAGTTATATTATTCCCATTATATTCCCTATTATCGTTTGTGACTAGGCTATTATCTAGCCTAGGCGTGCCGTCAGTTTATGAGTACGCTAGTTTAGGAACGGGGGAGAAGGGTTAATATTGACATAATTAGAAAATTAACATTATTGGACATATAATTCAAATGGGAATAAAAAATGAAATGATCACCTATAATGACATAGGTAGATTTAGATAAAAATTGAATGTCTAGCAATTAAAATTAGGAATTGTAATTGCACTTATGACATGAAGTTAGGTTGCATTAGTGGTGGAAGTTTGCCCAGAACTGACCGGCATATCCAGCAGTCACTAATGTTGAACCTAATGTGAGAGGTCTAAGTGTGCAAATATGAATCGGGCTAAGACACGAGGTTAGACCCAACTGTGGAACAAGATTGCTCGGACCCGACTGGCATATCCAGCATCCACACGTTGTAGGCCAAATGCGGGAGGTCTAGCCCATTATAACCATAATTGGGCATGGTAATAATTGGACTCCTTAAACTAATTTAATCCATAAGGATTGTATGATTGTGAACTTAAGTTAGGGTTAAGTAAAATTGGATGGCTAGTGGGTGGGTTAAGTATATTAGAGGGGGTGGGTAATATTTACATATAGGCCCACGAACTTAACCCAATAAGGTTATGCAATTAAAGACGCCCTTTAAGGTAAGAATAACTGACATAAGGCTATGTAATTATAGACACCTAATGGTATACATAGTCAGTAAAAAACCTAGTGGGGATACTAGACAAATTGGCGAGCTTGTATCATATTGTGTGGGACCCATTTCAGTCAGTAACCCGGAGAAGGTATCAAATAAAGTACTCCGTGCTAGGGGGAGAAAGGTCACACTTACTGATTGATTATAAGAGATCCAAACGAGACGGACGGTGTGGGACGTGCAAACCGACTGGGCCATGTGCGTGCATGAGTCAGGCAAAGGGGATAAGACGACCATGACACCAGTAGATATGGTTGAGCACATCTTAAGGGTTGCCACTTTAGGAAGTGATACCTCCTATAGTGGGGCCAGCACAGGATATCTACGGAGTAGGGAGCCGATCGATTAGGGTAGTGGTTAGGGTACACTCGGACGTATGCCCTAAGTCTACCAACTTTTAGCGGAAGGGATCATCTCATTTTAGTTATACTAGTAATAGTGCAGAGTAATCATTAGAGAAGTGTAACACCTTACCATGTCTACCGTGTCACACCTGCCATTTATGTAGTGATCTCTCTTATCCACTTTATATGCCTATCATGTTACTTTTATTTATTTACTGGCTAAAAGTAACTAGACTCGCCAGGCATTATGTCTGACCCTTTTGTTTCTCCATCTTTCTTCTGTCCCCCCCCCCCCGGATCTCAGGGAGGAAACACTCAGGCTTAGTCGGGACTTAGATATAATCTTGCTAGGAGCTACTTCTGAAGTATGGCTCAAGTTCTTGTCTCTGCTATGGCTTAACTCTTTCAATTGGGGAATTATGTTTTTCATATTCTTATGTACTCTGGTGATGCAAGACAGAAGTTGTTTTATTGTAATGGTTTTTGTGACTTATGGTATTATGGACCACGACATTATGATTTATGTTTGAAATAAAAATTTATAATTCATTCCCTTAGTGGGTGACATTAATGGATGTGGGGTGTCACACTTGGTATCAGAGCTGAAGGTTACCAGATTAAATGAAATTTTTTGAAATTTTATTTTTTTAAAATGGTTTTAAAAGAAAGTATTTTCAAAAAGAAAAGTCTATTTTGAAAATATTCCCCAAGAAGCCATATGTAATATCCTTCGGTCCTTTATCTAAATTTCATCCTTTTTTCCTTTTTCAGCATGTCTGGGGAACAAAACATTACTAATATCCCAGAGGGCGTCACAATAGCTGGATGGTTCCGTAGGTATTTGGTAGCCACGGTGCCTGCCGAAGGCCAAAGAGACGCTCCTCTCCCAGCTGCACCAGTCATTCCTCCTCCTCCCCCTCGAAGAGCAGATAATTTCGCCAAGATCTACAAGGACTTCCGTGCTATGGGAGGGAAGTCGTTCCATAGGAAAGAGACATTCGTAGAAGCTAGGAACTGGCTTAAGGAGACTGAGGACTTGTTTATAATCTTTGAAGTAGAGGATCGAAGAAAGATTCAGTTAGCTGCTTGGCTATTAAAGGACGAAGCCACATTTTGGTGGTAAGTCACCAAAGCTGGATATCCGGTGGAAACTTAGGAAGATTTTAGACAGAGGTTCGAAATGAATTTTCTTTCCCAAGCCGAGAGAAGCATACAAATGGAGAGGTTCTTAGCACTCAAACAAGGAAACTTGATGGTGAAGGAGTATGTGAACGAGTTCAACCAGGTGGCAAGATTCGGGTTAGAGTTGGTGGATACACCACACAAAAGGGCTTTGCAGTTTGCTAAAGGGCTGAATGATCCTCTAGTCCAATATTCTAATGGAGGCCATTTTTGAAAAGCTTGTTGATATGGCCCTAGTGCTTGAGGAGGACAAGGGAGAAAAGAAGAAAGCAAAGGCTGAGGGGACATCGCAGAATAAGAAGGTATCGCCCAATAAAGGGCAGCAACAACAACAACAACAGAAGAAAAGAGGGACATATGATAAAGGCAAGGATAAGAGAAAATGTCACAATTGTGGAAAGGAGGATCACTTAATCAAAGACTGTAAGAGAAGAAAGAGCAAATGCTTCAATTGCAGAGAGGTCAGCCACTTCTCTAAAGAGTACCCAAAGAAACAGGGATTGCAGGGGCAAGGTCAAGAGTAGGAACTTCTGGAGGGTAGGTGCATGCTCTCACAATTAGTGCTCCTGAAAGAGGTGGAAAAATTTCCGTAGAAAATTTAGTTTCTCTTTCAAACCATCCAATTAGAACACTTTTTTATTCCGACGCTTCACACTCGTTCATATCTAGTTCTGTGGTTGAATCTCTGCACTTAATTACTAGTATGGTAGTAGATCCCGTAGTTGTTTCAAACCACATTGGTGGTTTGGCTCATTTATTGATGATTTATCGAGGTTTGAAAATATCTGTGTTAAGCGTCGAATTTGAATGTGACACATATGTACTCAGGTTTATGGGCTATGGGTTGATTCTAGGAATGGATTGGCTTACCACATATGGGGCCATTCTGGATTATGAGAGGAGGGTTTTTAGACTCCTGACTTGTCACGGGAAGACCCTCGAAGTTTCTTGTGACCCCCAAGGGTCTGTTATTCCTAGCTTTCTAGAGTCTCTAGATGCACCCATAGATGATTTGCAATCTGTTCCAATGGTTCGAGATTATTCCGATGTTTTTGATAAGGTACGGGGTTTACCTCCAAGGCGCGAGATCGACTTCTGCATATTTCTGGTGGACAATGCAAAGCAAGTTGCATTACCAGTGCGCCACATGGCTCCAAGGGAAAGGAGGGAGATGGGTAAGCAAGTAGGGGAGCTACTTGAGAAAGGGTTTATCAGATGAAGCATATCTAAATGGGGTGCTCCAGTAGTATTCGCAACTAAGGCGGATGGTTCGCTTCATTTATGTGTTGACTATAGAGAGTTGAATAGGCTCACCAAGAAGAATAGGCACTCGCTTTCGAGGATTGATGATTTAATTGATCAGCTTGTTGGTGCCTCGATATTTTCTCAGTTGGACTTGGCTACAGGGTTCCATCAGTTGAGGGTGGCTGAGGACAGCATAGATAAGACTGCTTTTAGAACTCCGGACGGTTTCTTTGAATGGCTAGTGATGCCTTTTGGGCTGATGAATGCACCCGCCTATTTTGTCGATCTAATGAGTAGGGTATTTCGAGTGTTCCTAAACAAATTTGTCGTAGTCTTTGTTGATGAATTTTTGATCTTCTCTAAAAGCAAAGAACAGCATCCCCAACATTTGAGAGAAGTTTTGAAAACTCTCTGTGACCATCAGCTTAAGGCAAAGTTCTCCAAATGCCCTTTTTGGAGAAAAGAGGTGAGATTCTTAGGGCATGTGGTCTCCAAAGAAGGGATAGATATAGATCCCGCCAAGGTGGTTGCAGTGCAAGATTGGCATATTCCTAAAAATGCAACCGAGGTGAGAAGCTTTCTTGGGTTGGCAGGTTACTATAGGAAGTTCATTAAGGACTTCAGAAGATATCAGCACCTCTCACCAGGCTGACAAAGAAGAATTTGGCATTTTCATGGGATATAGACTGTGACGTTGCTTTCCAATGACTTAAGAGGACTCTAACAACACCAGTCTTGACATTGCCTGACGGGAATAAGGTGTTTATTGTTTACACTGATGCATGTGGTACAGGGCTTGGTGTTAATGCAAGAAGCGAAAGTAGTGTGATATATGGGTAGACAGTTGAGAGTTCATGAAAAGAACTACCCCACCCATGATCTAGAATTAGCTGCCATAGTGTTTGCGTTAAAGACGTGGCGTCGTTATTTACTTGGAGAAAGGTTCAAGTTATACATCGATCATACATCTCTCAAGTATCTATTCTCATAGAAGGATCTCAACTTAAGGCAACAACAGTGGTTGGAGTTCTTAGCTTCTTATAATTTTGAAATCGCTTATACCCCTGGAAAGGGTAATGTGGTGGTAGACGCACCAAGTAGGCAGAGGATGGCCCTTAGTCCACTGTCTGTGGAAATAAAGAACTTGGAGTTCATACCAGCTTTTAATTTTAGATCCTCCATCAAAGTCTTACCTGATTTGGTTACATCCTTTTAGATACGACCAAATCTTATGGACCAAATATACAGATTTTAGACATCATGGAAAAGCTCAGAAGAGGGGAGAACTCTAGTCATCTCAGTAGATACGTCATAGATGAAAAGGGGTGGTTGCGACGAGATGAAAGGCTCTGTGTTCCTCAAACTAGAAGCTTGATAAAGGTAGTCCTAGAAGAATCCCACCATTCTAAGATGACTATTCATCCAGGTGGTGACAAGATGTATAGAGACATGAAGAGGGTTTTCTTTTGGGCTGGGATGAAGAAAGATGTAGCCGAATTTGTTTCTCAGTGTTTAGTTTGCCAACAGGTCAAAGCTAAGCAAAAGAAGCCTGGTGGATTACTTCATCCGTTGGAGGTTCCACAGTGGAAATGGGAGAGCGACTCTATGGATTTCATAGATGGTTTGCCTAGGTCAAAAAAAGGCAATACCAGTATTTGGGTGGTGGTAGATAGACTCTCTAAGAGCGCTCACTTTATTCCAGTTAAGAGTAAGAGGATGGCATCGTAGTTGGCAACTATTTATGTTCGTGAGATAGTTCGTCTTCATGGGACCAACATAGTAAGCGATCGTGACCCCATCTTTACTAGCGAATTTTGGAGGAGTTTGAAAGAAGCATTAGGTACACAGTTGTGTTTGAGCATCGCTTATCATCCTCAGACCGATGGGCAGACGGAGAGGGTGAAAAAAATTCTTGAAGATCTTTTAAGACTGTGTATCATAGACTTCAGAGGGACTTGGGAAGAGCATCTTCCTTTAGTAGAGTTTGTCGATAATAACAGTTATCAAGCTAGCATCGGCATGGCACCCTTCGAAGCATTGTATGGACGACCCTGTAGATTACTAACTTGTTGGTGGGAATCTATAGAAAGATTATTACTTGAACCAGATATGGTCAGGGAAACATCCGAAAAGATTGACCTTATTCGACGGCAGATGAAGACGGCTTAAGACAGGCGGAAGTCCTATGCAGATAAGAGAAGAACTGGCATCAAATTCGAAGTAGGGGACTTAGCTTTTATCAAAGTATCACCTCTGAGGAATGTGGTTCACTTCGGATCAGTAAGGAAATTGGCACCTAGGTTTGTGGGACCATTTCCCATAACCGAGAGAATTAGCCAAATGGCATATATAGTGAAACTCCCAGAAAATCTATCTGGTGTTCATGACATTTTTCACGCCTCTCATCTGCGGAAGTGCCTACATGACACCGTAGAAGTTGTTGAACTGAGTATGTTGGAAGAAGTGGAATTGGAATGGGAGGCGACAGTCAGACAAGTCCCTACCCGAATTCTGGAATCAAAAGTTAAGAAGCTGCGCAATAAGGAGATCAAGTTGCTAAAGGTTCAATGGGGAGATAGCCCAGAGGATGCGACTTGGGAGGCCGAAGATAAGATTCGTGCTTTGTACCTTTTTCTTTTCGAGGGTATGTTCTTAACTCCTTTTTCAAGGTTTTATCAGTACTTGTTTATGTCAATTGAGTATATCTTATCTATAGTATTTTTAATCCTTTAGATAGGAATCCTACGGATGTAAACATGTGTTTGAAACATTTTGTGTTTGATGGATGCAAGTGTTTGCTAGTGGTTGCCTATGGACGCATATACACACATTAGGCACTAAGATTGGCTCAGTCACTTTCATACTGCATATGGATGTGTGTACATTTTCTTTTCTTTTATGGATGGAAATGGATGTATTACATATGGATATTGCATTTGGACGAATGAGTGTGCACACATATAGAGCTTACATGGTATGATAGGATAATTTGCATACATATTGGACTCATGGCACTAACATACATTGCATTAAGGAGGTCAACTGAGTTAGTAGACAGCCTGATTTTCGCATTGGTGTTGGGACATATACATACACCTTTGCATATATTCATATAATCATTAGAAATCTTTAAGGACAATGGATGTCAGTGATTGGTGGACGAGTAGATGGATGATGGATGTAGGATATGCATTCTTCTCAACTTAGATATTTCGGGGCGAAATCCTTTGAGTAGGGGAGAATGTAACACCCCGAATTTTTAACAACATTAAAGAGGATAAATTAAATAATAATGAATTTGATATTCAAAATTAGAGGAAATGGACTACACCATTTCGTTCATCTCAAAATTCTGGTGGGGATAGACATTTGTTTTGCATAAAACGGACACCGTATAAAGAAGTTATGAGGGTTTTAAGTTTGTATATGCGCGGAAAGATTATATATATACGCATGAGTCAGAGATGAGTCGAATTTTATCAAGAATAGTTGGTTGAAAAATTCGTCAAGGCGGCAAAAATCCCGCTCTAGGGGGTCGACCCCCCTAGAGGGGTGTCGACCTGTGGGTCGACCCCCCTTAATGGGTCTCGACCTGTGGGTCGACCCACCCACAGGGGTGTCAACACCCCTAGGGCTGACGTGGCACTCGGTTTCGGGGGGTTTGGCAGCTATATATATGTGTCATATTCTCCTATTTTCTTCATTGGAAATCATGGAGGACATATGCGGCTGGTATATGAACTGAGACAGAACCGTTTTCTACAACAACATACTATGCAAATCAAATTCAGAAATTCAAGACTAGTTCCTTTTCAATTCTCTAAACCTAACGCTGTTAGTTTCTTGTTTCTTTTAGGTTTAGATTAATAAAAGTAAATTTTGAAAGACTGTGAATTGGATATGTTGTAAACTATGGATATATGATGTTGTTAAATCTTATACTATGTCATAATAAATCTATACTTTTAGATCTAATGCAACTATGATTATTCTATTATCTATGTGGATCTCGACTTGTAACTATATTGTGAATCTTAATCTGTTAGTTTGGTCAGTTGCAACATTGGTTGGATCCAATTCTTTATGTAAATTTCCTTTCACCTGTCATATTGCGATCAACTTAGATAAGTTATAAATTGGACATGAGAACCCATATTTAGATCTAAACATGCTATTATGTCGTTCTAATGGTGTTAGATCTACTTTAACCTTCAGATCTAAATTATGTGATCTAATTTATCACCTTGTGCTATCATGTTAGACCTAATCAAATTGGACATCGAAATTTCTAATTTAGATCTTACTATGCTTATTGGGGCATCATAGTTGTGTTAGAATCAATTGAATGCCACCAGTTCATCAGTTTTATGTCCACCTTGTTACGATGTTAATTACATGTCCATTCAACTTATTACCATGCTAGTTTATGTTTATGCCAAGATGATCACTTTTGTTATATTATTCCCATTATTTTCCCTATTATCGTTTGTGACTAGGCTATTGTCTAGCCTAGGCATGTCGCCAGTTTATGAGTACACTAGTTTGGGAATGGGGAAGAAGGGTTAATAATCACCTATAATGACATAGGTAGATTTAGATAAAAATGGAATGTCTAGTAATTACAACTAGGAATTGTAATTGCACTTATGGCATGAGGTTAGGTTGCATTAGTGGTGGAAGTTTGACCGAGCCCGACCGGCATATCCAACAGCCATTAATGTTGAACCTAATGTGAGAGGTCTAGGTGTGCAAATATGAATTGGGCTAAGACACGAGGTTAGACCCAACTATGGAATAAGACTGCCCGGACCCGACCGGCATATCCAGCATCCATACGTTGTAGGCCTAATGTGGGAGGTCTAGCCCATTATAACCATAATTGGACATGGTAATAATTGGACTGCTTAACCAAATTTAATCCATAAGGATTGCATGATTATGAACTTAAGTTAGGGTTAAGTAAAATTGGATGGGTAGTTGGTGGGTTAAGTAAATTAGAGGGGGTGGGTAATATTTATATATAGGCTCACGAACATAACCCAATAACGTTATGCAATTAAAGACACCCTTTAGGGTAAGCATAACTAACATAGGGCTATGTAATTAAACACACCTAAGGGTATCCATAGTTAGTGAAAAACCTAGTGGGGATACAAGACAAAGGGGAGAGCTTGTATCATATTGTGTGCGACTCATTTCAGTCAGTAACCCGGAGTAAGTATCAAATAAAGTACTCTGTGCTTGGCGGAGAAGGGGCACACTTGCTGACTGATTATAAGAGATCCAAACGAGACGGACAGTGTGGGCGGCGCACACCGACCGAGCCATGTGTGTGCATGAGCCGCGCAGAGGGGGATAGGACGACCGTGACACCAGTAGATATGGTTGTGCACATCTTAAGGATTTCCACTTTAGGAAGTGATACCTCCTACTGTGGGGCCACCACACGATATCTATGGAGTAGGGAGCCGATCGATTAGGGTAGTGGTTAGGGTACACTCGGACGTATGCCCTAAGTATACCAACTTATAGTGGAAGGGATCATCTCATTTTAGTTGTACTAGTAATAGTGCAGAGTAATCATTAGAGAAGTGTGCACACCTTACCATGTCTACCTTGTCACACCTGCCATTTATGTAGTGATCTCTCTTATCCACTTTATATGCCTATCATGTTACTTTTATTTATTTACTGGCTAAAAGTAACTAGACTCGCCAGACTTTTTGTCTGACCCTTTTATTTATCCTTTTTTCTTCCATTCCCCCCTTCAGGTTCTTAGGGAGTAAACACTCAGGTTTAGTCGGGACTCAGATATCATCTTGCTAGGAGCTACTTCTGAAGTATGGCTCAAGTTCTTGTCTCTACTATGACTTAACTATTTCAATTGGGGAATTATGTTTATATAATCTTATGTACTCTGATGATGCAAGACAGAAGTTGTTTTATTGTAATGGTTTTTGTGACTTATGGTATTATGGACCACGACATTATGATTTATGTTTGAAATAAAAATTTAAAATTTCCGCTGCTATCTTATTTATATCTATCTTGTTCCCTTGGTGAGTGACATTAACGGACGTGGGGTGTCACAGTTAGGCACTTCCATGCCCTTCATCATGTGTCGTAGTTTTAATATGCCTACGGAACCATGCAGCAATGGGACAACTTTCAAGAAGAATTGGTTCCCAGACATTCTGAAAAGAAAAGGAAAAGGGACTCAAGAAGAGAATCAGAAGATATTTATATGGCTTTGGGGAATATATTTTTCAAAACAGACTTTTCTTTTGAAAATACTTTCTTTTAAAACCTTTTTGAAAACAGTTTTCAAAATATTTTATTGGATCTAGTAACCTTCAGCTCTGATACCAAATGTGACACCCCACGTCCATTAATGTCAGTCTTTATCAGAATGCATTAAGTTTTGTGAAGTGTTATAGGTAAATAGGAACAGAAACATTATAAGACCGATATAAAATAACAGCGGAATTTAAAACTTTATTAAGCGGAAAACATCGTGGTTCAAAACATAGTTACATCATAAGTTAGAAATGCATAAAACCCATTACATCGATTTAAAACTTTTGTCTTGTACTAAAATCATCAGAGTTCAATAAACATACAAAAGAGGATAATCCCCAAAACATAGCCATTGTAGAGAATATACGAAATCAAGCAGTACATCTAAACAGCTCCAAGCAGAATGAAAGAAGAATCTTGATCAAGCCTGAGTACTCCCACCCCGAGAACCTATGGGGGAACAGAAGAGGAAACAAAATAGGTCAGACATAAGTCTGGCGAGTCTAATTACTTTAAGCATATAAATAAGTAAAAACATCATGGTAGGCATATAAGATTGATAAGAGAGATACAACATATAAGGCAGGTATGACAAGGTACACAGGATAAATAGAATAGAATAAATAGCACTTCCCTAACACTTTTCTTTCTCTACACCAATACTAGTATAACCAAAACAAGATGATCCCAACAATTACAAGATGGTAGACTTAGGTGTACTTCTTGTGAGAGGTTTTACCCCATACAATATCAGATAGCCCAATAGAGTTAACGGGTGTTACCCCCCATGATAATAACGGGCTCCTAAATAGGTGAGACTAGATGTACCTTAATTACTACCCCAATCGATCGTCTCCCTAACCCGAAGATAGTCGTGCTGGCCCCACAGTAGGATGTATCACTTCCTAAAGTGGCAACCCCGTTATTTCCAAGATGCACAGCTATATATACTGATGTCACAGCGTCTTATCTTCCCGAGAAGGCGGATCCATGCATGCACATGAGCCCGATGGAATGCTCTGTCAAACACCTTTCTCCCAAGTGACCACTAATAACTAGCTCAGTAAGAGTGCCCTGACCCCGACCTAGTTCAGGGTTCTCCGTTAAATACCAATATAGGTTACTGACTGATACGGGTCCCACACAAAAGATGATACAAGCTTTCCCCTAGGCATGCATCCTTGCTACTAGGATTTCAACAGATTATGCCCACTAGTTTAACAAGATCGCATAACCTTAACTGGTTAAGTTTGTCGAGTTCATATGTATAACCCGTCCCCACATATTTAACAAGATTAACTTAACCCTCCCACTGATTCAAGAAAACTACTTAACCCTTACTCAAGTTAACAGGTTCATGCAATCCTTATGGATTCAAACAAGTTAAGTATTACAAGTTCATTACCATTCATTCATTCATTCATTTGTGGTTATAATGCGCTAGACCTCCCACATTAAGTCTACCACTTGTGGATGCTGGATATGCCGGTTGGGTCTGAGTAGACTTCTTCCACAAGTCAGACTTAACCTCGTGTCTTAGCACCGCAACACCTTTATGCACTTAGACCCCTTACATTATATTTACCACTTGTGTATGCTGGATATGCCGGGCAGTTTCGGGTGGGCTCCTACCACAAGTGTACTCTAACCTCATGTCTAAGCACGGTTACAGTTTCTAATTACTATTAATCTTGGTATATTCATTCTTTAACAATTATTCCTATTTCATTATAGGTTTTCATACCCCTCTCCCAAGTCATGTTCATCATGTACCATATGCCCCAAATTAAGATCTTTAATCACAATTTGGTTTATGCCCCAAATCCTTATTCATGTTTTCAATTCAAGTTATGCCCCAAATTTCCTAATACAAGTTATTCCCTAATTTTAATGTTTCCACTCGTTTCCAATTTCACGCGTTCACATATTTTAGCTGTATACCTAGGCTCGAATGTAGCCTGGGTATAAAATAAAAAGGCAAAGAAGAAGGGAAGAGAACAGAAATAGGCATAATAACAAGATAGACATATGATGGAAGAAATAGGCATAGCAACTGAATAAGCATATAGTGACAAAATTAGGCATAATGACAAGATAGGCATATAAGAACAGATCTAATGAACATGTGATAATAGAACTGATTAGACATAGTTTTAGATCCAAATTCATATGTATGTCAAGATTACATTTTAGGTGTTTTCATCTAAAAGCAACATAAACTCATAAAGAATGGATTTAAGAAAACTGAGAAAAGCATGTTGATGTTGAATCAGCGATCATTGAATACGTATGAATCGTCATTGCTGAAGAAAAAGCTAATTTAATATGAATTGGAGAAGCATCTCGTTATCGCCGTTGATTTAGATGAATAAAATAATGGGTATAGAGGCCTTTATATAACCATTAGCCGACGAACAAAGCTAGAAAAGCGTCCAGGTGCGCCCAAGGGGTCGACCCTGGGGTTGACACAGGGGTTGATACCCCTGTTGAGGGGTCGACCCTGGGGTTGACACAGGGGTTGATACCCCTGTTGAGGGGTCGACCCATTGGTCGACACCCTGAGGTCATGGGGTCGACCCCCAACGGGCCTATTTCTTGCGTCCTCCCGCCTCGTTTGAATTTCGAATTAAATTGAATTTCTGGATTAATTTGTTTATATATATTTCTCTAACGGGTATACAAACTTCTAACCTTAATAACTTCTTCATACAATGTCCGTTTTACACAAATCAATATCTATTTTGACCAGAATTCCGAGATAAATGCAAGGGCACAACCCATTTCACTTAATTCTGAATATTTATTTAAGTACTCCTTAATTTATTGTTAATAGTGTGTTTTAAAATACGGGGTGTTACAATTACTAATTGTAAATAAATTGAAATACAGCTTAATAAGTAAAACAATTACCAATAGTAAATAAATTGAAATACGCTTACATGGCTCTTGCTGGATTTCTGATCATGTCATGTATCAAATATTGTCCCATCCAAATTTACATGCTCGACGACATGCGTACGGGTAAACATGTCCATATACAACACAGGACCCTCCGCCTTAGCTTCTTGAAATTGGTTATTTTTTACAATTATATACGTTCAAAATTATATAGTAAAAAAATATTTACAATTCAAATTCAGTAAATTTACCAACTCCTGCTGATATACTGGAATGGCTTTGATCCTCCTAGATGGGTAACGAGATCTTTGTTTCTGTTTGCAGAGATTCTTTCTGACTTTGCCTGTAGATTCAAAATTACACACATTAGTTATCGATGAACTATTTTTCGATATTTAATAATCTATCAATCAAATATTTGAAAAAAATTAGTACTCTTACCTTCGCCTCTTCACTATTCCAAAATTTCAGCCAACCTTCACGTACATACGCCACCACCCAATTCGGTTTCTTTGATTATTTCTTCACTTCATAGATTACATTCTTATAGTTATTTCACATTTTACACATCCAGTAATCTTGTGCAAGTTGCATATCATCTGATTGGAAGTCCAGCTCAGTCTGTGTTTATCCAAAAACATTACCATGTAAACGATAAATAGTACAAAAGCGATAAAAAAATTGAAAATGAAAAAAATACTTATAAGCACATCCTACTAGATGCACTCTACTATGTGTGAAGGCATAGTGTCCCACTTCGGCCAACAATATGACATCCTACTCCAATATGTGGCTCTAGAAACATCCAACACAATCCGTGATGGCTGTAAATCTGAATCCTTAGGTTTTTTACATGATTCACAAAAGTACATATATTGTTAAAAAAAATTAAGACGTTGAATATAATTTATTTCTTACCCCTCATCTCTTGGTACTAGTGAAACGAAAGTCTGCAGTGATGATTGCGATGGACCAGTGCCATTGCCTCATGATGATTTGGATGAATTCCTACCCCTAGATTACATGTCTATACCCATGACATATAAACACAACAATTCAGAAGAGAATAATAGTATGATAATGAAAGATATTTCATACTTAAATGTCATAAACGATTTAAACTGCTACTTGAATTGGAATTGTATATACCTGATTCATATTGGGTCTCATGTTCCAACGATAAGCATATTACATTGCATTTTAATTAAAATTGTTAAATAATTGACAAATGGAAATATCGTAAAAGATGTAAACAATAGTAAAAATATTAGGTTTCATAGTTGCATCAATTCCATAACGTACCAAGAATTCAACATAGTTACATCAAATGGAAAAAAAATTGGTAACATAATTATCAAATTAACGCTATTCATTTTATATCAATTATCATCGTCTCTTGATGTAGATTCGGTCTCATTTCTTCTTTAATTTCCTCTATGCTATAAAACGCTTCCACCAGGAAATTTGATTCACCGATCAAAGGTCCAAAATATGTATGATCGTCTGTAATTATTATTTCGTTATTCTCAAGATCTGCTTGATAAGATTGTGCGTCTGGAAAATTCTTCCCATCGAAAGTAAATCTGGCCTTTGTTTTAAAAACTACTGACCAATCTACTTTATCTCTTTTTAGAGATAGGTAAGGAGCATAATAAACTTGCAATGCTTGATTGGCTAGCACAAAAGGATCATACTTGTAATAATGCATTGTGTGCTTTATTTTGATCAAATTAATATCCTTGTGCACATTAATTCCAGAACCTAGAACATTGTTAAACCAATTGCATCTAAATAGAAACACTTCCTCCGTGGGACGTGAAGATATGTCAGCTGCTAAATTTGTGTTAAAAATCCATAAAAATCATTTATGTGATTTTCTGGATCGTCGCTACCTTTAATGAATACACTTGTGTTATTGGTTGATTTTTCTACACCGTATTTTTTGGTGTTAAATTTGTATCCATTAACGAAATATATTGCATATGTCTTCACCACTCTTTTTGGTCTCATCGCAAGATGTTTCAACCTTCATCAACAATACAATTTTTTGGCTTGTAAACGTATTTTGAAAACCACTCAGAAGATTCTTCACGAAGATCTCCGTTCGAATGTTTACGTTCATAAATATGTATACATAAATAAAATATTACATTAGACTTTACACGCGCATGCATTATAAGAAATTAATAAAAACACAAATTATTATTTCAGATTACCTAATAGATGGTGCAACCTCGACACAATTTAGAAGAATATATTGCGTGCTACATGAAAATCTCTATCGTCTAGCCATATTTCTACGCATTTCCCAGAAAGCCGACCATGTTATCTAAAAATAGATAACATTATTGTTGTATATAACGGTGTTGTATACACAATTATATGATTTTTGTTTGATGATAACAACCAAATATATAAATGTGTTTGTTATTGTACTGTTCATTACAACACTGACTGTAATATAATATTTATATTTAAATAGAATACGACTGTATACACATTCATATATTTATACAGTATTTTATTTAAATTGAATATTCTATTTCAACTTTCAAACAATACAATCTTTTATAACTCCACTATTTGAATACATCACTGATATACATTCACAGAACATTGTACTTGTAAATAAACAGAATTTAATAGACAAGTTTATTTGAACACAATAAAATAATATTTTATTTCGATCAAACTGGTTTATTACAATATTCAGTACAATTCACATATTCATACACTGCTCTTCACTACAACTCACACACTCAGTTACAGTCACACAGTCACTCATATACACTGTCTCTCTGGTCTTCAGTTTCATTGTCTTCTGTCTTCTATAAGCTTCACAGTCAGTCCAGTCTTCATACCTGTCATATATAGAAACACACACACAGTACACTGCAATAGAAGTGAAATAGAATACATGCAAATATAATTTTTATTTTTGAAAAATTATTTGCCTCAGCATTTCGGTGTGTTTCTCATCATTTTTCTGACTCGATCTGATTTGATCAGCCTCGACATAATCACACTAGTTTGCTGATTTTTGATCAGCCTCAACATAGTGTGACTAGTCTGCTAATATACATATAAACACAAATGTCAAAATCAACACAAGACAGGTCAAAGGAGAAATGGAAATCAAATATGCATATAAAATCAGCAAAGAGGCAAAATATAAATGATAGTGCAAAAAAAAAAAAAAATCATTTCAGCAAGTACAAGAATTCAACAACACAGCATGACATGCGTGTACATGAGTGATAAATGGTCAAGGCAATACAAGGAGTGATTCAGCATGGTGCCAATACAAAAAGAAAGGTAGCCAAGCAAAAGTCAAAGTGAACAGCAAGGTCACAAGAGCCAAGGAGGTGTGCAAGTGGTGTTAACTACACAGCTATACAAAATGGTGCAAGAGTACATAGTTCATGTATGATAATGCACAAAGCAAGTCAAAGTTCACACAGCAAATATATCAATGCAAAATGGCCGAGAACAACAATAATCGTCAAGCTAAACCAACATAGAACAGCAAGAATGCATGGTCAAGATGGTGATGATCCACTCAAGCTAAGCCTAAAAGCACAAGTGTAACATGTATGTGTTGAGTATGGTGCAGCATGGATGAGTCAGCAAGCATGGCAGTTTGACAGTCAACACAAATGAAACTGCAAATTGATTTTAGTTTGCAAAACATATACAACAAAGTAATGAAGATAGTGAGCTCAAGATGAAAAAGTTCAAGCCAACATAAAAGTGGTGCAATACATCAGGTTAATGTGAACAGTAGGACTGTGTCATATGCACTGGCAAGTTAGGCACACACATATATGTATACAAGATTGTATACATATATGTATGGCTCTCATCAAAAGTCAAGGCCAGTGTACATATATAAGCATGAATGTGGATCAACAAGACAGAATTACTCAAATTCAAGTACAAGTACAACAGGATCAAAACAGACCAATTGATTTTCAAAAGTAATGCAATTCAGGTGACTACAGCATGGCATTTACAGTTTAGCAAGGTTCGAGCAAATGCACAAAGAAGTTTGCATGCAAAAAGTGAAATAATTCTTGGCAAGTGTATAATTTCATTTCCAGAAATTCAATTTGGTGGTTTTATGGCAAGTTTTCAATCAGGGAAAATCTCGATATCAAGTGTGGAAAGGAATCTGAGTGAAAAATCAAGAAAGTCATTCAAGACTGTTTTTTTTTAATCAAGGCAAACAATCAATACCATATTGCTATTTTCTAGCAAATGGATTTTGGGAAATATTTCAGCAAATCATTCCAGTTTTGCAATGGTTCAAGGCAGAGCAAATATCACGCAAGGACAAATTAATATTTCCAGAATTCATCAAGACAATCAAGGCAGAATAGTTCAAATTAAATCGAGGGCCTCTATACATATCCAAATTTATTCAAAGCCGTATGGAATGATAAATGGCCAGGAAATCATTTTAATAATTTCCAGAAATCAGATTGTGTTAAAAGGGGAAAATGAACTATTTCCAGTTTGCAAAAAATCAAGTTTAGGCAAGAAATTATCTTGGCAATTTCCAAAATCATTTATGGGACAAGAGCACATCAAGTTCAACAAGGAATTAACTAATTAATCAGTGCAAATATACTACGCAAGGGAAAATCACAAGGAGGCAACAAATTTCAGGAAATCTCGCAAATCAAAAGGGGAAACACGCAAATCATCTCAAGCCGAGTCATTCACGTGAAATCATAGGTTATTAAGGTTTTATTTTACCCTATATTACATGCACTTCATCACTGGCAAATTGATTGAGCATCCAAGAAATAAAAAAACAAAACCACAATCAACTCGAGAGTAAAGAAGGATTCAAATCAAAATTACTTACAACAGTGTCGATCGCAGGGACCCCAAATCTATCTTGAAGCTAGCAGCAAGGATTGGAAGCACAGAAGAATCAAATCATCGATTGATCGAGCAAGATTTTGGGGATCTCAGAAAACCCTAGTTTTCGTTTCATAGAGGCCGCCATTTTTTTTTAGAACAAAGAGATCGGACTGAAATAAGAAAGAATGGGTGCAACAATTTCTTACGGGTCGGCCAATGCTTTAATTGAAAAGGGGATGACCCATTTAAATTCAATCTCTTTTATTCATTTTTTAAATTAGGGTTTCTCCTTGTTTTAATTTTCTATTTGTACTATTGTCTTTTATTTTGAGTTGTAAAATCGTCAAACCAGTTTTCTAGAGTCTGTAAAATCTAGGGGATCCAGTCAGGGAGTTGACTGACAGTTGATAGAGTCTGTAAAATCTGGGTTACGAGTTATAGGGTTTGTAATTCGGGAAATCTGATCGAGTGAATATCAATCAGTCTAGGTTTTTGAGCGTAAGGTTAGGACAGGAGCAGGCGCTGCGAGTGCACATGGTCTTGTATGCGGGATCTGTTTATAACACCTAGTAGAAACCTTAGGAATGCAGCAGTAGGCAGGGTTTTGCCGAAGCTGGGTATATCTGTGTGTGATTTATTTTCTGCACTTTTATTTCTGCTGCATTCTGTGATCTGTTTATTATTTTAATATCCTGTCAGTTTTTCAATTCAGTTTAAAAACTGTGATAAACCCTATTCACCCCCCATCTAGGGTTAATCTAGATCCCACATTTGGTATCAGAGCCAGGTATTCGGTTAACTCTAGAGCAATGGTGATTCCTAGTTATCAGTCCATAGAGAGTCAGTCCAGTCACATTCCAAATATTTTTGATGGTACAGATTTTTTAAACTGGAAATCCAAAATGGAATTTTATTTAAAATCTGTTAATATTAAATATTGGAATGTTGTTATCCATGGATTTGATAGTGTAGATATTACTTTCAATACCCGTGCTATGAAAATTATATTTGATTATCTTAGTACTGAACAGTTTAATCTTATCTGCCATTGTTTATCTGCACAGGAAATCTGGGATACTCTCAATACGAAGTATGGAAAATCTGACAACAGCTCAAAACCCCAGAATGTCAACTCAGATTCAGAATTCTGTTTAATAGGATTTACAAATGAAAATTCAGAAGGATCGGATGATGGAGAATCAACGGATGCTGAAGTCGAAAATTTCTCATACGAAGATTTGGTTTATATGTGTGTTGATTTAACTAAATCTGTTGATAAACTCAAATCTAAAAACAAATCTCTAAAATCTAGGAATTCTGAGTTGACCAGCAAAATTGATGATTTGGAATCACAGCTTGAATATTTTAAAAATTCTTCAAATTCTGATTGCAAAAATTGTTTGAAATTGGAAACCAATCTTGTTCATCTCAATAAAATTATTCAAAAGTTTGAAAATGAAATTCTGATCTTAAAAAACAACAAGATTGAGTTATCAAGTTTGAACAATCATCTGCAAAAGGAATTTGAAATTTTTAAAACTAATATTCATTCCAAACTTGAAATTGCTGAAAAGGAAAATTTGTTAAAATCGAATTCGATTTTGAAAGAACTTGAAAACGAGATTGAAAATTTCAAGAAATTTGAGTCTGAAAGTCGAAAACATTTTGAGTTTGAAATTGCTGAATCCCAAACCAAAATTAAATCACTTGAATCTGAAAATTTGGTTTTGAAACAATATGATGCTGAAAGGAAGATCATTGATAACCGCTGTTTAGACTTAATAAAAGAGAATGGTGATCTTAAATTCAAAATTCAACGACTAGAGTCAACTTTGACCAAATTTTCTAATAGTGAAAAGTCGTTGAATATGTTGTAGCAAAACCAAAATTCTATTGGAAATAAACATGGTCTTGGATTGGGGAAAACAAATGTTTTTGAAAATCGCAATTCAAATGTTTTTAAAAATCCTCTAAACTGCTTTGAAAAGAATGGACTTGAAAATCTGAACTTTGAAAATTCCAAAGGATTTTTGAAACAAAAACAAAATGAAAAATTATTTTATAATAAACCATTTAAACATATCTGGATCCCAAAAGGAAATAAAACGAATTCAGTTAACTTCAAACAGATCTGGGTTCCTAAGGGTACAAAGGTTAATTCCGATGGTTTGTTATATAAACAAGTCTAGGTACCAAAATATGTGAATAAAACTGTGAGTGGTTTTACAAACTTTGTTAGACCACTCGATTCTATAAACTGTTAGTGTAAAGGCCCGCAAATCCGTGCTATCTGAGTTGACTAAAAACACCACACGTCCAACCCAAATTGCACAGAAATACGAATCATTTTTAGAAAGAAGTTAGAGGATGAGAAAATAGAAAGAAAGAAATATTAGAATAGAAGAAAAACGAAGATCACAAACTCACAGCGGAACGAATAAAATATATTATATAACATAACTTTTGAAATACAAATCCGTAACTTTATATACATACCATCATCAGAGCACAACAGTCATTTCTGGGACAGTTATAAACACCTGTTTCCAGATACAACATAGTACATAGCGGAAATACGATAATCTACAGCTAACCGGTGAAGCCTCCTGCTTCCAGCTCCTCCAATTGAATCTGTGAAATCCCGACTACCTGACTGCCCGTACAAATTTGGGCACCCAAGAGTTTAGGGAAAACAAAACAAAATAAACTCTGGGTCAGTCATGGGACTGGTGTGAGTAAACTCCAACCACTTGTTTAACTTTCAAAACCCTTTTCGAAAGAAAAGATAATAGTAAGACCAGCCCACACATAAACATGGACGGTTTTTACCTTACTATAACCCAAAACACTTTGATACAAAAATCCAGTGATATTATAATAATGTTTACAACAAGTAAATAACCAAATAGCAGAACGCTTGCATCTCACGCTCCACATACATAGTATAAAATCAAAAACCGCATGGCGCTTATTGGAGATTGGATTTCCAACGTGACAAGGTATGGAACCACCTTCCGCTAGTGTATCTCTAGAGAGGAATACATTGGGTTCAACAAGAACATCTTGTAACCCGGCCCACACATGACCGACCACTCATTTCGCTTGAGTGTATCGAATGTATATCACCAACGGTTGGGATCAGCAACCGTCTCCCGACTGGGACAGCATCGAATAGAATAAGAAATTAAATGAACCTCTAGATAGGTGATTATACATCCTAATGGGTGCGACCCACATAGCCATGCTGCCTGCCCGATTTTTGTCCTTTCCCGGTTGTTGAGGCCTGAGGCTACGAATACTTACCATTCATTGATAGCACAATCACTTTGAATGCCACATTGTCAGATCCGTTAATCACTAGTTGAATTTTCACAAATATTCTGGATGTTATGCTAAGGGAATAAATCCGTTGCAACCATATATATTTATACAGACCAACCCATTTGATCATGGAAATACTTTGTCAGACATTCATCCATTTACCTTCGTTCTGGGATTGAACGAAACCGAAGGCACTATTTCTATTTAATAGAAAGAGTCCTTGCACTTTACTCCGTCTTCAATATATTCAGCATACTTGGTTCGCAACGCTAATGCCGATACGGAGTGGTTCTTCGAATAATAATCCAACCGGTCTCTCCATATTGACAATGATGGTCAAAAACTTCGATAGTCTGTGATTTAACTATCGAATAAAAACAATTGTTCATCCAAACATATCAACAAATCACTGGGCTCTTTAATTAATTATTCAATAATTAAATCACTTTTCCATTTCCCTATCAATATTTGTTCAACAAATATTTTCAATAATCACCTTGGCCTCTTATGCCAATTGGAAAACGTTTCCAAATATAAACTTCCTTTATTTTCTATATATTAGAAAATATCTCTATTTGCAATTGAAAAAAAAATTCAATCACATATCTATCCCGACTATTTTAATTATACTCAGGAAATATTTACTTTTATATTTCCAAAATTCCATCACTTGAGTTAAAACGAATGTTGTATACAACATCGTTACAAACAACCCAAAATATTTTATTCGACTAACTCTTTCCACACACTTCTCTTCGAGACTGGATCTTGCTATTTATCCATTAAAAATGAAATCAATCAAGTTGGGGTAAAATTACCTCTCAGACCTTAACTGAAAACATCCTCAACTTCAAAACGGCAAAACCACTAACCTCGAATAGACACAATATAAAACCCAATTATTCATTTTTAAAATATGTACATATGTTCGCTTTCTATTTCCACTTTATAGATTTCCCTTTTTGTTTACAAAAATTCTATTTTGATTCCGCTTCCTTATCGAATTCACATATAATGATACATTGATTTATAACTATCAAATTATCTTAAAAATATTCTAACTCCTTAAATTCCCGGAAAAATTCGCCATAACCTCCCCTGCACTGGGAGCATCGGGAAATTTCAAATAGCTTTCCCGGTCCTTCTTATCTCAAAAAGAAAAAGAAAAAACCAAGTGGCTTGCCGATACGGCGCATAAAAACCCATATGTGAATTAAATACGTACCTTTTTGTCGAGCATTCTATATATATATCTTCTATACTTCATACACTTTATTCCAAACCTGTTTAACATATATCCAACCATTTTCAATTCATTTCAACTTGATCTAATCGTTTTAACTCAATTTGTTAATTCATTTGTTAATTAGCACCTTTGCCTATTTCACTTCCATAATTAAATATAGCATGTTCAAATATGTTATCTTGCTTATAAATTAATTTCATTTTTGTTTCCAACTCAAATCCCATATTCGATTTCAAATATATATTCACCCGTTCAGTTTACTTTACCAAAATCCAAATTCGATTCAAAATCTCTTTTAATCAAATATACCCCAGGCTAGTTATTTCTATTCAGTAGTTAAAATTCTGATTTTTGTTTCAAAATCATTTCACTTACTTCACTGGAGTTCATATTTATTTTATATCTCCAGTCTGGATTTTTTAATGGAAATTCAGATTTCTATTTATAAAAATCCTTTTATTTATTTGAATAAACCGTTACGATTTTAAAGTGGTATTGGCGCTGTTTTTCTGAAAATTTGATTTTTGACATAACTCAAAATCTATATGACGAAATTCAGATTTTTCTCTTCCATTAGAAAACTATTATCTAGTCGGTCCTGACGTTTCTTATTTCAAAGAATTCTGACTTCAATTGAGTTCTATATACTCGATTGAAGTTCGAGTCGCCAATTTACAAACTACCGCGCCGCGGCGAGTTCGCTATATATATATATATATACTTTTAAAACTTTGTTTTTTAAAATAAATTCAACTCTATTTTTGATATATATTTTAATATATATCAAATCCATTTTCCTTTTCAATCCAAAATAATATTTTCGATTTTCTATATTCAAATCCCATTTTCATTTCTATTTGAATTTTAAATATTCAAATTTCCAATTTAAATTTCTATTTGAATTCTATATTTAAAATTCATTTCAACTCTATTTGAATTCTATACTCAAGTACCATTTGAATTTCTATATTTAAACCTCTTATTCAAATTCTATTTGAATTCTTTTATCCAAATTCTATATTCAGATTTCATATGAACTTTCTTTATTCAAATCTATTTGAATTCCCTTGAATTCAAATTCTATTTCAATTCCTTTGACTTCAAATCTATTTCAATTCCTTTGAATTCAAATCCCATATTTAAATTCTTTTTTTGAATTTCTATAGTCAAATTCTCTTTCAATTATATTTGAATTCAAATTTCATTGCAATTCTATTTTTGAAATTCTATTTTCAAAGTCTATTTCAAATTCTCTTTTGAAATTCTATTTTGAAATTCTATTTTGAAAATCTATTTCAAATTCTATTTGGAAATTCTATTTCAAATTCTCTATATTCAAACTCCATTTGAAAGTTCTATATTCAAATTTTATATTTAAAATTTCTTCCTTCAAATTCCATTTCACTTTTCTATATTCAAATTCTATGTTTGAATTCCCTTCATATTTTCTCTATTCCATATTTGAATTCCCATTGAATTTCTATATTTCAAATCTATTTGCATTTCAAATATTTGATTCCATTTGAATTTTCATATTCAAATCTCTATTTGAATTTTCTTTATTTGAATTCCTATGGATTCAAACTCTATTTTAATTTCTTTGAATTCAAATTCTATATTTCATTCTAATTTCGTCTATTCAAATTCTATTTGAACATCTATTTGAATTTCTAATATTCAATCTCCTTTTTCCTTTTATTTAAAATTCAAATATTTAAACTCCTTTTCTAATTCTACTATTCAAATGTTATACTCAAATTTCATTTGAGATATATATTTAAAAATTTCATTTCAAATCCTATTTTGAAATTTCATTTCAAATTCCAATTTCACACTTGTATTTCTATTTCTGAATTATCAAATGATAATTCTTTTCACTTCATTTATAACTTCGTTATAAAACAACTATTTATAAACTTCGTTTATGAAGAAACTACTTGTTTTATTTTTCAAAAACAAGTTTATATTTTTATTTCCATTTAAAATTCAAATTCTATTTAAAAATAGAATTTTTCCTTTTTAAATCTCAAATATCCTTCCACGATATTTTAAATAAATTAACACTTGGCCCAGTGATATTTAAAAAAATCAAATCACCCAATTTTCAATCATTTGATTTTTAACACGTCATATATGAAAAATATATATGGAATCAAACAAACAACAAACAAACAGATAATATATTTTTGAGGAATCCAGTTGGATTCCTCCAACCTGTTTTCCTGCATCCACAGATGTCAGCACATAAATAATACCCATTCTGCTTCATGGCAGAATATCGTGGTATAGAAGGTCATCCACTATCATAGCGTGGGGCGTATAGGGTAATCATCCGCTATGAAACTGCGGGCATCCGCTAATGAGACTGGGGGAATCCAACCAATCAATCAACCCATATATATAATAGCCTAAATAACTAATATATATAAAACAAGCAGAAAAATCCAAACAAGCAACAACAATTATTTTTACGAAGTAAAAATAATTATAAATAAAAGGTGAGTGAGATTTACTCACCAGGGTGTCTATTTACGCTGAATACCCGATGAAGACTATTATGTAGATTGTACAGTGGTTCCTCCATTTCACTGTTTTTCAATGTAAAACAATAAAATTTCAATTACCGAAGTATACTAATTTAATTAACTTCTCAGATGTAAACAAACTTCGAATTTAACCTTAACCTTTCTCGAACGATTAGTCTACACATTTTATTTCTTTATTAACTAATTTCCTTTATAACCACTAATTATATCAACTAATTTATTTTAATCAAATACCAATTATATAAAATAATTTCCATGTATTAAATTAAAATCATTTTACAGTAGTAAAATGCCTAAGTTAATTTCCTATCTGGAAATAAATTTCGTACCTATATCACTTGAATTAAGTAATTGAATTACACCTTACTAAGCCTAAAATTTCTTGACTGAAATAAATAAATAACTAAATTAAGATAATTACCTTAATAACCAAATTAAATCCATTTATCATTCTCGGTCCTTCACCAAAATGTTGAACTCGATGTTCCTCCCCTCATTCATGATTTCAAACCCCAACAATTTCATTTCCTGTTACAGGCATCGAACCCTTGGTTTGAATTTTCCTTCGATCCTCTCAACACCATAAACAGCTCGTTCATCCCAGCCTCATACTATCAACCTCGAAGTTGAACTCATGATTCACAGCTTCAGCAAACCCTACAGGACACAATGTCCATTCGAACTAAATCCACCTGGTATAGATAAATCCGTCGCAACCCTATACTTGTTCAACAGCTCCTCCCAATCCAGACCACCGCATCTCGACTCAGTCTCTTACTTCACGCACTACCAAGTATCCATCGAATCAACTCCAACGTCGATGATTTAGAGGCACGACAGTGTAACTTCACTGCTTCGTTTGAACATAAATCCATCGCGTCGACCCTAAACCCCCAAATCACCATCGCACTCAAGTTTGAACCCTCGACTCGTCTGAATCGCTTCATCAACGCAGAACAAACTCACGACCGAACCCCATCCTTGTAACCTAATTCGAGAGTGTCTTGCCGTCAGCTTTGAGGAGCTTCACGGTTTCGATTTCCGGTTTCATAAATGGAGGAAATCGATTTGGTTTATGAGGATGAGGGAAAACCCCGAGAGAAATGGATTGAATGCGTGTTTCTGTGATGAAGACTTGGTCTGTTTATATAACCACGAGAGGGGAGACAGATCGTACCAAGCCATTTCGATTCCTGCTTTGCTTTGTAGCGAAGCTGGGGAGCAAGAAATACAGCTCGAGGAAGACAACAGATATGTGATTTTACAAATCATAGATAGGTCCGTAATGTATACAAATTGAGGTCTGCGATGAAGAAGGATATAGGTCGGCTAAAGTTGATCTGTATTAAATTTTGATTTGATTTTAATTAATACATTCTACAAAAATATCTCATGGTCCTTTACTCAAAATTCTGAACCGTTATTTAATCGTAATGACTGATGTTCACAATGTTATTCACTATTCTGAATTCAACGAAATATATTATACAATTTAATTTGAACGTATATTTAAAATAGCCATATTAAATCATTTTAAATTCAAAACAAATAAATTCTTCAACAATGAATTTCTATTATCATCGTTCATATTTAAATAGTATATATATTGATCATCTGAACTGTTTCGATTCAGTTTTATCTTCGAATTGAATTATTTCAAACTTCTCGTATTTCGATAATTATCAAAATAAATCGTATTTCGATTATTTAATCGATAACCCAATAAAATACCATTTATATTATGAATTCAATATTTAAAACCATACTAAATATTTAAAATAAACTGTTCAAAAACCTGGGTCGTTACATTCTTCCCCCCTTAAAATAATTTCGTCCTCGAAATTGCTAAGGTAGGAAAATGGTACAAATCTATTACTTTTCAAAAATTCACCTATGTTGAAACTCAACTCCTCATATTTGAACAAATTAACTCCAACCAAAACTTTTGGCCTTCACACATTTGATTGGAATGATCTACGATCAATCCATTTATATCCAATCTATATTCCATTAAACCTATTCAAATTGATTCTAGTTAATTGATTCACTTCAATCCATTTAACTAGCTTAAGTTAAATTTCAATTCCAGAATTCAAATCCCAGGGTTTTCATTTCAAATCCTTTTGAAATCACTTAAACATGTACATATATTTATAATCTTTTCAAATTCAAAATATTTGAATTTTTCATTTAAACTTGTTGTCTTTCAAACAAATTCCCATCAAAAATTTTCTAAGGTAGCAATCCATCACTTAGAAACTCGAAAATGAACACTGATGATGTCGCGACCATCATCAGAATTATTTCCCAGCCACCGAAGTGAGTTCAGTGCTTAACAATTTCAAAATCCATTTAAAATCCTTTTAAAACAAAGCTATATTGTTCTAATATACTTCCAAAAATATTTCAAACTTCCCAGGATTTAATTTTCAAATTCTGGTTTGAATTCAATTTCAATTCATTTCATTTGTATATGTTATTCATATACAAGTTTTATTTTGGTTATATATAACCATTCCAATTTTTATAATCAAATTTGATTATAACGATAACAATCAACCCATCCAATAATTTCAGAAAATTATTAATTTTATATCAAAATAGAATTTTGGGTAAAATTATTTCATCTACCCATTTTAAAACTATATCGTGGTCAATCTTCTGTTCAAGTATTTACAGACTCTTATCGATGTCGTGGCGTCCCACGATTCGACCAGAATTCATAAACCACTCTACAGACTAGCCAACACAATATAAAACAACTTTTATATCAATTTACAAATACGCTCTCTCGTATATATACGCTCAACTCATTCTAGGGTACTACTGACCCTATCTCTAATGAGTATATTCCAACAAGCCTAGGTATTCGCTAAACCTAAGCTCTGATACCAACTGTAAAGGCAAATCTGTGCTATCTGAGTTGACTAAAAACACCACACGTCCAACCCAAATTGCACAGAAATACGAATCATTTTTAGAAAGAAGTTAGAGGATGAGAAAATAGAAAGAAAGAAATATTAGAATAGAAGAAAAACGAAGATCACAAACTCACAGCGGAACGAATAAAATATATTATATAACATAACTTTTGAAATACAAATCCGTAACTTTATATACATACCATCATCAGAGCACAACAGTCATTTCTGGGACAGTTATAAACACCTGTTTCCAGATACAACATAGTACATAGCGGAAATACGATAATCTACAGCTAACCGGTGAAGCCTCCTGCTTCCAGCTCCTCCAATTGAATCTGTGAAATCCCGACTACCTGACTGCCCGTACAAATTTGGGCACCCAAGAGTTTAGGGAAAACAAAACAAAATAAACTCTGGGTCAGTCATGGGACTGGTGTGAGTAAACTCCAACCACTTGTTTAACTTTCAAAACCCTTTTCGAAAGAAAAGATAATAGTAAGACCAGCCCACACATAAACATGGACGGTTTTTACCTTACTATAACCCAAAACACTTTGATACAAAAATCCAGTGATATTATAATAATGTTTACAACAAGTAAATAACCAAATAGCAGAACGCTTGCATCTCACGCTCCACATACATAGTATAAAATCAAAAATCGCATGGCGCTTATTGGAGATTGGATTTCCAACATGACAAGGTATGGAACCACCTTCCGCTAGTGTATCTCTAGAGAGGAATACATTGGGTTCAACAAGAACATCTTGTAACCCGGCCCACACTTGACCGACCACTCATTTCGCTTGAGTGTATCGAATGTATATCACCAACGGTTGGGATCAGCAACCGTCTCCCGACTGGGACAGCATCGAATAGAATAAGAAATTAAATGAACCTCTAGATAGGTGATTATACATCCTAATGAGTGCGACCCACATAGCCATGCTACCTGCCCGATTTTTGTCCTTTCCCGGTTGTTGAGGCCTGAGGCTACGAATACTTACCATTCATTGATAGCACAATCACTTTGAATGCCACATTGTCAGATCCGTTAATCACTAGTTGAGGTTGCACAAATATTCTGGATGTTATGCTAAGGGAATAAATCCGTTGCAACCATATATATTTATACAGACCAACCCATTTGATCATGGAAATACTTTGTCAGACATTCATCCATTTACCTTCGTTCTGGGATTGAACGAAACCGAAGGCACTATTTCTATTTAATAGAAAGAGTCCTTGCACTTTACTCCGTCTTCAATATATTCAGCATACTTGGTTCGCAACGCTAATGCCGATACGGAGTGATTCTTCGGATAATAATCCAACCGGTCTCTCCATATTGACAACGATGGTCAAAAACTTCGATAGTCTGTGATTTAACTATCGAATAAAAACAAGTGTTCATCCAAACATATCAACAAATCACTGGGCTCTTTAATTAATTATTCATTAATTAAATCACTTTTCCATTTCCCTATCAATATTTGTTCAACAAATATTTTCAATAATCACCTTGGCCTCTTATGCCAATTGGAAAATGTTTCCAAATATAAACTTCCTTTATTTTCTATATATTAGAAAATATCTCTATTTGCAATTGAAAAACAATTTCAATCACTTATCTATCCCGACTATTTTAATTATACTCAGGAAATATTTACTTTTATATTTCCAAAATTCCATCACTTGAGTTAAAACGAATGTTGTATACAACATCGTTACAAACAACCCAAAATATTTTATTCGACTAACTCTTTCCACACACTTCTCTTCGAGACTGGATCTTGCTATTTATCCATTAAAAATGAAATCAATCAAGTTGGGGTAAAATTACCTCTCAGACCTTAACTGAAAACATCCTCAACTTCAAAACGGCAAAACCACTAACCTCGAATAAACACAATATAAAACCCAATTATTCATTTTTAAAATATGTACATATGTTCGATTTATATTTCCACTTTATAGATTTCCCTTTTTGTTTACAAAAATTCTATTTTGATTCCGCTTCCTTATCGAATTCTACATATAACGATACATTGATTTATAACTATCAAATTATCTTAAAAATATTCTAACTCCTTAAATTCCCGGAAAAATTCGCCATAACCTCCCCTGCACCGGGAGCATCGGGAAATTTCAAATAGCTTTCCCGGTTCTTCTTATCTCAAAAAGAAAAAGAAAAAACCAAGTGGCTTGCCGATACGGCGCATAAAAACCCATACGTGAATTAAATACGTACCTTTTTGTCGAGCATTCTATATATATATCTTCTATACTTCATACACTTTATTCCAAACCTGTTTAACATATATCCAACCATTTTCAATTCATTTCAACTTGATCTAATCGTTTTAACTCAATTTGTTAATTCATTTGTTAATTAGCACCTTTGCCTATTTCACTTCCATAATTGAATATAGCATGTTCAAATATGTTATCTTGCTTATAAATTAATTTCGTTTTTGTTTCCAACTCAAATCCCATATTCGATTTCAAATATATATTCACCCGTTCAGTTTACTTTACCAAAATCCAAATTCGATTCAAAATCTCTTTTAATCAAATATACCCCAGGCTAGTTATTTCTATTCAGTAGTTAAAAATCTGATTTTTGTTTCAAAATCATTTCACTTACTTCACTGGAGTTCATATTTATTTTATATCTCCAGTCTGGATTTTTTAATGGAAATTCGGATTTTTATTTATAAAAATCCTTTTATTTATTTGAATAAACCGTTACGATTTTAAAGTGGTTTTGGCGCTGTTTTTCTGAAAATTTGATTTTTGACATAACTCAAAATCTATACGACGAAATTCAGATTTTTCTCTTCCATTAGAAAACTATTATCTAGTCGGTCCTGACGTTTCTTGTTTCAAAGAATTCTGACTTCAATTGAGTTCTATATACTCGATTGAAGTTCGAGTCGCCAATTTATGAACTACCGCGCCGTGGCGAGTTCGCTATATATATGTATATATATACTTTTAAAACTTTGTTTTTTAAAATAAATTCAACTCTATTTTTGATATATATTTTAATATATATCAAATCCATTTTCCTTTTCAATCCAAAATAATATTTTCGATTTTCTATATTCAAATCCCATTTTCATTTCTATTTGAATTTTAAATATTCAAATTTCCAATTTAAATTTCTATTTGAATTCTATATTTAAAATTCATTTCAACTCTATTTGAATTCTATACTCAAGTACCATTTGAATTTCTATATTCAAAATTTCTATATTCAAACCTCTTATTCAAATTCCGTTTGAATTCTTTTATCCAAATTCTATATTCAGATTTCATATGAACTTTCTTTATTCAAATCTATTTGAATTCCCTTGAATTCAAATTGTATTTCAATTCCTTTGACTTCAAATCTATTTCAATTCCTTTGAATTCAAATCCCATATTTAAATTCTTTTTTTGAATTTCTATAGTCAAATTCTCTTTCAATTATATTTGAATTCAAATTTCATTGCAATTCTATTTTTGAAATTCTATTTTCAAAGTCTATTTCAAATTCTCTTTTGAAATTCTATTTCAAATTCTATTTGGAAATTCTATTTCAAATTCTCTATATTCAAACTCCATTTGAAAGTTCTATATTCAAATTTTATATTTAAAATTTCTTCCTTCAAATTCCATTTCACTTTTCTGTATTCAAATTCCATGTTTGAATTCCCTTCATATTTTCTCTATTCCATATTTGAATTCCCATTGAATTTCTATATTTCAAATCTATTTGCATTTCAAATATTCGATTCCATTTGAATTTTCATATTCAAATCTCTATTTGAATTTTCTTTATTTGAATTCCTATGGATTCAAACTCTATTTTAATTTCTTTGAATTCAAATTCTATATTTCATTCTAATTTCGTCTATTCAAATTCTGTTTGAACATCTATTTGAATTTCTAATATTCAATCTCCTTTTTCCTTTTATTTAAAATTCAAATATTTAAACTCCTTTTCTAATTCTACTATTCAAATGTTATACTCAAATTTCATTTGAGATATATATTTAAAAATTTCATTTCAAATCCTATTTTGAAATTTCATTTCAAATTCCAATTTCACACTTGTATTTCTATTTCTGAATTATCAAATGATAATTCTTTTCACTTCATTTATAACTTCGTTATAAAACAACTATTTATAAACTTTGTTTATAAAGAAACTACTTGTTTTATTTTTTAAAAACAAGTTTATATTTTTATTTCCATTTAAAATTCAAATTCTATTTAAAAATAGAATTTTTCCTTTTTAAATCTCAAATATCCTTCCACGATATTTTAAATAAATTAACACTTGGCCCAGTGATATTTAAAAAAATCAAATCACCCAATTTTCAATCATTTGATTTTTAACACGTCATATATGAAAAATATATATGGAATCAAACAAACAACAAACAAACAGATAATATATTTTTGAGGAATCCAGTTGGATTCCTCCAACCTGTTTTCCTGCATCCACAGATGTTAGTACATAAATAATACCCATTCTACTTCGTGGCAGAATATTGTGGTATAGAAGGTCATCCACTATCATAGCGTGGGGCGTATAGGGTAATCATCCGCTATGAAACTGCGGGCATCCGCTAATGAGACTGGGGGAATCCAACCAATCAATCAACCCATATATATAATAGCCTAAATAACTAATATATATAAAACAAGCAGAAAAATCCAAACAAGCAACAACAATTATTTTTACGAAGTAAAAATAATTATAAATAAAAGGTGAGTGAGATTTACTCACCAGGGTGTCTATTTATGCTGAATACCCGATGAAGACTATTATGTAGATTGTACAGTGGTTCCTCCATTTCACTGTTTTTCAATGTAAAACAATAAAATTTCAATTACCGAAGTATACTAATTTAATTAACTTCTCAGATGTAAACAAACTTCGAATTTAACCTTAACCTTTCTCGAACGATTAGTCTACACATTTTATTTCTTTATTAACTAATTTCCTTTATAACCACTAATTATATCAACTAATTTATTTTAATCAAATACCAATTATATAAAATAATTTCCATGTATTAAATTAAAATCATTTTACAGTAGTAAAATGCCTAAGTTAATTTCCTATCTGGAAATAAATTTCGTACCTATATCACTTGAATTAAGTAATTGAATTACACCTTACTAAGCCTAAAATTTCTTGACTGAAATAAATAAATAACTAAATCAAGATAATTACCTTAATAACCAAATTAAATCCATTTATCATTCTCGATCCTTCACCAAAATGTTGAACTCGATGTTCCTCCCCTCATTCACGATTTCAAACCCCAACAATTTCATTTCCTGTTACAGGCATCGAACCCTTGGTTCGAATTTTCCTTCGATCCTCTCAACACCATAAACAGCTCGTTCATCCCAGCCTCATACTATCAACCTCGAAGTTGAACTCATGATTCACAGCTTCAGCAAACCCTACAGGACACAATGTCCATTCGAACTAAATCCACCTGGTATAGATAAATCCGTCGCAACCCTATACTTGTTCAACAGCTCCTCCCAATCCAGACCACCGCATCTCGACTCAGTCTCTTACTTCACGCACTACCAAGTAACCATCGAATCAACTCCAACGTCGATGATTTAGAGGCACGACAGTGTAACTTCACTGCTTCGTTTGAACGGAAATCCATCGCGTCGACCCTAAACCCCCAAATCACCATCGCACTCAAGTTTGAACCCTCGACTCGTCTGAATCGCTTCATCAACGCAGAACAAACTCACGACCGAACCCCATCCTTGTACCCTAATTCGAGAGTGTCTTGCCATCGGCTTTGAGGAGCTTCGCGGTTTCGATTTCCGGTTTCATAAATGGAGGAAATCGATTTGGTTTATGAGGATGAGGGAAAACCCCGAGAGAAATGGATTGAATGCGTGTTTCTGTGATGAAGACTTGGTCTGTTTATATAACCACGAGAGGGGAGACAGATCGTACCAAGCCATTTCGATTCCTGCTTTGCTTTGTAGCGAAGCTGGGGAGCAAGAAATACAGCTCGAGGAAGACAACAGATATGTGATTTTACAAATCATAGATAGGTCCGTAATGTATACAAATTGAGGTCTGCGATGAAGAAGGATATAGGTCTGCTGAAGTTGGTCTGTATTAAATTTTGATTTGATTTTAATTAATACATTCTACAAAAATATCTCATGGTCCTTTACTCAAAATTCTGAACTGTTATTTAATCGTAATGACTGATGTTCACAACGTTATTCACTATTCTGAATTCAACGAAACAGATTATACAATTTAATTTGAACGTATATTTAAAATAGCCATATTAAATCATTTTAAATTCAAAACAAATAAATTCTTCAACAATGAATTTCTATTATCATCGTTCATATTTAAATAGTATATATATTGATCATCTGAACTGTTTCGATTCAGTTTTATCTTCGAATTGAATTATTTCAAACTTCTCGTATTTCGATAATTATCAAAATAAATCGTATTTCGATTATTTAATCGATAACCCAATAAAATACCATTTATATTATGAATTCAATATTTAAAACCATACTAAATATTTAAAATAAACTGTTCAAAAATCTGGGTCGTTACATTCTTCCCCCCTTAAAATAATTTCGTCCTCGAAATTGCTAAGGTAGGAAAATGGTACAAATCTATTACTTTTCAAAAATTCACCTATGTTGAACCTCAACTCCTCATATTTGAACAAATTAACTCCAACCAAAACTTTTGGTCTTCACACATTTGATTCGAATGATCTAAGATCAATCCATTTATATCCAATCTATATTCCATTAAACCTATTCAAATTGATTCTAGTTAATTGATTCACTTCAATCCATTTAACTAGCTTAAGTTAAATTTCAATTCCAGAATTCAAATCCCAGGGTTTTCATTTCAAATCCTTTTGAAATCACTTAAACATGTACATATATTTATAATCTTTTCAAATTCAAAATATTTGAATTTTTCAATTAAACTTGTTGTCTTTCAAACAAATTCCCATCAAAAATTTTCTAAGGTAGCAATCCATCACTTAGAAACTCGAAAATGAACACTGATGATGTCGCGACCATCATCAGAATTATTTCCCAGCCACCGAAGTGAGTTCAGTGCTTAACAATTTCAAAATCCATTTAAAATCCTTTTAAAACAAAGCTATATTGTTCTAATATACTTCCAAAAATATTTCAAACTTCCCAGGATTTAATTTTCAAATTCTGGTTTGAATTCAATTTCAATTCATTTCATTTGTATATGTTATTCATATACAAATTTTATTTTGGTTATATATAACCATTCCAATTTTTATAATCAAATTTGATTATAACGATAACAATCAACACATCCAATAATTTCAGAAAATTATTAATTTTATATCAAAATAGAATTTTGGGTAAAATTATTTCATCTACCCATTTTAAAACTATATCGTGATCAATCTTCTGTTCAAGTATTTACAGACTCTTATCGATGTCGTGGCGTCCCACGATTCGACCAGAATTCATAAACCACTCTACAGACTAGCCAACACAATATAAAACAACTTTTATATCAATTTACAAATACGCTCTCTCGTATATATACGCTCAACTCATTCTAGGGTACTACTGACCCTATCTCTAATGAGTATATTCCAACAAGCCTAGGTATTCGCTAAACCTAAGCTCTGATACCAACTGTAAAGGCAAATCTGTGCTATCTGAGTTGACTAAAAACACCACACGTCCAACCCAAATTGCACAGAAATACGAATCATTTTTAGAAAGAAGTTAGAGGATGAGAAAATAGAAAGAAAGAAATATTAGAATAGAAGAAAAACGAAGATCACAAACTCACAGCGGAACGAATAAAATATATTATATAACATAACTTTTGAAATACAAATCCGTAACTTTATATACATACCATCATCAGAGCACAACAGTCATTTCTGGGACAGTTATAAACACCTGTTTCCAGATACAACATAGTACATAGCGGAAATACGATAATCTACAGCTAACCGGTGAAGCCTCCTGCTTCCAGCTCCTCCAATTGAATCTGTGAAATCCCGACTACCTGACTGCCCGTACAAATTTGGGCACCCAAGAGTTTAGGGAAAACAAAACAAAATAAACTTTGGGTCAGTCATGGGACTGGTGTGAGTAAACTCCAACCACTTGTTTAACTTTCAAAACCCTTTTCGAAAGAAAAGATAATAGTAAGACCAACCCACACATAAACATGGACGGTTTTTACCTTACTATAACCCAAAACACTTTGATACAAAAATCCAGTGATATTATAATAATGTTTACAACAAGTAAATAACCAAATAGCAGAACGCTTGCATCTCACGCTCCACATACATAGTATAAAATCAAAAACCGCATGGCGCTTATTGGAGATTGGATTTCCAACATGACAAGGTATGGAACCACCTTCCGCTAGTGTATCTCTAGAGAGGAATACATTGGGTTCAACAAGAACATCTTGTAACCCGGCCCACACATGACCGACCACTCATTTCGCTTGAGTGTATCGAATGTATATCACCAACGGTTGGGATCAGCAACCGTCTCCCGACTGGGACAGCATCGAATAGAATAAGAAATTAAATGAACCTCTAGATAGGTGATTATACATCCTAATGGGTGCGACCCACATAGCCATGCTGCCTGCCCGATTTTTGTCCTTTCCCGGTTGTTGAGGCCTGAGGCTACGAATACTTACCATTCATTGATAGCACAATCACTTTGAATGCCACATTGTCAGATCCGTTAATCACTAGTTGAGTTTGCACAAATATTCTGGATGTTATGCTAAGGGAATAAATCCGTTGCAACCATATATATTTATACAGACCAACCCATTTGATCATGGAAATACTTTGTCAGACATTCATCCATTTACCTTCGTTCTGGGATTGAACGAAACCGAAGGCACTATTTCTATTTAATAGAAAGAGTCCTTGCACTTTACTCCGTCTTCAATATATTCAGCATACTTGGTTCGCAACGCTAATGCCGATACGGAGTGGTTCTTCGGATAATAATCCAACCGGTCTCTCCATATTGACAACGATGGTCAAAAACTTCGATAGTCTGTGATTTAACTATCGAATAAAAACAAGTGTTCATCCAAACATATCAACAAATCACTGGGCTCTTTAATTAATTATTCATTAATTAAATCACTTTTCCATTTCCCTATCAATATTTATTCAACAAATATTTTCAATAATCACCTTGGCCTCTTATGCCAATTGGAAAACGTTTCCAAATATAAACTTCCTTTATTTTCTATATATTAGAAAATATCTCTATTTGCAATTGAAAAACAATTTCAATCACTTATCTATCCCGACTATTTTAATTATACTCAGGAAATATTTACTTTTATATTTCCAAAATTCCATCACTTGAGTTAAAACGAATGTTGTATACAACATCGTTACAAACAACCCAAAATATTTTATTCGACTAACTCTTTCCACACACTTCTCTTCGAGACTGGATCTTGCTATTTATCCATTAAAAATGAAATCAATCAAGTTGGGGTAAAATTACCTCTCAGACCTTAACTGAAAACATCCTCAACTTCAAATCGGCAAAACCACTAACCTCGAATAAACACAATATAAAACCCAATTATTCATTTTTAAAATATGTACATATGTTCGCTTTCTATTTCCACTTTATAGATTTCCCTTTTTGTTTACAAAAATTCTATTTTGATTCCGCTTCCTTATCGAATTCTACATATAACGATACATTGATTTATAACTATCAAATTATCTTAAAAATATTCTAACTCCTTAAATTCCCGGAAAAATTCGCCATAACCTCCCCTGCACCGGGAGCATCGGGAAATTTCAAATAGCTTTCCCGGTCCTTCTTATCTCAAAAAGAAAAAGAAAAAACCAAGTGGCTTGCCGATACGGCGCATAAAAACCCATATGTGAATTAAATACGTACCTTTTTGTCGAGCATTCTATATATATATCTTCTATACTTCATACACTTTATTCCAAACCTGTTTAACATATATCCAACCATTTTCAATTCATTTCAACTTGATCTAATCGTTTTAACTCAATTTGTTAATTCATTTGTTAATTAGCACCTTTGCCTATTTCACTTCCATAATTGAATATAGCATGTTCAAATATGTTATCTTGCTTATAAATTAATTTCATTTTTGTTTCCAACTCAAATTCCATATTCGATTTCAAATATATATTCACCCGTTCAGTTTACTTTACCAAAATCCAAATTCGATTCAAAATCTCTTTTAATCAAATATACCCCAGGCTAGTTATTTCTATTCAGTAGTTAAAAATCTGATTTTTGTTTCAAAATCATTTCACTTACTTCACTGGAGTTCATATTTATTTTATATCTCCAGTCTGGATTTTTTAATGGAAATTCGGATTTTTATTTATAAAAATCCTTTTATTTATTTGAATAAACCGTTACGATTTTAAAGTGGTTTTGGCGCTGTTTTTCTGAAAATTTGATTTTTGACATAACTCAAAATCTATACGACGAAATTCAGATTTTTCTCTTCCATTAGAAAACTATTATCTAGTCGGTCCTGATGTTTCTTGTTTCAAAGAATTCTGACTTCAATTGAGTTCTATATACTCGATTGAAGTTCGAGTCGCCAATTTACGAACTACCGCGCCGTGGCGAGTTCGCTATATATATATATATATATATATATATATATATATATATATATATACTTTTAAAACTTTGTTTTTTAAAATAAATTCAACTCTATTTTTGATATATATTTTAATATATATATCAAATCCATTTTCCTTTTCAATCCAAAATAATATTTTCGATTTTCTATATTCAAATCCCATTTTCATTTCTATTTGAATTTTAAATATTCAAATTTCCAATTTAAATTTCTATTTGAATTCTATATTTAAAATTCATTTCAACTCTATTTGAATTCTATACTCAAGTACCATTTGAATTTCTATATTCAAAATTTCTATATTCAAACCTCTTATTCAAATTCCGTTTGAATTCTTTTATCCAAATTCTATATTCAGATTTCATATGAACTTTCTTTATTCAAATCTATTTGAATTCCCTTGAATTCAAATTGTATTTCAATTCCTTTGACTTCAAATCTATTTCAATTCCTTTGAATTCAAATCCCATATTTAAATTCTTTTTTTGAATTTCTATAGTCAAATTCTCTTTCAATTATATTTGAATTCAAATTTCATTGCAATTCTATTTTTGAAATTCTATTTTCAAAGTCTATTTCAAATTCTCTTTTGAAATTCTATTTTGAAAATCTATTTCAAATTCTATTTGGAAATTCTATTTCAAATTCTCTATATTCAAACTCCATTTGAAAGTTCTATATTCAAATTTTATATTTAAAATTTCTTCCTTCAAATTCCATTTCACTTTTCTGTATTCAAATTCCATGTTTGAATTCCCTTCATATTTTCTCTATTCCATATTTGAATTCCCATTGAATTTCTATATTTCAAATCTATTTGCATTTCAAATATTCGATTCCATTTGAATTTTCATATTCAAATCTCTATTTGAATTTTCTTTATTTGAATTCCTATGGATTCAAACTCTATTTTAATTTCTTTGAATTCAAATTCTATATTTCAATCTAATTTCGTCTATTCAAATTCTATTTGAACATCTATTTGAATTTCTAATATTCAATCTCCTTTTTCCTTTTATTTAAAATTCAAATATTTAAACTCCTTTTCTAATTCTACTATTCAAATGTTATACTCAAATTTCATTTGAGATATATATTTAAAAATTTCATTTCAAATCCTATTTTGAAATTTCATTTCAAATTCCAATTTCACACTTTTATTTCTATTTCTGAATTATCAAATGATAATTCTTTTCACTTCATTTATAACTTCGTTATAAAACAACTATTTATAAACTTCGTTTATAAAGAAACTACTTGTTTTATTTTTCAAAAACAAGTTTATATTTTTATTTCCATTTAAAATTCAAATTCTATTTAAAAATAGAATTTTTCCTTTTTAAATCTCAAATATCCTTCCACGATATTTTAAATAAATTAACACTTGGCCCAGTGATATTTAAAAAAATCAAATCACCCAATTTTCAATCATTTGATTTTTAACACGTCATATATGAAAAATATATATGGAATCAAACAAACAACAAACAAACAAATAATATATTTTTGAGGAATCCAGTTGGATTCCTCCAACCTGTTTTCCTGCATCCACAGATGTTAGCACATAAATAATACCCATTCTGCTTTGTGGCAGAATATCGTGGTATAGAAGGTCATCCACTATCATAGCGTGGGGCGTATAGGGTAATCATCCGCTATGAAACTGCGGGCATCCGCTAATGAGACTGCGGGAATCCAACCAATCAATCAACCCAATATGTATATAATAGCCTAAATAACTAATATATATAAAACAAGCAGAAAAATCCAAACAAGCAACAACAATTATTTTTACGAAGTAAAAATAATTATAAATAAAAGGTGAGTGAGATTTACTCACCATGGTGTCTATTTACGCTGAATACCCGATGAAGACTATTATGTAGATTGTACAGTGGTTCCTCCATTTCACTGTTTTTCAATGTAAAACAATAAAATTTCAATTACCGAAGTATACTAATTTAATTAACTTCTCAGATGTAAACAAACTTCGAATTTAACCTTAACCTTTCTCGAACGATTAGTCTACACATTTTATTTCTTTATTAACTAATTTCCTTTATAACCACTAATTATATCAACTAATTTATTTTAATCAAATACCAATTATATAAAATAATTTCCATGTATTAAATTAAAATCATTTTACAGTAGTAAAATGCCTAAGTTAATTTCCTATCTGGAAATAAATTTCGTACCTATATCACTTGAATTAAGTAATTGAATTACACCTTACTAAGCCTAAAATTTCTTGACTGAAATAAATAAATAACTAAATTAAGATAATTACCTTAATAACCAAATTAAATCCATTTATCATTCTCGGTCCTTCACCAAAATGTTGAACTCGATGTTCCTCCCCTCATTCATGATTTCAAACCCCAACAATTTCATTTCCTGTTACAGGCATCGAACCCTTGGTTCGAATTTTCCTTCGATCCTCTCAACACCATAAACAGCTCGTTCATCCCAGCCTCATACTATCAACCTCGAAGTTGAACTCATGATTCACAGCTTCAGCAAACCCTACAGGACACAATGTCCATTCGAACTAAATCCACCTGGTATAGATAAATTCGTCGCAACCCTATACTTGTTCAACAGCTCCTCCCAATCCAGACCACCGCATCTCGACTCAGTCTCTTACTTCACGCAATACCAAGTATCCATCGAATCAACTCCAACGTCGATGATTTAAAGGCACGACAGTGTAACTTCACTGCTTCGTTTGAACGGAAATCCATCGCGTCGACCCTAAACCCCCAAATCACCATCGCACTCAAGTTTGAACCCTCGACTCGTCTGAATCGCTTCATCAACGCAGAACAAACTCACGACCGAACCCCATCCTTGTACCCTAATTCGAGAGTGTCTTGCCGTCGGCTTTGAGGAGCTTCGCGGTTTCGATTTCTGGTTTCATAAATGGAGGAAATCGATTTGGTTTATGAGGATGAGGGAAAACCCCGAGAGAAATGGATTGAATGCGTGTTTCTGTGATGAAGACTTGGTCTGTTTATATAACCACGAGAGGGGAGACAGATCGTACCAAGCCATTTCGATTCCTGCTTTGCTTTGTAGCGAAGCTGGGGAACAAGAAATACAGCTCGAGGAAGACAACAGATATGGGATTTTACAAATCATAGATAGGTCCGTAATGTATACAAATTGAGGTCTGCGATGAAGAAGGATATAGGTCGGCTGAAGTTGATCTGTATTAAATTTTGATTTGATTTTAATTAATACATTCTACAAAAATATCTCATGGTCCTTTACTCAAAATTCTGAACCGTTATTTAATCGTAATGACTGATGTTCACAACGTTATTCACTATTCTGAATTCAACGAAATAGATTATACAATTTAATTTGAACGTATATTTAAAATAGCCATATTAAATCATTTTAAATTCAAAACAAATAAATTCTTCAACAATGAATTTCTATTATCATCGTTCATATTTAAATAGTATATATATTGATCATCTGAACTGTTTCGATTCGGTTTTATCTTCGAATTGAATTATTTCAAACTTCTCGTATTTCGATAATTATCAAAATAAATCGTATTTCGATTATTTAATCGATAACCCAATAAAATACCATTTATATTATGAATTCAATATTTAAAACCATACTAAATATTTAAAATAAACTGTTCAAAAATCTGGGTCGTTACAGTTAGGTACCGGAGGAGGCTGAGGGATTGCTGTGCAAAAAGAGATTTGAAACCAAGCTGGACTATATTTCTGTATCATTCCCAGTTCCTTAGCCATGTATGTTGAGTTAGAGATTCTTTTGCTTACATCATATTCTGGTATGATCTCTAAACTCAACTTTGTAAATATTTTTTTATTTTCTTTGTTTATTCCTCCTTCTACCCCATTCTATTTTTTGTTTTTGATTTGTCACTGCCATATTATTATTTTTTATTCTGGGCTTCCTTAAACTTCCAATTGTAGAATGCTGGAAATTCACTTCATTTATATAATACTCTAATGTTTTAACCATTTCCAGATCTTGAATTTAAGCTTGTAAATTCTGCAATTGTTTTGAGGTTTATTTTCTGTTTTCTGAATTCATAACAGTGTTGATGTATTCATATCATATCTTGAACACTATTAATATGAATTCTAAATTTTTTGAAGATCTGAAAAACAATTGAAATATCACACATCTCTGCTGTTCTGAGTTTATTCTAATTCATTTTAGAAAAGCTTGAAATATTATACTCATTACAACACTCTGCTATATACCAGTTGTGGTAATTTCATTGATTTTCAGATTGGCTTGGATATTTTGTTTGGTCTTGAATCCTTGCTTACATTTTGAAATCCGTTGTTATTCATGATCATCTAGTTTGTTTTTTGTTTGTTTGAGATCACTTGAAAATTTATGATATTTTGAATCTTACACACCTCTCAGATCTGAATTTATTATCCTGTGTAATTGATTCATTATATCTCAAGATTTACATTTTTTCAAGTGATTTGAAATAAACCACTATTTTTGGATCATGAATTATTAATCAATCTTGATGTAAATGATTTGAAATTTGTCTTGTGATTGTCAGAAAAATTTGGGAAAAATTCTTTTGAAAAATGGTCATTAAAACTCACTGCTATTTCATGATGTATTTGATTTGAATATTTGTTTGTTTAAAATCATTTGAAATTATTGATTTATTGAATCCCACACATATCTTGAATCTAAAATTAATATTCTTGTGTGATTGATTCACTGAATCTTGAGAATTTCATATTCCTCAAATGATTTCAAATAAATGGTTATTTTTTAATCATTGGATCATAAATCGTCTTATGCGACTGTCATCTTGACAAGTATGATTTGAAATTATTTTCTGTGCTGCTCTGATATTGTTTTTGAAAAATGTTTATTTTGGAATCATCTGTTTACTGCTCTGATACATGTGCATCATCTGTTATCTTTTCAGCTTGGGCTTTGTACTTATAATTTTTTTTTCTATGATATTCTTGCTCGTCTCTCGTGTCATCCACATTAATTGAAACATCAAGTGGTATCAGTTGTTTAGAAGTGCTAAATTTGATTTTTTTGTATATATTTTAATCCCTCTTGTCATGTATAGATCAGCATATTCCTCTTGTGATTGATTTTCAATTTTAAAATTATTTATTGATTATTCATTTAGAAATTGGAATCTATATCCAAATTGAACTATATTTATAATTCATCAAAATTATTATCAGATTTTGAAATTGCGATGAATTGTGACTGCAGTATATTTCACAACAAGAGGAGATTTTGGTTAAAATTTTCATTATGGTTGAACATTTATTATAATATCTTTGAACTGGCAATTATTTCACGACCATCTCCTTTATCTATCATCTTTCTTCCATCCATCATGTCTTTTATAGTAATGTGGAGAGTTAACATGTTTAAAAATCTTTTTGAATAAACAATGGAAATATTTGTGATAGAAATGGGACTATGTTATTTTTCAGAATTAGTGACAATTGAAAATTTTCAATGATATCGGTACAGTTGATCATATTTCATAATATAATTAATTTAGAAATTTATTTCACAGTCCATTCCTTTACCTACCCCATCTTCTATCATACATATATTGGTTTTATATACCGAGGAGTTTTTTTTCTTTTTAAAGATAAAATGATAAATATATAATTAATACATAATTGTGTCTCTAACCTCATTTAAAAATCCAAGCTCTGGTCATGCATGGTTAAGAGACAACTTATAATTTAAGCTGCGACTGACCTCATTTAAAAATCCAAGCTCTGGTTATGCGCGGTCGGTGTGGTCTTAAATAAAAAATAAAAGAAAAAGGAAATAATGTACTAAATATAAATTAACATGAATTTCTCCTTGGTATGTAAAAATCAGCCTATCAATCCATGTTCTAATCTGTGAAATGTGTTAATATCTTATGACGTATTATGATTTGTTGATTGATAGCTATTGGGATTTGAGATTATTCGATTTTGTCACTTAAGTTGAATTATTAATTATAGTCCAAATCCGTGACTGTTTTTGAACTTCATTTTTATAAAATTCTTTTGAAAATAATTGGAAATATATGTTTTTGAAACTCTCCATTTTACATTCATCGTAAATCCATCAGTTTCTACAATGTGAAATATGCCACTAGTTCTCAGTTTATTATGATTTTTGTTTGACTGATTGAGATTTATGATGACCGTTCTTCCTCTTAAGCTGATAGTGTATTTGTTAGTCATTTTTCATCTATATTTTGAATTCTGTATCCTTTTGATGATAACAAAAGGGGGAGAATGGATTAGATTTTGATTTATGAGTGAATATTTTATAAATATCTTTAATTTTGAAAATTTATTCATACATTTCACTCATGCACAGTTATAGGGGGAGTTTCTGTTGTAGGGGGAGCATTTAAATAGGGGGAGTTCAAATATTCATGAACAAACACATTTAATATATTCAAAATCTTTTATTTGTTTGTCATCATCAAAAGGGGGAGATTGTTGTATATAACGGTGTTGTATACACAATTATATGATTTTTGTTTGATGATAACAACCAAATATATAAATGTGTTTGTTATTGTACTGTTCATTACAACACAGACTGTAATATAATATTTATATTTAAATAGAATACGACTGTATACACATTCATATATTTATACAGTATTTTATTTAAATTGAATATTCTATTTCAACTTTCAAACAATACAATCTTTTATAACTCCACTATTTGAATACATCACTGATATACATTCATAGAACATTGTACTTGTAAATAAACAGAATATAATAGACAAGTTTATTTGAACACAATAAAATAATATTTTATTTCGATCAAACTGGTTTATTATAATATTCAGTACAATTCACATATTCATACACTGCTCTTCACTACAACTCTCACACTCAGTTACAGTCACACAGTCACTCATATACACTGTCTCTCTGGTCTTCAGTTTCATTGTCTTTTGTCTTCTGTAAGCTTCACAGTCAGTCCAATCTTCGTACCTGTCATATATAGAAACACACACACAGTACACTGCAATAGAAGTGAAATAGAATACATGCAAATACATGCAAATATAATTTTTATTTTTGAAAAATTATTTGCCTCAGAATTTCGGTGTGTTTCTCATCATTTTTCTGACTCGATCTGATTTGATCAGCCTCGACATAATCACACTAGTTTGCTGATTTTTGATCAGCCTCAACATAGTGTGACTAGTCTGCTGATATACATATAAACACAAATGTCAAAATCAACACAAGACAGGTCAAAGGAGAAATGGAAATCAAATATGCATATAAAATTAGCAAAGAGGCAAAATATAAATGATAGGGCAAAAAAAAAAAAAAAAAAAATCATTTCAGCAAGTACAAGAACTCAACAACACAACATGACATGCGTGTACATGAGTGATAAATGGTCAAGGCAATACAAGGAGTGATTCAGCATGGTGCCAATACAAAAAGAAAGGTAGCCAAGCAAAAGTCAAAGTGAACAGCAAGGTCACAAGAGCCAAGGAGGTGTGCAAGTGGTGTTAACTACACAGCTATACAAAATGGTGCAAGAGTACATAGTTCATGTATGATAATGCACAAAGCAAGTCAAAGTTCACACAGTAAATATATCAATGCAAAATGGCCGAGAACAACAATAATGGCCAAGCTAAACCAACATAGAACAGCAAGAATGCATGGTCAAGATGGTGATGATCCACTCAAGCTAAGCCTAAAAGCACAAGTGTAACATGTATGTGTTGAGTATGGTGCAGCATGGATGAGTCAGCAAGCATGGTAGTTTGACAGTCAACACAAATGAAACTGCAAATTGATTTTAGTTTGCAAAACATATACAACAAAGTAATGAAGATAGTGAGCTCAAGATGAAAAAGTTCAAGCCAACATAAAAGTGGTGCAACACATCAGGTTAATGTGAACAGTAGGACTGTGTCATATGCACTGGCAAGTTAGGCACACACATATATGTATACAAGTTTGTATACATATATGCACGGCTCTCATCAAAAGTCAAGGCCAGTGTACATATCTAAGCATGAATGTGGATCAACAAGACAGAATTACTCAAATACAAGTATAAGTGCAACAGGATCAAAACAGACCAACTGATTTTCAAAAGTAATGCAATTCAGGTGACTACAGCATGGCATTTACAGTTTAGCAAGGTTCAAGCAAATGCACAAAGAAGTTTGCATGCAAAAAGTGAAATAATTCTTGGCAAGTGTATAATTTCATTTCCAGAAATTCAATTTGGTGGTTTTATGGCAAGTTTTCAATCAGGGAAAATCTCGATATCAAGTATGGAAAGGAATCTGAATGAAAAATCAAGAAAGTCATTCAAGACTGTTTTTTTTAATCAAGGCAAACAATCAATACCATATTGCTATTTTCTAGCAAATGGATTCTGGGAAACATTTCAGCAAATCATTCCAGTTTTGCAATGGTTCAAGGCAGAGCAAATATACGCAAGGACAAATTAATATTTCCAGAATTCATCAAGACAATCAAGGCAGAATAGTTCAAATTAAATCGAGGACCTCTACACATATCCAAATTTATTCAAAGCCGTATGGAATGATAAATGGCCAGGAAATCATTTTAATCGTTTCCAGAAATCAGATTGTGTTAAAAGGGAAAAATGAACTATTCCCAGTTTGACGAAAATCAAGTTTAGGCAAGAAATTATCTCGGCAATTTTCAAAATCATTTATGGGACAAGAGCACGTCAAGTTCAACAAGGAATTCACAAATTAATCAGTGAAAATATACTACGCAAGGGAAAATCACAAGGAGGCAACAAATTTCAGGAAATCTCGCAAATCAAAAGGGGAAACACGCAAATCATCTCAAGCCGATTCATTCACGTGAAATCAGAGGTTATTAGGGTTTTATTTTACCCTATATTACACGCACTTCATCACTGGCAAATTGATTGAGCATCCAAGAAATAAAAAAAACGAAACCACAATCAACTCGAGAGAAAAGAAGGATTCAAATCAAAATTACTTACAATAGTGTCGATCGCATGGACCCCAAATCTATCTTGAAGCTAGCAGCAAGGATTGGAAGCACAGAAGAATCAAATCATCGATTGATCGAACAAGATTTTGGGGATCTCAGAAAACCCTAGTTTTCGTTTCAGAGAGGCTGCCATTTTTTTTGAGAACAAAGAGATCGGACTGAAATAAGAAAGAATGGGTGCAACCATTTCTTAAGGGCCGGCCAGTGCTTTAATTGAAAAGGGGATGACCCCTTTAAATTCAATCTCTTTTATTCATTTTTTAAATTAGGGTTTCTCCTTGTTTTAATTTTCTATTTGTACTATTGTCTTTTATTTTGAGTTGTAAAATCGTCAAACCAGTTTTCTAGAGTCTGTAAAATCTAGGGGATCCAGTCAGGGAGTTGACTGACAGTTGACAGAGTCTGTAAAATCTGGGTTACGAGTTACAGGGTTTGTAATTCGGGAAATCTGATCGAGTGAATATCAATCAGTCTAGGTTTTTGAGCGTAGGGTTAGGACTGGAGCAGGCACTGCGAGTGTACATGGTCTTGTATGCGGGATCTGTTTATAACACCTAGTAGAAACCTTAGGAATGCAGCAGTAGGCAGGGTTTTGCCGAAGCTGGGTATATCTGTGTGTGATTTATTTTCTGCACTTTTATTTCTGCTGCATTCTGTGATCTGTTTATTATTTTAATATCCTGTCAGTTTTTCAATTCAGTTTAAAAACTGTGATAAACCCTATTCACCCCCCCCCCTCTATGGTTAATCTAGATCCAACAATTATTTGAGAGAAATCTTGTTTGTCGCCTTTATCATTACGAGGAACACTTTCCAATGATATATTCATATGGTCACTGAAACAGTGATAGAAAAAGAACGAAGCTTCTTCTTTGATGTAAAATTTGCATATCGGATCTTCAACTCATGCTTTTTGTCTTACTTTTTTATTCAGATGATGCATATATCTATGCAAGATTGTTTTACATTAATTTCATATTTTGATTGAAATTAAATTACTAGGTAACACATGTTATATACCTCTCAAATGGATATATCCATCCATATTGGACAGGTCCTCAAAGTCATGGTTTAGATGGGAGATGAATAGGTAAATGCTTCATTACATTAAGAAAACATGACAGAAATATTTTCTCTAATTTGCAGAGCAATATAGGAATATCTACTTCAACTTTTCATAAACATTGCACTTTTAAAGTAGTCGAGCAAAACTCTTTATAAAACATATTAAGCACCGTTACTACTTTCTAAACTTTTAACGGCAATAGTTCTTTTAACATTACGGGTAATAAATTTTCCTTCATTATGTGACAGTCATGGCATTTCATTCCGCTCAATATGCCATTTTTAAAGTCAACACATCTACGAAGATTTGACGAAATCCCATCAGGAAATTTTAATGCTTCCACCAATCTTAACACAACTTTAACTTGATTAATATCAAATTTGTAACTTGCTTTCGGTTTTTACTGTCATTTCGTTTCATGTGAAGCTCAGGACGTTTGCAAAATTCTTTTATATTGTGTCTTGATTTTAAATCACCTTTAGTCTTCCCTTTGACATTCAAAATTATGTTGGAGATATTATCAAATACATTTTTCTCATTGTTCATCACATCAATATTATGACGAAGCAGAAGATGTTTCCAGTACGGCAACTCCCAAAAAATAGACTGTTTGCACCAATTATGAACAGTCAATTTGCCTTCGCTTGACCATATTGTTGGTGGTTATCTGGTTTCTACTCTGTTAGCTAAAAAATTCTTGTCCCCTCTAAAAGACGATTTACATGGAGAAAACATCGATAATATTCAAACCATGAAATTTTCTTACCATGCGGTAAAGAAAACGCTCATGTTTCTTCCATGCAATATGGACATGCTAAACGATTGGCAGGCAGGAAATCACTTATAGTCCACAATAAAGAAGCAAACATATGAAAAAAATTATTCTTTGAAACATCGTATGTTTCTGCTCCTTCGTTCCATAATGTTTTTAATTCCTCAATCAATGATTGTAAATAAACATCAATTCCTTGTATCAGATCGTCGAGGCCAGGAACGACAACAGTAAGAACATATAGCGTTTTCATATGCATCCATGGAGGTAAATTGTATGGTGTGATGATAATGGACCATGATAAATATTTAGCACCAAATTGAGAAAATGCTGAAAACCATTCATACATAATCCTAGTCTAACATTACGACTCTCCACTGTAAAATTGGAATAACTTTTATCAGAATGCTTCCCTGCTTCTCCATTAGCTGGATGGATCAACGTACTATCTTCCTTCGATCTCATACTATGCCATCTCATATGAGATGTAGTTACAGAAGATGCATATAATCTTTGAAGTAGTGGAGTGATGAGTAAGTAATACATATGCTTATACGGAACTTCCTTTCCCTTTTTTCTTGCTTTGTACCTTTCCTGATTACATATTTTACAATTTCTAAGGTTTACGCCATCTTTTCAAAACAACATGCATCAATTCAAACATGTATCTATGTTATAATAAGGTAAATCAAAAGACGACATAAGTTTTTTTTACTTCGTAGTGGTTTTCACACATTAAATTACTGGGAGACATGTGTCTTTTTGAAGCTTGTACAATAACAATAAACCCAGCTTCAGTGATGTTGTATTTCGACTTCATCGTAATGTATTCTGCAATTACTGATAGTTGAGTTTCGCTTCTACAACCATCCCAAATAGATTTTTTAGCAACATTCGTTAAATCGTAATTTTTTTTGCTTCAATATTCAGTTCTTTAACATTTCCATCATCGTCATCAACTTCAACCATACAAAACATTGATTGTGCTGCATCTTCGACTATATTTTCAATACAGGTCATATTAACATTTTCATTAACAATAATTTCAACCTCAGACTCCATAGAAATATTAGCAACTACTTCTCCATGAAGATCTTAAACATAATACTCAAGTACGAAACTATTTACGTACAAATGGACTTGTACAATATCGGGTTGACAAATACTTCAAATGTCTACACTTAATACACGGACAACAAATTTCTGTATCATTTCCGTTATTACTTAAAGGGAACTAACCAAAAACGTTTATGCCATTAAAAAATTCTTTTTTTTATTGAGCCTCTTTGTCCTGTTTTTTGATACATCCAACTCCTCCGATCAACAAAATAATCAATCATTTTTCCTATTTGAAAAAATGAGTCACAAGTTCAAAAATTAATATTTATTTTCAAGAATACAAACTCAAAAAATCTTATTTTCATAGTCATATTAGAAATGTATAATTTTTTATTTTCAAAAATAACTATTTCACAAATTCAAAAATATTTTCAAATATGACTCATTTTTCTTAAATGCATCAATACCAAAAATTATACAAAAAGCTATCTTTTTTCCATGATTAACATCCTACTTCCCATTACAAACACATTAAGCACTTACATTTCGTATATTATTTCATCTTAAATGAGTCAACAAAATTTCGGCAGCATTTCCCTTTTGTTTCCTGCAACCTACACAAATGCGTGTATGCAGGAAACAAAAAAGAAAAGTTACGCCAAAATTTTTTGAACCATTTGAATGAAGTAATATGCAAAATATACTTTCTTACTGTGTTTATAACTTGTCTAAGTACATGGATAAATCCAACAAGCATTGTACCAGATTGTGTAGTGAAGTGGATTACCACCACAACACTTTTCCCAAATAGCCTCTCCGCTTTAAGCCCCGCTATATTCTGTTGTTCCCGGTATATCCCGTTATTTTCGCTATATTATGCAACTTCCGCTATGTCTTTGATGAAAGAAATGAACTGAAAAATGACATCTATGTATTATAAAAACTATGAAGTTGGGTTTTTTAATTGAATTCTTTAATATATATTTATAGAAACAAAAATATTTTTTATTCTATAAAATTTAATTAAGTTAGATAGCAATTTATGTTTATTTATAGATATTTGAACATGTTTTTGTTTAAAATTTGAATGTACTGGTTATAGTTAAACTGAATGCTAGTTTTTCATTCAATTATCAATTTTTACATTCATGAAAACATTCGGAATGAGTTACATGTGCTATCTAGAGTTATTATTTATATCTTGCTATTTCCTCCATTTATCCCCGTTATGACTGTTTGGACCTTCGCCACATTGGATCCGCTAAGCGTTTTAACTACACAGGTATCAGATGAATATAAATGACCTTTTTGTGATGAAAATGGCCATCTATATAACGATCATGTACAAAACCCATCGGACAGGGCCAATAATTATCTATATGACATAAGTCAAGATATGCGCATTTTACAAAAAATAATATATTTTTACTTAATATTAAATATTTAAAAAAAGATATTTAAATTTAAAACATTTTATATCATCTATTACATCGATTTATACAATTAACACTGCCTTCACATTGTTGTTAGCACATCAAATCGCTTTTATACTCATGAATTCATTTTTGTGCATAAGTTAACATGAGCACAATATAATATTTCTAACTTGTGCATTCCGATTAACCCAATACAATGGTAACACTAACACATATATATATATATATATATATATCAGTTTATTTACATGTACACAAACAACAACAATTTATACATACATTTTGCAACTTAACGTTAACATGCAAAATATGCACACAAAACGATGCATTAAACCATTACTCTAATACTAGATGTCGTTGCAATCATTACATAACCCTAATTTACATGTATATGCAAATATAGATTAAAGGTACAAATTTGATTTTTAATGAAAATAAGAGATAATACCTGAAATTGATTGCTGTAGAGGTTGATTTTGACGTCAAGAGGTATTAAGTTATTGAAATCGCTGTTTGGGAGCTGGAAAATCAAATTTGGGGGAATAGGTTTTTTGTATTTGGAGGGGAGCAGGGGCAGAAATGGGGAAAAAGAGTCTCGATCGGGCAGATATCTACATTACTCCAACGGCTTCCGACGGCCTGTCGAAGGTCATCGAAAAATAACCATCAAAAGCCCCTCTCTTCCCTCCCCCTCCCCTGCATTGAAAATTTAAGCTTTTCTAGTAGTGCATAGGTAAGATTTTCGTCATGGCAAATTACATTTTTACCCTTTGAGCCTTCAGAAATCTTCTCCAACAAAATAGGGCAGAACTGGTTAATTTTCCTGATCCAAACATTTGAATCAGTTAAAAAAATGTCTGAAATTAGGCTCAGATTATGGGTCCTAGACATCTAAACATCTAGACTTAATCTAGACGTCTAGTGAAACACCCCACCTCCGTTAGGGTCACTCTCAAAGGGAATGTCCTAACTTTGGTGGAGGTTTATATATTCTAAGTAACATAAAAAGGGGAGTGTGAACGCATGAACTTGCAACATAGCGAACTAATTAACATAAATTAGGCACTTGTGAACTTGCGTTGTAATAGCATATAATCATGGCATAAACATTCCTAAACATGAAATCATGGTTTTTGATCTATTCATATAATCATGGCATAAACATACCTAAACATGAAATCATGGTTTTTGATCTATTCATGTAAACTTGCAAGTGGAATGTAAATCTAACTTAATTATGTGTCACATATATTATCATATGATTTTGATAACAACATAGGCCTAAAACATGTTTTCAATTAGGCATAACACCAAACATAGTTTAGTCATGTTCATAGAGTCAACACAAGTTCACAAAGATGCTTACTTTTGTCTCTAATACAAAAGTATGGTTTTACACTTGAAACATGATGCCAATTCCAACATAAATTCATATGAGTCATAATACCCAAATGGATCCAACTACACTAAAGTGATTATAAAAAATATACATCATGTTGGCATAATAGTGAACCATATACTTGCATGAATCTCAAATAAACTACCACAAACATATAGACGTTACTTTCAACATGAATCATATACTTGCAATTTTCCAATAGGTGTTGAAATAAACTACCACAAACATGTAGTTGTTAACTTTCAACATGAATCACATACTTGCAAATATCCAATCGTTATACCACAATATCCCAAATCGATTAGAATCATAGCAACATACAATTATGAATTATTATCACCACAAATTAAGTACAGTTCTATTTCTCATTTTACACAAATCAAAACAAAATTATTTATTCACATCGGAATAGCACTCTACTTACAACGTATGACGAATCTTCAATTCAGGAATCTGAATTTTGAATTTGGAGATACTATCCTTTGTTATAGGCGTTGTTTTGATTTAGTTGTCGTTGCTTTAAGCTTTTGAATTGTCTCCTAATCGTCTCTCAATTTTGACGGCTACTCCTTGTCTCTCCTCAGCAGCATGACGGTCCCATTCTCATTTTTATTTGTATGAATTAGGGTGAGTCTTAGGTCCTTTTTATAGAGTTTGTGAATTGATTAGGACCATCGATGGAGCTTGGATTAATATTAGCCGTTCATTTGAAGGAGAGACCAATCAGGAGCTGACACCTACCCCTAGTGACAAGGCAAGACTCAGAAATTAGGCCAAGCACAGACCAGGCCAGCCAGGGGGGGTTGGGTTCGACCTGGCTCAGTGGCCAGGTCGACTCCCCAGTTGACCCCCGTGTCGACTTGGCAGTCGATCTGGGTGCCCCAGGTCGACTACCCAATCGACCTGGGTAGCCCAGGTCGACTACCCAGTCGACCTGGGTGCTTGGACGGGAAAATTCCTGCCCTGGCCAATCCGGCCCGATTTTTGAAATTCGAATCTGATTTCTGAGCTGTTTCTGTCTGTTTGAATTTTAAACTGAATTCTGAAACTTCCGGAGGCCATATCTTCTTCATACGGAGTCCATTTTACGCAAACTCGGACTCTATTCCAAGCAGAATTCCGAGACGAACGCAATGGAGTATCCCGTTTCCCTTAATTCTTTGATTTGAAATTAGTTATACTTTAATTTGTGAATTTCACTGTTATAGAATACACGGGGTGTTACATTCTCCCCCACTTAAAAGGATTTCGTCCCCGAAATCTTCAAGTTCAGGAAGAATGTATATCCTAACATCCAAACGTCCATCTACTCATCCATCAAACACGAGCATTCATTGTCCTTAAAAGACTTCTAATGCTTCATGATCATATGCGAAGTGTGTGTCCATGTACTTATCTAATGCAAGATCAGGCGGTCTACTGATTCAGTTGACCTCCTTAATGCAAATTATGTAAGTGTCATGAATCCATTATGTATGCAAATTTTCCTATTCATGATTCTACATGAGTGCACAATCATTCATATAAATGCAACATCCATATGACAACACATTAAACTTCAACCATATACAAATGCAAACATATATATGCATATGTAATATGAGGTGACTGAGTGTGACGGCAAGGAATTTCGCTCGGTCCGAACCAGTCGCTAAACCGACCCAGACCGCTCGAAACGCCCTATCGTTTGAGAACAGGACAAAACAGAATGCATACAGAAGAACATTTCATTGTGTATTACAACAATGCATCAGATTACAAGAATATACAGAGTACAAATGAATATTACACAGAAATATCAGAGATTTAAATTACATTTAAATACATAGCAGTGGAAAATAATACAATACACAACTAGAAGAGATATACGGATACAAAGCTTTCCGGATATCGTTCCAGCTGTAAACCAGGATCCTGTGAATATAAATCTGCAAAACCAAAACTACTAGCTGCCCGTGTCGAAAATAAGGGCACCCAGAGTTTAGGTTAAAAACAATAAACTCCAGGTCAGTCATGTGACTGGTGTGAGAACTAAAACAGTTATTAATCTTTATTTCAAAGTTAGGTAAAACAAGGGACCACGCCGCTAACGCGGAACGGGTTTCCTCCCAAGAATACCAGTGCATAAAACAAACAGCGCAATGCTAAATAAAGAAAAATGAAGCTGTTATAAGACCCAGGTCCTATCACACAATGCAACGCAAGCCGGGGGATAGGGTTTTCCCTTATAACAGCCAAAGAATGCTTGATACGGTTAAAACAAATCGTTTTGATACTATAATAAGTGCATAGTGTATAAAACAACTTCAAATCATAAGTATCAATCATAGGCGACATGAGCGTCCCATGCCACTATGTCGCCATATATAGGTTTACAAATAAAACCGCAAAGTCACGTATTTGGAAATTGGATTTCCGTCTATGAACCGAGGCAAAAGATAGTCCTCAACCGATTCGAGACAATCTAGCCCATGTCTCAGGCAAGCGCGCAGGCAAGCCTTGGAGCGACAGGGCCGGTCCACCGATGTGGATTATTATGCCTGAACACTACGTTTCCCCGCCCTTTGGGGCGTAAACGAGCCAACAAATGACTCCATCGGTTCGAGAACGACCGATCAATCCGAGGCGCCTCGCAACAGCAACAACCACATAAGTCAAACTCGTTAGGGCGTGTAAAACCACTGACGCCACTTTTTATCTAGAAGGAAACGCATGCCCTCCCTGAGGTCCGTCTCCCGTTTTTGGTTCATACCGGGTGTGATACTCGCGAAGTAAACGTTACACAAAGCTACGCCACAAAGGCCGTGCTTTGATCATCACCACAAGACTTTGCTTTTCAACAGAAGCCTCGATCAATTGCCACTTAGGCATGCCACACAGGCAATTCACTCCATGCGTTTGATATCCATCAATATATAACCCCTGAGCTCGTACGTCTCAGAGAAGGGCGTTAAGCAAGAGAATAAATTCTCCGCCGCCAAACAGATATATATTTAATAGAGATCAATCACACGGACTAAAATCCAATGTCAGACACACAGTCCATTTACAAGTCCGTTCTGGGTCTGAACGAAACCGGAGGCACCTAGTACCCCGCATATCCATCGATCTCCAAGTATGTCTGGACGATCACCAACTGTTTCCATCTTCTTGGGTGTACAGCCCAATCAAGATCATCAGTTATCACCCAAACGACGTGAAGACCTCCGGTCTTCGACCATCGTCTTCATTTTCGACACCACGTCGAATCAGTTATTCAGAATGGGATAAACCCGGTCTTTCCGAATAACTCGCGTATATTTTAAATAAGTGTTACACAAACACAACATACGCCTCATTCCAATTCATTAGTCACTAACCGTAAATTAATCAAGAGAATAATTTCCCAAATATTAACCCCGAAGGCCGAAACCAACATCAGATCAATACCCAGAAAACCATTCTGCTTGGCCAACCGACAGTTAGTTTCTAAATTTCACATTCATAGGGAAAGGTTCCCATTAATTTTATCCAAGATAAATTCCTTGAATTTATGTTTGAATCTCAATTCGAACTAGTCGGGATTAGCGAACCTTACCGAAGTAATCATTTGTTTTAATTTCCCAATCCCAACCTATTCATCCCATGAAGTAAAACTGGTTATACTTCATATCTAACACCACAGTGTTATCGGTAAATTCAATTACCATTTCACGTTCAAATCTAATTAAAGATTTAACTATCGCTTGGAGTAAAACTGGTGATACTCCATTCTCGATCTTTTCAATCTATTTAAAGATTCATTAAAACTCCACTTAGTTTTAATCGTTAACTGGGTTAAAGAATCCGTGTCATTTAAAACACGGTTCACGATAAACCCAAAGTCACATTCCATTAATTACCGGGTTAAAGAACGAGTGTTATTTAAAACACTGTTCACGATAAACCAAAAAATCAATACCAATTCAATTCCAATTAACTATCGTTTAATTGGTACACTTCGTTAAATCTAAACAAAAAGATTTAATCTTTTCTCAACTGGGTTCAAGAACAGTGTTAGTGAAAACACCATTCACGACAAACCCAAATCACATTCGATATTCAATACAAGGCTCTGAATAGAAAATATATCGGCTTATATTCAATATCGAATTCTACGACTAACAAATGTCGTATTGGAAATAAAGATATAAATATATATCTTTCAAATTTCCATAACAACACCTATATAATCACGAATTCCAACATCGAAATATTCCGAAGACAATTTCGATTCAAATCCCCTCCAATGCAATCATTGGATATTCTGGTTATTTTCAAAACCCTCTTCAAATTCAATTTATTTGTTTAAAAATAAATAGAATTATTTTTCTAGTTCAAAACTAGTTCATTTCGATAAAAATCTATTTTTATCTTTTCAAATATGGAGTTTTTCATCCCAAATCTTCACAAATCATTTCTTATGATTTTACACAAATTATTATTATTTTTAATAATTTTATCAAGGCCTGTACAGTCGATTTCCATCAACGGCCATCGAACTGCACTTACAGCGACCTTTTTCGAATTTGATTTGGACATAATTCCAAATCCAACCGTTAGATTTCAAATTTCTAATATTCGTTAGAAAGCTCTTTTCGATACGAACCCAACGGTTCCGGTTTCAGGAGAATCCGACGGTCGGATCTCCCGTAATGTCCGTTTGAAATAAATGGTCGAAATTCACGAACTGCCGCGGCGCGGCGCGTTCTATTCAGGCCATTATATTATATATATAATATATATAATATATACTTCGTCGATTTCTATTTAAAACGAATTATATAAATAGTTTTAAATTCGTTTCAAAAGCAATTTCAACTTCCTTTTCAATTCAAATCAAAATTGAATTCTTCTTTATAAATTCGTTTCAAAGTTCATTTCTATTCAATTCAAATTTCAATTCAATTTGAATTCATTTCAATCCACTTTCAATTCAATTTGAATTCGTTTTCAATTCAATTCATTTCGAAATCGTTTTCAATTCAATTCATTTCGAAATCGTTTTCAATTCAATTCATTTCGAAATCGTTTTCAATTCAATTCATTTCGAAAATCGTTTTCAATTCAATTCATTTCGAAAATCGTTTTAAAATCGATATAAATACCGTTCACGTCAAAATGGCGTCAATCTAACCAACACGGCTTCATATATTTCTATTTTCAAATATTCTATTTCAAATATTTCCTTTTTCAAAATAGTTGTTATTATCAAAATATTTCGTTCAACACATGACCAATCTCAATGAATGAGTACTGTCAACACATGAACTTTTATTTTATAACGATAAAGGTGCAAATTTTATTACTAAAATATTTCGTTCAACACATGACCAATCTCAATGGATGAGTACTGTCAACACATGAACTTTTATATTATATTGATAAAGATGTAAACTTTATTATTAAAATATTTCGTTCAACACATGACCAATCTCAATGAATGAGTACTGTCAACACATGAACCTTTATTTTATATTATTCTTGATTTTTCAAAATTGGAATGAGGCCCAATCAATTACCATATAAAATTAATTATATGGATTTTCATACAACACATGTATATAATAGCATTGAAAATAATCAACCATCAACCAAAGTGCACTACACTGTATAAGCATCAAATATAGATATTCAACGCTTATAACAGCCTGTCAATCAATCGATCGACATATTTAATCAATCAGGATGAGTGAACTTCAAATTTCATCCCAACACCCGTGTGGGGTTTCAAACAATCAAACACAGATTTTTATTCGTGCAGTTGGGCGATGTGTAAAATTTATCGACCCAATCAACGTCATTCAAATAGGTGTACATAAACAAACCGTCTGGTTTGTAAATGAATATTTTATTTTATTCACTTTCACTACATTCATATTCACGTTAAAAATTATATTTTTAACGATAAAACATTTTATTCCAACATATGAATTTTTATTATTCATTTACACAATAAAATGATATTTTTATTTTCTAACATATTTTAGAAAATTTCGGCGGCATAACGGCACGATACTAGAAACGGGACGAGGCCTAGCCTTATCCCCGGTCTAGTGAAGGCCCACGCCATTCACACATCAATCGAATCAATTTCATTTCACCACACAACTCAATTTCAATCAAATAATCCAACTAATCTACGCAACCAAACAAACAAGTCCATGGTCTGTGGACGATTGTGTCGGGTGCTACTAAGCACCGTCTGCATCCTAGTATATATATATAACTAGAAAAAGAAATTGAAAGGTGAGAAATTCTCACAGATAGCTATCCTAGCTCCACGGCACTTTATTGATAGAAATCTTCATTGTTATCGCATCTTCGTCATCTTCGTTGCCCGTAGCCACTATATATGTAAAAATCACATTTTTACTTCGTTATTCAATATATAAAAATCACATTTTTACTTTTTAAAAATCTCGTCTTTCCCCTTTTTAAAATCTCAAATTTTTTCTATTAAAAGATTAAACCTTTTCTATTTCAAAGTTTAAACCTTTAAAATAAAATCAGTTTTATTTATTACTTTAAAAATCAGTTTTAAAAATTCTTTTTAAATCAGTTTTTCTTTCTTTAAAAATACAGTTTATATATTTTTAAAAATTCGGTTTTTATGATTTTAAAAATTCAGTTTTTAACTCTTTAAAAACAAAACAGTTTTCATTTCTTTTAAAAAAAACAGTTTTTAAATTATTATAAAAGAAACAGTTTTTAATTTACTGTAAAACAAAAACAAAAGCAAAAATAAAATAACTTAAACGCTCACCGAGATTTCGAAGTGGAGGAGGGAAGAAGGAGCGTCGGCGGTGGCTCAGTGGTGTCGCGATGAGGTGTTCGAGGTGGAGGCTCCGATTGCGTCGCGACTGGGAAGGGTGCTCGAGGGGTCTCGAGGTGAAGGCGGCTTCGAGGTGGGGCGGCAGCGTCGAGGGGTTGTTCGGCGGTGGGTTCAGGCGGCGGCTCGATTAGGGTTCTTCATTCTTTTTTTTTTCCTGAAGAATGAATCGGGGGGGGGGGGCCAACGAAGAAGAAAAAGAGGGGAAAAGGAAATTAAAATAATATTTTTTTTTTAATTATTTAATTTGTAAAAATGTTGACTTTTACATACGACCTCGAAACGAGGTCCACCGCCTGTCGTCCATAGCGTTTTACCCCCATTCCGAACACAATGGGATATGTATCGTAAGCTGGTTTGATCGTTACAATCAGTTTCCTTTGAATTTCCATTTTAAATCCTTATATTGAATTTTAAACGTACATTTCAAATTACCGGGGTCACATACTAACTAGAAAAATTCCACGAAAATATTTTCTAGCTTCGTATTGACGATACGGTCCTAACAAAACTAGTTTCGTCGAATTCTGAGGCCGTTTGAAAAATGGCCAATTTCCAGTCGATTAAAATCAACTGAAACTGGTCAAACGCGTTTTCCTTTGCCGCGCTCACATACTGATTCGAAAAATTATGAAATTCGAAACCTAGCAATAATTCAACATCACGGACCCAACAAAACTGGTTTCGTCGAAATCCGAGGTCGTTTGCAAAATGTCCATTTTTAAGGGCCTGGATTCCATAGCGACTATTCAGAATTTTCAACTGGACATATCTTTTGATTCCCATTATGAAATCTTGATTTTTCGGATTCGTTGGAAAGATATCATCAATTGGATTCCATTATTTTTGGTTTCACTAAAATCCGGATTGTTTTGCTCCCGGTATATTCAATTGAAGTTTGAAATCGAATTATCGAACTACCGCGCCATTTTCAATTCTATTTATAATTATAAATAAATATTTATATTCTAACGACGACGCGTATAATATATACGTTCGAATTATATTCAAAATAAATTTCACGTCGATATTATTTAAAATAATTCAAATCAAATAATCTAAATTTGCTAAAATTGCCAAAATAAAAATTTTAAACTGGCCCAGATTTTCGGGTTGTTACAATCTCCCCCACTTAAAACTTTTCATCCCCGAAAAGGAACAAAGTCGAAAGTGGTTTGATTAATCAACTCTACCTTCGATCTGGCTTCCGTTCTCCAACGCTTTAGTTTCTGAGAATTTTCAAAATTTCAAAAATTTGGCTAACACCCTAAATTTTTGAAAAATTTCGCCATAACCTCCCCTGCAATGGGAGCATCGGGGAATTTCAAATAGCTTCCCCGGTCCTTCAGATCTCAAAAAGAAAAAGAAAAAGCCAAGCGGCTAGCCAATAGGCTCACAAAATCATCATCACCCAAACAAAACAGGAAATTATGTAGTAAACATGTACCTATTTGTCGGGCAAACAAATTTTATCCTCTGCTCTAGCCTCCTTGCTATGACCTGTTCAATGATATATATGCATATGCAAGCAAATGCAACCAATTTTCAATATAGTTCAATATTTGGTTCGATTAGGCATAATGGCTAAAAATTAGCAAACAAATAAACAAACTACACAAACATCAATCAATTAGTGAATTAGAGTTTCAAATTCATAATTTTGATACATATACAAAAATCATGTTTTTGATGCCAATTCACAACAATGTATTGTGGCTATATATAAGTTTTGGTTCTCACACCAGCCTAATGGAAATATATAGATATCACACCTTCGAAACACGAAACTAATTACTAATGATGACGCGTCAATCATCAGAATCAGGTCCGGGCGACTAGAGTGTAATTCTATATCTATCCAGTATATTAAAACTTCAAATACACGTTTGCAAGGCGTATATGCAAAATCTTTATATACTGGACTGTCCAAATCAATATAAACAAATAATCAAATACGAATAGTTGATTTAAATTTTCAAAACAAAATTTGTTTTCACTTTAAAAATTTACCCTTCACACTCGTTCTAGGATACTACTGATCCCATCTCTAACGAGTCATCCTAATTGGATGTTACTAATCCAATATCTGATGAATTCTTTCGTATGGTTCTAATGTGCCTTGTTCTCTGCTTTGTAAACCAAAGCTCTGATACCAACTGTGACGGCAAGGAATTTCGCTCGGTCCGAACCAGTCGCTAAACCGACCCAGACCGCTCGAAACGCCCTATCGTTTGAGAACAGGACAAAACAGAATGCATACAGAAGAACATTTCATTGTGTATTACAACAATGCATCAGATTACAAGAATATACAGAGTACAAATGAATATTACACAGAAATATCAGAGATTTAAATTACATTTAAATACATAGCAGCGGAAAATAATACAATACACAACTAGAAGAGATATACGGATACAAAGCTTTCCGGATATCGTTCCAGCTGTAAACCAGGATCCTGTGAATATAAATCTGCAAAACCAAAACTACTAGCTGCCCGTGTCGAAAATAAGGGCACCCAGAGTTTAGGTTAAAAACAATAAACTCCAGGTCAGTCATGTGACTGGTGTGAGAACTAAAACAGTTATTAATCTTTATTTCAAAGTTAGGTAAAACAAGGGACCACGCCGCTAACGCGGAACGGGTTTCCTCCCAAGAATACCAGTGCATAAAACAAACAGCGCAATGCTAAATAAAGAAAAATGAAGCTGTTATAAGACCCAGGTCCTATCACACAATGCAACGCAAGCCGGGGGATAGGGTTTTCCCTTATAACAGCCAAAGAATGCTTGATACGGTTAAAACAAATCGTTTTGATACTATAATAAGTGCATAGTGTATAAAACAACTTCAAATCATAAGTATCAATCATAGGCGACATGAGCGTCCCATGCCACTATGTCGCCATATATAGGTTTACAAATAAAACCGCAAAGTCACGTATTTGGAAATTGGATTTCCGTCTATGAACCGAGGCAAAAGATAGTCCTCAACCGATTCGAGACAATCTAGCCCATGTCTCAGGCAAGCGCGCAGGCAAGCCTTGGAGCGACAGGGTCGGTCCACCGATGTGGATTATTATGCCTGAACACTACGTTTCCCCGCCCTTTGGGGCGTAAACGAGCCAACAAATGACTCCATCGGTTCGAGAACGACCGATCAATCCGAGGCGCCTCGCAACAGCAACAACCACATAAGTCAAACTCGTCAGGGCATGTAAAACCACTTACGCCACTTTTTATCTAGAAGGAAACGCATGCCCTCCCTGAGGTCCGTCTCCCGTTTTTGGTTCATACCGGGTGTGATACTCGCGAAGTAAACGTTACACAAAGCTACGCCACAAAGGCCGTGCTTTGATCATCACCACAAGACTTTGCTTTTCAACAGAAGCCTCGATCAATTGCCACTTAGGCATGCCACACAGGCAATTCACTCCATGCGTTTGATATCCATCAATATATAACCCCTGAGCTCGTACGTCTCAGAGAAGGGCGTTAAGCAAGAGAATAAATTCTCCGCCGCCAAACAGATATATATTTAATAGAGATCAATCACACGGACTAAAATCCAATGTCAGACACACAGTCCATTTACAAGTCCGTTCTGGGTCTGAACGAAACCGGAGGCACCTAGTACCCCGCATATCCATCGATCTCCAAGTATGTCTGGACGATCACCAACTGTTTCCATCTTCTTGGGTGTACAGCCCAATCAAGATCATCAGTTATCACCCAAACGACGTGAAGACCTCCGGTCTTCGACCATCGTCTTCATTTTCGACACCACGTCGAATCAGTTATTCAGAATGGGATAAACCCGGTCTTTCCGAATAACTCGCGTATATTTTAAATAAGTGTTACACAAACACAACATACGCCTCATTCCAATTCATTAGTCACTAACCGTAAATTAATCAAGAGAATAATTTCCCAAATATTAACCCCGAAGGCCGAAACCAACATCAGATCAATACCCAGAAAACCATTCTGCTTGGCCAACCGACAGTTAGTTTCTAAATTTCACATTCATAGGGAAAGGTTCCCATTAATTTCATCCAAGATAAATTCCTTGAATTTATGTTTGAATCTCAATTCGATCTAGTCGGGATTAGCGAACCTTACCGAAGTAATCATTTGTTTTAATTTCCCAATCCCAACCTATTCATCCCATGAAGTAAAACTGGTTATACTTCATATCTAACACCACAGTGTTATCGGTAAATTCAATTACCATTTCACGTTCAAATCTAATTAAAGATTTAACTATCGCTTGGAGTAAAACTGGTGATACTCCATTCTCGATCTTTTCAATCTATTTAAAGATTCATTAAAACTCCACTTAGTTTTAATCGTTAACTGGGTTAAAGAATCCGTGTCATTTAAAACACGGTTCACGATAAACCCAAAGTCACATTCCATTAATTATCGGGTTAAAGAACGAGTGTTATTTAAAACACTGTTCACGATAAACCAAAAAATCAATACCAATTCAATTCCAATTAACTATCGTTTAATTGGTACACTTCGTTAAATCTAAACAAAAAGATTTAATCTTTTCTCAACTGGGTTCAAGAACAGTGTTAGTGAAAACACCATTCACGACAAACCCAAATCACATTCGATATTCAATACAAGGCTCTGAATAGAAAATATATCGGCTTATATTCAATATCGAATTCTACGACTAACAAATGTCGTATTGGAAATAACGATATAAATATATATCTTTCAAATTTCCATAACAACACCTATATAATCACGAATTCCAACATCGAAATATTCCGAAGACAATTTTGATTCAAATCCCCTCCAATGCAATCATTGGATATTCTGGTTATTTTCAAAACCCTCTTCAAATTCAATTTATTTGTTTAAAAATAAATAGAATTATTTTTCTAGTTCAAAACTAGTTCATTTCGATAAAAATCTATTTTTATCTTTTCAAATATGGAGTTTTTCATCCCAAATCTTCACAAATCATTTCTTATGATTTTACACAAATTATTATTATTTTTAATAATTTTATCAAGGCCTGTACAGTCGATTTCCATCAACGGCCATCGAACTGCACTTACAGCGACCTTTTTCGAATTTGATTTGGACATAATTCCAAATCCAACCGTTAGATTTCAAATTTCTAATATTCGTTAGAAAGCTCTTTTCGATACGAACCCAACGGTTCCGGTTTCAGGAGAATCCGACGGTCGGATCTCCCGTAATGTCCGTTTGAAATAAATGGTCGAAATTCACGAACTGCCGCGGCGCGGCGCGTTCTATTCAGGCCATTATATTATATATATAATATATATAATATATACTTCGTCGATTTCTATTTAAAACGAATTATATAAATAGTTTTAAATTCGTTTCAAAAGCAATTTCAACTTCCTTTTCAATTCAAATCAAAATTGACTTCTTCTTTATAAATTCGTTTCAAAGTTCATTTCTATTCAATTCAAATTTCAATTCAATTTGAATTCATTTCAATCCACTTTCAATTCAATTTGAATTCGTTTTCAATTCAATTCATTTCGAAATCGTTTTCAATTCAATTCATTTCGAAATCGTTTTCAATTCAATTCATTTCGAAATCGTTTTCAATTCAATTCATTTCGAAAATCGTTTTCAATTCAATTCATTTCGAAAATCGTTTTAAAATCGATATAAATATCGTTCACGTCAAAATTGCGTCAATCTAACCAACACGGCTTCATATATTTCTATTTTCAAATATTCTATTTCAAATATTTCCTTTTTCAAAATAGTTGTTATTATCAAAATATTTCGTTCAACACATGACCAATCTCAATGAATGAGTACTGTCAACACATGAACTTTTATTTTATAACGATAAAGGTGCAAATTTTATTACTAAAATATTTCGTTCAACACATGACCAATCTCAATGGATGAGTACTGTCAACACATGAACTTTTATATTATATTGATAAAGATGTAAACTTTATTATTAAAATATTTCGTTCAACACATGACCAATCTCAATGAATGAGTACTGTCAACACATGAACCTTTATTTTATATTATTCTTGATTTTTCAAAATTGGAATGAGGCCCAATCAATTACCATATAAAATTAATTATATGGATTTTCATACAACACATGTATATAATAGCATTGAAAATAATCAACCATCAACCAAAGTGCACTACACTGTATAAGCATCAAATATAGATATTCAACGCTTATAACAGCCTGTCAATCAATCGATCGACATATTTAATCAATCAGGATGAGTGAACTTCAAATTTCATCCCAACACCCGTGTGGGGTTTCAAACAATCAAACACAGATTTTTATTCGTGCAGTTGAGCGATGTGTAAAATTTATCGACCCAATCAACGTCATTCAAATAGGTGTACATAAACAAACCGTCTGGTTTGTAAATGAATATTTTATTTTATTCACTTTCACTACATTCATATTCACGTTAAAAATTATATTTTTAACGATAAAACATTTTATTCCAACATATGAATTTTTATTATTCATTTACACAATAAAATGATATTTTTATTTTCTAACATATTTTAGAAAATTTCGGCGGCATAACGGCACGATACTAGAAACGGGACGAGGCCTAGCCTTATCCCCGGTCTAGTGAAGGCCCACGCCATTCACACATCAATCGAATCAATTTCATTTCACCACACAACTCAATTTCAATCAAATAATCCAACTAATCTACGCAACCAAACAAACAAGTCCATGGTCTGTGGACGATTGTGTCGGGTGCTACTAAGCACCGTCTGCATCCTAGTATATATATATAACTAGAAAAAGAAATTGAAAGGTGAGAAATTCTCACAGATAGCTATCCTAGCTCCACGGCACTTTATTGATAGAAATCTTCATTGTTATCGCATCTTCGTCATCTTCGTTGCCCGTAGCCACTATATATGTAAAAATCACATTTTTACTTCGTTATTCAATATATAAAAATCACATTTTTACTTTTTAAAAATCTCGTCTTTCCCCTTTTTAAAATCTCAAATCTTTTTCTATTAAAAGATTAAACCTTTTCTATTTCAAAGTTTAAACCTTTAAAATAAAATCAGTTTTATTTATTACTTTAAAAATCAGTTTTAAAAATTCTTTTTAAATCAGTTTTTCTTTCTTTAAAAATACAGTTTATATATTTTTAAAAATTCGGTTTTTATGATTTTAAAAATTCAGTTTTTAACTCTTTAAAAACAAAACAGTTTTCATTTCTTTTAAAAAAACAGTTTTTAAATTATTATAAAAGAAACAGTTTTTAATTTACTGTAAAACAAAAACAAAAGCAAAAATAAAATAACTTAAACGCTCACCGAGATTTCGAAGTGGAGGAGGGAAGAAGGAGCGTCGGCGGTGGCTCAGTGGTGTCGCGATGAGGTGTTCGAGGTGGAGGCTCCGATTGCGTCGCGACTGGGAAGGGTGCTCGAGGGGTCTCGAGGTGAAGGCGGCTTCGAGGTGGGGCGGCAGCGTCGAGGGGTTGTTCGGCGGTGGGTTCAGGCGGCGGCTCGATTAGGGTTCTTCTTTTTTTTTTTTTTTCCTGAAGAATGAATCGGGGGGGGGCCAACGAAGAAGAAAAAGAGGGGAAAAGGAAATTAAAATAATATTTTTTTTTTAATTATTTAATTTGTAAAAATGTTGACTTTTACATACGACCTCGAAACGAGGTCCACCGCCTGTCGTCCATAGCGTTTTACCCCCATTCCGAACACAATGGGATATGTATCGTAAGCTGGTTTGATCGTTACAATCAGTTTCCTTTGAATTTCCATTTTAAATCCTTATATTGAATTTTAAACGTACATTTCAAATTACCGGGGTCACATACTAACTAGAAAAATTCCACGAAAACATTTTCTAGCTTCGTATTGACGATACGGTCCTAACAAAACTAGTTTCGTCGAATTCTGAGGCCGTTTGAAAAATGGCCAATTTCCAGTCGATTAAAATCAACTGAAACTGGTCAAACGCGTTTTCCTTTGCCACGCTCACATACTGATTCGAAAAATTATGAAATTCGAAACCTAGCAATAATTCAACATCACGGACCCAACAAAACTGGTTTCGTCGAAATCCGAGGTCGTTTGCAAAATGTCCATTTTTAAGGGCCTGGATTCCATAGCGACTATTCAGAATTTTCAACTGGACATATCTTTTGATTCCCACTATGAAATCTTGATTTTTCGGATTCGTTGGAAAGATATCATCAATTGGATTCCATTATTTTTGGTTTCACTAAAATCCGGATTGTTTTGCTCCCGGTATATTCAATTGAAGTTTGAAATCGAATTATCGAACTACCGCGCCATTTTCAATTCTATTTATAATTATAAATAAATATTTATATTCTAACGACGACGCGTATAATATATACGTTCGAATTATATTCAAAATAAATTTCACGTCGATATTATTTAAAATAATTCAAATCAAATAATCTAAATTTGCTAAAATTGCCAATATAAAAAATTTAAACTGGCCCAGATTTTCGGGTTGTTACACTGAGCCGATCCAATGCCTAAATTGTGTGTGTATATGCAACCACGGGCAACCACTAGCAATCACTTGCAACCACTTGCAACCATCATCCATAACATGTTTCAATTACATGTTTTCATCCAAAGAGTTTCTACCTAAAAGATAAGGTTGAGGAGATATACCTAAAAAGATAGATAAAAGCGCTACTTAAGGAAAAAGAAAGATCAAAGATGTACCCTCGAAAAGAAATGGGTAGGCTGCGCGTATTCTAGCTTCAGTTTCCCAAGTTGCGTCTCCCTCGGCGTCGCTCCACTGAACTTTGACGAGCTTGACTTCGCGGTTGCGTTGCTTTTTCACTTCAGTTCCTAAGATGCGTGTTGGAGCTCTTCTCACGGTTGCTTTGCGTTCCACTTCAGCTTCTTCAAGGATATTTGGCTCTACCACTTCAGCAGACTCGTGCAAACACTTCCGGAGGTGAGAAACATGAAAGACGCTGTGAACTCCGGCCAGCTTTTCGGGTAGCTCTAATCTATAGACCATCTTCCCAACCTTCTCGATGTTAGGAAACGGCCCTACGAACCTTGGTGCTAGCTTTCCTGTGGTTCCAAAACGAACAACGTTCCTTAGCGGAGATACCTTAAGAAAAACTCTGTCCCCAACCTCAAATTCAAGGTCGGTCCTTCTCTTGTCGGCGTAGGATTTTTGTCTGTCCTGGGCTGTCTTCATTCTTTTCCGTATTAAGTCTACTTTTTCTGAAGTCTCTCGGATCATATCTGGTCCAAGTATGAGCTTGTCAGTAGACTCCCACCAACGAGTGGGCGATCGGCACGGTCTTCCATATAAAGCTTCAAAGGGCGCCACTCCGATGGTGGCTTGGTAGCTGTTGTTGTAGGCAAATTCCACCAGAGGAAGATGGTCTTCCCATGTCCCTCCGAAGTCAAGGACGCACAGTCTTAAAAGGTCCTCCAAAACTCTGTTCACTCTTTCTGTCTGGTCGTCGGTTTGGGGATGATAGGCTGTGCTCAAGCATAACTGTGTGCCTACCGCTTCTTGCAGACTTCGCCAAAACTCACTTGTGAAGATAGGGTCTCGGTCACTAACAATGCTGGAGGGTATTCCATGGAGTCGAACAATTTCCTTGAGGTAAAGAGATGCTAGGGATGAGGCTGTTCTTTTACTCTTGACAGGTAAAAAGTGGGCGCTTTTAGTATGCCTATCCACTATTACCCAAATGCTAGTGTTGCCTCTTCTAGACCTAGGCAGCCCATCAATGAAGTCCATTGAGATGCTATCCCACTTCCACTGCGGGACCTCTAGAGGATGGAGCAGACCGCCAGGCTTCTTCTGCTCTGCCTTAACCTGTTGGCAAATCTCACACTTAGAAACGAAATCTGCCACGTCCTTCTTCATGCCACTCCAAAAGAAAGTTCTCTTTATGTCCTTGTACATTTTATCTCCGCCTGGATGTATCGTCATCTTGGAGTGATGTGTTTCCTCGAGAACCTTCTTTACTAAATCCCTTGTCTGTGGGACACATAGTCTTCCGTCTCGCCTTAGCCAACCCTTATCGTCGATGGAGTATCTGCTGAGGTGACTTGAAGTCTCACCCCTAATTAGCCTATCAATCGTTTCCACAAGCTGAGGGTCTTCGCGTTGTGCTGTCCCTATTGAGTCCACTAAAGTCGGGCGTACTTCGAGAGATGCTAACAAGCCCGGTACAAAGTCGGAGGAGGGCCTAAAGTCAAAGCTGGCTATAAACTCTAGGCTTTGTCTTTCAACAAACAGCGGGCTTAGGGTCAGTTTCTTTCGGCTCAACGTGTCTGCCACTACGTTGCCTTTGCCCGGAGTGTAGGAGATCTCGAAATCGTACGAGGCAAGAAACTCCATCCACCTCTGTTGCCTCAAGTTAAGGTCCTTCTGCGAGAAAAGATATTTCAACAATTTATGGTCAGTGTAAAGTTCGAACTTCTCACCTAGGAGATAGTGTCGCCAAGACTTGAGTGCAAAGACGATGGCAGCTAACTCAAGATCGTGTGTCGGGTAGTTCTTTTAATGAACTTTTAATTGTCTCCCGCCATAAGCCACTACCCTTCCTTCTTGCATTAAGACAGCGCCTAGCCCTGTCCCACATGCATCTGTATAAACTGTGAACATCTTGCTTCCATCTGGCAATGTCAAAACTGGGGCTGTTGTAAGAGCCCTTCTCAGTCGTTGGAAAGCAAACTCGCGATCCATGTCCCAATTGAACACTAGATTCTTCTTTGTCAGCCTTGTTAACGGAGCTGATATTTTTGCAAAGTCTCTGATGAATTTCCGATAGAAGCCTGCTAGCCCGAGAAAGCTTCGGACTTCTGTTGCATTCCTTGTTGTCTGCCCGTCCTGCACCGCTACTACCTTAGCAGGGTCCACAGCTAACCCTTCTTTAGACACTATATGCCCAAGAAACCTTACTTCCTCTCTCCAAAAGTGGCATTTGGAGAATTTGGCTTTTAGCTGATGGACTCGCAGAGTTTCCATGATTGCCCTTAGGTGTTGAGCATGTTCTTCTTCATTCTTTGAGAAGATCAAGATATCGTCTACGAAGACCACCACGAACTTGTTGAGGAATTCTCTGAACACCCTACTCATCAGGTCCACAAAGTAAGCGGGCGCGTTTGTCAAGCCAAAAGGCATGACAAGCCATTCAAAGAAGCCGTCTGGGGTTCTGAATGTCGTCTTATCGATGCTATCTTCAGCCACTCTTAGCTGACGAAATCCGGTCGCTAAATCGAGTTGGGAGAAAATAGACGCTCCTACAAGCTGATCAAACAGATCATCAATTCTGGGGAGAGGGTGCCTATTCTTTTTCGTTAGCTTGTTGAGCTCCCTATAGTCAACACACAGACGGAGTGAACCATCCGCCTTTATAGCGAACACCACTGGAGCGCCCCATTCTGAAATGCACCTTCTAATGAACTCCTTTTCTAGAAGCTCTTTAATCTGTTTACTGAGCTCTTTCCTTTCCCGTGGAGCCATGCGTCTAACGGGCAACGCAACGGACCTTGCATTATCTACAAGATATATGCGGAAGTCTATCTCCCGCTTCGGAGGCAAGCATTTCACCTCTTCGAAGACATCCGGATATTCCCGGACCACTCTAACCGATTGCAAATTTTCAACAGAGGCATCTAGCGATTCAAGATAACTAAGCATAACCGCATACGAGGGATTACAAGTAATTTCCAGAGTGTTATCGAGTTGGGTCAGAAGCCTAACCACCCTTTTCTCACAATCAAGGATGGCACCATTGCTGGATAGCCAATCCATGCCCAAAATCAAACCATATCCCGAGAAGCCCAAAACAAAGGCACTACATCTAAATTCTATGCTTAGAATAGAAATTTTCAATCCCACACAGATCATACACAAATGAGCTGGGCCCCCAATTGGATTTGAAACAATTAAGGGGTCCTCTACCATACAAGTTTCTAGGTGCAGAGATTCTACTAAAGCAGATGAGATAAAGGAGTGTGATGCGCCAGAATCAAATAAAGTGCGAACTGGGTGATCAAAAAGATAAACTACACTTTCTACAGAAGTATTTATACCTCGCTGTTGCAGAGGTGGCGCTTCTAGCACATGAACCTTTGCCCCTGAGGTGGATCCAGCCCTCTGCCCCTGCCCTCGTTTCTTTGGGCAATCCTTAGCCATGTGGCCTGTCTCACCGCAAGAAAAGCACCCACTATTCATCTTGGCCTTCTTTTTCCGGCAATCTTTCACTAAGTACCCCACTTTGCCACAGAAATTACACTTTCTCTTCTCTTTGTTGTCTTTCCTGCCCTTCTTAAAGTCTGTCTTCTTAGGCTGTAAACCCTCTTTCTTCCCTTGAGAGCTTTCTGCCTTTGTCTCCTTCTTGCCCTTATCCTCTTCGTTCAGCAACGCCATCTGCACTAACCTTTCATACGTAGCTCCCATGGGTATATGGGTCATGGTCAAACTGTGTAATGGCTCATTCAATCCCTTGACAAAGCGGAGATCCTTCTTGTGCGGAGTGTTGACTAGGTCCAGTCCGAACCTAGCCAGCTGATCGAACTGATTAACATACTCTTTGACTGTCATATTCCCGTGCTTAAGAAATAAGAATTTTTCCAACTGAAGACTCCTTTCAGCTTCTGAGAGAAATTTAGCCTCAAACCTTGCCCTAAAGTCCTCCCATGTTTCCATTGGTCTTTCTGCATTGGTGACTTCCCACCAGCAGGAAGCCTCGCCTTTAAGTAGCCATACTGCCAGTTGTACCTTCTGCCTATCTTCTACCTCAAAGATGACGAATAAGTCCTCGGTTTCCTTCAGCCAATTCCTGGCTGCCACGAAGGACTCGGTTCCATGAAAGTCCTTTCCTCCCATAGCTTTAAAATCTTTACATATCTTAGCAAAAGTATTACCCCGCGGAGGAGGTGGAAGAAGAGGTGCTGGTGTAGCTGGAAGATTTCCTACAGCTGGGGGAGGAGGAATGGTAGGACCTGGCTAAGTGGCCCTCGCTTCTAAGAATCGTCTGAACCAACCAGATATTGGTATACCCTATGGCAAGTTAAGTTCTTCGGACATGCTGAAACAAAAAGGATAGATTCAAAACGAAGGATAAAAGATAGTACCTATGGCTTTGGGGGACTATGCCTTTTTTAAAATAAAATAATATTTTATTTTTTTAAAATGCCTCTTTAAATTTTCTTTTGAAAATAAATTTTCCAAACTTTTTATCTTATCTGGTGAACCTAGGCTCTGATACCAAGTGAAACACCCCACCTTCGTTAGGGTCACTCTCAAAGGGAATGCCCTAACTTTGGTGGAGGTTTATATATTCTAAGTAACATAAAAAGGGGAGTGTGAACGCATGAACTTGCAACATAGAGAACTAATTAACATAAATTATGCACTTGTGAACTTGCATTGTAATAGCATATAATCATGGCATAAACATTCCTAAACATGAAATCATGGTTTTTGATCTATTCATATAATCATGGCATAAACATACCTAAACATGAAATCATGGTTTTTGATCTATTCATGTAAACTTGCAAGTGGAATGTAAATCTAACTTAATTATGTGTCACATATATTATCATATGATTTTGATAACAACATAGGCCTAAAACATTTTTGCAGTTAGACATAACACCAAACATAGTTTAGTCATGTTCATAGAGTCAACACAAGTTCACAAAGATGCTTACTTTTGTCTCTAATACAAAAGTATGGTTTTACACTTGAAACATGATGCCAATTCCAACATAAATTCATATGAGTCATAATACCCAAATGGATCCAACTACACTAAAGTGATTATAAAAAATATACATCATGTTGGCATAATAGTGAACCATATACTTGCATGAATCTCAAATAAACTACCACAAACATATAGACGTTACTTTCAACATGAATCATATACTTGAAATTTTCCAATAGGTGTTGAAATAAACTACCACAAATATGTAGTTGTTAACTTTCAACATGAATCACATACTTGCAAATATCCAATCGTTATACCACAATATCCCAAATCGATTAGAATCATAGCAACATACAATTATGAATTATTATCACCACAAATTAAGTACAATTCTATTTCTGATTTTACACAAATCAAAACACAATTATTTATTCACATCGAAATAGCACTCTACTTACAACGTATGACGAATCTTCCATTCAGGAATCTGAATTCTGAATTTGGAGATGCTATCCTTTGTTGTAGGCGTTGTTTTGATTTAGTTGTCGTTGCTTTAAGCTTTTGAATTGTCTCCTAATCGTCTCTCAATTTTGACGGCTACTCCTTATCTCTCCTAAACAGCATGACGGTCTCATTCTCATTTTTATTTGTATGAATTAGGGTGAGTCTTAGGTCCTTTTTATAGAGTTTGTGAATTGATTAGGACCGTCGATGGAGCTTGGATTAATATTAGTCATTCATTTGAAGGAGAGACCAATCAGGAGCTGACACCTAGCCCTAGTGACAAGGCAAGACTCAGAAATTCGGCCAAGCACAGACCAGGCCAGCCAGGGGGGGCTGGGTTCGACCTGGCTCAGGGGCCAGGTCGACTCCCCAGTCGACCCCCATGTCGACTTAGCAGTCGACCTGGGTGCCCCAGGTCGACTACCCAGTCGACCTGGGTGCCTTGGGCGGGAAAATTCCTGCCCTGGCCAATCCGGCCCGATTTTTGAAATTCGAATCTGATTTCTGAGCTGTTTCTGTCTGTTTGAATTTTAAACTGAATTCTGAAACTTCCGGAGGCCACATCTTCTTCATACGGAGTCCGTTTTACGCAAACTCGGACTCTATTCCAAGCAGAATTCCGAGACGAACGCAATGGCGTATCCCGTTTCCCTTAATTCTTTGATTTGAAATTAGTTATACTTTAATTCGTGAATTTCACTGGTATAGAATACACGGGGTGTTACATCTAGTTTTGAGCTCGGATTCTGGTTCTTAAAGAACCAGGTGTCTAAATTTAATTTCAGATGTCTAGAATTAGTTCAGCCTCAGAACTTCTTATGCCCTGCACCGTCCAATTTCGTGATGTGATAATTTTAGCTTTTAAGCTCCAAATTGCATGTCGTCTTCACTAATTCCAAGCTAATTTTAACTTCTTAAATACACTATATGGTTTTTCCATAGAATCTAACACTCTACCATGACATATGACCATCGTTAAACTCCATACTCTAATGCACCACATATAACCAACTCTACCTTCAACCAATCAACATGAACACCTCTCCAATGAGCTCCAAAGCAACCGCCCATTGCACTCCGTCAATGAGCTTTGACAAAGTTGCCGCCTGCTAATGAAATGTTGAAGGAGTCTAAAACCAAAGACTCTCACCAAAAGAAAAAATACTTAGAAGTGTAAACAAACACTTACTGAGAAGATAGAATTTCAACATCTCATAGACATCCCTCATTATCAAAATAATCACTCTCTCCAACTGTGCCGCCTCATGGCAACTAGGACTTCAACAACCGAATTAAGTTTGAACAATGCTCGAACTTCCTAATGGACAATGATTTGGTGAACATATCCACCGCTTCATCCATCATCTACACTTTTTGAAGGTATCACATCAAATGTCAAACAATGACTCCCTCACCTTAGTATGCTTAGTACATGAGCTGAACTCAAAAATTCTTGCCAATGGACTATCACATCAATCATCAATATTATCGTGCTCGAATCCTAAGTCACACAACAATTACCTCAAATAGAGTGTTTCCTTTTTCAATTCAACCACGACCATCTACTACGACTCCATAGTCGATAATGCAACTGCAGTTTGCAATTTCGATCTCCAACTAATAACTGTACCGCTAAGTGTAGAAACATATCCAGAAGTTAATTCCTTTCGATCCTTATCAATAACGTAGTCTGAGTCATAATAACCACCCAACTTGCAACTTATTCCTTCACGATCGAATAAAAAGACTATGATATGTACCTCTAAGATATCTCACAATAGACATTATGGCTTTTGAATGCGATTTTCCCTGATCAACTATATGCCAACTAACCATCCCGATGGCGTTTGCAATATCAAGCCTTGTACACACAATAACATACATCGAACTTTCAACTGTATTTGCTTGTGGCATTTTACCATATAAACCTTTTACTTCTCCTAGATAGGTGATCCTTTACTCAAAAGCTTCATATGCAAAGTAAAACTGTGTTTAATGCCTTTGCATTCTCCATGCTAAGCCAACAAAGAATTTTCTCGATGTAGTCATTTTGAGTCAATTTCAACTCAAACGCTTTTGTTTCCTACCAATTTCCATGCTCAAAATTTTCTCTACCTCTCCTAAATTGTTCGTTTTGAATTCTGATTTCAAAAGCATCTTACCCTATTAATTTACTTCTTGTGTTTAGAAGCAATGAGCATGCCATCCACGTACAAAAGAAAATACGTGCAATAATCATTCTACAACCTCTTGAAATAAACACTGATGCTTCAATCAAAAGCTTTTTCAAGCATAAAATGATCAATTCTCTTACACCATTGCAAAAATGATTGTTTTGTGCCATATCATGATTTTTTAACTTGCAAACAAAATTTGACTTACCATGTACCACAAACCCTTCTAATTTCTCCTTGTAGATGTATCCATCCAAGTCACCATGCAAAAAGACAGTTTTCCCATCAATTTGTTTTAATTCCAAATCATGAATGATAACTATAACTAGTAAAATCCAGACTGAAGTTCAGTGCAAAAATCTCGTCATAATTCGTTTCCTTCCTTTGTGCAAATCCTCTTGCCGCTAGCCTAGCTTTGTACCCTCGTTGTCCTTTACCTTATATATCCATTTACATCCCGTAACATGGTTTCTTTTAGGAAGTGGATCTGATTTCCAACTTCAGTTCTTTATCAATGATAGCATCTCTTCCTCCATGGTACAAATCCACTTCAAGTTATCACTTGAATTCATGACGTCATCAAAGTCCGTCGGCTCAACTTGGACTGTACGAAGACCATAGTCCAAATTATCACAAAACATAGGATAATTTTAATCATCATTTGTAGCATCCTAACTCAAAAATTGGGTATGAAAAGTTTCTAAAATTTTTGAATATACTAAATCGATCGATTCAAACATGTAAGAATAATGAATACATATATATATATATGTATGTATGTATGTATGTATGTATATATGTATATACATATATAACACATAGGTTAGAACTAAAAACAAATGCTATATGTATATATACATTTCAAAAAAAAGAAAAGATAGGTGGCATGAAATGATAAGGACATGTGTCATCAAATAAACCACACACATATCTTTAGATTAAATGAAAGAAAGACACATAACTCTATTTGGTGTCTATGCGTAGAAACATCCTAATACATCTAAGGGGACCATGTGTTTACTTCCTAATGCTTGCATAAAAATAAGATGTATAAGTGTCCAAAACCAAATTAATAAAATAGCCTTAGAGAATGCTAAAAAAAGGGTGGAAATATTCATTTGTTTTCATATATTCACAAAACAAAAAAAAGTAAGATAAAGAGTAGAAGCATAGAAGAAGCCAATGGAATAAAGTACAAGTTCAAGCTATAATTTTAAGTCGTAGAAAACTATTTGAGTACGTATTCATTTCATACTTTGAAGAAAGATGTGAATATTGAGAATGAATGATAGGGCTTGAACCTGTCAAAATGAAGTTCGGTAATTTGTCCATTACTTCCACAGTTCTTAATGAAATTTTGATTTCTTTAATGAACTGGAAAGCTAACTCAAAGACCTAAAACTTTCATGTTGACCACTTATCCTAATTCAAGGTTTGTATACCTGAAATTTAGAAAGAAACTCGGGTAAAGTTCTGCCCGAAATGAACATGTTGAAAATATTTTACGTTGTTGAATTTTATATATTAAATTGATAAATAATTTTTACAGTTTCTTTTCATGATAATTAAGTAGACAAAGAAAGCTTATTACTATAGAAATTAGAGTCAAAAACTATATTTATCATAAAGAAAGAGAATCAAACATTTCACAAAAAAATGGTCAGAAATCTGAATTTTTGAAAATTGAAACACTTCTGGAATTTGAAACGCTTTTCAAATGTTTCTAACATTGAAGTGTAACTCAAATCAGAACTTTTCGTATCATATCTGAAATGTTTTCTTTTCTCTGAATTATTCATAAAGCACCAACAAGCTTATAACTTTTCATAACGCACCAGAAATCTTGCGATAACTGTTTTGAGTTTAACTACCCCAGAATTTTTCATTACGCATGAGAAATGCTGCAATAGTTGTTTTGAGTCTAAAATCATTATATCTACCTCAGAACTTTTCATAACACACCAGAAGCGCTGCAATAGCTGTTTTGAGTCAAAAACCACTATGAACTACCACTGATCTTTTCAAACGCTTTATAAATGCTGCAGGTTTTATTTTAACATTCTTATCGATGCTAAAGCTTTTTATAGCACTATTTGAAATGCTATCTTTTCCTTTTCTTTTGGACTTTAAAACCTCTATGAAGTAATTATAAATGTTACCTTTTACTTCAATAGTTTTGAGGTCCATCTTAACATGGACTGGAATATTTCTGAGATGGTTTCGGGCATGTCCTAAACCATTTAAAGTATGAATTTGAAAAAGTAATTTAATATTACTTTTGGGAAACATTTCCTTAATTATATTTCTTCAAGGGTGCAGTATAAGACAATAGATTTTGTGTGGTGCGCTATTATTTTATGTTGGTATTGAGTCGAGTAGAATATGTCCCTACTTAGTGACCAGATGTCGACTGCAATAGGATAACATATCCTAAAATATAAACTAAATTGAGGGTGTTGTTTAGATTCATAAATGTATTTTTCGAAAAAGCATGGTTTTTAATGGAATGAAGTTTATAATGAACTTATTTGATTTAATATCTCGAAGTTTTCCTTGTTTTAAACTTTGGATTGATGCAACCTCTAAAGAAGATAATTATACTGAAACTATAATACAACCCATTAAGATATGAATTGAGAACCATAACTTATATAGCTATCTCACTGGGTCCGTATTTCTCATGATGCTATACTTAAAACATTTCAGATTTAGATGGTTAGTTGGTTGCTTTAAAGTGAAGACTTTTATTATTGATATTATCTCTTTTTGTACTCATATTTATAATTATATAAGGGTTAAACTCTTAGATCTTTGTAACCATGTTATATGATGGGATGATTGTATAATAGCTCTTCCATTTAAAATCATGTACTTTGAATAATTTTATATTCCGATACGCTTTTGTTAAGTTGTAATGTTGTTCTACTAGCACCATGGCTTATATGTAGAAGCACCGCTTTTGGATAAGTGTACCAGCGCGGGGGTGCTACAGTAATTGGTATTAAAGCCAAGGTATAAGAGGTGCTTTTGGAAAACTATATAGCATCACAATTTAATTTGTTCAGATTGGAAGTTTATACAATTATTGATATCTTTATGACTATTTGTCATTATGAGTTATGGCAAGCAACAACTTGGTGTACGGGGGTGATGTGCACGTAAAAATGCAAAATTATATTGACATATTTATTCTTGTTTAGTGCTAATAAATGTCACATATGGGTATATGATCATGCTTAAATAATAATTGAATTGATTTCAAAACATCATGCATTTATCATCATATAGGGGGGAAATTGGCATTTTTGTGCTTGTATTATTTTGAAAATATTTACTTGGACATTTTTCATATTTTTGCAGAAATTGGATGCACGTAGAAAAGGACTTCATAAAGACATATATGCATACAAAGAAAAAAAAAAGGAAATCAATCAATGGAAAGGTAATTAATTCAAAAGGAGGAAATTAATGCCTTGCCCAAAAAAATGAAAGGGAAATAAATTAATGGATAGGGAATCAATTCAAATAGGGAATTAATGGAGGACCCCACCCATTCTCCCTCCTTCTTTAGTGGAGACAATAAAAGGGCTTCATGAATCATTATTGCTGAGGAAAAAATGAAGTTAATAGAGGGGGCATTCTGGGTAGCACGCTAAAAGTCAATTTAGGGTTTCACTCATGTATAAATAACTCATGTATGTTAATGTAAAAGGTATCTTGGATTTTTGTTTAATTGAGAGTGGCTGAAATCAAAAACTCTATTTTTTTCTGCCACGGCTTCTTAGCCATTTCTTTTTTGTAATTTGTCGCTTTAATGCAATATTAATTTGTTGTTTTTCATTTACATGTTATTTTCTCTTCTGCAAATAGAATAGATTTTTATCTTTATTTGCTCTTTGCTTTGTTCTCTTTTATAATAAAATATTTTTATGTTATCATTGAATCCATTATGAGTAGCTAAACCCCTTCAATTTAGGGGTAGTGAAGCTCTCATGATTCATGAATAATTAACATAAGATTTTCATGTTTCTATCTCTCTTATTTGAGCTTAATCAAAAATTGGGTATAGGTAAAGCAAAGATTTTATATGGTGAAAATTGATAGCACATGTTGGTTGATTATTCCCAAATGTGTTATACACATGTCATTAATAGGATCATACTTTACATTTAGCACATGTTGAATTATTATTTTCTATGTGATAATTAGAGCTTTAAGTTTGCATTGAAAATTGATGATTTATGTAGCTAGAATTTTCTAGCATATAAATCATGCTTCTATGAATACAAAACTTAATGTGCTAGTTATTAAAGAGAGTTAGAACCCTTTTTTTATGTTAATTAGATTGATATTGATAGTGAATCTACTACTAAATTGTCTCTTAGTTCCATATTTATTCAGTTTAACATTGTTAGTTTTTTTTAGTTTATAGTTAACAATTTCACTCGCTTTCGGTTTAATTTGATTGAGTAAGATCAGAATAAATTCTTTCCCTGTGGATCGACCTGTATTCACCACGTACTATGATTGTACGCCGTGCGCTTACGGTTTATTAAAATATTTTGTTAATGGTTTTCTAATTCGATAGAAAATCCGTTTGCAAACAAGTTTTTGGCGCCGTTGCCGGGGAAGAAATTTGTTTTAATTTTATTCTTGAAATTAATTTTCTCATTTGTGTTCTTTTAAAAAAATTAAAAAAATTTGTTCCATTTTGTAGTTAGTTGTGTGATTTGCATTTGTTGTTAGTGTTTGTTTTGTGTGTGTGTTTTTAAAAAAAAAAAATCTTGTCATTTATCTTCCAGTCATTAGAAAAAAAGAAAAAAAATAAACACCTACCTTTTGTTCGGTCTCTTTCCTATATTTTGTGTTTTCAATTTTCTTTATTTCTTTCCCTTTATATCTCTCTCATTTATTTTTCTCCATTTTCTATTCTTACAAATAAAAAAAATTCTCTTTCCATCTGTTCTCTATCTTTTATTTCTTTCCAAATCTTCTCCACAATTCTTCCCATTCTTTACAGATAATAAATAAATAAACAAACAATAAAAACAATTTATTGCTTTCCTTTTCTTGTCCTCCCTCTATAATTTTCTTTCTTTGTTTGTCTTACTGATTGCCTTTTGTTCACCATCCTTTATAAATCAGTCCCCTCCTTCCACTTCAACTACATAAACCAAATCACTCCTCTGTCACCACTACTCATCTACTCCCCCTTTCATGCTCATCTACATCTCCACAAAACTCTCCTCATCAATAAATCACCAAACCGCAAATCCTGACCATCAAGTCCTCCTCGCAACCTCCTTCAGATCAACGTAAATACACCATTGAATTCCCACAACCTCAGACTGTATCACCAAAGTTCAACAGCTCCATCTACATCGTTCCCCTGTCCAAACAGCACCGTTCTTCACGCAACATCAGCCAGCAGTCCTCACCATCTTCACAACTAAAACCTTCCACAACGATCATCAAAACAGCCCAACCACCTCTCAAACCAAGTCCACACCTCCGAACCACAAAATCGCCAAGGTCGAATTCGCATACTTCAGAAACCCAAATCGAAATACCTAGATCCCCAGTCTGAAAATTCAATTCGAATCCGAACCTGCTCATTCGATTCTGAGCAAAGAATAAATTTTGCGAATTCAAAAGAAAAAATCAGTCTTGTTTTCTATTCTGAATTGGTGGATTTCAATTTGAACTGGGAATTGCGTGTTGAAGGAATAAACACACCGATCGTCTTTTGATTTAGACTTAGTTTTATGGAATATTTTTGTTTTGGGACAGAGAGAGTATTAAAAAAAAATGGGATTGGGCTTGTAATCTTTTGTGGACCAGAGCGTGTAACTGTGTCCAAAATTTTCTGTTGTTTTTATAGTTTAGACTCAGTTGTTTCCTTCTAAAAAAAAGAAGGGATTTCTCTTTCTTTTGCTTTGATTTTCCATTGACTTTGATTTTAGCTTACTTTGGCCTTTTTTTTCTCTCTCAAAAAAATAAAAAAATAAAAAAAGGCCAACAAAAAGCGAAAGGACAGAATTCAATCAACAAACAAAGAAATTCAGCGAGCAAAGTCAAGCAAATTCCAGAAGTCAAATTGTTGGAGCGGTTGCACATCAAGTGGGGTGTGAACACGCTAGCGCTACTCAATTACACTGGACGAACTGCCGATCTAGGTGAGGATTTTCTAAACTCTACAGGGCATGCTGCTGCTGCTGCTTGAAAAAAAAAATATAATTGCTTGTAAATATTTTTGTGCAGGTGCTGCTGCGGCATGCTTGTAACAAAAATTAATTTCTGCAATTTGTTGTTCTATAACTGATATTCTATTACTGTTCTGAGATTGTTCGTTTTGTGATTGATTAAATTATTCAAAAAAAATTGCATCCATCTTAATTTTGTTTTTATTTTCTAAGGACTTCATTATATTTTGACAAACTAGTTTATTTCTAACGGATTATTTCTCGGTGTCAATACTACGGCGGAGTAATAATCGTTTATAAATATTATGGTGATTCGTAAATATTATAGCGGTTATTCCTCTGACGGTACTTAAACCTTCGGCTACATTGCTAGGGTGATTCCTGGTGCACCGATAACTCCTGCCCGTTAACTGGCTGAGAAATCTTTTGTTGAAATCAATCTAACCGTCGTCATATAATTCTAGAAAAATTGTAAATTGCATTAGGTTCATCCATCCTTAAAAAAAAGCCAAGAGTATTTTCCTTTTTGCACAAATTTAACTTTTCTCTCATTTACAAAAAAATTCCGCTTCGATCTTCTTCTCAAATTTGTTCTTTCTCCTTTTCTCATCTTCTTTGCGCGAGTGCATGCATAGTTGGACCCGTGATCCTTCTACTAATCGTTTAGTCCGAACTAACATTCCTTTCACCATGGCCGAAGAAAACCCCCCTCAAACTCTTATGGATAGATACTTCCCCGATTGGGTGTCTATTCCATCTTGCATCATATTGCCCGCCCCAACGGGTAACCACTTTGAAATTCATTCGAACCACGTAAATACTCTTCCAAAATTCGGCAATCTTGAACGTGATGTCCTTATATTTTCTTAACCAAGTTTGAGCAAGTTTGTGCAACCATGAAATTTCAACAACTAAGTGACGATGGAATTAAACTTAGGTTAATTCCATTTGCACTTACCGATTATGCCGAAAAATGGTTGTATAGCTTGCCTTCAAATACGATTGAAACTTGGAATGAATTTGTGAATGTTTTTGTAAAGAAATTTTAACCTATGGTAAAAACATCCAAAATTTGAACCGAAATCGTTTACTTTCATCAATTTGGGGGTGAAATCTTTGCAAAATATTTCGAAAGATTTAAAGAACTTCTAGTCAAATGTCCACATCATAATTTCGAAAAATGGACTCCTTGTCAAATTTTATACGATGGACTTGAAAATAGTTCTCGAACCATGCTTGAATCGATGTGCCAAAGAAACTTTCTAACCCAACATCACGATGCTACTTGGCAAATTCTTGAAAATTTGGCTGAAAAATTAGTTTAGTGGGAAAGATATAACGAGAAGTCAATTTATTCACGATCCAGCGCTCATCCGGTAGGATCCTCAACGGCTTTAGAAGCAAAAATAGACACAATGTTAACCAAATTTGATAATATTCTTTCATTAACTCAAGCAAACCAAGCTCAAGCATCTCAACCTTCATGTTACAAATGTAACGATCCTAACCACATTGCTGACCAATGCCCACATTCGTTAGAACAACTCAACGCATTTATCAAAGTTAGAAACGATCCATTCTCCCCAATATACAATCTGGGTTGGAGAAACCATCCTAACTTCTCTTGGGCCAAAAACAATGTAAATTCGAATTTGGTTCGACCTCCTTTTCAACCATTTTCGAATAATCCTTCAAATCCTCCCTTTCAACAAAATCAGTTCCAGAATTTTGCGCCACCTTCTCAAAATCAAGCGCAACAATCTTTTGTTTCACAAGACGATAAACGATTGACATCACTTGAAAAAACTCTCAAAGAATTGAGTAAAGCAACGATTCAAAATCTCTAATCTAATACCAATCTTCAAAATTTATTGACTTCACACATGCAAAACACGAGTCAATCTATCGCTAAACTTGAAATGCAAATGAGTCAGTATGCTATTTCTGTAAGTGAACGTGGAAGAGGCACTTCCATGAGTCAACCCACTCCAAGTCTGAGGAATCAAAATCCTAATCCAAACCCAGCTCATGTCATCCAGGATAGCAATCAAACTCAGTTGAATGCTATCATAACTTTACGACCCGGTAAGAAAATCGATCATCAAGTTGAAAATCCAAATAACTTACCGAGTGTCCCTCTCGACTCTTCTAAAACCACGAACGATCTCGATCCAAATTCTGAGTCCAGTTCTGCTCCAACTCAAGTAGACCGACCTACTGAGTTTCGCATTCCATTTCCTTATCGTCTTCGACCAAAGAAACACTCCGAGAAAATGGAAAAGATGTTGGAAATTTTTAAACAAGTGAAAGTTAACATCCCTCTTCTTGACATCATTCAATAAGTCCGCACTTACGCAAAATTTCTCAAAGACTTGTGTACCCAAAAATGACACACTCATGTACCAAAGAAAGTCCTCTTAGTTATTGGACTGAGCGAAGTCTTGACCCAATCAATCCCGATCAAATACAATGATGCTGGATGCCCTACGATCTCATGCACGATAGGCGATAAAACAAATAATAAATGCCTAGTTGATTTGGGTGCAAGTGTCAATTTGATTCCATATTCTATTTACCAACAACTTGGTTTGGGTGAACTTAAACCAACGAAAATAACTCTTTAATTTGCTGATCGTTTAATTAAGAAACCCATTGGAGATATCGAGGACGTACTCATCAAAGTTGGTTAATTCATTTACCCTGTCGATTTCATTGTTTTGGAAACATAGCCTGTCAATAATCCAATAAGTCAAATTCCTTTGATTTTAGGTCGACCCTTTTTGGCTACTTCAAATGCTTTGATAAATTATCGCAATGGTTCAATGAAAATCACTTTTGGAAACATGACTCTAGATCTTAACATTTTCAATCTTGAAAGCCATTCGAATGATTCATGTAACCAAACCTTGGAAGTTAATGCCATCCACGAAACTCTGAAAACGAATCCATTGAATTTACTGATGAGCGTGAGGACGAGTACAAAAAAATGTTCCAAGACACTCCTAAGAAGTCGAATACACACTTCCGTTTGAATCGCTTTCAGTTGAGTCCAAATCTCAACCAAGCTCTTTGATTGAGAAACCGCCAAAGTTGGATCTTAAACCTCTTCCCGATCACCTTAAGTATGTATACTTAAGTGACGATGAAACTTGTCCTATCGTAATTTCTTCAAATTTAACTCTTGATCAAGACTCTTTCTAAAAACAAAGATGCAATTGGTTGGTCCATTTCTGACATCAAGGGAATTAGCCCTGCAATAGTTCAACATCGTATTCACTTAACCGATGAAGCCGAACCCACTCGTGAAGCGCAGCGTAGGCATAACCCTAAGATGGAAGAGGTAGTTCGCGAAGAAATTCTTAAACTTCTTGACAACTGTAACACCCCACGTCCATTAATGTCACTCACAAAGGGAATGCATTAACTTCCATGCAGGTTTTAAGTGAATATAGAACAGCAAAATTACAACAAGACAGATAATAAGTAGTACTTGGAAATCTAAAACTTTATTTCATTGTAGCGGAAGTTAAACATGTTTGTTACATCATAAAAACCATAAATCAGAGTCAAGTACAATATCCAACTTGATAAAACAAAATACATAATCCCATTACATAAATAGCCATTAAAGAAGATAACAAGCTGGGCTTTACTTCAACGGTCCAAGCTTCCCAAAAGAGAGATAAAGCAATCCAATCAAACTCCGCTAGAGCTGGGCCCACCCTGAGGACCTGGTAGGGGGAAAAAGATAGAAATAGAGGGGGTCAGACATAAAGTCTGGCGAGTATGATAATTCTAACAATACTATTATCAAAATAACTAGACTAAGGCATAAGCTGGAAAACAAGGAAATGTCTATGAACTATTGGGTATGGAAGAGCTGATAAAGAAAACGTCAAAGGCACACCTAATAATAACGAATAATTACTACACTGCACCACACTAGTCACCCTAAAGGTTGATCCCACTTGCTTCACTTAGAAATTATATAAATAGCCTTGCGTACCCCTAGCTGACTGCATAGGTGCCGCCTGCCCCTATCTCCACTAGGTGTACCCCACTACCCACTTTCGATCGGCTCCCCACTCGTAGATACCCGTGCTGGCCCCACAGTGGGGTGTATCACTCCCCTAAAGTGGCAACCCGATACAACTTGAGAATGCACGGCTTATACTTACACGATGCAACAACGTCTTACCTACCAGCCCGGCCCACACACGCATATGAAACCCGTTGGACTTGCGTTGCCACCGCTACCCCGTTTGGCCTCTTATAGTCAAACCCAGTATGCGTGTCCCATCCTCGACTTGGGTCGAGCCCACAAAGATACGTTTGGGTTACTGGTTGAAATGGACCCCACAAGCTATCCACCTAAGCTTGTCCCCACAAGTACATGCCACTAAACCCTCTTAGTCATGTTCATTTACATGTGTGTTTGGTTAAGTCTTACTAATCGTATTTCAAATGCCACTAAAGGCACCCACTAGATTCCTCATGCCACCCAAGGCACCTACTTAACCCCCATGTCCCACCTTACATGTTTATCTGGTTAAGTATTTCTTAATTCATTCAGTCCATAACCTCATAAAGACCTCTCACATTAGACTGGCATTTATGGCAGCTGGATTCGTCGGGCGGGTCCGGGCAGTCTTATACCATAAAAGAGTCTAACCTCGTGTCTTTACAACTGTTATGCTTTAGTTTGGGCCTAGGACCTCTCACATTGGGCTGACATTTGTGACTACTGGATTTGCCGGGCGGGTCCGGGCAGTTTTACGTCACAAACGAGTTCAACCTCGTGTCCTAAGTATTGATAAACACTTTTAATCTTTTACCCCAGTTTTAAATATATTCCTATTCAAATCATTAATTAATTCCAATTTTAATGATGTCCATAATTGACTCAATTATGGCCATTCACTTACGGTATGCAAAATCATATCAATTGCACCCCAATTTCTTAATATTAAATCCTTAATATTACCCCTACCCCACGTTATACGTTCGCTTATTCAACGCAAAATATACGTTAGACTCGAATAGTCTAACTCATAGCACAAAGATAAATTATCACAACATATAGACAAATAAAATAGATCTAATCATAAACGGGGTGAAACTTGCATGTGTGATAGATGTACAACACCTAAACTTGCATAGGCAAAAACTACAACTTGCATAAAGCTACATATGTCATGGATCTAAAGGTGTCAACTTGTTTGGTTAAATGTCACAATTTACATAATATGATCATAATCCAAATTCATGTATAAACTTGCATATGTGTTTTATGCAACATAATGATGATGTGAACTAGCATCTAACACATAGAACTCACACATGTCATAGCACAATTCTAGATCTAAATAGATGTCATGGCATATGTTCATAATCTTTACTAATCAATCTAAACTTGCATACATGATTTGTCATATAGATCAACATAGCCCAAATAACATCAACATTATGATTTGATTAACATGAACTAATTAGCATAGATAATAACATCATGACTTTATAACATGTATGATTTATCACAACTTAGCATAGAAAATTACAACCTATACAATAGCATGATTTACAACATATAGGATATCATCATCACATAACATAGGATTTACAACATACATGATAGCATAAGATTTACAACAACATATATGACAGTTCACATCATTTTCTTATGATCCATATCACATCTTAATCTAATTAGTTTGCTAATAATCTTGTTAAGATCATCATACTCACAATTAGATAAGAAAGAGAGTCTTGATTTGCTTTAGAGTTGAGTAGAATTAGGGTTTTGATTAGCTTTCTTCCTTCTTAGTTGGCGGCGGCTACACTGAGTTCCATGGTGGCGGTATGACGGTGGCTATTCTATTTTTCATGCGAATTAGAGTGAGAGACTACCTAGGTATTTATAGAGTTTAGGATTTATTTAGACCATCAGATCAACTCAGAACTAACCTGAACCGTTTAATTTGCCAACTCAGCCCTAAAGACATATCAGCAGCTCAAGATTGGGCTCAGTCAAACCCTAGCCGACTGGACCAGGTCGACACCCAGGTCGACTGCCTAGTCGACTCCCTAGTCGACCTGGGGTGTTGTCGACTGCCCAGTCGACTCCCCAGTTGACCTGGGGGTGTCGACTGCCCAGTCGACTCCCCAGTCGACCTGGGGTGCTGGGCGGGAAATTTCCCGCCTAGCCTGTTTGACTTCGAATTTATATTTTAAATTTTCTGAAATCTATTTTGAATTTTCTAAAACTTCTGATGGCCATATCTCCTTCATACGAAGTCCAAATCACGCAAACTCGGACTCTATTTAAACCAGAATTCTGAGACGAACACAATGGCGCAACCCATTTCCCACAATTCTCACGTCTGAGATTAGTTATTCTTTAATTTGTGAACATTGTTATTAATAGAAATACGGGGTGTTACATTCTCCCTTCCTTAAAGGATTTCGCCCCCGAAATCTCCAAGTTAAGGAGAATGTATATCCTAACATCCAAACAACCATCTACTCAACCATCAAACACTGCCATCCATTGTCCTTATAAAGTTTCTAATGCTGTATGAACATATGCAAGAAGTGTGTGTATATGTTCCTTATCTAATGCAAAATCAGGCGGTCCACTGATTCAGTTGACCTCCTTAATGCAAATCATGATAGTGCCATGCGTCCATTATGTATGCAAAAGTTCCTTAATGCTACATATTATCTCTATATGCGTGCACAATCATCATATGAATGCAGCATCCATATGATAACACAACCATTATAAATCCATTAACTTAACTATGTACACACATTTATATGCAATATGCAATATGAAGTGACTGAGCCGATCTAGTGCCTAAAGTGTGTGTATATGCATCCACGAGCAACCACTAGCAAACACTTGCATCCACTTTACATCCATCATACATAACATGTCTCAAACACATGTTTCAACCATAGGATTATCCTAACTAAAGGTCAAAGATACTAGCGAGAGGACATACTAAAGATAAGATAAGTATAAGCTAAGCGATAAAGGAGAAATTAAAGGACATACCCTCAAAAAGAAAAGGGTACAACGAACGCATCTTCGCTTCTGTCTCCCAAGTAGCGTTGCTCTCATCATCTCCCCATTGCACTTAGACTAGTCTGACCTCTCGATTCCTCAACTTCTTGATCTCCGACCCAAGAATTCATGTAGGAGCTCGTCGAATCGTCGCATCACGCTCTATCTCCACAGCTCTAAGCAAGCTCGGCTCTACCACTTCTGCGGTCTCGTGCAAGCACTTCCTCAAATGTGACACATGGAATACGTCGTGCACACCACTAAGTCTCTCAGGCAACTCCACTCTATACGCCATCTGTCCAATCTTCTCCTTAATAGGAAACGGCCTTACGAACCTTGGTGCTAATTTCCCAACGGATCCAAAGCGAACAACGTTCCGTAATGGAGACACTTTGATAAAGACCATGTCCCCAACATCAAACTCAAGATCTGTCCTCCTCTTATCCGCATAAGATTTCTGCCTATCTTGCGCCGTCTTCATCCTCCTTCGAATCAAGTCGATCTTTTCCGAAGTCTCTCTAATCATATCGGGACCAAGTAAGATCTTATCCGTAGATTCCCACCAACATGTAGGTGAACGACAAGGTCGTCCATAAAGAGCTTCAAAAGGTGCCATGCCAATGCTGGACTGAAAGCTATTATTATATGCGAACTCTACCAACGGAAGATGCTCTTCCCACGTACCCCCAAAGTCTAGGATACGTAGCCTCAAAAGGTCCTCTAGAATACGATTCACCCTCTCGGTTTGGCCATCCGTCTGAGGATGATACGCGGTGCTCAAACATAACTGAGTCCCTACCGCCTCTTGCAAGCTCTTCCAAAATTCGCTAGTGAAGATTGGATCACGGTCGCTTGCTATGTTAGAAGGAACACCATGCAAACGAACTATCTCTCGAACGTATACAGAAGCTAACCATGGAGCAGTCCTCTTACTCTTCACGGGAATAAAATGGGCGCTTTTAGTAAGTCTATCTACTATAACCCAAATCCCAGTATTACCCTTCCTTGATCTTGGTAATCCATCTACAAAATCCATCGAGACACTTTCCCACTTCCATAGTGGAACCTCCAATGGGTGAAGCAACCCACCGGGTTTCTTTTGCTCCGCTTTTACTTGTAGGCACACCAAGCATCTAGCGACATACTCGGCCACATCCCTCTTCATACCGGCCCAAAAGAAAACTCGCTTCATGTCTTTGTACATCTTGTCCCCGCCGGGATGAATGGTCATCTTCGAATGATGTGCTTCGTCAAGAATAGCCTTCCTCAAATCTTCGTCTCGGGGTACAAAGTCTACTATCCCTACGTAACCAACCCTTATCATCTAGGGTATACCTACGGAGATGGCTTGATGACTCCCCTCTTTTGAGCTTTTCTACTAACTCAACCAACTGTGGGTCGTCTCGCTGTGCCTCACCAATCCGTCCCAAAAGCGTAGGTCTGACCTCCAAGGATGCTAGCAAACCGGGTACAAAGTCAATGGAAGGTCTAAAGTCAAACATAGAGATGAATTCTAAGTTTTGTCGTTCAACAAACAACGGACTCAAGGACAACCTTTTCCTACTTAAGTCGTCTGCCACCACGTTACCCTTGCCAGGGGTATATGCTATCTCGAAGTCGTAGGACGCTAAGAATTCCATCCACCTTTGCTGCCTTAAGTTCAAGTCCTTCTGAGAGAATAAGTATTTTAACGATTTGTGATCAGTGAATAATTCGAATTTCTCGCCAAGAAGATAATGGCGCCAAGACTTAAGCGCGAAAACAATAGCGGCCAACTCTAGGTCATGCGTGGGGTAATTCTTCTCATGCACCCTTAACTGCCTTCCACCATAGGCTATTACCCTTCCCTCTTGCATTAGGACTGCGCCTAGTCCTATCCCACAAGCGTCAGTATAAACGGTATATGGCTTACTCCCATCTGGCGATACTAAGACTGGGGCTGAAGTCAAAGCTCTCTTCAAACGTTGGAATGCATCATCACAATCTCGTCCCATGCGAAGACTAGGTTCTTCTTCGTCAGGCGTGTTAATGGAGCTGATATCTTTGCGAAGTCTTTGATAAACTTCCTATAGTAGCCAGCCAACCCCAAGAAACTTCTCACTTCGGTAGCATTTTTAGGGACCTTCCAATCTTGGATGGCCACCACCTTCGCGGGATCCACGGCTATCCCTTCTTTGGAAACCACGTGCCCTAAGAATCGCACTTCTTTCCTCCAAAAGTGACATTTGGAAAATTTAGCTTTAAGGCTATGCGCTCGTAGAGTCTCCAACACTTCCCTAAGATGTAGGGCACGCTCTTCTTCATTCTTAGAAAAGATCAAGATGTCATCTACAAAGACCACCACGAATTTATTAAGGTACTCCCTAAACACCCTACTCATCAAATCAACAAAGTATGCGGGGTCGTTTGTCAAACCGAAGGGCATCACTAGCCATTCATAGAAACCGTCCGGAGTCCTAAAGGCAGTCTTGTCTATGCTATCCTCAGCCACTCTCAACTGATGGAAACCAGTGGCTAAGTCCAACTGCGAAAACACTGAGGCGCCAACTAACTGATCGAAGAGATCGTCAATCCTCGGCAGTGGGTGTCTGTTCTTCTTAGTAAGCTTATTAAGTTCTCTATAGTCCACACACAGTCTAAGGGACCCATCTGCCCTCGTGGCAAATACTACAGGAGCACCCCACTCCGATATACTTCGTCTTATGAACCCCTTCTCAAGTAACTCCTTCACTTGCTTATTGAGTTCCCTCTTTTCACGAGGAGCCATGTGGCGTACTGGCAAAGATACTGGTTTTGCATTATCCACAAGATATATTCGAAAGTCTATCTCCTGCTTCGGAGGCAAGCCCTTCACCTCCTCAAACACATCTGAATATTCTCGGACCACTCTAACAGATCGTAGATTTTCCACCGACGCATCAAGCGATTCTAAATAACTTAGCATAACAGAATTTGTGGGATTACAAAAGATTTCGAGAGTGTTGCCAAGGCGAGTCATGAGCCTAACTACTCTCCTTTCACAATCAAGAATGGCCCCATTTCTGGATAACCAATCCATTGCTAAAATTAGCCCATAGCCCGTGAAGCCCAAAACATAAGCATCACATCTAAACTCAACGCTAAGTATAGAAATTTTCAAATCCAATCACATCATGGACAAATAAGCTGAGCCCCCAATTGGATTTGAAACAACTAAGGGATCCTCTACTAAACTGGTGTTTAAGTGCAGTGATTCAACTAATGATGTAGAAATAAACGAATGTGATGTGTTCGAATCGAATAAGGTACGGACAGGATGATCAAACAGAAAAATTAATCTTTCAACAGAAATGGTTCTACCTCGTTCTTGCAGCGGTGGGACCGCGAGAGCCTGAACTTGTCCCCTTGCCTGCCCTGGTGCCATAAGAGCCTGCACATGTCCTCCCGAGGTAGACCCGGCCCTCTGCCCCTTCTTTGGGCAGTCCTTCACTAGATGTCCCGCTTCACCACAGTGAAAACAGCCAGTCTTCTTTTTCTTTCTGCAATCCTTGCTGAGATGGCCTGGTGTCCCACAGTTAAAGCATCTTTTCTTTCCTTTGCCATTATTGTCTTTACCACCCTTCTTGTTTTGCTGTTGTGGTTTCTTCTGATCCCCTTTCTTCTCGGGTGCCTTATTAGCATTAGCGCCTTTCTCCTCGTGCATGAGTGCCATGTCTACTAGCTTCTCAAAGGTGGCCCCCATAGGGATTTGGGTCATAGCCAACCCTTGCAACGGCTCATTCAAGCCATTAACGAACCTCAGAGCCTTCTTCTCCGGTTTGTTCACTAAGTCCAAGCCAAACCTTGCTAACTGATTGAATTTGTTAACATATTCTTTCACTGATGAGCTTCCTTGCTTTAATGTCAAGAACCTTTCCATGTATAAATTCTCTTCTACCCTTGAGAGAAACTTTGCCTCAAACCTACGTCTGAAATCCGCCCAAGAATCAACAGGACGCTCCCCATTAGTGACCTCCCACCAAAACGAGGCCTCTCCCTTCATTAACCAAGCTGCTAATTTGACTTTCTCCCTTCTTCTACTTCAAAGATTTCTAGCAATTCTTCCACCTCCTTAAGCCAATCTCTAGCTTCCACAAACGTTTCTGACCCTTGAAAACATTTTCCACCCATAGCCTTAAATTCCTTGCATGTCTTTGCAAAAGTATCTACGCGAGGAGGAGGAGGAGGAGGAGGAGCGGGTGCAACTGGTGGTGGAGGAACATTGGCTGGACCTGTAGCGGCCCTAGCCTTTAATAACCTCCTATACCATCCTGGTATCGTTACACCATCCGGAAGGTTAAGATCTTCAGCCATGCTGAAAGGAAAAAGGAAAGATTCAAAATGGAGAATTCAAAAGATAAAGATATATGGCTATTGAGGATTATGTTTTTCATAAAAACTTTTCTCTTTAAATTACTCATCAAGACATGGTTTTGAAAACACTTCTTCAAAAAATACTTTAGAAAAATAGTTTTTCTAAAAAAATTATCTGTTCTGGTAACCTTAAGCTCTGATACCACGTGTAACACCCCACGTCCATTAATGTCACTCACAAAGGGAATGCATTAACTTCCATGGAGGTTTTAAGTGAATATAGAACAGAAAATTTACAACAAGACAGATAATAAGTAGTACTTGGAAATCTTAAACTTTATTTCATTGCAGCGGAAGTTAAACATGTTTGTTACATCATAAAAACCATAAATCAGAGTCAAGTACAATATCCATCTTGATAAAACAAAATACATAATCCCATTACATTAATAGCCATTAAAGAAGATAACAAGCTGGACTTTACTTCAACGGTCCTAGCTTCCCAAAAGAGAGATAAAGCAATCCAATCAAACTCCGCTAGAGCTGGGCCCACCCTGAGGACCTGGTGGGGGAAAAAGATAGAAATAGAGGGGGTCAGACATAAAGTCTGCCGAGTATGATAATTCTAACAATACTATTATCAAAATAACTAGACTAAGGCATAAGCTGGAAAACAAGGAAATGTCTATGAACTATTGGGTATGGAAGAGCAGATAAAGATAACGTTAAAGGCACACCTAATACTAACGAATAATTACTACACTGCACCACACCAGTCACCCTAAAGGTTGATCCCACTTGCTTCACTTAGAAATTATATAAATAGCCTTGCGTACCGCTAGCTGACTACATAGGTGTCGCCTGCCCCTATCTCCACTAGGTGTACCCCACTACCCACTTTCGATCGGCTCCCTACTCGTAGATACCCATGCTGGCCCCACAGTGGGGTGTATCACTCTCCTAAACTGGCAACCCGATACAACTTGAGAATGCACGGCTTATACCTACAAGATGCAACAACGTCTTACCTACTAGCCCGGGCCCACACACGCATATGAAACCCGTTGGACTTGCGTTGCCACCGCTACCTCGTTTGGCCTCTTATAGTCAAACCCTGTATGCGTGTCCCGTCCTCGACTTGGGTCGAGCCCACAAAGATACGTTTGGGTTACTGGTTGAAATGGGCCACCACAAGCTATCCACCTAAGCTTGTCCCCACTGGTACATGCCACTTAACCCTCTTAGTCATGTTCATTTACCTGTGTGTTTGGTTAAGTCTTACTAATCGTATTTCAAATGCCACTAAAGGCACCCACTAGATTCCTCATGCCACCCAAGGCACCTACTTAACCCCCATGTCCCACCTTACATGTTTATCTGGTTAAGTATTTCGTAATTCATTCAGGCCATAACCTCATAAAGACCTCTTACATTAGACTGGCATTTATGGCAGCTGGATTCGCCGGGCGGGTCCGGGCAGTCTTATACCATAAAAGAGTCTAACCTCGTGTCTTTACAACTGTTATGCTTTAGTTTGGGCCTAGGACCTCTCACATTGGGCTGACATTTGTGACTACTGGATTTGCCGGGCGGGTCCGGGCAGTTTTACGTCACAAACGAGTCCAACCTCGTGTCCTAAGCATTGATTAACGCTTTTAATCTTTTACCCCAGTTTTAAATATATTCCTATTCAAATCATTAATTAATTCCAATTTTAATGATGTCCATAATTGACTCAATTATGGCCATCAACTTATGGTATGCAAAATCATACCAATTGCACCCCAATTTCTTAATATTAAATCCTTAATATTACCCCTACCCCACGTTATACGTTCGCTTATTCAACGCAAAATATACGTTAGACTCGAATAGTCTAACTCATAGCACAAAGATAAATTATCAAAACATATAGACAAATAAAATAGATCTAATCATAAATGGGGTGAAACTTGCATGTGTGATAGATGTACAACACCTAAACTTGCATAGGCAAAAACTACAACTTGCATAAAGCTACATATGTCATGGATCTAAAGGTGTCAACTTGTTTGGTTAAATGTCACAATTTACATAATATGATCATAATCCAAATTCATGTATAAACTTGCATATGTGGTTTATGCCACATAATGATGATGTGAACTAGCATCTAAGACATAGAACTCACACATGTCATAGCACAATTCTAGATCTAAATAGATGTCATGGCATATGTTCATAATCTTTACTAATCAATCTAAACTTGCATACATGATTTGTCATATAGATCAACATAGCCCAAATAACATCAACATTATGATTTGATTAACACGAACTAATTAGCATAGATAATAACATCATGACTTTATAACATGTATGATTTATCACAACTTAGCATAGAAAATTACAACCTATACAATAGCATGATTTACAACATATAGGATATCATCATCACATAACATAGGATTTACAACATACATGATAGCATAAGATTTACAACATATGACAATTCACATAATTTTCTTATGATCCATATCACATCTTAATCTAATTAGTTTGGTAATCATCTTGTTAAGATCAACATACTCACAATTAGAGAAGAAAGAGAGTCTTGATTTGCTTTAGAGTTGAGTAGAATTAGGGTTTTGATTAGCTTTCTTCCTTCTTAGTTGGCGGCGTCTACACTGAGTTCCATGGCGGCGGTATGACGATGGCTATTCTATTTTTCATGTGAATTAGAGTGAGAGACTACCTAGGTATTTATAGACTTTAGGATTTATTTAGACCATCAGATCAACTCAGAACTAACCTGAACTGTTTAATTTGCCAACTCAGCCTTAAAGACACATCAAAAGCTCAAGATTGGGCTCAGTCAAACCCTAGCCGGCTGGACCAGGTCGACACCCAGGTCGACTCCCCAGTCGACCTAAGGGGTGTCGATTGCCCAGTCGACTCCCCAGTCGACCTGGGGTGCTGGGCGGGAAATTTCCCGCCTAGCCTGTTTGACTTCGAATTTTAAAATTTAAATTTTCTGAAATCTGTTTTGAATTTTCTGAAACTTCCGATGGTCATATCTCCTTCATACGAAGTCCAAATCACGCAAACTCGGACTCTATTTCAACCAGAATTCTGAGAAGAACACAATGGCGCAACCCGTTTCCCACAATTCTCACGTCTGAGATTGGTTATTCTTTAATTTGTGAACATTGTTATTAATAGAAATACGGGGTGTTACAACAACGGTATCATTTACCCCATTTCTTATAGTCTATGGGTTAGTCCCATTCACGTTGTTCCTAAAAAATCCGGACTCACCGTTGTCGCAAATGACCCAAACGAACTTCTTCCAACTCGTACTCAAACGGGTTGGCGTGTTTGCATCGATTATCGAAAATTGAATGCTGCAACGCGTAAAGATCACTTTCCTCTTCCCTTCATCGATCAAATGCTCGAACGCTTAGCTGGTCAAGAATTCTACTGCTTTCTTGATGGCTATTCTGGTTATAACCAAATTCCAATCGCTCCCGAAGATCAAGAAAAAACAACTTTCACATGTCCATTCGGTACCTTTGCTTACCGACGTATGCCTTTTGGTCTTTGCAATGCTCCTACAACTTTCCAACGATGTATGGTTGGATTTTTTTTCTGATATGATCGAACGCTTTCTTGAAGTCTTTATGGATGATTTTTCGATCTTTGGAGATTCTTTTTCATCTTGCTTACATCAACTTGAACTTGTTTTGAATCGATGTAAAGAAAAACACTTAACGTTGAATTGGGAAAAATGCCACTTTATGGTCAAACAAGGCATTGTCCTTGGACATGTAATTTCAAATAAGGGCATTGAGGTAGATAAAGCGAAAGTTGACGTGATTTCAAAACTACCCATTCCAAAATACGTTAAGGACATTCGTTCATTTCTTGGGCATGCTGGTTTCTACCGATGCTTTGTGAAAGATTTTAGCAAAATTACTCGTCCTTTGACTACTCTTCTAGGAAAGGACATCCCGTTCGAATTTAACTCTGAATGTGTCGCTTATTTTGAACGTCTGAAAAAAGAAATCATTTCAGCCCCGATAATATGCTCACCCAATTGGGAACTTCCTTTTGAAATCATGTGTGACGCTTCTAACTTCGCGGTTGGTGCTTTCTTCGGACAACGCATCAACAAAATTCTTCACGTCATTTACTACGCAAGTATGACCATGAACGATGAAACACCCCGTACTTTCTGTGAACGTATAAGTAAAAAATCAGAGGATAATTAATTTTTAAAATAATAATCAAGGGAAACGGGTTGCGCCATTGTGTTCGTCTCGGAATTCTTCTTGGAAACGAGTCCGAGTTTGCAAGAATCGGAGTCCGTATAAGGGAGATATGACCCCCCGAAGTTTCAGAAATTTTCAGAATCGAAGACAGTTCGAAATTCGAATTCAAAATTCGAATTCAAACCCAGAAGCGGGCTGGGCGGGGGATTTCCCGCCCAGGACCTAGGTCGACTGGGGAGTCGACCCATCAGGACCCAGGTCGACTGGGCAGTCAACCACCCAGACCAGGTTGACTGGGCAGTCGACCTGGGGGTCGACCTCCCTGGTCGAACCTGGTGCGTGTGTGTCCGATTTTGAGGGTTGTGACGTGTTTGGACGGACCTGATGAGTTCTAGGGTTAATCTGAGGGCCTAAATGAGTTCCTACACATATAAATACATCCTAAGACCTAGCCTTCTCTACACACAATTCAATTCTGCTTCTACTCTACCTCTGTTCTAATAAAAATAAAAATGGCGTCGCTACTCTGATGGAATCAAAACTAGAAGCTAACCAACATCAACCTAAGCAACTCAATTCAAATTAGAGATTAAGTCTTCTGCAATGATTCTACAACAATTAAAGTTCTTTCTTTAATCCAACCAAGGCAAGTACAGTTATTTTCCGATATAAACGTTAATTCTGATTATGACATGAATTGTAAATCTGAATCTGAGATTATATCTGTTCTGTTCTGTTCTGTTTAGATCTACCTTATTCTGTATTTCTTTCTGCTTTCTGTTCTATAGCCAGGCTACCACGAGCTGAGCCAATCTCATAAGAGATTAACATACGCTAAAATGTTTAGGACAGTAAAATGAATGATGCATAAATTAGGCATGACCAATAGGTGACTGATTTGAGGAAAGAACATGGACTGTAGCTAGAACATAAATCTGAGACATATGACTGGACATGTTATATTTATAACATAAAGGGTATTGAACATATGATTTGAGGACACGACATAAAAAGGCATATGATTAGACATAAATATAGACTGTATTGAACATATGATTTGAGATAAAGAGATTATGGCTTAGATATAAAGATTTACATGAAAGTAGGATATCTATTAATGTAAATAAACACCTAAGTAAGGGATCTTTGGGATATATGACCTGCACAGTAATCGATGGCTATATTTGGTATAATTTATATATGGATCTTCTGTACTATGCAAGTTTAATAAAAATTGAAACATATGATATATGGTAAATTATGACCATAATCTGTGCTATGTAAATTTAATGCAAACATGGGGTATATGATCATATTGTGAATCATGACTATTCTTTATGCATGTGAACTTAGGCAAGATTTATAATTAGGCAAGATATGTTTTTGAAACTTTAAGGAGTGATTAAATCTGTTATATTTGCCTAATTTGCTAGTTCTGCTATATTTGACTAATCTGATAGTTCTGTTATATTGCCTAATCTGCTAGTTCTGTTATATTGCCTAATCTGCTAGTTCTGTTATATTGCTTAATCTGCTAGTTCTGCTCCACTGCCTAGTCTGCTAGATCTGTTCATCTGCCAAATCTGTCATCTGCTAAAAATGCCAAATCTGCTAAATCTGTTGAGATGCCTAATCTGTTATCTGCTAATTTGCTTAATCTGCTGAATCCGTTAAGTTGCCTAAATCTGTTATCTGCTATGACTGTTAAGTTGATATATTCAGTCTGTTATTGACGTAATCTGAATTAGCTATGAATAATTGACATGTATATTAGGCGTGGGCATAAATGGTAAATTATTAATTAATTGGCCGCAAAGATAAACATGGCTAACTCGATGTTAGAATGAGTTTGCGGTGTAGTTCTGCCCAGAACCGCCCGGCACATCCAGTGGCTGCAAACAATAGGTTCTAATGTGAGAAGTTAGTCATAACGTGCTTGAAACTCGAGGTTAGACTCAGTTTGCGGCAGAAATCTGCCCGGAATCAACCGGCCTAACCAGTAGCCGCAGACTGTCAGTCTAATGTGAGAGGTCTGGGCATTAATATTTAATTAATAAAAATCTGAGATAAATATGATGTCTATAACGTGTTGGGTGGATTGGATTAAATCCACTAGACTGATGAATTTAATAAATCTGTTCCGTGAATCTGTGGGCCCAATTACAAAGTTAGACAAATCTGTAAGTCTATTAATATGAAACTGGTTAATCGGTAAGTCTGTTAAATCTGTATATCTGATCCGTTAGTCTGAAAACTTGTCTGTGAACTGGTTGATCTGAATTCTGTATGTCTGAACTTGTAAACAAGTTAATCTGAAATCTGTTAGTCTGGGGACACAAGGTTAGGAGGAGAATTACTTGTGTCATCTGTTGTTTGGGACCCATATTAGTCAGTAACCCTTTCCGGTATCAAAACTTCGACCCAACAGTAGGTAGGGCCCGGGCACGCTTACTGAACTAATTATAAGCAGTTCATTCTAATAACGGCGAGGGGTGTTGATTGTGCGTTCCAACCGGGTCATGTGCGTGCATGGATCCCGGTCTGCCTCTGAGGATGTAAGACGCCGTGACATCTGTAAATAGGTCTGTGCCAATTGGTTGTCACTTTAGGGAGTGATACACCCTACTGTGGGGCCGACACAGGGTATTTATGTACTAGGGAGCCGATCGCTTGGGGTAGGGTTTTAGGGTACACTTAGTTCTGTCTGTTTCTGTTGGTACCGTCTGTTTCTGTTGGGTGGTAACACCTGTCTGTTTCTGCGTGGTACCGTCTGTTCGGGTGATAAAGGCCCATTTACTAGTGTACACCTAATTCTACATTCTGTTTCCGTAGGGATTAATCTGTTTCTGTTTCTGTCTGTTTCTGTTCAGGTGGTAAAGGCCCATTATTAGCATTCTGTTTCTGTCTGCTTCTGTTGGGGTGGTAAAGGCCCATTACTAGCATTCTCTTCTGGGGAAATTATTCTGTACCCGTTTCTGTTTCAGTTTAGACATTAGGGTAACACCTAATTCAGTTATACTAGTATTAGTGCAGAGAAGTAAGATAAATAAGAAGCATGGCTTAGTCTACATCATTCTGTTTCCGCTGTTTAACCTAAGTATATATGTTGCTCATGTTACTGCCATCTCTTATCTAGTTTGCTTTCATGTCATTATTATTATTATTATCTGTTCATATACTGAAAGTCACTGGACTTGCCAGACTTTATGTCTGACCTTGCTTGTTTTCGCCCCTTTTCTTCCGTCCCCCTCTAGGTTTTGTAGAAGGGAGTACTTTAGCTTGATCCAGATTTCTTCTGCTTGAAGTGCTTAAAGTATGGCTTGTCTTCTTCTGTGGGGATTATGATTTTAAACTATGCATTCTGAAGGCTTTTGTACAAGACTGATATTTTGTACTTGAATTCTGATATTGTGATTTGAAAGGATGTAACCAAGCTTATTTCGGTTTTCGTTGAAATAAAGTTATAAATTTTTCAAGTACTGTTTATCTGTCTTGTAATATTATGTTCTGTTTACTAAAATGCTCCACCAAAGTTAAGGCATTCCCTTTGTGAGTGACCTTAACGGAGGTGGGGTGTTACACTTGGTATCAGAGCTGAAGGTTACCAGATTGGGTAAAGTTTTTGAAAACTATTTTTAAAAAAGGTTTTGAAGGGAAGTATTTTCAAAAACAAAGCTTATTTTGAAAAACATAATCCCCAAGAGCCATATATCTTACCTTCAGTCCTTTTTGTAATTGAATCTTTCCTTTTTCATTTCAGCATGTCTGAAGCATCTAAGATACCAAAGGGTGTTCATGTACCCGGTTGGTTTCGTCAATATCTAGAGGCTAGGACCGTCGCCGCAGGTCCAGCAAATGATCCCCCTCCTCCACCCCCTCCTCGTGCAATTACTTTCTCAAAGATCTGTAGAGATTTTAGGGCCATGGGTGGAAAGGATTTCAAGGGAACAGAATCATTCGTAGAAGCGAGGAACTGGCTCAAAGAAACTGAGGATCTATTCGTTATCTTCGAGGTGGACGATAGGCAGAAGGTACAGTTGGTGGTATGGCTGCTCAAAGACGAAGCTTCCTATTGGTTGGAAGTCACTAACGCCGAGAGGCCAGTTGAAACATGGATGGATTTCAGAACAAGGTTTGAGAAAAAATTCCTCTCGCAAGCTGAACGGAGTCTACAACTGGAAAAGTTCTTATCTCTTAAGCAAGGAAGTATGACGGTCAAGGAATACGTCAACCAGTTCAACCAACTGGCTAGGTTCGGACTGGATTTAGTCAACACTCAACATAAAAAGGCTCTCCGCTTTGTTAAAGGATTGAACGAGCCACTACACAGCCTAGCCATGACCCATGTGCCCATGGGAGCGACTTACGAGAAATTGGTGGACATGGCACTACTGCGCGAGGAAGATAAGGGCCCGAAGGAGACAAAGAAGGAAGAACCACAGAATAAGAAAGCATGGCCCAAAAAGGAAACACAAAAGAAGGATGAGAAGTCTGAAGATAAGAAGGGTAAAAAGTGCTTTACTTGTGGAAGCTCGACTCATCTGAACAAGGATTGCAGAAAAAGGAAGGGCACTTGCTTCAACTGTGGTGAGATGGGACACTTCACTAGGGACTGCCCGCAAAAACGAGGGCAAGGGCAAAGGGTAGAACCCACTTCTGGGGGACAGGCGAATGCTCAAGGGACTGGTATATGGGGTAGAAATAAGAAAATTTGAGTAGAAGGTTTAAATTTTCTTATTTGATTGTTGAGTTAAAACTCTTTCTGACTCTGGCATTTTGATTCTATAATCGATACTCTGCACTTTAATACTAGTATTGTTTCTGATTCCGCTGTAGACTCAAACCCATAAGGGTTATGACTCATCTGTTTGTGAGAGATTGGGGTTTGAGAGATATCTGTGTTAGGCGTCAAGTAGGACGCATACATTCTGGGTTTTATCATGCTTAGTTCAGTAACCTGATCTGTGCCAGTAATCTGTAAATATCTGAATACTTCCGATAAGGTTAAGATTTCCAGTTTTGACATTTTCTAAAGAGGGTAGTCCTCTGGGTGTCAATTTGATGTTGGTTTCGGTCTTCGGGGCCGATACTTAGGACTCATGTCTAATGGGAACCAAGTTTTTGTTTTATCTGTACTCGCTTCCATCATTCGACTGTATCCTATCGATCAAATCTTCGAACTTTAGGTAGAAACTAATGGGTGTAAACATGTGTTTGAGACATGTTATGTTTGATGGTTGCAGGTGGATGCAAGTGGTTGCTAGTGGTTGCTCGTGGATGCATGTACACACACTAGGCACTAGATTGGCTCGAAAACACTCTCATACTACATATGGATGTGTGAGCATTTTCAATTTTTGTGGATGCAAAATGATTGACTCAGCACATGGATGTTGCATATGACTGAATGGATGTGCACTCATATAGAAATGATATATATCAAGTAGGGAAATTTGCATACATGTTGGACTCATGGCACTGGCATAATTCGCATTAAGGAGGTCAACTGAATCAGAGGACCGCCTGATCTTTGCATTAGATATGGAACATATACACACACCTAGGCATATGTTCATACAACATTAGAAGTTTCTAAGGACAATGGACGCCAGTGATTGATGATTGAGTAGATGGATGTTGGATGGTAGGACACATTCTTCTTAACTTAAAGATTTCGGGGACGAAATCCTTTAAGGAGGGGAGAATGTAACGCCCCGTACTTTCTGTAAACGTATAAGTAACAAAACAGAGGATAATTGATTTTTAAAATAAGAATCAAGGGAAACGGGTTGCGCCATTGCGTTCATCTCGGAATTCTGCTTGGAAACGAGTCCGAGTTTGCAAGAATCGGAGTCCGTATGAGAGAGATATGACCCCCCGAAGTTTCAGAAATTTTCAGAATCGAAGACAGTTCGAAATTCGAATTCAAAATTCGAATTCAAACCCAGAAGCGGTCTGGGCGGGGGTTTTCCCGCCCAGGACCTAGGTCGACTGGGCAGTCGACCCCCCAGGTCCCAGGTCGACCGGAGCCGATTGGGCAGTCGACCCCCCAGACCAGGTCGACTGGGCAGTCGACCTGGTGGTCAACCTCCCTGGTCGAACCTGGTGCGTGTGTGTGCGATTTTGAGGGCTGTGACGTGTTTGGATGGACCTGATGAGTTCTAGGGTTAATCTAAGGGCCTAAATGAGTTCCTACACCTATAAATACATCCTAAGACCTAGCCTTCTCTACACACAATTCTATTCTGCTTCTACTCTACCTCTGTTCTAATAAAAATAAAAATGGCGTCGCTACTCTGCTGGAATCAAAACTAGAAGCTAACCAATATCAACCTAAGCAACTCAATTCAAATTAGAGATTAAAGCTTCTGCAACGATTCTACAACAATTAAAGTTCTTTCTTTAATCCAACTAAGGCAAGTACAGTTATTTTCTGATATAAACGTTAATTCTGATTATGACATGAATTGTAAATCTGAATCTAAGATTATATATGTTCTGTTCTGTTTAGATCTACCTTATTCTGTATTTCTTTCTGCTTTCTGTTCTATAGCCAGGCTACCACGAGCCTGAGCCAATCTCATAAGAGATTAACATACGCTAAAATGTTTGGGACAGTAAAATGAATGATGCATAAATTGGGCATGACCAATAGGTGACTGATTTGAGGAAAGAACATGGACTGTAGCTAGAACATAAATCTGAGACATATGACTGGACATGTTATATTTATAACATAAAGGGTATTGAACATATGATTTGAGGACACGACATAAAAAGGCATATGATTGGACATAAATATAGACTGTATTGAACATATGATTTGAGATAAAGAGAATATGGCTTAGGTATAAAGATTTACATGAAAGTAGGATATCTATTAATGTAAATAAACACCTAAGTAAGGGATCTTTGGGATATATGACATGCATAGTAATCGATGGCTATATTTGGTATAATTTATATATGGATTTTCTGTACTATGCAAGTTTAATAAAAATTGAAACATATGATATATGGTAAATTATGACCATAATCTGTGCTATGTAAATTTAATGCAAACATGGGGTATATGATCATACTGTGAATCATGACTATTATTTATGCATGTGAACTTAGGCAAGATTTATAATTAGGCAAGATATGTTTGTGAAACTTTAAGGAATGATTAAATCTGTTATATTTGCCTAATTTGCTAGTTCTGCTATATTTGCCTAATCTGCTAGTTCTGTTATATTGCCTAATCTGCTAGTTCTGTTATATTGCCTAATCTGCTAGTTCTGTTATATTGCTTAATCTGCTAGTTCTGCTCCACTGCCTAGTCTGCTAGATCTGTTCATCTGCCAAATCTGTCATCTGCTAAAAATGCCAAATCTGCTAAACTAAATTTGTTGAGTTGCCTAATCTGTTATCTGCTAAATCTACTAGTTTGCTTAATCTGCTGAATCCGTTAAGTCGCCTAAATCTGTTATCTGCTACGACTGTTAAGTTGATATATTCAGTCTGTTATTGACATAATCTGAATTATCTATGAATAATTGACATGTATATTAGGCGTGTGCATAAATGGTAAATTATTAATTAATTGGCCGCAAAGATAAACATGGCTAACTCGAGGTTAGAATGAGTTTGCGGCGTAATTCTGCCCGGAACCGCCTGGCACATCCAGTGGCCGCAAACAATAGGTTCTAATGTGAGAAGTTAGTCATAACGTGCTTGAAACCCGAGGTTAGACTCAGTTTGCGGCAGAAATCTGCCCGGAACCAACCAGCCTAACCAGTAGCCGCAGACTGTCAGTCTAATGTGAGAGTTCTGGGCATTAATATTTAATTAATAAAAATCTGAGATAAATATAATGTCTAAAACGTGTTGGGCGGATAGGATTAAACCCACTAGACTGATGAATTTAATAAATCTGTTCTGTGAATCTGTAGGCCCAATTACAAAGTTAGACAAATCTGTAAGTCTGTTAATCTGTAACTGGTTAATCGGTAAGTCTGTTAAATCTATATATCTGATCCGTTAGTCTGAAAACTTGTCTGTGAACTGGTTGATCTGAATTCTGTATGTCTGAACTTGTAAACAAGTTAATCTGAAATCTGTTAGTCTGGGGACACAAGGTTAGGAGGGGAATTACTTGTGTCATCTGTTGTTTGGGACCCATATTAGTCACTAACCCTTTCTGGTATCAAAACTTCGACCCAACAGTAGGTAGGGTCCGGGCACGCTTACTGAACTAATTATAAGCGGTTCATTCTAATAATGGCGAGGGGTGTTGATGGTGCGTTCCAACCGGGTCATGTGCGTGCATGGATCCCGGTCTGCCTCTGAGGATGTAAGACGCCGTGACATCTGTAAATAGGTCTGTTCCAATTGGTTGTCACTTTAGGGAGTGATACACCCTACTGTGGGGCCGACACAGGGTATTTATGTATTAGGGAGCCGATCGCTTGGGTAGGGTTTTAGGGTACACTTAGTTCTGTCTGTTTCTGTTGGTACCGTCTGTTTCTGTTGGGTGGTAACACCTGTCTGTTTCTGCGTGGTACCGTCTGTTCGGGTGGTAAAGGCCCATTTACTAGTGTACACCTAATTCTACATTCTGTTTCCGTAGGTATTAATCTGTTTTTGTTTCTGTCTGTTTCTGTTCGGGTGGTAAAGGCCCATTATTAGCATTCTGTTTCTGTCTGCTTCTGTTGGGGTGGTAAAGGCCCATTACTAGCATTCTCTTCTGAGGAAATTATTCTGTACCCGTTTCTGTTCCAGTTTAGACATTAGGGTAACACCTAATTCTGTTATATTAGTATTAGTGCAGAGAAGTAAGATAAATAAGAAGCATGGCTTAGTCTACATCATTCTGTTTCCGTTGTTTAAGCTAAGTATATCTGCTGCTCATGTTACTGCCATCTCTTATCCAGTATGATTTCATGTCATTATTATTATTATATGTTCATATACTAAAAGTCACTGGACTTTCGAGACTTTATGTCTGACCTTGCTTGTTTTCGCCCCTTTTCTTCCGTCCCCCCCCCCCCCCCCCCCCCGGTTTTGTAGAAGGGAATACTCTAGCTTGATCCAGATTTCTTCTGCTTGAAGTGCTTAAAGTATGGCTTGTCTTCTTCTGTGGGGATTATGATTTTAAACTATGCATTCTGAAGGCTTTTGTACAAGACTGATATTTTGTACTTGAATTCTGATATTGTGATTTGAAAGGATGTAACCAAGCTTATTTCGGTTTCCGTTGAAATAAAGTTATAAATTTTTCAAGTACTGTTTATCTGTCTTGTAATATTCTATTCTGTTTACTAAAATGCTCCACCAAAGTTAAGGCATTCCCTTTGTGACCTGCCTTAACGGAGGTGGGGTGTTACAAACGACGCTCAATTGAATTATACTACCACTGAAAAAGAACTTTTAGCTGTCGTTTTTGCGCTATACAAGTTTCGATCTTACTTGATTGGTTCCCATTTCACGGTCTACACAGACCATTCTGCTCTTCGGCACCTTTTTGCTAAAAAGGATGCTAAGTCACGCTTAATTCGATGGATCCTTTTACTTCAAGAATTTGATCTTACGATTAAAGAAAAAAAGGATCCGATAACGTCATAGCCGATCACTTATCTCGTCTTCCTAACGCACCATCTTCATTACCAATCAATGAAAACTTTCCTGATGAACAACTTCTTTCTGTTTCAATCGATCCTTGGTTCGCTGACATAGTGAACTATCTAGTCACTAAAGAAACCCCCTCATTTGGTCCAAACAAGATAAATACAAATTTCTTTCCCAAGTGGAATACTTCTATTGGGACAACCCATACTTGTTTAAGTATTGTCCGGACCTGATCATTCGTCGATGCGTTCCTGATAGCGAAAGTAGGAGTGTTCTCTCATTCTGCCATGATCATGCGTGCGGTGGACATTTTGGTCCTAGGAAAACCGCTGAAAAGGTGCTTCAATGTAGTTTTTATTGGCCTACTCTCTTTAAAGACTCATTCGAATTCTGTAAAAATTGGAATCATTGCCAAATGCCAGGAAAGATTTCTCGACGGAATATGATGCCTTTGAACCCATCCTTACGATCGAGCTCTTTGATGTATGGGGTATTGACTTTATGGGACCTTTCCCAAACTCCTTTGGAAACTTGTATATTCTTCTCACTGTCAATTACGTTTCGAAATGGGTCGAAGTCGTTCCATGTAGAACAAATGATCATAAAATTGTTGTGAAACTTCTGAAAGAAAACATCTTTTCGAGGTTCGGTATACCTCGCACAATAATAAGCGACAATGGAACGCATTTCTATAATCGATCTTTTGAATCCTTAATGAAGAAATACTCAATAACCCACAAGTTATCTACTCCTTATCATCAGCAAACTTGTGGCCAAGTCGAAGTGTCGAATCGTCAAATTAAACAAATTTTGGAAAAAACTGTAAATAAAAATCGAAAAGATTGGTCATAAAAGTTGACTGATGCACTTTGGGCTTACCGTACTGCTTTTAAAACTAATATTGGAATGTCCCCTTTCCGATTGGTTTACGGTAAAGCCTGTCATTTACCCGTTGAACTTGAACATAAAGAGCTTTGGGCAATAAAGAACTTAAACTTTGATCTTGAACAAGCTGGCGAAAATCAAAAATTGCAACTCAACGAATTGGAAGAAATTAGGAATGATGCATATGAAAACGCAAAAATTTACAAGGAAAAAACCAAAGTTTTTCATGATAAGTCAATCCTAAGAAAAACGTTTTCGCCAGACCAAAAAGTTCTACTGTATGATTCACGACTTCATTTATTCCCTGGGAAATTAAAATCGAGATGGACCGGACTATATGTTGTTCGGACTGTTTTTCCATATGTTGCTATTGAAATAGAAAACCCAACGGATGGATCCATATTCAAAGTCAATGGTTAACGTCTGAAACCGTTCTTGGAATTGCCCACTGATCAAGAGGAGGAGCTCATGATTCTTCATGAGCCATGCTACGTGAAGTAAGAAAGTTAAGTTTAACCCTTCTTTGTAAATATGTAAATATTTCTCTTCCGTTCAACCCAGTGTGTCATGCATTGACAGTGGGGACATAGTTGAAATAAAGTGTGGGGGGTTTCATTTTCATTATGTTTTCCATAGTTTAAGTTAGCATTTTTTTTCCTTTCTCTTTTTGCATTTTTTTCTCTCTTTCTTTTTCTTAAAAAAAAGTAAAAGTTTCGCGCTTCTATTTACTTTTAAATAAGACATGACGGAGTTAGTATATAATTTTGGTCGTTCGATTTAAATATTTGGAAATTTACTTCTCTTAGCAGATAACGAAAGGAAAGTTTGAATTATGAGAAAATTTGGTGTAACTAGTATATTGGGAAATTCGTAGGTGATGAGTATGAAATGTTTTTTGAATTGTAATACAATTAAATGAATGGTTGATTTTGACTACTTGCGATAACATTTTAGATCTTTTAAGTGAATTTGTGCTAAGATATTCTCGCTTAACTCTCTCTCTCTCTTTTATGTAAAAAAGAAGAAGTACATATATATAATAATCCAAGGGTATCCAACATTGCTGGTACATCTGGCGTTGGTGTGCAAACCCGCCAAGCTCTTTACGACACCTTGTTAACAAGGTCAGCGTTGGTATATCTTGGTCTCATTTTATGAGTTGGACACCTAAGGATTACCAGCATCTTGTTGACAAAGTCAGCGTTGGTCTGCACAATCCGCCAAGCTCTGTCCCAAACTCTCACGTCAGTCCGTGAGGCAGTGCACGGGTGGTATACCTTGGTCTTTTTGGTTAGATGATTGTAAATAGTAATAATGTAAATATTTTGTAATAATGAGAGAGCAAGCACTTGAAATCCAAGCACATTCTTCACTTATTCGACCTAACTTGTTAACAAAAAGGAAGTTGAGATGTCGTTTTACGATTGTTGATATCGATTATAGAATTCATTTCATATTTGCAATATGTTTCTACCAAAACAGCTGGCCAAGCTGGAGGAGTTTGTGATGATAACATGACTTTTATTTGAAGTTTTTATTAGTAATGGACTTAAATTTCATAGTGACGACCCAAATTTGTGTTAACTCATTCGTGTAATATTTAAAGGTAAATTATCCATTTGTAAATATTTCTTTAAAAACTTGCATTCATATTGTAAATATTTTTCGAATCTTGCATTTTGTAAATATTTTTTGCATTTAACTTTTGGATTTTCTAGGTAGTATCCGCTGAAAACCCTCAACCCAGAGGTTTAACGACTTGTTGCATACGCTCAATGCAATCGTGCTCCCTACGAAAATGGGTTTAGCTTAGTTTTTACTTTATTCGAGGACGAATAAAAAGATAAGTGTGGGGGTATTTGATGTGCACGTAAAAATGCACATTTATATTCACATATTTATTCTTGTTCAGTGCTAATAAATGTCATATATGGGTATATGATCATGCTTAACAATAATTGAATTGATTTCAAAACATCATGCATTTATCATCATATAGGGGGGAAATTGGCATTTTCGTGCTTGTATTATTTTGAAAATATTTACTTGGACATTTTTCATATTTTTGCAGAAATTGGATGCATGTTGAATAGGACTTCATAAAGACATATATGCATACAAAGAAAAAAAAAAGGAAATCAATCAATGGAAAGGTAATTAATTCAAAAGGAGGAAATCAATGCCTTGCCCAAAAAAATGAAAGGGAAATAAATCAATGGAGAGGGAATCAATTCAAATAGAGAATTAATGGAGGACCCCACCGATTCTCCCTCCTTCTTTAGTGGAGACAATAAAAGGGCTTCATGAATCATTATTGCTGAGGACAAAATAAAGTTAATAGAGGGGGCATTTTGGGTAGCACGCTAAAAGTCAATTCAGGGTTTCACCCATGCATAAATAACTCATGTATGTTAATGTAAAAGGTATCTTGGATTTTTGTTTAATTGAGAGTGGCTGAAATCAAAAACTCTATTTTTTCTGCCATGGCTTCTTAGCCATTTCTTTTTGGTAATCTGTCGCTTGAATGAAATATTAATTTGTTGTTTTTCATTTACATGTTATTTTCTCTTCTGCAAATATAATAGATTTTTATCTTTATTTTCTCTTTACTTTGTTCTCTTTTATAATGAAATATCTTTATGTTATCATTGAATCCATTATGAGTAGTTAAACCCCTTCAATTTAGGGGTAGTGAAGGTCTCATGATTCATGAATAATTAACATAAGAATTTCATGTTTCTATCTCTCTTATTTGAGCTTAATCAAAAATTGGATGTAGGTAAAGCAAAGATTTTATATGGTGAAAATTGATAGCACATGTTGGTTGATTATTCCCAAATGTGTTATACTCATATCATTAATAGAATCATACTTTACCTTTAGCACATGTTGAATTATTATTTTCTATGTGATAATCAGGGCTTTAAGTTTGTATTGAAAATTGATGATTTATGTAGCTAGAATTTTCTAGCATATAAATCATGCTTATATGAATACAACACTTAATGTGCTAGTTATTAAAGAGAGTTAGAACCATTTTTTTTATGTTAATTAGATTGATGTTGATAGTTAATCTTTTCCTAAATTGTCTCTTAGTTCCATATTTATTCAGTTTAACATTGTTAGTTTTTTTTAGTTTATAGTCAACAATTTCACTCGCTTTCGGTTTAATTTGATTGAGTAAGATTATAATAAATTCTTTCCCTGCGGATCGACCCGTATTCGCCACGTACTACGATTGTACGCCGTGCGCTTGCGGTTTATTAAAATGTTTTATTGACGGTTTTCTAATTCGATAAAAAATGCGTTTGTAAATAGGGGGATTCATGGGTTGTATTAAGTTTACCATAATATCGAACGAACTATTAGTTGTTGCAAACCACACAACAGAAAAATATGTGCTTAAAAGGAGAGCAAAGAAGGTTCTCCTTGAAAAGATATATGAAGTTTATAATAGAATTAATGACTACGGAAAAGGTTTAAAAAGGGGCATTATTCTCTACCATCTACGCTAGGCAATGGAACCATTTGAGATGGAAATTAAAATTAAAATAGCGGAAAGGACAGACTATGGAGAAGCTTTAGAATTTCTAAGGCAAAAAGGAGCACTACCACCACAAGGAGGGAATATGAGACGTAAAAGATTTTCAAATAAGATAGTTGAACAATACAATGAAGAGGAGTCTGAGTCAGTTGGCTTAAACGACTACTCTCAAGAAGTTACCGGACCTCCTTGAGCAATGACTGACAAAAAGGGTCCTTCTTCATCAAATGAATTAATAGTGATTGATGAAAAGAAAATGAAATAGGAAGTTAAACATTAGTTAACATATCAAATAGTATGTGTGACTATATATATTTTGGGGAGGTAGTTTGAACACCCAAATTTTGTTTGTAAATATGGGTTATAAGTAAAATAATATGTTTGTGTGTTCATGACTTGAGTATGTGATTAGATATTCTTTATAATTAAAAGTGTATTTCAACCAAGACCATAACTAGTTATATTTTTTGAAGGTCAAGGCAAATCAAAATAACTAGACAACTCAAAGTCAAGAGGCTCGGTCCTCCATACAAACAAATGCTATGGAACTGTTCGCATCTTCTATCAAGCAGATGGAGGACGTTTCTTTGACATCTTCAACAACCAGCCTATTAAGCAATTTTAAAAGTTTAAAACTAAGAAATTTATTGAAGATGCAGATCCAATTAAAGCAGAGAAATTGAAACACCCCACCTCCGTTAGGGTCACTCTCAAAGGGAATGCCCTAATTTTGGTGGAGGTTTATAAGTATAAGTCATAGATATACAAGACAGATATAAGAACACATATTTTTGAACAGCGGAAAACAACAACTTTTATTTCATTAAAATACGTGTTACACCAACCATACCATAATTGTCTTACAATACTTCCAAAAACATAACATCTTCATAACTGTCTTGATTACATTATTTAAAGAAGCATAAAGAAAACATAAATAAACAGCAAAAGTCCCATAGTTGCTGTCCAAAGCCACAGTCCAAAACGAAAAGATCCAAGCAATACATTCTTTCTCTTCAAGCTGGATATGAAGGCTGGTCAAGCTGCGGTATTCCCTCCCTATGGACCTGGGGGGGGAACGGAAGAAAAGAAGACGAAAGAAAAGTAGAGTCAGACATAAAGCCTGAGTAAGTCTAGGAATATTCAGTCTATGAATAAAGAACTGGGTATGATAAGTATAAACTAGAAATGGGAAAGCACCATAAACTTAGTTAAGTTGTCTAGGGTCGAATATACTATCGTACCCCATATTAATCTCTGTACCCATATAAACTACTTCCCAACGGGCACCCCATAATCAGGGTGAAGTGATCCATTTTATGATGATCGGCTCCTACTCGCATAGTTACATGTGTCTTACGGCCCCCGATGTTGTAGTTACCTATGCTGGTCCCACCATGGGGTGTATCAAGTCCCATGGTGGCGGCCCGACACAATCCTAGAATGCACAGGTATGCTACTGGTGCCCTGTGCCTTATTTATCTGCGTCGGAGTGTGTGCACGCCCACACCCCGTTAGAACCTACACTGCTGCACCACCGCCGTCGATTTGACCTCTTACAGTCATCCCAGTAATCGTGCCCCACCCTGCCTAGTTTCAGGGTATCAAGATACACCTTATAGGGTTACTGCTGAAAAGGGTCCCCCGCTACTAGGTTTTCTATTTCTAGCCAACATGCTAAGTTGGTTAAGTGTTTTATAAACCTAACCCCCAATCAGTCTGTTTAGTTTAGCATGTTCCATTTTGATTAAGTATTAATATAATTTACTTAATCCTATCAATCCTGACTCAGCCTTAATTGTCTTATTAAAGCCTTAACCTCTCACATTAGACAGGTATTGTTGTGGCTGCATGTTGCCGGTTGGGTCCGGGCAGTCTTACGCCACAACTCAGTCTAACCTCGGGTCCTTATTGGGCTCCGTGTTTAACCACCCACATTGGATAGGTATTGTTGTGACTACTGGACAGCCGGGCGGTTCCGGGCAGGTTTACATCACAACTCAATCCAACCTCGGGTTAAACACATCGTATTTTTCTACATTTACATATTTTGTCTCTTTTCTTTTTATATGTAAATATTTGCGGCCCATTATTCAAATTCATCTTTATTGATTAAGATTTATTTATGCCATTTAATTGTTTTTCAAGGTTGTTGGCATGCGTCAAACATGCCAACACATATGTTCTATATTTTAGCCCAAACGTCATTACCCCCGTTTTATACGTTCGCTCCAATGTAAGGTGTGTTGGGTTTAACACTTAAACCCAATTTAGCCATATGAAAAGGGGAGGCTTATAATCATGGTGTTTATAAGGTAACATAGAAAGGGGAGTGTGAACGCATGAACTTGCAACATAACGATTCAATTAACATAAGGTAGGCACATGTGAACTTACAATTGTAACAACATATAATTTAAACATGAATCATTCTATTCACATAATCATGGTATAAACAAAACATGAGTCATTCTATTCATGTAGTCATGGCATAAATAATACTTAAACATGAACCATTCTAATCATATAATTATGGCATAATCATAATTGAACATGAGTCCTTCTATTCATATAGTCATGGCATAAACATAATTGAACATGAATTCTACTATTCATATAATCATGGTTTTTATCCTATCTATGTAACTTGTAAGTGGAATGTAATTCTGGTGTAATTCTAATGTAACTTATGTGTCAAATATATTATCATATGATTATGATAACAACATAAGCCTAAAAACATGTTTTTCAATTGGGCATAATAACGAACATAGTTTAGTCATGTTCATAAAATTAATACAAACTTACAAAGACGCTTGCTTTTGTCACTATCACAAAATCATGATTTTTATACTTGAACTATGATGCCAATTCCAACATAACCTTCATATGAATCATAATACTTAAGTGGATCAAATTACACTAAAGATGACCATAGAATTATACATCATGTTGGCATAACAATAAATCATATACTTGCATGAATCTCAAATAAACTATTACAACATATAGTTGTTACTTTTAACATGAATCATATACTTACAATTATCCAATGAGTGTTGTAAATAACTACCACAAACATGTAGTTTTCAATATGAATCATATGCTTGCATGAATCCCAATTAAAATTCCACAACATGTGGTTGTCAACATAAATCATATACTTGTATGAATCCAATCGTACACCATAGTATTGCCAAATCGTATAGAATCAAAATAACATACAAATATAGATTATTATCGCCACAATTCCATTTCGCAAATCACGTACTTGCAAATATCCAATAGTATACCACAATATTCCCAAATCATTTAGCATCAAAGCAACATACAAATATAGATTATTATCGCCACAATTCCATTTCTTTCTTTACACAAATCAACACAATTATTTAATTCATATCGGAATAGCACTCTACTTACAACGTATGACGAATCTTCAATTCAGGAATCTGAATTCTGAATTTGGAGATGCTATCCTTTGTTGTAGGCGTTGCTTTGATTTGATCAACGTTGCTTTAAGCTTTGAATTATCTCCTAGTTGTCTCTCTATTTCTGATGGCTATCCTCAGTCTCTCCTCAGCAGCATGACGGTCTCATCTTCATTTTAGTTTATGTGAATTAGGGTTAGTCTTAGGTCCTTTTTATAGAGTTTGTGAGTTGATTTAGACCGTCGATGAAGCTTGGTTCAATAATAGCCGTTCGTTTGAAGGAGAGACCAACCAGGAGCTGACACCTAGCCCTAGTGACAAGGCAAGGCTCAGAAAATCGACCGAACACAGACCTGGCCAGCCAGGACTTGACCAGACCTGACCAGCAGGTCATTTTTGACCTGGGCGCACTTGGCAGGTGCGCCAGGTCAAAAATGTACTGGCGCACTTCCCAAGTGCGCCAGTTCATTTTTGTTCTGGCGCACTTCCCAAGTGCGCCAGTGCATTCTGACCCGTTTTCTGGTTTTTCGCCCAACTTCGTTCGTCCATATCTTCTTCATACGATACTCGTTTTACGCAAACTCAGACTCTATCTCAAGCAGAATTCCGAGACGAACGCAATGGCGTATCCCGTTTCCCTTAATTCTCTGATTTGAAATTAGTTATACTTTAATTTGTGAATTTCACGGTTATAGAATACACAGGGTGTTACATTCTCCCCCACTTAAAAAGGATTTCGTCCCCGAAATCTTCAAGTTCAGGAAGAATGTACATCCTAACATCCATCTACTCATCCATCAAACACGAGCATCCATTGTCCTTAAAAGACTTCTAATGCTTCATGATCATATGCGAAGTGTGTGTGTACATGTACTTATCTAATGCAAAATCAGGCGGTCTACTGATTCAGTTGACCTCCTTAATGCGAATTATGTATGTGCTATGAATCCATTATGTATGCAAATCCTCATATTCATGATTCTACATGAGTGCACAATCATTCATACAAATGCAACATCCATATGACAACATATTAAACTTCAACCATATACGAAAGCAAACATATATGCATATGCAATATGAAGTGATTGAGCCGATCTAAAATCTAGATTGTGTGTGTATATGCAACCACGAGCAACCACTAGCAATCACTTGCAACCACTTGCAATCATCATCCATAACATGTTTCAATTACATGTTTTCATCCAAAGGGTTTCTACCTAAAAGATAAGGTCGAGGAGATATACCTAAAAAGATAGATAAAAGCGCAACTTAAGGAAAAAGAAAGATCAAGGATGTACCCTCGAAAAGAAAAGGGTAGGCAGCGCGTATTCTAGCTTCAGTTTCCCAAGTTGCGTCTCCCTCGGCGTCGCTCCACTGAACTTTGACGAGCTTGACTTCACGGTTGCGTAGCTTCTTCACTTCCGTTCCTAATATGCGGGTTGGAACTTTCCTCACGGTTGCTTCGCGTTCCACTTCAGCTTCTTCTAGGATATTAGGATCTACCACTTCAGCAGACTCATGTAGACATTTTCGGAGATGTGAAACATGAAAAACGTTGTGAACTCCGGCCAGCTTTTCGGGTAGCTCTAATCTATAGGCCATTTTCCCAATTTTCTCGATGATAGGGAATGGCCCTACGACCTTGGTGCTAGCTTTCCTGTGGTTCCAAAACGAACAACGTTCCTCAGCGGAGATACCTTAAGAAAAACCCTGTCCCCAACCTCAAATTCAAGGTCGGTCCTCCTCTTGTCACTTTTGTCTGTCTTGGGCCGTCTTCATCCTTCTTCGTATTAAGTCTACTTTCTCTGAAGTCTCTCAGATCATATCTGGTCCAAGTATGAGCTTATCAGTAGACTCCCACCAACAAGTGGGCGATCGACACGGTCTTCCATATAAAGCTTCGAAGGGCGCCATTCCGATGGTTACTTGATAGCTGTTGTTGTAGGAAAATTCCACCAAAGGGAGATGGTCGTCCCACGTCCCTCCGAAGTCAAGGATGCACAGTCTTAAATGGTCCTCCAAAACTCTGTTCACTCTTTCTGTTTGGCCGTCGGTTTGGGGGTGATAGGCTGTGCTCAAGCATAACTGTGTTCCTACTGCTTCTTGCAGACTCCGCCAAAACTCACTGGTGAAGATAGGGTCTCGGTCACTAACGATGCTGGATGGTATTCCATGGAGTCGAACGATTTCCTTGAGGTAAAGAGATGCTAGGGATGAGGCAGTTCTTTTACTTTTGACAGGTAAAAAGTGGGCGCTTTTAGTAAGCCTATCCACTATTACCCATATGCTAGTGTTGCCTCTCCTAGACCTAGGCAGCCCATCAACGAAGTCCATTGAGATGATATCCCACTTAGACTGTGGGACCTCTAGAGGATGTAGCAGACCGCCAGGCTTTTTCTGTTCCGCCTTAACCTGTTGGCACACCATACACTTAGAAACGAAATCTGCCACGTCCTTCTTCAAGCCGTCCCAAAAGAAAGTTCTTTTTATATCTTTGTACATTTGATCTCCGCCTGGGTGTATCGTCATCTTGGAGTGATGTGCTTCCTCGAGAACCTTCTTTACTAAATCCCTTGTTTGTGGGACGCATAGTCTTCCATCTCGCCTTAGCCAACCCTTATCATCGATGGAGTATCTGTTGAGGTGACTCGAAGTCTCACCCCTAATTAGCCTATCAATCGTTTCCACAAGCTGAGGGTCTTCGCGTTGTGCTGTCCCTATTTAGTCCACTAAAGTCGGGCGCACTTCGAGAGATGCTAGCAAGCCTGGTACAAAATCGGAGGAAGGCCTAAAGTCGAAGCTGGCTATAAACTCTAGGCTTTGTCTTTCAACAAACAGCGGGCTTAGGGTCAGTTTCTTTCGGCTCAACGCGTCTGCCACTACGTTGCCTTTGCCCGGAGTGTAGGAGATCTCGAAATCGTACGAGGCAAGAAACTCCATCCATCTATGTTGCCTCAAGTTAAGATCTTTCTGCGAGAAAAGATATTTCAACGATTTATGGTCAGTGTAAAGTTCGAACTTCTCACCTAGGAGATAGTGTCGCCAAGACTTGAGTGCAAAGACGATGGCAGCTAACTCAAGATCGTGGGTCGGGTAGTTCTTTTCGTGCACTTTTAATTGTCTCCCGCCATAAGCTACTACCCTTCCTTCTTGCATTAAGACGGCGCCTAACCCTATCCCACATGCATCTGTATAAACGGTGAACATCTTGCTTCCATCTGGCAACGTCAAAACTGGGGCTGTTGTAAGAGCCCTTTTCAGTCGCTGGAAAGCAAACTCGCAATCCAAGTCCCAATTGAACACTAGATTCTTCTTGGTCAACTTTGTGAGCGGAGCTGAGATTTTCGCAAAATCCCTTATGAACTTTCGATAGAAACCTGCTAGTCCTAGAAAACTTCGGACCTCAGTTGCATTCCTTGGTGTCTTCCAATCCTGTACCGCCACTACCTTAGCAAGGTCTACTGCTAACCCTTGTTTGGATACTATGTGCCCAAGGAACCTCACTTCTTCTCTCCAAAAGTGGCATTTGGAGAATTTGACTTTTAGCTGATGGACTCGCAGAGTTTCCATGATTGCCCTTAAGTACTGAGCATGTTCCTCTTCACTCTTTGAGAAGATAAGGATATCGTCTAAGAAGACCACTACGAACTTATTGAGGAAATCTCTGAATACCCTACTCATCAGGTCCACGAAGTAAGCAGGTGCATTTGTCAAGCCGAAAGGCATGACAGGCCATTCAAAGAAGCCGTCTGGGGTCCTGAATGTCGTTTTATCGATACTATCTTTGGCCACCCTTAGCTGATGAAAACCGGTCGCTAAATCGAGTTGGGAGAAAACAGAGGCTCCTACAAGCTGATCAAACAAATCGTCAATTCTGGGGAGAGGGTGCCTATTCTTTTTCGTTAGCTTGTTGAGCTCCCTATAGTCAACACATAGACGGAGTGAACCATCCGCCTTTGTAGCGAACACCACTGGAGTGCCCCATTCTGAAATGCTCCTCCTAATGAACCCCTTTTCTAGAAGCTCTTTAATCTGTTTACTGAGCTCTTTCCTTTCCCGTGGAGCCATGTGTCTAACGGGCAACGCAACGGGCTTTGCATTATCTACAAGGTATATGCGGAAGTCTATCTCCCGCCTCGGAGGCAAGCCCTTCACCTCTTCGAAGACATCCGGATATTCCCGGACCACTCTAACCGATTGCAAATTTTCAACGGAGGCATCTAGCGATTCAAGGTAACTAAGCATAACCGCATACGAGGGATTACAAGAAATTTCCAAAGTATTACCGAGCTGGGTTAGGAGCCTAACAACCCTTTTCTCACAATCAAGGATGGCCCCATTACTGGATAGCCAATCCATGCCCAAAATCAAACCATATCCCGAAAAACCCAAAACAAAGGCACTACACTTAAATTCTATGCTTAGAATAGAAATTTTCAATCCCAAACAGATCATAGACAAATGAGCTGGGCCCCCAATTGGGTTTGAAACAATTAAGGGTAGAGTGGGACTCAATCCCTACTTCTCTCACTTCAGAAAGATTTTTCAGTATTTTGATGACCTGGTCGCTTAATTTCATAAAGGCATTTGTACGAAACATTGGTATAAAAGATTGAGTGGGACTCAATCTCAATAAGGGGAGGCGCCAGTATATTAATTGCGGGGACAACCGGCCAAGTATATTAATTTGCGGCCTGGGTGCGCGGCTTACGAAAAGGTAAGCGGTTTGGTTGACTTTGCCCCCATTTTTTCTTTTTTCTGAATCGGAAGAGAATCCCATTTTTCTTCCCCGCGGGATCTCTGTTTCCTAGCCACTAAGGTTCCCGGGTATGGTATATGAACGTGAGAGCAGGAAGTTCTAGCATAAGAAATCCTTCGATTCGCTACGCACCTAAAGTAGAATAGGCCGAGTGAACTGCGTGTGTCCTGCCTCCGGGGAATCACGTCTATCGAATTCCTGAATCATTCCCATCCACCCAAAGATTCATCTCCTATTGTTATATATAGTTAAAGTCATCTAGTCATTCTTCTAAAGGTTTTTCTCTACCAGTACAATATTACTTATTCTATTTATCCGCCCCCCTAAGTAATATTGTGTCGAAGATTTTAGAGTTCTCCATAATTGTTTAGCTCTTAGCATTCGGCTGAGACTCCCACCGCGACACCCGGTGGGCAAACCGTTTTCCTTTGCCAACACAACATTAGGGCTGTTCCATAACAATTCATTCTCTCATGATTTGATCTATACGTTCTGGAACCTGGTTTTTTCCATTATTTACCAGCACCACCTTTTCTCAGTTTGACTCTTCCTGGCCGTACCGATTGCTCCAGTTTCAGCTAAGATACGACCGTCGTCCTGGGATTGTATAGATCTTCCGCTCCGAAGATAGATATAGATTAAGGGCCTTACCTTATTAGTTAAAGAATAGAAAGGTATCCTAGCTGCCTTATCTCATCTCACCCGGCAAAGAATTTTCCGCAATTATTTCTCTTTCTGACGGTGCTGATGGAGACAGGTTTACCTTTCCGCGACCGGGGGGTAGAGCTAGGGGCGAATTCGGCTCTTCTATTCTCTTCACTTAGATCTTAGACTTCCGCGGATTCTGACTGCCCAATTAATATACAGGGCTTGACTTGCGGATATGATAGATTTTCTATTTCGCAAGAGTCTTAGTTGAATATGACTTTACAGGCTGGGAGTCTTCGACTTCCCAACCCCTGGAACCGAAGCTTATGTATCAGTAAAGAACTCGTTTTTCATAAGAAAAAGCGAAGCCCTGAAAGATCCTAGGTTTCGGCTAGATCCATTTAATCACATTAGAAATTTCTATTTGCACAAGAGAGTTTACTTCGCTTTCGTTGCGATTGCCATTGCTTTTATTCACTTTAGGAGTCGCCCTGGGCCTTTAGTTGTTTTCTCGTTCGCACTGACAATGAACCAAATTGTCCGAAAATGAAAGGCTCCCAGACCTCCCTTAACTTACATAATTCGAGGTGGTACTTTTCAAAAAATTCATATCAGGAACGCCTTCTATTCATTGTGAGTTGAGTTCCATCTTCCACAAAACATTCCCATATGTCAGTAGCCAAAAATGCCCCGGGCTCTCTCTTGTTTCTCATCAAGGCCAGTATATTAATTGGGCGGTTTACCTCTATCTCTTCTTTCTTAACCAGAAATGGAGGCCTTAGATCAACCTTTCACTTTCCTGTGTTAAGCATAGCACATCTCAATTTCTTTTGAAATTCATTTCAATTCATTAGAAATATATCCCCAATTCATTAGATTGAAAGCAATTATGACTGACTATTGCTTCAACTGCCATGGTAGTTTGGCTACAACTAACAAGGGAGGAGCGTAGTATACTTAGGAGAGACCTGAGGTTGTTTTATATAAGAAGAAATCGGATAGAGTCATGTTATATCACACGGAGTAGGAAAGATGATGATGCGTAGACCTAGGGTAGTACGTAGTTTGGTGTAACGGCCATACTGCTCTGAGTTAGAGATAGAAAGGTTCTTATTGGTTATTAAGACCGGGAAGTTGAAGTCATACGATGGTAGTCTGTTGCCAGGCGACCGATCCATTCTATCATATGGAAGTAGTCAAATCAGGGTAAAGTAGTAGGAAAGCGCCTTCTTGCTTCTTCTTCGTCCCGGTTGGTGCCTTCCAAGTCTTCTTTCTTCGCCCAGTATAAACATTGGCCTTAGATGGTTGGAAATCCATGTGAAAAGCATATAGTCTAGTGTTTTTTTCGCGTATCACTTGGTCAGTAAGAAAGGGACAAGAAGCAGCTAGCTTTCGGTATGGATTGTAGTTCTGGCTAGCTAGATGGGTCACTAAAGGAGCCGATCCGAGTTCTTGTCTTTGTCAGGCGCCCGAAGGAAGGAAGTGACTTAGGTGCGTAGCGAAAACGAGTCTCTTCTTGTTAAAGCTAGTCAAACTGCTAGAGAATCTGTCCAATGGTATTAATATAGGAAAACTGCAGGGAGTTGGTGCCCCTCAGCCTAAGTATTATACTTATACTGGGGTTGGTGTTTGTTTGCTAGAGAACCTAGGCCCAGAAGAACTTAGGGAATCTAAGCAGTAAGTAGCAGTAAGTGATGGGGCTTCCGCTAAGCATATTATGTCCTTGAGGTGCGCAGCGTAGAACAGAATGCATGAGAATCGTAGGACCGGATATGTCTGTCCTTCTTTCTGTCCAGTAGGGAACACAAACATGTTCCTATTCCTGAAGCGGATAGAACAGCCCAGTATATTCATTTGGGAATCTTTCTGTGCAGCTGGACTTGAAGCGGGGCATAATGACAATTCGTCAAAGAGAAGGGGGACTGGAGTTGAGCCAGGCATTGTTCCAACAGGTGACTACGGCAAATAGCAGCCAGTCTTGTTAAGTTAACAAGAGTTCAACTGGAAGCGCTTATTGAGATTCGACACCATCACCTTCTATTATATCTTATATAAGAGTATATGCGGTACCAGAATATTGCATAGGAGGCTAATGTGGTCTTATAGACCTGGTATGACGAATAATCGATAGCCTTATATTCGATCCGATACCTGTAGAAAGTCTCCTTCTCTACCTGCTAATGGGTTTTCATGAGCAGGATGGATGACCTGCTAAGTGTTATTATAGACTGGTAGATTCGATACCCCTTACTCGCACCCTTATTTGGTTCCATCAAAGGAAGACCGGCTATTTGGAGTCTATCTGGCAGAGCTGCTAATTGGTTAATTGGAGTATAATATGTTCCTGGTAGATTCGATACCAGCTATTTGGTTAATAAAGAGCATTAGAAATAGATTCGATACCGGGGGCTAATATTTTTAGAAACGATTAACATTCTCTACCCGCAATTCTTACTTACTCTAACCTATCTATTGAGAATGCGAAGCGGGTAATTACTTATATGGTCTACCGGGCTAATTCTCTACCATCTGATTCTCTTCTTCACTTGAGATACCGGGCTAATTCAATACCTGGCGCAGGTGCTTGCGAACTATGATCTACCTGCTAATCTAATAGACGGATTTTTTGTCAGCACCCTAGCTACCTAGATGATCTACCATATGGGAACCTAGGGACAGAAGCACATTCTCTACCCAGTGCAGTCATCTTATCAACTATTCGATACCATGATGATCATCTCCGATTATCTACTCAGCAGGGGAATCATATTCTCTACTGACTCTAGACCTTCTCTACCTGCAACCATAATATCTATGCCCTTATCCCCATAAGCAGCACCAGAATCACTTATTAACAAATGTCATTTACTCGGTATGATGATTCTCTACTTATTATTGGGTAACAACCCCTTTACTTCGAGTAGATAACTTAGGCGAAAAAGGGGGGATATTACCCGTATTGTAGGAACAACGGAACAAATGTTCCTGTAGAAAGTCTCCTTCTCTACTGATAGGTAAATTGTAGGAACGGAACACTGCCTGCAGCTAGTTCCAGGCCGCGGGTATGAACCAGTTATATATTAATTAGGAAGCGGGAATCTAGCTTCTCTGCCGAATAAGGGGAAAGTATGAACCGGGTAGATTCTCGTATTATGTTTGGGTAAATTCCCCAGTATTGTAGGAACAACGAAACGGAACTAAGAAGAAATTCCTGGTATGAAGAGACTAACTCTTCTGCTACCAGATATTCAATCTGTCAAGTATCCTATTTCCTTATTGCTTGAAAGGGTGAAATTTGCTGTTTTTCACTTAGGCTAGTCAAGAATCGATATAGCACTCCATAACTATAGTAGCGTTCTTTACCTCAAGAAGAGTAATAACTAACTCAATATACCTTGATCAAATTGCAAGGGAGAAGTCTACTTATGATACTGATACTGGTAAACCTATTGAGAAGTGGCATAGAGCTTTCCAACTTCTCTATACGTTGTTCTTGAATGGGGCCCTAGTATAGGATGCATGAACAGAAGGGGAGGTTAATTCACTTGACTTATGACTTGAATCACTTACCAGACATATGAGTTAGGCACCTGACTTATAACTTGTTGTTGCATATGTTGATTCTCTACCAGTAGGATAGGGAGTTGACTTTGTTGTTGCATATGAATAAGGAATAGGGATTGATCTCGCTACGCACCTTCTCGGCTAGCTCGAACTCATATGGTCCATTGTCCTTGAAACTCTCATCTGCGCCTCTGGTCTTGAAAGCAATCTCCTCTGGAAAGCCATCACTCAGGCACAGGAATAGGCCCTCTATCCGTCTCTCTCAAGCCATTTGAAAAGTAAGCTGATCCGTCCATCTTCTGTCTCAAGCAAGTAAGTTAGTCACTCGGAATCCATTGGCCAATTAAGATTGCCGCAGATGAAGATCTTTCATTCCGTGCTTTGTCCCCTATGTAGTAAGTATGTGGTACCTGCGAATGCTTATGGAATTAGAGCTCGGTAAGCTCTGGTCTAACTAGTTTCTTCTTGCTACCCTATCACCCTAAATCTAAGCGCCGGGCAAGGCACGCAATCTCAGACGTCAGAATCTCTTCTTATCTGATATTCGAAGCAAGGACATGTTGATCTGTCTTTATCTACCAGATAGCCTCATCTTTCCCCCCTCCCCGGATTCGAATATCAGAAAGATTTTTAGGTGCAGAGATTCTACTAAAGCAGACGAGATAAAGGAGTGTGATGCGCCAGAATCAAATAAAGTGTGAACTGGGTGATCATAAAGATAAACTACACTTTCTACAGAAGTATTTATACCTCGCTGTTGCAGAGGTGGCGCTTCTAGCACATGAACTTGTGCCCCTGAGGTGGATCCAGCCCTCTGCCCCTGTCCTCGTTTCTTTGGGCAGTCCTTAGCCATGTGGCCTGTCTCACCGCAAGAAAAGCACCCACCATTCATCTTGGCCTTCTTTTTCCGGCAATCTTTCACTAAGTGCCCCACTTTGCCACAGAAATTACACTTCCTCTTCTCTTTGTTGCCTTTCCCGCCCTTCTTGAAGTCTGACTTCTTAGGCTGCAAACCCTCTTTCTTCCCTTGAGAGTTTTCTTCCTTTGTCTCCTTCTTGCCCTTATCCTCTTCGTTCAGCAACGCCATCTGTACCAATCTTTCATATGTAGCTCCCATGGGTATATGGGTCATGGCCAAACTGTCTAATGGCTTATTCAACCCTTTCACAAAACGGAGAGCCTTCTTGTGCGGGGTGTTGACTAGGTCCAGTCCGAACCTAGCCAGCTCATCGAACTGATTAACATACTCTTTGACTGTCTTGTTCCCTTGCTTAAGAAATAAGAATTTTTCCAACTACAAACTCCTTTCCGCATCTGAGAGAAATTTAGCCTCAAACCTTGCCCTAAAGTCCTCCCATGTCTCCACTGGTCTTTCTGCATTAGTGACTTCCCACCAGTAGGAAGCCTCGCCCTTTAGTAGCCATACTGCCAGTTGTACTTTCTGTCTATCTTCTACCTCAAAGATGATGAATAAGTCCTCGGTTTCTTTCATCCAATTTCTAGCTGCCACGAAGGACTCAGTTCCATGAAAATCCTTTCCTCCCATAGCTTTAAAATCTTTACATATCTTAGCAAACGTGTTTCCCCGTGGAGGAGGTGGAGGAAGAGGTGCTGCTGCAGCTGCATGATTTCCTGCAGTTGGGGGAGGAGGAACGGTAGGACCTGGCTGAGTGGCCCTTGCTTCCAAGAACCGTCTAAACAAACCAGGTATTGGTACACCCTCTGGCAAGTTAAGTTCTTCGGACATGCTGAAACAAAAAGGATAGATTCAAAACGAAGGATAAGAGATAGTACCTATGGCTTTGGGGGGGCTTTGCCTTTTTAAAATAAAATAATATTTTTCTTTTAAAAATGCTTCTTTAAATTTCTTTTTGAATAAATTTTTCGAAACTTTTTATCTTATCTGGTAAACCTATGCTCTGATACCAAGTGAAACAACCCACCTCCGTTAGGGTCACTCTCAAAGGGAATGCCCTAACTTTGGTGGAGGTTTATAAGTATAAGTCACAAATATACAAGACAGATATAAGAACACATATTTTGAACAGCGGAAAACAACAACTTTTATTTCATTAAAATACGTGTTACGCCAACCATACCATAATTGTCTTACAATACTTCCAAAAACATAACATCTTCATAACTGTGTTGATTACATTATTTAAAGAAGCATAAAGAAAACATAAATAAACTGCAAAAGTCCCATAGTTGCTGTCCAAAGCCATAGTCCAAAACGAAAAGATCCAAGCAATACATTCTTTCTCTTCAAGCTGGATATGAAGGCTGGTCAAGCTGCGGTATTCCCTCCGTGTGGACCTGGGGGGGAACGGAAGAAAAGAAGACGAAAGAAAAGTAGAGTCAGACATAAAGCCTGAGTAAGTCTAGGACTATTCAGTCTATGAATAAAGAACTGGGTATGATAAGTATAAACTAGAAATGGGAAAGCACCATAAACTTAGTTAAGTTGTCTAGGGTCGAATATACTATCGTACCCCATATTAATCTCTGTACCCATATAAACTAGTTCCCAACGGGCACCCCATAATCAGGGTGAAGTGATCCATTTTATGATGATCGGCTCCTACTCGCATAGTGTAACACCCCGCGAATTCTATAACTATGAAATTAACAAATTAAAGTATAATTAATTTGAAATCAAAGAACTAATGGAAACGGGATACGCCATTGCGTTCGTCTCGGAAAAATACGCGAAATAGAGTCCGAGTTTTCGAAAAACGGAGTCCGTATGAAGAAGATATGGCCTTCGGAAGTTTCTGAATTAAGTTTAAAATTCAAACAGGATAAAATAGCTCAGAAAATCAAGTTTAAATTCCAAAATGGGGCCCAATGGGCCAGGGCGGAAAAACACCCGCCTAACGCACCCAGGTCGACTGGGCTGTTGACCTGGTCTAGCCAGGTCGACAGGGCTGTCGACAGGGCTGTCGACAGGCATGTCGACCTGGTCCAGAGCCAGGTCGAACCCAGCCCAACCTGGCTGGCCTATTCTATGTTGGTCGATTTTCTGCAGTCTGCTTTGTCATTAGGGCTAGGTGGCAGGCTCTAATTGGTCCCTCTTTCGAATGAATGGCTACGATCAATCCAAGCAACATCAATGGTCCTAATCAGTTCATAACCTCTATAAAAATGACCCTAGACTCAACCCTAATCTATTCATTCAAAAATAAGAACAAAGCCGCCATGTTGCTGAGGAACGACTAAGAGTAGCCACCAATTGGAGAGAGGATTAGGAGGCAAATTCTAAAGCATCAAGCAACCTAAACAAATCAAATCAACAAGGAATCGCATCTTCAAATCCCTAAATTTGAGAATTCGCCACAACGATTGTAAGTAGAGTATTATTTTGGTATGAACAAATAATTGTGTTGGTTTGTATACTTGATTTGTGGCGATAAAGTAATTCATATTTGTGCGTTACTATAATTCTTATCGATTTGGAATATTGTATACGTTTGGATATTCTCGAATTATGTTATTCAATTATGAAAAACTACATGCGGTAGTTTTATGCAAGTATACGTTTGGAATATTCGCAAATTATGTAATCCATATTGAAGCTACATGTATGTAGATTGATTAATTGAAATTCATGCAAGTTTGAGGTTTTGCTACTATGCCATCATAATGTGTATTTTTATACAAACATCATTTTTGTGAAGTAATTGGAATAAGTTTGGGTTATCATAGTCCATATGAAATTATGTTGAAAATTTGGCACCATGATTTATGTATTAAGACATGCTTTTGTACTAGAAAACCTATTTGCAAACTTATGAATATGACTAGGCTATGATTGATATTTGGCAAAATTGAAATCCATGTTAAGTCTATATTGTTTACAAGAATTATATGATGACATATGTGGTACATAGCTAGGTTAGATTCAAAATCCCTTTTTGCAAGTTTGCATGACTAAAGTAAAAAAGCATGATTTCATGTTAGAAATATTTATGTCATGGTTATGTGAACAAATTTAACTATACTTTTGTATTAGTCACAAAAGTAGGCACCTTTGTAAACATGTAGTAGTCTTATGAACATGATTTGCTTATGTTTGACATTATGCCTGAATAAAAATATAGGTTTATGTTGTATAGTGATATTCTTAACTTAACTACAAGTTTACATGGTTTGATTTATGTCACTTATGCTTTATGACCAAAGTATATGTCACTACTATGCAAGTACACCAGTTTCTATTTTGTATTTCCAACGTCATATTGCAAGTTCATACGTTCACATTCCCCTTTTTTTTGTGTATGTAATCTCGCTTTAAGCCTCCCCTTTTCGCATGGCTAAGTTGGGCTTAAAAAGGCTAAGCCCAACATATACATAATAAACGGACGTGTTAAACGGGGGAAAATAACGTTGGGTTAAAATTACTAATGAATGAAAATATAAAATAGAAGGGCCCAAATTCAAGTACGGGTTGGGCCCATGATTGGTGTAACCTTTACACCATTAACTTAATAATGGGCCGCAAATATTTACATATAAGAAAAATAAAGAAGAAAGACAAAATATGTAAATGTAGAACATACGATGTGTTTAACCCGAGGTTGGATTGAGTTGTGATGTAAACCTGCCCGGAACCGCCCGGCTATCCAGTAGTCACAACAATACCTATCCAATGTGGGAGGTTAAACATGGAGCCCAATAAGGACCCGAGGTTAGACTGAGTTGTGGCGTAAGACTGCCCGGAACCAACCGGCAACAGGCAGCCACAACAATACCTGTCTAATGTGAGAGGTCAGGGCCTTAATAAGACAATTAAGGCTGAGTCAGGATTGTTAGGATTAAGTGAACTAAAAACTTAATCAAAATGGAACATGCTAAACTAAACGGACTGGTGGGGGTTAGGTTAGAAAACACTTAACCAACTTAGCATGTTGGCTAGAGATAGAAAACCTAGTAACGGGGGACCCTTTTCAGCAGTAACCCTAGAAGGTGTATCAGGATACCCTGAAACTAGGCAGGGTGGGGCACGATTACTGGGCTGATTGTAAGAGGTCAAATCGACGGCGGTGGTGTAGCAGTGTAGGTTCTAACGGGGTGCGGGCGTGCACACACTCCGGCGCAGAAAAATAAAGCACTGGGCACCAGTAGCATACCTGTGCATTCTAAGGTTGTGTCGGGCCGCCACCATGGGACTTGATACACCCCATGGTGGGACCAGCATAGGTAACTACAACATCGGGGGCCGTAAGACACATGAAACTATGCGAGTAGGAGCCGATCATCATAGAATGGATCACATCACCCTGATTATGGGGTGCCAGTTGGGAACTAGTTTATATGGGTTCAGAGATTAAACATGGGGTACGATAGTATATTCGACCCTAGACAACTTAACCAAGTTACAGTGCTTTCCCACTTCTTGTTATACTTATCATACCCAGTTTTTTTATTCATAGACAGAATAGTACTAGACTTACTCAGGCTTTATGTCTGACTCTATTTTTCTTTCGTCTTCTTTTCTTCCGTTCCCCCCCCCCCAGGTCCACAGGGAGGGAACACTGCAGCTTGACCAGCCTTAACATCCAGCTTGAAGAAGAGAAATGTATTGCTTGGACCTTTTCGTTTGAAACTATGGCTTTGGACAAACTCTATGGGGCTTTTGCAGTTTATCTATGTTTTATTTATGCTTCTTTAAATAATGTAATCAAGACAGATTATGAAAGTATTATGTTATGTTTTTGGAAAGGATGTAAGACAATTATGGTGATGTTGTTGTAACACGTATTTGCTTTTATGAAATAAAAGTTCTTGATTTTCCGCTGTTTACAAATATGTGTTCTTATATCTGTCTTGTATATCTGTGACTTATACTTATAAACCTCCACCAAAATTAGGGCATTCCCTTTGAGAGTGACCCTAACGGAGGTGGGGTGTTTCACTTGGTATCAGAGCATAGGTTTACCAGATAAGATAAAAAGTTTTGAAAATTTATTTTCAAAAAGGAAATTTAAAGAAGCATTTTTAAAAGATAAAAATATATTATTTTATTTTAAAAGGCAAAGTCCACTCCCCAAAGCCATAGGTACTATCTCTTATCCTTCGTTTTGAATTTATCCTTTTGGTTCAGCATGTCCGAAGATCTTAACTTGCCGGAAGGGGTACCAATACCTAGTTGGTTTAGACGGTTCTTAGAAGCAAGGGCCACTCAGCCAGGTCCTACCGTTCCTCCTCCCCCAGCTGCAGGAAATCATCCAGCTGCAGCAGCACCTTTTCCTCCACCTCCTCCGCGGGGAAACACGTTTGCTAAGATATGTAAAGATTTTAAAGCCATGGGAGGAAAGGATTTCCATGGAACTGAGTCCTTCGTAGCAGCTAGGAATTGGCTGAAAGAAACGGAGGACCTATTTATCATCTTTGAGGTAGAGGATAGACAAAAAGTACAATTGGCAGTATGGCTATTGAAGGGTGAGGCTTCCTACTGGTGGGAAGTCACTAATGCTGAAAGACCAGTGGAGACATGGGAGGACTTTAGGGCAAGGTTTGAGACTAAATTTCTCTCAGATGCGGAAAGAAGTTTGCAGTTGGAAAAATTCTTATTTCTTAAGCAAGGGGACAAGACAGTTAGAGAGTATGTGAATCAGTTCGATGAGCTGGCTAGGTTTGGGCTTGACCTAGTCAACACCCCACACAAGAAGGCTCTCCATTTCGTCAAAGGGTTGAATGAGCCATTACACAGTTTGGCCATGACCCATATACCCATGGGAGCCACGTATGAAAGGTTGGTGCAAATGGCATTGCTGAATGAAGAGGACAAGGGCAAGAAGGAGACAAAGGCAGAAAGCTCTCAAGGGAAGAAAGAGGGTTTGCAGCCTAAGAAGACAGACTTTAAGAAGGGCGGGAAAGGCAACAAAGAGAAGAGGAAGTGCAATTTTTGTGGCAAAGTGGGGCACTTAGTAAAGGACTGCCGGAGAAAGAAGGCCAAGGAGAATGGTGGGTGCTTTTCTTGCGGTGAGACAGGCCACAGGGCTAAGGACTGCCCAAAGAAACGAGGACAGGGGCAGAGGGCTGGATCCACCCCTGGGGCACAGGTTCATGTGCTGGAAGCGCCATCTCTGCAACAGCGAGGTATAAATACTTCTGTAGAAAGTGTAGTTTATCTTTATGATCACCCCGTTCGCACTTTGTTTGATTCTGGCGCATCACACTCCTTTATCTCGTCTGCTTTAGTAGAATCTCTGCACCTAAAAACTAGTATGGTAGAGGACCCCTTAATTGTTTCAAACCCAATTGGGGGCCCAGCTCATTTGTCTATGATCTGTTTGGGATTGAAAATTTCTATTCTAAGTGTAGAATTTCAATGTAGTGCCTTTGTTTTAGGCTTTTCGGGGTATGGTTTGATTTTGGGTATGGATTGGCTATCCAGTAATGGGGCCATCCTTGATTGTGAGAAAAGGGTTGTTAGGCTCCTAACCCAGCTCGGAAATACTTTGGAAATTTCTTGTAATCCCTCGTATGCGGTTATGCTTAGTTATCTTGAATCGCTAGATGCCTCTGTAGACAATTTGCAATCAGTTAAAGTGGTCCGGGAATATCCGGATGTCTTCGAAGAGGTGAAGGGCTTGCCTCCGAAGCGGGAAATAGACTTCCGCATATATCTTGTAGATAATGCAAAGCCCGTTGCGTTGCCCGTTAGACACATGGCTCCACGAGAAAGAAAAGAGCTCAGTAAACAGATTAAAGAGCTTCTAGAGAAGGGGTTCATTAGGAGGAGCATTTCAGAATGGGGCGCTCCGGTGGTGTTCGCTACAAAGGCGGATGGTTCACTCCGTCTATGTGTTGACTATAGGGAGCTCAACAAGCTAACGAAAAAGAATAGGCACCCTCTCCCTAGAATTGACGATTTATTTGACCAGCTTGTAGGAGCGTCTGTTTTCTCCCAACTCGATTTAGCAACCGGTTTTCATCAGCTAAGGGTGGCTGAAGATAGCATCGATAAAACGGAGTTTAGAACCTCAGACGGCTTCTTTGAATGGCTTGTCATGCCTTTCGGCTTGACAAATGCACCTGCTTACTTCGTGGACCTGATGAGTAGGGTATTCAGAGATTTCCTCAACAAATTCGTAGTAGTCTTCGTAGATGATATCCTTATCTTCTCAAAGAATGAAGAGGAACATGCTCAGCACTTAAGGGCAATCATGGAAACTTTGCGAGTCCATCAACTAAAAGCCAAATTCTCCAAATGCCACTTTTGGAGAGAAGAGGTGAGGTTCCTTGGGCACATAGTATCCAAACAAGGGTTAGCAGTGGACCCTGCTAAGGTAGTGGCGGTACAGGATTGGAAGACACCAAGGAATGCAACTGAGGTCCGAAGCTTTCTAGGACTAGCAGGTTTCTATCGAAAATTTATAAGGGACTTTGCGAAAATCTCAGCTCCGCTCACGAAATTAACTAAGAAGAATCTAGTATTCAATTGGGACTTGGATTGCGAGTTTGCTTTCCAACGACTGAAAAGGGCTCTTACAACAGCCCCAGTTTTGACGCTGCCAGATGGGAGCAAGATGTTCACTGTTTATACGGATGCATGTGGGATAGGGCTAGGCGCCGTCTTAATGCAAGAAGGAAGGGTAGTAGCTTATGGCGGGAGGCAGTTGAAAGTGCACGAAAAGAACTACCCAACCCACGATCTTGAGTTAGCCGCCATCGTCTTTGCACTCAAGTCTTGGCGACACTATCTCCTAGGTGAGAAGTTTGAACTTTACACTGACCATAAATCGTTGAAATATCTTTTCTCGCAGAAGGATCTTAACTTGAGGCAACAAAGATGGATGGAGTTTCTTGCCTCGTACGATTTCGAAATCTCCTACACTCCGGGCAAAGGCAACGTAGTTGCAGACGCGTTGAGCCGAAAGAAATTGACCCTAAGCCCGTTGTTTGTTGAAAGACAAAGCCTAGAGTTTATAGCCAGCTTCGACTTTAGGCCCTCCTCCGATTTCGTACCAGGCTTGCTAGCATCTCTCGAAGTGCGCCCAACTTTAGTGGATTCAGTAGGGACAGCACAACGCGAAGACCCTCAGCTTGTGGAAACAATTGATAGGCTAATTAGGGGAGAGACTTCAAGTCACCTCAACAGATACTCCATCGACGATAAGGGTTTGCTAAGGCGAGACGGAAGACTATGCGTCCCACAGACAAAAGATTTAATAAAGAAGGTTCTCGAGGAAGCACATCACTCCAAGATGACGATACACCCGGGCGGAGATAAAATGTACGAAGACATAAAAAGGACTTTCTTCTGGAACGGCATGAAAAAGGACGTGGCAGAGTTCGTTTCTAAGTGTATGGTGTGCCAACAGGTTAAGGCGGAACAGAAAAAGCCTGGCGGACTGCTACATCCTCTGGAGGTCCCGCAGTGGAAGTGGGATAGCATCTCAATGGACTTCATCGATGGGCTGCCTAGGTCTAGGAGAGGCAACACTAGCATTTGGGTAATAGTGGATAGGCTTACTAAAAGCGCCCACTTTTTACCTGTAAAAAGTAAAAGAACTGCCTCATCCCTAGCATCACTTTACCTCAAGGAAATCGTTCGACTCCATGGAATACCATCTAGCATTGTTAGTGACCGAGACCCCATCTTCACCAGTGAGTTTTGGCGGAGTCTGCAAGAAGCAGTAGGAACGCAGTTATGCTTGAGCACAGCCTATCATCCCCAAACCGACAGCCAAACAGAGAGAGTGAACAGAGTTTTGGAAGACCTTTTAAGGCTATGCGTCCTCGACTTCGGAGGGACATGGGAAGACCACCTTCCTTTGGTGGAATTTGCCTACAACAACAGCTATCAAGCAACCATCGGAATGGCGCCCTTCGAAGCTTTATATGGAAGACCATGCCGATCGCCCACTTGTTGGTGGGAGTCTACTGATAAGCTCATACTTGGACCAGATATGATCCGAGAGACTTCAGAGAAAGTAGACTTAATACGAAGAAGGATGAATACGGCCCAAGACAGACAAAAGTCCTATGCCGACAAGAGAAGGACCGACCTTGAATTTGAGGTTGGAGACAGAGTTTTTCTCAAGGTATCACCGCTCAGGAACGTTGTTCGTTTTGGAACCACAGGAAAACTGGCACCAAGGTTCGTAGGGCCATTCCCTATCATCGAGAAAATTGGGAAAATGGCCTATAGATTAGAGCTACCCGAGAAGTTGGCTGGAGTCCACAACGTTTTTCACGTTTCACATCTCCGAAAATGTCTACATGAGTCTGCTGAAGTGGTAGAGCCAAATATCCTCGAAGAGGCCGAAGTGGAACGCGAAGCAACCATAAGAAAAGTTCCAACACGCATATTAGGAACGGAAGTGAAGAAGCTACGCAACCGTGAAGTCAAGCTCGTCAAAGTTCAGTGGAGCGACGCCGAGGGAGACGCGACTTGGGAAACTGAAGCTAGAATACGCACTGCCTACCCTTTTCTGTTCGAGGGTACATCCTTGATCTTTCATTTTCCTTAAGTTGCGCTTTTATCTATCTTTTTAGGTATATTTCCTCGACCTTAACCTGTAGGTAGAAACCCTTTGGATGGAAACATGTAGTTGAAACATGTTATGGATGATGGTTGCAAGTGGTTGCAAGTGATTGCTAGTGGTTGCTCGTGGTTGCATATACACTCACAATCTAGGTTTTAGATCGGCTCAGTCACTTCATATTGCATATGCATATATGTTTGCCTTCGTATATGGTTGAACTTTAATGTGTTGTCGCATGGATGTTGCATTTGTAATGAATGATTGCGCACTCATGTAGAATCATGAATAGGAAAATTTGCATACATAATGGATTCATGGCACTTACATAATTCGCATTAAGGAGGTCAACTGAATCAGTAGACCGCCTGATTTTGCATTAGATAAGTACATGTACACACACACTTCGCATATGATCATTAAGCATTAGAAGTCTTTTAAGGACAATGGATGCTCGTGTTTGATGGATGAGTAGATGGATGATTGGATGTTAGGATATACATTCCTCCTAACTTGAAGATTTCGGGGACGAAATCCTTTTAAGTGGGGGAGAATGTAACACCCCGCGAATTCTATAACTGTGAAATTAACAAATTAAAGTATAATTAATTTGAAATCAAAGAACTAAGGGAAACGGGATACGCCATTGCGTTCGTCTCGGAAAAATACGCGAAATAGAGTCCGAGTTTTCGAAAAACGGAGTCCGTATGAAGAAGATATGGCCTTCGGAAGTTTCTGAATTAAGTTTAAAATTCAAACAGAATAAAATAGCTCAGAAAATCAAGTTTAAATTCCAAAATGGGGCCCAATGGGCCAGGGCGGAAAAACACCCGCCTAAAGCACCCAGGTCGACTGGGCTGTTGACCTGGTCTAGCCAGGTCGACAGGGTTGTCGACAGGGCTGTCGACAGGCATGTCGACCTGGTCCAGAGCCAGGTCGAACCCAGCCCAACCTGGCTGGCCTATTCTATGTTGGTCGATTTTCTGCAGTCTGCTTTGTCATTAGGGCTAGGTGGCAGGCTCTAATTGGTCCCTCTTTCGAATGAATGGCTACGATCAATCCAAGCAACATCAATGGTCCTAATCAGTTCATAACCTCTATAAAAATGACCCTAGTCTCAACCCTAATCTATTCATTCAAAAATAAGAACAAAGCCGCCATGTTGCTGAGGAACGACTAAGAGTAGCCACCAATTGGAGAGAGGATTAGGAGGCAAATTCTAAAGCATCAAGCAACCTAAACAAATCAAATCAACAAGGAATCGCATCTTCAAATCCCTAAATTTGAGAATTCGCCACAACGATTGTAAGTAGAGTATTATTTTTGTATGAACAAATAATTGTGTTGGTTTGTATACTTGATTTGTGGCGATAAAGTAATTCATATTTGTGCGTTACTATGATTCTTATCGATTTGGAATATTGTATACGTTTGGATATTCTCGAATTATGTTATTCAATTATGAAAAACTACATGCGGTAGTTTTATGCAAGTATACGTTTGGAATATTCGCAAATTATGTAATCCATATTGAAGCTACATGTATGTAGATTGATTAATTGAAATTCATGCAAGTTTGGGGTTTTGCTACTATGCCATCATAATGTGTATTTTTATACAAACATCATTTTTGTGAAGTAATTGGAATAAGTTTGGGTTATCATAGTCCATATGAAATTATGTTGAAAATTTGGCACCATGATTTATGTATTAAGACATGCTTTTGTACTAGAAAACCTATTTGCAAACTTATGAATATGACTAGGCTATGATTGATATTTGGCAAAATTGAAATCCATGTTAAGTCTATATTGTTTACAAGAATTATATGATGACATATGTGGTACATAGCTAGGTTAGATTCAAAATCCCTTTTTGCAAGTTTGCATGACTAAAGTAAAAAGCATGATTTCATGTTAGAAATATTTATGTCATGGTTATGTGAACAAATTTAACTATACTTTTGTATTAGTCACAAAAGTAGGCACCTTTGTAAACATGTAGTAGTCTTATGAACATGATTTGCTTATGTTTGACATTATGCCTGAATAAAAATATAGGTTTATGTTGTATAGTGATATTCTTAACTTAACTACAAGTTTACATGGTTTGATTTATGTCACTTATGCTTTATGACCAAAGTATATGTCACTACTATGCAAGTACACCAGTTTCTATTTTTTATTTCCAACGTCATATTGCAAGTTCATACGTTCACATTCCCCTTTTTTTTGTGTATGTAATCTCGCTTTAAGCCTCCCCTTTTCGCATGGCTAAGTTGGGCTTAAAAAGGCTAAGCCCAACATATACATAATAAACGGACGTGTTAAACGGGGGAAAATAACGTTGGGTTAAAATTACTAATGAATGAAAATATAAAATAGAAGGGCCCAAATTCAAGTACGGGTTGGGCCCATGATTGGTGTAACCTTTACACCATTAACTTAATAATGGGCCGCAAATATTTACATATAAGAAAAATAAAGAAGAAAGACAAAATATGTAAATGTAGAACATACGATGTGTTTAACCCGAGGTTGGATTGAGTTGTGATGTAAACCTGCCCGGAACCGCCCGGCTATCCAGTAGTCACAACAATACCTATCCAATGTGGGAGGTTAAACATGGAGCCCAATAAGGACCCGAGGTTAGACTGAGTTGTGGCGTAAGACTGCCCGGAACCAACCGGCAACAGGCAGCCACAACAATACCTGTCTAATGTGAGAGGTCAGGGCCTTAATAAGACAATTAAGGCTGAGTCAGGATTGTTAGGATTAAGTGAACTAAAAACTTAATCAAAATGGAACATGCTAAACTAAACGGACTGGTGGGGGTTAGGTTAGAAAACACTTAACCAACTTAGCATGTTGGCTAGAGATAGAAAACCTAGTAACGGGGGACCCTTTTCAGCAGTAACCCTAGAAGGTGTATCAGGATACCCTGAAACTAGGCAGGGTGGGGCACGATTACTGGGCTGATTGTAAGAGGTCAAATCGACGGCGGTGGTGTAGCAGTGTAGGTTCTAACGGGGTGCGGGCGTGCACTCACTCCGGCGCAGAAAAATAAAGCACTGGGCACCAGTAGCATACCTGTGCATTCTAAGGTTGTGTCGGGCCGCCACCATGGGACTTGATACACCCCATGGTGGGACCAGCATAGGTAACTACAACATCGGGGGCCGTAAGACACATGAAACTATGCGAGTAGGAGCCGATCATCATAGAATGGATCACATCACCCTGATTATGGGGTGCCAGTTGGGAACTAGTTTATATGGGTTCAGAGATTAAACATGGGGTACGATAGTATATTCGACCCTAGACAACTTAACCAAGTTACAGTGCTTTCCCACTTCTTGTTATACTTATCATACCCAGTTTTTTTATTCATAGACAGAATAGTACTAGACTTACTCAGGCTTTATGTCTGACTCTATTTTTCTTTCGTCTTCTTTTCTTCCGTTCCCCCCCCCCCCCCCAGGTCCACAGGGAGGGAACACTGCAGCTTGACCAGCCTTAACATCCAGCTTGAAGAAGAGAAATGTATTGCTTGGATCTTTTCGTTTGAAACTATGGCTTTGGACAAACTCTATGGGGCTTTTGCAGTTTATCTATGTTTTATTTATGCTTCTTTAAATAATGTAATCAAGACAGATTATGAAAGTATTATGTTATGTTTTTGGAAAGGATGTAAGACAATTATAGTGATGTTGTTGTAACACGTATTTGCTTTTATGAAATAAAAGTTCTTGATTTTCCGCTGTTTACAAATATGTGTTCTTATATCTGTCTTGTATATCTGTGACTTATACTTATAAACCTCCACCAAAATTAGGGCATTCCCTTTGAGAGTGACCCTAACGGAGGTGGGGTGTTTCACATAGTTACATGTGTCTTACGGCCCCCGATGTTGTAGTTACCTATGCTGGTCCCACCATGGGGTGTATCAAGTCCCATGGTGGCGGCCCGACACAATCCTAGAATGCACAGGTATGCTACTGGTGCCCAGTGCCTTATTTTTCTTCGCCGGAGTGTGTGCACGCCCACACCCCATTAGAACCTACACTGCTGCACCACCGCCGTCGATTTGACCTCTTACAGTCAGCCCAGTAATCGTGCCCCACCCTGCCTAGTTTCAGGGTATCATGATACACCTTATAGGGTTACTGCTGAAAAGGGTCCCCCGCTACTAGGTTTTCTATTTCTAGCCAACATGCTAAGTTGGTTAAGTGTTTTATAAACCTAACCCCCAATCAGTCTGTTTAGTTTAGCATGTTCCATTTTGATTAAGTATTAATATAACTTACTTAATCCTATCAATCCTGACTCAGCCTTAATTGTCTTATTAAAGCCTTGACCTCTCACATTAGACAGGTATTGTTGTGGCTGCCTGTTGTCGGTTGGGTCCGGGCAGTCTTACGCCACAACTCAGTCTAACCTCGGGTCCTTATTGGGCTCTGTGTTTAACCACCCACATTGGATAGGTATTGTTGTGACTAATGGACAGCCGGGCGGTTCCGGGCAGGTTTACATCACAACTCAATCCAACCTCGGGTTAAACACATCGTATTTTTCTACATTTACATATTTTGTCTCTTTTCTTTTTATATGTAAATATTTGCGGCCCATTATTCAAATTTATCTTTATTGATTAAGATTTATTTATGCCATTTAATTGTTTTTTAAGGTTGTTGGCATGCGTCAAACATGCCAACACATATGTTCTATATTTTAGCCCAAACGTCATTACCCCCGTTTTATACGTTCGCTCCAATGTAAGGTGTGTTGGGTTTAACACTTAAACCCAATTTAGCCATATGAAAAGGGGAGGCTTATAATCATGGTGTTTATAAGGTAACATAGAAAGGGGAGTGTGAACGCATGAACTTGCAACATAACGATTCAATTAACATAAGGTAGGCACATGTGAACTTACAATTGTAACAACATATAATTTAAACATGAATCATTCTATTCACATAATCATGGTATAAACAAAACATGAGTCATTCTATTCATGTAGTCATGGCATAAATAATACTTAAACATGAACCATTCTAATCATATAATTATGGCATAATCATAATTGAACATGAGTCCTTCTATTCATATAGTCATGGCATAAACATAATTGAACATGAATTCTACTATTCATATAATCATGGTTTTTATCCTATCTATGTAACTTGTAAGTGGAATGTAATTCTGGTGTAATTCTAATGTAACTTATGTGTCAAATATATTATCATATGATTATGATAACAACATAAGCCTAAAAACATGTTTTTCAATTGGGCATAATAACGAACATAGTTTAGTCATGTTCATAAAATTAATACAAACTTACAAAGACGCTTGCTTTTGTCACTATCACAAAATCATGATTTTTATACTTGAACTATGATGCCAATTCCAACATAACCTTCATATGAATCATAATACTTAAGTGGATCAAATTACACTAAAGATGACCATAGAATTATACATCATGTTGGCATAACAATAAATCATATACTTGCATGAATCTCAAATAAACTATTACAACATATAGTTGTTACTTTTAACATGAATCATATACTTACAATTATCCAATGAGTGTTGTAAATAACTACCACAAACATGCAGTTTTCAATATGAATCATATGCTTGCATGAATCCCAATTAAAATTCCACAACATGTGGTTGTCAACATAAATCATATACTTGTATGAATCCAATCGTACACCATAGTATTGCCAAATCGTATAGAATCAAAATAACATACAAATATAGATTATTATCGCCACAATTCCATTTCGCAAATCACGTACTTGCAAATATCCAATCGTATACCACAATATTCCCAAATCATTTAGCATCAAAGCAACATACAAATATAGGTTATTATCGCCACAATTCCATTTCTTTCTTTACACAAATCAACACAATTATTTAATTCATATCGGAATAGCACTCTACTTACAACGTATGACGAATCTTCAATTCAGGAATCTGAATTCTGAATTTGGAGATGCTATCCTTTGTTGTAGGCGTTGCTTTGATTTGATCAACGTTGCTTTAAGCTTGGAATTATCTCCTAGTTGTCTCTCTATTTCTGACGGCTATCCTCAGTCTCTCCTCAGCAGCATGACGGTCTCATCTCCATTTTAGTTTATGTGAATTAGGGTTAGTCTTAGGTCCTTTTTATAGAGTTTGTGGGTTGATTTAGACCGTCGATGAAGCTTGGTTCAATAATAGTCGTTCGTTTGAAGGAGAGACCAACCAGGAGCTGACACCTAGCCCTAGTGACAAGGCAAGGCTCAGAAAATCGACCAAACACAGACCTGGCCAGCCAGGACTTGACCAGACCTGACCAGCAGGTCATTTTTGACCTGGGCGCACTTGGCAGGTGCGCCAGGTCAAAAATGTACTGGCGCACTTCCCAAGTGCGCTAGTTCATTTTTGTTCTGGCGCACTTCCCAAGTGCGCCAGTGCATTCTGACCCGTTTTCTGGTTTTTCGCCCAACTTCGTTCGTCCATATCTTCTTCATACGATATCCGTTTTATGCAAACTCAGACTCTATCTCAAGCAGAATTCCGAGGCGAACGCAATGGCGTATCCCGTTTCCCTTAATTCTCTGATTTGAAATTAGTTATACTTTAATTTGTGAATTTCACGGTTATAGAATACACAGGGTGTTACAGAAATGGATTCAACATCTGGAGGATATATTTGAAATATTATAATGTAATGAAGTCGACAAGAGGAAGTTGGCAGTCTTTCAGTTATCAGAGGAAGCTCGAAGTTGGTTGGAGCTAGTTCGAGCAATAACTAGTCTAGACGAGATGGAACAGATGACATCGGAAGAATTTAAGGAAAAGTTCTTGGATAAATTTTCCCCAAAGAATAAGAGAGAAAATGGAAACAAAATTTCAAAATCTTACCCAAGAAGGTATGTCAGTAGTCCAATATCAAAATAAGTTTGAAGCACAATCCCAATTAATTGATACACCTAAAAAGCGGGCTAGAAGATTTGCGAAGGTATTAATTTGTCCTATTAGAAGACATGTTATTGGTTATAGACGCAAAACTTATGAGAAGATAGTAGCTAAAGCTTTAAATCTGAAAGAAGATTAGCTTCAGTTCCAGCAAGAAAGGAAGGCTTCAAATAAAAGGAAATCAAACAAATTTTCTGACAATCAAAAGAAACTAGATGAGAAAAGGAAGAAACAAAATGGAGAAAGTAAAGGATCGACCGGATGAGAAAAGGAGTCTGACAAAGTAAGGAGATGTTACTCGTGCAATAAAATTGGACACATTTTTTCGAATTGTACAAAGGAAATTGTGTGTTACAATTGCAATGAGTCTGGGCACATTAGTCAAAATTGCAAGAAGCCAAGGAAGGACACTAGGGGAAACAAGGACGAGTATATGCAGTTGTTTCTGAACAGGCTGAAGTAGAAGGTACCGTGTTTCCTTTTGACTTTCAAGCTAGAATTTTATTTGATACTGGTGCCATACATTCTCTTATTGCTGAAATATTTGCTACTAAGATAGGATTACCTGTTGAACAACTATCTAACCCCTCTAATAGTAGAAAATTTAGTAGGAGAGAGGACTAAACTTGAGAGTATATGTAGGAACTGTAACTTTGAAGGTAAGGCTATGGTGGTTAATTTAATTATCTTCCCAATGGAACATTTTGATATCATCCTTGGGATGGATTGGCTTTCAAAATATCAATCCATCTTGAATTTTAGCAATAGGACCTTAAGTTTGGAAATTCGAGAACACAAAACCTTTGTATACTCATGTGATAAAGTTGAAGACACTTTTATATATGGATATATTGCTCATGAGGATAAGGGTCAAATGGTGGACCAAATCCCGATAGTAAAGGAATTTTGAAAAAAAATCAAGAAGTACCAGGATGACCATCAAAAAGAGAAATTGATTTTAGTATCGACTTAATCCATGGTACCACTCCTATTTCTAAAGCAGCTTATCATATATCTCCTACATAAAAATCAAGAATAAAGAAATAAATTAAGAAGATGGAGGATCAAAGATTTATTAAACTAAGTAAATCTCTTGGGGAGCACCAACGTTGTTTGTAAAGAAGCATGATGGAATGTTTCGCTTGTGCGTGGATTACCAAGAGCTTAATAAGGTAACAATTAAGAACAAATACCCATTAGCTCAGATCGATGATTTTTTTTTATTAACTCCGAGGAGCTACAATATTTTGAAATTTTAACTTAAGACCTGGGTATCATCAATTAAGGAAAAAGGAAGAAGACAATCCAAAGACAGCTTTCCAAACATGGTATGGACATTATGAATTCTTGATGATGCCTTTTGGCCTTACCAATACTCTAGTAGTATTCATGGATTTAATGAATCGTGTGTTCCATCAATATCTTGATCATTTTATCATTATGCTTATTGATGATATCCTTATCTACTCTAAGATAAAGAAGGAACGTGAATGCCATTTTCGTTTATGTCTCCAAACGCTAAAAGGACATTCGCTATATGAAAAATTAAGTAAATCAAAATTCTAGTTAGAGGAAGTTAAATTTCTTGGACATGTTGTTTCAAAGAATGGAATAAGAGTAGACCCATCAAAGGTTGAGCCAGTATTGAAATGGAATCCTCCGACAACACCAACAGAAGTTCGAAGTTTTCTGAGACTAGCTGATTACTACCGAAGGTTTATTCAAGATTTCTCAAAGATAACATCTCCATTAACGAAATTAATTCGTAAGGAAACCAAGTTTATTTGTAATGAAAAATGTAAGATAGCATTTGAAACCTTAAAGAAAAGATTGACCAAGACACCAATTCTATCTTTGCCAAGGAGTGGAGTCCCATATAAAGTACATTTTGATGCACATGGACAAGGATTATGATGCATATTAATGAAGGAGGACAAATTTATTTCTTATGGTTCTCATCAATCAAGCCACATGAAACCAATTGTCCAACTCTTGACTTAGAATTGGCTGCAATTGTATTTTCTTTAAAAATCTGGAGGCATTATCTTTATGGAGAACAATTCCGTGTTTACTCTGACCATAAGAGTTTAAAATATTTGTTCTCTAAAAAAAATTAAATATGAGACAAATAAGATGAATGAAATTTTTAAAAGATAATGATTTTATATTGCGTCACCATCCAAGAAAGAAAAGTACAGTTGTGTATGCATTAAGTCGAAAAACCTATGGCATAGTAGCTCATTTAATGATAAGAGAATGGAGGGCTCTAGAGACTCTTGTTGATATGAACGCTTGCACAAGGATAATTAATAGAGATATGGTTAACAAAGTAGCTCTTCTATATAATCTTGTTATCTAACCAACTCTACTGGAATATTGAATGCCCAAGAAGAAAGTGAGGAACAGAAGGAATTATGTATGAAAATGAAGGATAAGGAACCTATAGATTGGAACATTGGTAAAGATGGAGGTTATAGATTCAAAATTGGACTTTGTAATCAAACTGAATTGAAAAACGAAATTCTTAATGATGCACATCGCTCAAGGCTTACGGTGTATCCAGGAAACACAAAAATGTTTAAGGATCTTAAGCATCAGTTTTGGTGGAATGGAATAAAGAAAGATGTTGCTGAATTTGTGGAAAAGTGTTTTACATGCCAACAAATTAAAGCTGAGCAGCAACGATCGGAAGGACTTCTGCAACTACTTGATATTGCTGAATGGAAATGGGAGCATATAACAATGGATTTTATCACTGGATTACCAATGACAAACAAGGCCATGATGCAATATGGGTAGTGGTGGATCACTTGACAAATTCAGCACATTTCATACCTTTTAACATGACCTACTTAATGGAGAAATTGAGTGGGCTCTATTTGAAAGAAATTGTTCGACTACATGGTATACCAGTTAAATTTTTTTCAGATAGAGATACGCGATTCACTTCAAAATTTTGGAGAAGTCTTCAAAAATCATTAGGTACATCACTAAACCTGAGTACAACCTTTCATCCTCAAACAGATGGACAAACTGAAAGGGTGAATCGAATCATAGAAGATATGTTAAGATCTTGTATATTGAAATTTAAAATCACATGGGAAACTCACATACCATTAACAATAGTTATCATGCAGGTATTAGTATGGCCCTACATGAAGCTTTGTATGGAAGTCTTATCATTCGCCAGTATGTAGGCAGAAGTAGGAGCTCGTGAGCTTGTCGGTCCAAACCTAGTAAAGGAAACAACTGAGAAGATTTCTACCATAACGGGAAGATTGCGAGCAACACAATGTAGGCAAAAGAGTTGTGCAGATCATAGAAGAAAGGATTTGGAATTCGATGTAGGAGATTAAATCCTTCTTAAGGTTTATCTGGTATGAGGAGTAATGAGATTTGGAAAGAAAAAGGCAAAACTATCACTGAGATTTATTGGACCATTTCATATTACCAAAAAAATTGGAAAATTTGCATACCAAATCGATTTAACTGAGAAATTATCAGACATTCATAATGTATTTCGCACATTATTGCTATGAAAGTATATTTCTGACCCGTCTCATGTGATTGATTTAAGTGGTATTGAAGTTAAAAAGAGGACCAAGAACATTGAAAGACCTGCTCAAATTCTTGACGGAAAAGTTAAAAAACTAAGAACAAAAGAAATTCCTTTAGTGAAAGTTCAATGAACCATCACAATGAAGACGAGCCATCATAGGAGGTTGAGTCAAAAATTCGTAGAGATTATCCAGAATTGTTTGAAACATAGATTTCGAAGACATAATCTTTTCTAAGGGTGGTAGAGTGTAACATCCTAACTCAGAAATCAAGTATGAAAAAGTTTCTACAAAATTTGAATATACTAAATCGATCTGATTCAAACATTTAAGAATAATGAATATATATGTGTGTATGTGTGTGTGTGTAAATATATAAAACACATAGGTTATAACTAAAAACAAACGCTATATGTATATATACATTTCAAAAAATAAGATAGGTGGCATGAAATGATAAGGACACGTGTCATCAAATGAGCCATACACATGTCTTCAGATTAAAGGAAAGAAAGATACATAACCCTATTAGGTGTCCATGTGTTGACACACCCAAAGACACCTAAGCAGGGCATGTGTTTACTTCCAAATGCTTGCATAAAGATAAGGTTGATGAGTGTCCAAAACCAAATTACTAAACTAGCCTTAAAGAATGCTATAAAAAGGGTGGAAATGTTCATTTGTTTTCATACATTCACAAAACAAAACAAGGTAAGATAAAGAGCAGAAGCTTAGAAGAAGGCAAGAGAATAAAATACAAGTTCAAGCTACAACTATAAGGTGAGAAAAACAATTCGAGTACTTGTATTCATTTCATACTTTAAAGAAAAGATGTGAATATTAAGAATGAATGATAGGGCTCGAACCTATGAAAATAATGTTTTGGTAATTTGACCATTACTTCCTCAATTCTTGATGAATTTTTGATTTGTTTAATGATCTGGAAAGATAACTCAAAGACCTACAACTTTCATGTTGATCACTTTTTCTAATTTGAAGGTTTGTATACCTGGAATTTAGAAGGAAACTCGAGTAAAATTCTGCCCGAAATGAACATATTGAAAATACCTTATTTTGTTGAATTTTATGTATTAAATTGATAAATAATTTTAATAGTTTCTTTTCATGATAATTAAGTAGACTAAGAAAGCTCCTTACGGAAAAAATTTGGAGTCAAAAATATATTTATCATAGAGAAATAGAATCAAACATTTATCCAAATAACTAGTTAAAAATTTGAAATTTGAAACACTTCTAGAATTTGAAACGCTTTTTAAATGTTCCTAGGACTGAGTGTAACTCAAACTAGAACTTTTCATAGCATATCTGAAACGCTATCTTTTCTCTGAATTATTTATAAAGCGTTCTAACAAGCCCAGAACTTTTCATAACCTACTGCAAAAGCTGTAATAGCTTTTTTGAGTCTAAAACCATTATAAACTACCCAGAACTTTTTGTAACGCACCAAAAACGCTGCAATAGCTGTTTCAAGTCTAAAACCATTATAAACTACCATGGATTTTTTTTTCATAACGCTTTATAAATGCTGCAATATTTATTTTAACATTCTTACTGATGTTGAAGCTTTGTATAGCACTTTTTGAAACTATCTTTTCCTTTTCTTCTGGACTTTAAAACCTCTGTGAAGTCATTATAAATGAAACCTTTTACTTTAATAATTTTGAGGTCCTTTTTAACATAGATTGGAATATTTCTGAGGAGGTTTCAGGCTTGTCTTAAACCCTTAAGAGTATGAATTTGAAAAAGTAATTTAAGATTACTTTTGGGAAACATTTTCTTAATTATATTTCTTCAGGGGTGTGGTATACGATAATAGATCTTTGGTAGTGCGCTATTACTCTATGATGGAATTGAGCTGAGTAGAGCACGTCCCTACTTAGTGACGGGATGCCGACCGCAATAAGATAACATATCCTATGTGACTCCCCATGTCTGTTAATGTCACTCATTAAGAGAATGGATTAATTAAGTTTCGTGAAGCGTTATAGGTAAACAGAAACATTACAAGACAGATATAAAATAGAAGCAGAATTAGAAACTTTTATTAATCATAAAGCATCGTGGTTCAAAACATCATATGTCTGACTTACATAAAAACCAGTACATCATAAAAACTTATATCTTGTATTTAAAACTTCTTAGTACAATATAAAAGAAGCATAATCCCCAAATAAAAACATAGCCATAGTAGCAAAGGTAGGAGCTTGAGCAATACATCTAAGTAGCTCCAGCAAAATGACAACAGAATCCTGATCAAGCTTGAGTATTCCCTCCCAAAGAACCTCTAAGGGGGGAACGGAAGAAAGAAGAGGAAACAAAACGGGTCAGACATAAAGTCTAGCGAGTCCAGTTATCTTTAGCAAATAAATAAGTAAAAGTATCATGACAGTCATATAAAGTGGATAAGAGAGATAATATCACAAAAGGCAGGTGTGACAAGGTAAACATGATAGAGTGTATTGCCCTTCTCTAACGATTCCTCTGCACTAATACTAGTATAACCAGAACGAGATGATCCCCAACATGTATAAGATGGTAGACTTAGGCGTACTTCTGGTGAGAGGTTTTAACCCCATACAATCCACAGGTAGCCCAATCCTAACAGGCTCCTAAACTTTACCAGAGTCTAGATGTACCCTAACTACAACCCTAATCGATCGGCTTCCTTCTTCATAGATACCCTGTGTCGGCCCCATAGTAGGAGGTATCACTTCCTAAAGTGGCAACCCTTCGTTGATGTGCACAACCATATCTACTGGAGTCACGGTCGTTTTATCCTCCTTGCCCAGACCATGCATGCACATGGCCCTGGTCAGCTTGCGCCGCCCACACCGTCCTCCACGATTTGATCTCTTACAATCATCCCAGTAAGCGTGTCCCAACTACGACCTAGGGCGAAGTACTCGTCTGATACTGTTCAATGGGTTATTGACTGAAATAGGTCGCCCACACAAGATGATACAAGCTTTCCCCCTTGCCTTGTATCCCCACTAGGATTTCCACGGGTTATGCTTACCAAACAGTGTCTTTAATTACATAACCCTACCATTTCCATAGGTTATGCTTACCTAATGGTGTCTTTAATTACATAACCCCAATAGGTTAAGTTTGTGGGCATATATATATATAAATATTTCTCACCTTACCCAGATATACTTAACCCCTATTCGAGTTCATGTTCATACAATCCCTATGGATTCAATTAGGTTAAGTATTCCAATTCATTACCATGTCCATTTATGGTTACAATGTGCTAGACCCCTCTTATTAAGCCTACCACTTGTAGATGCTGGATATGACGGTCGGTTGCGGGCAGACTTCTTCCATAAGTCGGGATTAACCTCATGTCTTAGCACGTCTCGTATTTGTGCACCTAGACCCCTCACATTAGATTAACCACTTGTGGTCGCTGGATATGCCGGGCGGTTCCGAGCGGACTTCCACTACAAGTGTAATCTAACCTCATGTCTAGGCGCAGTTACAGCTTCTAATTACTGTAATCCTGGGCATTTCATTATTAGCCAATTTTACTTATGTCGTTATAGGTTTTCATGCCCCTTTTTCCCCAGTTATGTTCATAATGAATTATATGCCCTAAATTCATATTCATAAACATTATTCAAGTTATGCCAAATTCCCCATTTACAAGTTATGCCCAATTTCAATGTTTTCCCCTTACTCCTCGTTTAATGCGTTCGCATATTTCAGCGGCATGCCTAGGCTCGAAAGTAGTCTGGCTATATAAAATAAAAGGGAAGGGGTGATGGGAAGATGATAGAAATGATTATACTAACAAAATTGACATAAACACATAGTGACATATTGATAAGATGGGCATACAAAAATAGATCTGGTGAACATGAGATGATAGAACCGATTCGAACATAATAGGGTTATCATAATAGGCATGAGAAGATCTAAACAATAATTTAGATGTCCAACTAATAATAGATCCAATTTAACCATAATCATGATAGGTACAAGGTGATCTAAATAGTGAATTAGATCTGTAATCCAAGGTAGATCTCACATGATAAAGGTTAAGATCCAAGTCATAGTTACGTCAGAATATCATTGGTTCATAAGTTATAATAGATTTGATATGATTCAAGCAGTCACAGGCATATATCCAAGTTACAGTCATATCATGTTTACTTTTTAATTTTTTAAATCTAAAAGTAACTTAAACTAACAGTGTTTGGATCTAAAAAAACAGAAGGAGAATAGCAGATGTTGAATCACAGATCTACACTTGAATAACTCTAAACTTGATTAACCTGATTGCAGAAGAAGAAAAAGGTTTGATTCAGTCCCGACAGCGACAACATCTAGTCCTCCATTACTTTCAGTGTGAAAAACTAGAGAAATGAGGTCATATTTATAGCCGAAAACCCCCGAAACCCTAATCTGTCCATCTGTCGTGGGGGGTCGACCCCCCCTTATGGGGTCAACCCATGGGCTGACACCCGTAGGGCGGGAATTTTGCCGCTCACGAATTTTTGCTTTTTAAACTGTTTTCTGATTTTATGAATTAATTATATATATATGTATATATAATTCTCTTGCATGTATACAAACTTCAAACCTTCATAACTTCTTCATAAGGTGTCCGTTTTACGCAAACCAAATGTCTATCTTGACCAGAATTTCGAGACGGATGCAACGGCGAAATCAGTTTCCTTTAATTCTGAATATTAAATTCATTATTCTTTAATTTGTCCTCTTTAGTGTTGTTAAAATTATGGGGTGTTACATCCTAAAATCTAAACTAAATCGAGGGCGCAGTTTAGATTCATAAATGCGTAGCTTAAAAAAACATGGTTTATTGATTCAATGAAGTTTATTATAAACTTGTTTGGTTTAATATACTGAAGTCTTCCTTACTTTAAACTTTGGATTGATGTAACCTCTGAAGAAGAGAATTATGCTGAAGCTATAATACAACCCATTAAGATATGACTTGAAAACAATAACTTAAACAGTTATCTCACTGGGTCTATATTGCTCATGATGCTACACTTAAAACCTTTCAGGTTTAGATGGTTAGTTGGTTGGTTTGAAGTGAAGACTTTTATTATGTATAGTATCTCTTTATGTACTCATATGTATAATCAAGGGTTAGACTCTTGGATCTTTGTAACCATGTTATATGGTGGGATGATTGTATAATAGCTCTTTTGTTTAAAATCATGTACTTCGAATGATTTTATATTCTGATACACTTTTGTTAAGTTGTGATACTGTTTTATTAACACCATGGCTTATATGTAGCATTACCGCTATTAAATAATTGTACCAGAGCAGGATTGTTACACACTACAAGAAAATATGTTATTTGACAACGTGTTATTCTAAAGTGTTATTGTTTATGGTTAAACATTTGGTTTTTAACTCGTTTTGTTCTATATTGTGACTGTAACTCTCTTCACTTCAAAATTTTCATCTTTCCTCCAAAATAATAATTAACCTGTATCTCCCTTCCCAAAATACAATCATTTTCTTATCCACTCATTTTATTTCCAACCAAATAACCCTAATCCAAACTATCCACATGTTCGCAGTCATTATCCTCCATTACAATCATTCGCTCCTCGGTAGTCAACTTAATGATGTCTGAAACTCTAATCTCCGATATTTGATTTCTCCTTTCTTCGTCTAAAGCATGTTTTTAGGAGCTTGGTTGTACCTATATCAAAAAAAAAACTGAGAAAATACATATATTATGTTTCTCAATTCCTTCTTTTGAACTTCAAATATGATGTCGAATAGCATTGCGCCAATCCCTATATCTCAGGTGATGACGGCTTTGCTGGACTCTTCAGTTTTGTCGAGACCGACATTGAAGCTGCTCTGGAGAAAGCTGAGTTGTCAAGGCAAGATAAGAGCAGAGCAGAGCAGAGCGGCGATATGGCATTGAATGCAGAAATTAGGGCATCCCCAACAGAGGGGGTTGCTCGTGGTCAAATCTTCGTCGGTTGACCCGAGTAAACCCCCAATGGGGTTGGGGTCATTTTTTCCTTAGCCGGCTTTTAGGAATTTAAAAAAATTATTCCTCCTCCCTTAGCCGGCTTTTAAAAAGTCGGCTAAGGGGAAAGGAATTTAAAAAAAAAATCCCCTAAAGCCGGCTAAGCGGCGGCGTTGTTCTCGCAACCATTCGGTTGCTTCAGCAACCTCCAATGTTGCTGAAGCAACCTTGGCCCCCTCAGAGACCCCAGCGTTTGGGGGGGTCTTAGAGAACAAAGGTGAGATTGAGCGAGGAAGTACCGAAATTGCAGGGATTGGCTGTGAAAAGGTAAAGGGACTTTCAAATGAAAAACTTGCAACACGTAGTGATTTGGTTCTTTCTCTTCCAGAAAGGATTCAGTCCATACCAGATGGCACCAGCGTTCAAGCAAACCAAAGTGGAGGATGGGGTGCTTCAGCAGCTCAAACCGAAATTAGATTCTAGTCAACTTCAGGTGGTAGATTTGACAGTGACTATTTTAAGCAAACAGACGAATCAAATTAGTTTAGGCAAGAGTATGAGCTGCGCAAAATGAAACAGAGTTGTTCGTCTATGATATGGCTGGAAGACAAACAAAAACAACTTTGCATATTTATTCATACTCTTACACCGCATTGGTTTCTTTGTAGAAGTAATTCTTCATCATAAATGTAATTTGTTTGGTTTGCAGGATGAATGCTTGGATGTTATAGCTAAAGGATTGGATACTATAAAAAATATGGCTCATGACATGAACAAGGAAATAGATAGACAATTGCGAGACTTAAAGATAGAGCTAATGTTGATTTAAAAAAATACAAATGTGAGACTTAAAGATACGGTCAACCAACTGAGATCGAGTAGAAACTTTTGCATTGATATCATCCTGCTTGGCATAATCCTAGGAATTGCTGCTTACCTCTGCAATGTATTGAAGCAATGATGACGACATCCACGAAGCTTAATTGCATCAGATGGTCAATGTACATGATAATTATCTTGGACTCTGTTTGTCTTTTACTTTTTTGACAAATAAATTTGTTATAATCTAAGAGTGAGGAACAATGCAAATTTCATATTTTCCTGAATTCAATTATCATTTTAAAACCTACTAATGTAATTAAAGTCCACAAAAGGTGAGAGAAATTTGTTTCTAAAAAAACTGAGAAAATACATATTGTGATGGGAGCGTTGCTGTTGTTCAAGGCATTGAAGCTAATTTGCGCAGCTGAGGATTTGTGGCATGTAAAGAACACCGGAACTCCTCATGGTTGGGTTGTTGCCTTCTATGTGTTCGATTTCTTCAAAGGGATTCTATTGTTCACTGTCATAGTGCTTGTTGGTACTGGCTCGAGCTTTCTCAAACCTTTCCTTCGGGTACCATTTTTCTTTCTATGACTATAACTGGATACTATTCCTAAACTTCTGAAAACGTATAGGAACAGGAGAAAAAAGTGCTTATGGAGATAATCCCACTAAAAGTGATCGAGAACATAGCCACAGCCGTATTAGCTGAAGGAGCGTCTATGATCCCACTACAAGTGATGAAATCGGCAACATCATGGATTCAACTGCTACTGCTGATCGATATAATCTGCTGCTGCTTAGTCTTTTCCCCGATCATATGGTCCATAAAGAAATTATGTGAAGCGTCGAAAACAGATGGAAAACAACCAAAAACCTGGAAAAGCTGAAGCTTTTTAAACAGTTTTATGTTGTGGTGGTTGGGTACTTGTACTTCACTAGAATCCTGGCTGCTTCGCTGGGGGAGGTGATTGGTTATAGGTACTGGTGGGTTGTTACTGCAGTTACTGAGAGCGGTAGGTTGGAGCAGCAGGTGGATTGGATGCATATCGATTCTCCATATCTTGGCCTCGACTTATTCCTCGTAAACGTATTACATGTTTTCATTCATTTTTTTACTTGGATGCATTGCACCAAAAATCGATGCTATGAGTTGTAATTTTTTCAGATGGAAGGGGATCCGTAATGTCGGATTTTGTGGCCCATTTGTTTTGGCCATAAACCCATTATTTAGTAACAACCCATTTTTCCCCCTTAACCACCACTAATTTTTGTTTCACGTGTAACCGCTCCATGATGGCCAAAGCGGAATAACTTAATACGTGATTCATTCTTCTGATTAACGGTTCACTGAACCTCCTCTCAGAAGCAAAAAACACCATCTAAATTGAGAAGAAGGGTTTGGAAACAAAATCAGAGATAAAGAACCGAAATTGGAGGAAGAAGAACACACAAACCCATCCGATTTCGCTTAGCAATGGCTGGAGGTACTCTATTGATCCTCTTTTTGCTTCCGCTTAATGATTCATGCTGTAGTTAGAAACCTAACATATGGTATCGGAGCATGAATCGCCTCTGTCTTGCTGCAAAATAATTAGGATGCCATCTTTTGTTGAAAATTCCCTTGCTGTTTTCGTTTTCGCTGTAAAATGGTTAGTCTTCATCTGGAATGGCTTTGGCCATTGTTGGGTTTGGAGTTTAAAAGCCAGTAAGTACTCAATTGTGGGGAATGGATGAAAAGATAAGGTCCACACGTTTTGAAATTGTAGGGACCATATGTTCACACTATTCTGGAAATTATACTTGTACTTTGTGAGTGTACGTATGTACACAATTGACAACAAAAAAGGCAATCCCTTTTCTACACCATAAAAACTTTGTACTACGAAAGAAAAATTTTGTTGGTCAAATTTGTTTATTGCTTTAATTGGTATAGGAAGGCATGGTTTCCATTATTGGTACAGTGGCTGCGAAAGTTCTCAGTCCAATTTGTTTATAGCTTTGATGATATTAATAAAATATGAACCACTTGCTCATTTTTGGACTAAGCACTCTCTGCATAATTTTTTTTATTATTATTCAAGCATGTGTATTGAAAAGCAATACATTTCTTTGACCGAAGCATAGTATAGAGCATTGCTTTATGCTTTGTACATATTTGTATTGTTTTAATGTGGAGCCAATATACATAGGTTTACATATTAGAACATGACTTGTAGACTTGCTATTCTTTTCAGTCTACAAACAGTTTTGTTTGTACTGATTAAAAAAAAATAGTGTCTTTTACACATTGCAAGTTAGGTATATGTGTATAAAATAATGTGAAATGTCAAGTGATTGAGCAAATTTTATTAGTTAGGGAGTAGCCACAGCATCTCTAATTATTTAAAAAAAATTGATAAACTGAAATCACATGTGGATACTAGACATTGATTGTAATTAATCATGTGTAACATAATAAGATTTGCCCACAGGAAATTTTATTGTTTTGCACGATTAATTAGAGTGATGTATCATATTGTGTTTCTTAATCTACCCACAGGAGTTAAGAAATAATGATTTGATAGTTTCACTATAAGATTAAATTTATGAATCTGATTTGAGTAGACTTTAGCCCACAGGCAAGTTTTATGTCACTGGATTCATATGTGCTTAGTTTACATTGGTAAATTATGATAAAATTACAGTCTCGGTTTACTTTGTTAATAAGCATATTTTATTCTATTTGCAGTAATTTTACCTGGAAATATTTCTGATGTTAAATGTGACATTCCTGAATTAAGAGGTGATAACTACAAGGTATGGAAGGAGAGAGTGTTTGTAACAACCCGTATTTTCAATAACCTATAATGATGTAAATCGAGGCAGAATTTAATTCTAAAATCTGAATCAAGGGAAACGGGCTATGCCATTGCGTTCGTCTCGGAAAAATACGCGAAATAGAGTCCGAGTTTTCGAAAATCGGAGTCCGTATGACCCGATTAAGGCCCAACGAAGTTTTCAGAAAATTTCCAAGTAAAAACAGATTTCAAATTCAAGTTTAGCACCCAAGTCGACAGCCCTGTCGACTTGGGAGTCGACTTGGTTGGACCCAAGTCGACAGCCCTGTCGACTTGGCTGTCGACTGGGCTCAGCCGGGCTGTTTAGCCTGGTGCACCATTTAGAGATTGTGTTGAGCTTGGGGGCCAGATTCGGTTTTGAGGGCTGAGATTGGAACTAGGGTTTAATCCTATGGCCTAAAACACTTGCCTAATCTATAAATAAGACCCCAACCTAACCCTAAATCATCATTATTCATTCATACAACTAAACTATGGCAAAATCAATCCTCTCATGGCCTCCACTCTCTTCATAAAATCCTAAATAAATTTTTATGAGATTTTCCATGCATACAAGTGTTTTCAAGCTTGTATGAGCCTCATTAGCTTGCATTCAAGTCAAATTTCTATATTTGCATCATAAAGAAAGAGTTTTGATCATTTTGGCTCAAGGGTTTTGCTTGCATTTTGGGTTTATTTGGTTGCATGAGGGCTTTCTTATATTTTCTATACTCATTTGAGTCCTCATAAGCATTGTAAGCCCTATTCTACTTTCATACTTAAACTCTAAAGTTAAATGTATGATATGCAAGTTTGCCATGATATGCAAGTTTACTATGATGTGTTATGCAAGTTTACTATGATGTGTTATGCAAGTTTACTATGATGTGATATGCAAGTTTGCTATGCTATGATATGCAAGTTTATCATGTTGTGATATGCAAGTTTATATGCAAGTATGCCATGATATGATATGCAAGTTCATCATGTTATGTTATGCAAGTATGCCATGTCATGATATGCAAGATTATCGTGTTATGTTATGCAAGTTTGATATGCAAGTTTGTCATATGATATGCAAGTTATGTTATGCAAGTTTGGGTTGAACATTTTGTTCATGCTATTATGTTATGCAAGCTTATCTTGGGTTTATGAGCATAAAGCTTCAAGCTTTATGCCAAAGGTTGCATTTTGGCAACATGTAAGTTATCATATCTCTTATGATAACTTGCATGTGTGGCTAGATGCGAACTTATGGCCATTTCTACATGTCATTTAGCACCATGTATCACCAATATGCCAAGTTTGGTTTTATGCATGCTTTTGAGGCCTAAAAATGTAATATGCAAGTATATGAACATATGTCCATTTCATATGCCACCATGTTGAACTTGTGGCTTCAACACCTTTATGTCATGATTGTGCCAAGTTCCCTCTTTCTATCCTTTATGCGCTATTGCGATATGTAAGAGATGGGATTGCGTTTGGGGTTGAGTAAACTTAAAAGACATAAAAACATAAGCTTGGGAATTTACCTATTAAGTTAGGTCTACCCAATTGCTTGAAAACTTGTAATGTGTTTTGGAAACATGATGGACATGACACTTAGAAAAGATAAGTGTGACCAACTCGAGGTTGGGTTGAGTTTGTAGCGTAAACCTACCCGGAACCGACCGGCTTAACTAGTTGCTACAAACAATAGGACCCAATGTGAGAAGTTGGCCATGTTGTACCTTGAACTCGAGGTTAGACCAAGTTGTGGTGTAAAGCTACCCGGACCCGCCCGGCTTAACTAGTAACCACAACAAGGTCTAATGTGAGAGGTTAAGGAGCATTAAATTAATTAATGCCTCGTGATTAGGGTTAAGTCATGGTCCACTTAATACTTAACCAATTTGGGCTTGGTAGATTAATCAGGGTTAAGTCGTGAACTCATCGTTACACTTAACCAAGTTAATCCATGATTAGCAAGAGGGTTAAACCGTACTTAACCCACTAGAAAATCCTAGCAATGGGGGTCCACTCCAGCAGTAATCCCAAGTTTGTATCATCATGGCCCTAGGACTAGGTTAGGGTGTGGGGCACGAATTACTGGGCTGGAGGTAAGCGACCAATAAACGACGGCCGGGTGGTACGCCGATGTAGTTCCGGACGGACTATGGTCGTGCACGTAGTCCGTATTTGGAGAAGTCAGCCATGGGTACCAGTAGATCGAGACTGTGCACTCATGTTTATGGTGTCCAGGGGTTGGCACCCTAGGGCTTGATACACCCGAAGGGTGGACCCGGCACAGTTCGACTACAATTATGTTTGGGCCGTATTGACACCAACACGTGACGAGTTAGGCTTATAGGGAGCCGATCGACTAGACCGTTTGGTTGGACCTTGTGTTAGGGTCACTTCATGTTATTGGACCTTGCGTTAGGGTCACTTCATGTTATTGGACCTTGTGTTAGGGTCACTTCATGTTATTGGACCTTGTGTTAGGGTCACTTCATGTTATTGGACCGTGTGTTAGGGTCACTTCATGTTATTGGACCTTGTGTTAGGGTCACTTCATGTTATTGGGCCAAAGCTTGGGCCAAGGGATCAATGCTTGTTTATTCAAGTCATGTTAGTTTGCTAGTACACCTGTGGTGCAAAACCTTAAACCTGATTATGCGATGACACCTTTATCTACCCTGTTAGTTAATCATCATGCTAGTATGTTGTTATCCTTATGTTCATCCCTGCTGCTCATACCAGTTAACTTTATCAGTTTACATTGATTGTAGTAGGGCTTACTCAGTCTTTTTGACTGACCTGTTTTCTTTCGCCTCTTTTCTTCTGTTCCCACCCCCCCCCCCCCAGGTTCTCAGGGAGGGAATACTGGAGCTTAGCTTGGATTTCTGATAGCTTGCTTGTGGGATTTCAGCTCATGTACGGTTTCGACATGAAGCTAGCTATGGTTATCACTTATTTGGGGATAGTACTTATGTATTTCAGTTTTTCTGTTGATGTTTTTATCTAGACTTGTTTATTTGGAAAGCTATGTTGTACCAGACTTGTTTTGAAATGGTTTGAAAATCTTCCGCTGTTTTATCTATGTTATTTACTCTGTTAACATATATACATATGTTCTTGTTCTGCCTTGATATATCATTGTGCATGTTTACCTGATTCAAACGCCCCTCCAAAGTCAGAGTGCTTGCAAGAGTCACCCTGGCGGAGGTGGGGTGTTACATTTGGTATCAGAGCATATGGTTTACGAGAAGGAACAAAAAGGTTTTTAAAACTTTTGGAAAATTATTTTCAAAACCAAGTATAAAGTATTTTCCAAAGAAAAGTCTAGTCTATTTTAAAGGCTATTCCCCAAAAAGCCATTAGCAAAATTCCTTCGTTTTTTCTCTCCATTCTGAATCTGTCTTTTTCTTCGTTTTCAGTATGGCCGATAACTTTACCATTCCGGAGGGAGTACACGTACCGGTTTGGTATAGGAGACTTTTGGAGGCTAGGGCGACCGAAGTCGGCCCCGCAAATATTACTCCTCCTCCGGTAGTTGATGTTCCTCCTCCTCCTGTTGCTGAGGTTCCTCTTCCTCCTCCCCCTCAGCATCCACAAAAGGATTTCGCGGAGATTTGCAAAGACTTTAAGGCGATGGGTTGCAAGAATTTCATTGGAACCGAGACTTATGTAGAGGCAAGGAATTAGTTGAAAGAAACCGAAGATCTTTTTACCTTCTTTGATATAGATGACCGTAGGAAGGTTTTATTAGTAGTGTGGTTGCTAAAGGAAGAAGCAGCACGTTGGTGGGTGGTCACCACCGTTACTAGGCCAATTGAGACTTGGGATGACTTTCGGGGAAAGTTTGGACTAAGGTTCCTATCACTGAAGCAAGGGGACATGACTATTAGGGAATACATAGATAAGTTTAATCAACTGGCTCGGGTCGGTTTAGACTTGGTTAACACAGCTCCGAAGAAGGCCCTATACTTTGCTCTAGGATTAAACGAGCCATTACATGGTTTAGCCATGACTCATATACCCTTGGGGGCAACTTTTGAGAGTTTGGTGAATATGGCCCTACTCAATGAAGAGAATAGGAGCGACAAGAAAGAGATCAAGATGAATGATACTCAAGCCAAGAAGACTGATTCCCAGGAAAAAGGAAATCAGGGTAATCCAAGTGGTCAGAGCAGTCAAGGCAATCAGAACAACAAGAATAACAAGGGCAACAAGAACAAGGCAAAGGAAACAAGAAAGTGCAACTTCTGTGGGATTTTTGGGCACATAGTCAAGGACTGTAGGAAGAAGAGAAGGAAATTGGGTGGGTGCTTTCACTGTGGAGAGACGGGACATTTTAACAAGGATTGCCCTAGGAAGCAAGGGCAAGGCCAGGGTCAGCCTCAGCGTGCTGGACCTTCAGGAGGGCAAGTTCATGCTCTCAATGCTGCTCCAGTTCCCGATCGAGGTAGTATTTCTGTTGAGAGCCTTGTATATATATTTCTAATTTTCCTGTTCGTACCTTGTTTGATTTTGGTGCATCGCATAGTTTATTTCATCTGATCTAGTTGAAAGTTTGCACCTAAGTACTAGTCTAGTTTATGATCCCATGTGTGTTTCAAATCCAATTGGGGGTTCCGCCCATTTGTCTATTACCTACGTGGATTTGAAAATCTCTATCTTGAGTGTAGAGTTCTCGTGTGATGCTTATATTCTCGGTTTCATGGGGTATGGGTTGGTTTTGGGCATGGATGGGTTGTCCAGTTTTGGAGCCATCCTTGATTTTTGAGCATAGGGTTGGGAGGCTCATGACTCGCCTCGGTAATACCCTAAAAATTTCTAGTAACCCTATGAGTACCGTCATGTTGTGTTATCTCGAATCCCTCAACTCGTCTACCGATAGTTTGCAATCGGTGAGGGTGGTCCGAGAATATCCTGATATCTTGGGTGAAGTGAAGGGGGTTACCCCTAAACGAGAGAGAGATTTCCGCATTTATCTGGTTGATAATGCCAAGATAGTTTCGTGGCCGGTTAGGCACGTGACCCCGCAAGATGAGAGTTATGAAAGCAAGTCAAGTAGTTGCTTGAGAAGAACTTCATTAGACGAAGTATATCTGAATGGGGAGCGCCTGTAGTATTTACTACCAAGGCAGATGGTTCTCTTCGACTTTGTGTCGATTATCGTGAGTTAAACAAAGAGAATAGACAACCATTGCCAAGGATCGATGATTTGTTCGATCAACTTGTAGGAACATCTGTTCTCTCTTGATCTTGCTACTGGATTCCATCAGCTCAGAGTAGCTGAAGATAGTATAGACAAGACTGCGTTCAGAACTCCGGATGGATTCTTAGAATGGCTGGTCATGCCATTCGGTTTGACTAATGCACCCGCCTACTTCGTGGATTTGATGAGTAGAGTGTCTAGGGAGTTCCTGAACGAGTTTGTGGTAGTCTTCGTAGATGATATTCTGATCTTCTCTAAGGATGAGGAAGAGCACGCAAGGCATCTCAAGGAGGTGATGGATACGCTTAGAGCGCATCAGTTGAAAGCCAAGTCCTCCAAATGTCATTTTGGAGAAAAAGGAGTTAGATTTCTTGGGCATATAGTTTCTAAGCAAGGCTTAGCGGTGGATCCCGCTAAGGAAGTTGCAGGTCAGGATTGGAAGACTCCAAGGAATGCAACCGAAGTAAGAAGTTCTCTCAGTTTAGTTAGTTAGTTAGCGTCCCTTGAGCTTAGACCTACCCTCCTGGATCAAGTAGGGACTTCGCAGAAGGAAGACCCGCAGTTAGTCGAGATCATGAACAAATGATTCGAGGCGAGATGTTAAGTCACCTCGCTATAGATGACAAGGGATGGCTAAGACACGATGAGAGAAAGAAGGTGCTTGACGATGCACATCACCCGAGGAGGTGGCCGAGTTCGTCCCAAGGTGCATGTTGTGCCAACAGATTAAGGCCGAGTCATAAAAAGCCCGGTGGGCTATTACATCCATTGGAGGTCCCCACAATGGAAGTAGTAAGGCGTCACGAAGGATTTTGTGGATGGACGGCCTAGGTCAAGGGAAGAGAATACGAGCATGTGGGTCATAGTGGGTAGACTCGCGAAGAGCGCTCATTTCACTCCGATGAAGAGCGAAAGGATTGCATCATAGCTAGCGACAGTTTATTTTCAAGAAATAAAGCGGTTGCACGGGGTTCCCTAAAGTATAGTTAGTAACCATGACTTAATCTTCACTAGCCAGTTTTGGGATAATCTACGAGAAGTCATGGGCAAGCAACTGAAGCTAAGCACGGCCTATCATTCGCAGGCGGATGGTTCATTGGCAACGTGGATTGGTATTTTCGAGAAAAGTTCTGCTGCGTGGAATACTTTATAGTAAGTAAACGAGATCCAGGATTCACTAGTGAACTTTGGAGAGCTTGCATGAAACCATGAGGTCATAGTTATGTTTAAGCCAAGAATGATAAGAGAGTAAGCGGAAAAGGAGACGAGAGGCGATAATGGAATGGGTTCCAACTCATATTTGGAAATAAGAGTTAAGAAGCTAAGAAATCATGAGGTAAAAGACGGTCAAAGCACAGTGGAGTTAAACTCAAGGAAATGTGACTTAGAAGACAGAAGGCTAGATACGTGCATCATATCTCTTTCTAAAAGTATATCCTTGATCCTTGTTTTCCTACGGAACTTACTCGCATGTTATCTTTTTATGTATATCCTCTCGGTCCCATTTTCGGTCCTATTTCTGTCGGGAGGTATGACTTATTGGCTAGAAATACATGTCAGGGTTTGAAGGGGGTCCGTTAGGTTGACTAAACCTTTTGGGCTTTTATAGAATATGGGTTGGGTTAGGAAGGGATTTCTTGTAATCCGAAAAAGGAGTATATCTTGCTTATCTTCCCGATCTCTTTGTAGCATATCTTTTGCTATCCATGTTTATCTAGTTTATCATGTTAATCTTGTCATGAGAACCTTAGGTAGAAACCCTTTGGATGAAACATGTGTTTGAAACATGTTATGCTTGATGGTTGCAAGTGGTTGCAAGTGTTTGCAAGTGGTTACTCGTGGATGCATTATACACATTAGGCACTAGATCGGCTCACACACTCCTCATATTGCATATGCATGAGTGTTTATGCTTATTCATGGATGAAAATTTTTGTGTTATCACATGGATGTTGCATATGGATGTATGTTATGTGCACACATATAGATGTTATATATTATGTTAGGAATTGCATACATATGGATTCATTTCACTAACATAATTTGCATTGATGATATTTGCATTAGATAAGTACATATACACACACCTTTGCATATGTTCATACAACATCTAGAATCTTGTAAGGACAATGATTGCTCGTGGATGATGTTTTGAGTAGATGGATGATTGGATGGTAGGATACGTTCTTCCTAACTTGAAGATTTCGGGGACGAAATCCTTTAAGGAGGGGAGAATGTAACAACCCGTATTTTCAATAACCTATAATGATGTAAATCGAGGCAGAATTTAATTCTAAAATCTGAATCAAGGGAAACGGGCTATGCCACTGCGTTCGCCTCGGAAAAATACGCGAAATAGAGTCCGAGTTTTCAAAAATCGGAGTCCGTATGACCCGATTAAGGCCCAACGAAGTTTTCAGAAAATTTCCAAGTAAAAACAGATTTCAAATTCAAGTTTGAAATTGAAAATTAGGGTCATATTGGGCCAGGCGGGAAGATTCCCGCCACAGCACCCAAGTCGACAGCCCTGTCGACTTGGGAGTCGACTTGGTTGGACCCAAGTCGACAGCCCTGTCGACTTGGCTGTCGACTGGGCTCAGCCGGGCTGTTTAGCCTGGTGCACCATTTAGAGATTGTGTTGAGCTTGGGGGCCAGATTCGGTTTTGAGGGCTGAGATTGGAACTAGGGTTTAATCCTATGGCCTAAAACACTTGCCTAATCTATAAATAAGACCCCAACCTAACCCTAAATCATAATTATTCATTCATACAACTAAACTATGGCAAAATCAATCCTCTCATGGCCTCCACTCTCTTCATAAAATCCTAAATAAATTTTTATGAGATTTTCCATGCATACAAGTGTTTTCAAGCTTGTATGAGCCTCATTAGCTTGCATTCAAGTCAAGTTTCTATATTTGCATCATAAAGAAAGAGTTTTGATCATTTTGGCTCAAGGGTTTTGCTTGCATTTTGGGTTTATTTGGTTGCATGAGGGCTTTCTTATATTTTCTATACTCATTTGAGTCCTCATAAGCATTGTAAGCCCTATTCTACTTTCATACTTAAACTCTAAAGTTAAATGTATGATATGCAAGTTTGCCATGATATGCAAGTTTACTATGATGTGTTATGCAAGTTTACTATGATGTGTTATGCAAGTTTACTATGATGTGATATGCAAGTTTGCTATGCTATGATATGCAAGTTTATCATGTTGTGATATGCAAGTTTATATGCAAGTATGCCATGATATGATATGCAAGTTCATCATGTTATGTTATGCAAGTATGCCATGTCATGATATGCAAGATTATCGTGTTATGTTATGCAAGTTTGATATGCAAGTTTGTCATATGATATGCAAGTTATGTTATGCAAGTTTGGGTTGAACATTTTGTTCATGCTATTATGTTATGCAAGCTTATCTTGGGTTTATGAGCATAAAGCTTCAAGCTTTATGCCAAAGGTTGCATTTTGGCAACATGTAAGTTATCATATCTCTTATGATAACTTGCATGTGTGGCTAGATGCGAACTTATGGCCATTTCTACATGTCATTTAGCACCATGTATCACCAATATGTCAAGTTTGGTTTTATGCATGCTTTTGAGGCCTAAAAATGTAATATGCAAGTATATGAACATATTTCCATTTCATATGCCACCATGTTGAACTTGTGGCTTCAACACCTTTATGTCATGATTGTGCCAAGTTCCCTCTTTCTATCCTTTATGCGCTATTGCGATATGTAAGCGATGGGATTGCGTTTGGGGTTGAGTAAACTTAAAAGACATAAAAACATAAGCTTGGGAATTTACCTATTAAGTTAGGTCTACCCATTGGGAATTTACCTATTAAGTTAGGTCTACCCAATTGCTTGAAAACTTGTAATGTGTTTTGGAAACATGATGGACATGACACTTAGAAAAGATAAGTGTGACCAACTCGAGGTTGGGTTGAGTTTGTAGCGTAAACCTACCCGGAACCGACCGGCTTAACTAGTTGCTACAAACAATAGGACCCAATGTGAGAAGTTGGCCATATTGTACCTTGAACTCGAGGTTAGACCAAGTTGTGGTGTAAAGCTACCCGGACCCGCCCGGCTTAACTAGTAACCACAACAAGGTCTAATGTGAGAGGTTAAGGCGCATTAAATTAATTAATGCCTCGTGATTAGGGTTAAGTCATGGTCCACTTAATACTTAACCAATTTGGGCTTGGTAGATTAATCAGGGTTAAGTCGTGAACTCATCGTTACACTTAACCAAGTTAATCCATGATTAGCAAGAGGGTTAAACCGTACTTAACCCACTAGAAAATCCTAGCAATGGGGGTCCACTCCAGCAGTAATCCCAAGTTTGTATCATCATGGGCCTAGGACTAGGCTAGGGTGTGGGGCACGAATTACTGGGCTGGAGGTAAGCGACCAATAAACGACGGCCGGGTGGTACGCCGATGTAGTTCCGGATGGACTATGGTCGTGCACGTAGTCCGTATTTGGAGAAGTCGCCCATGGGTACCAGTAGATCGAGACTTTGCACTCATGTTTATGGTGTCCAGGGGTTGGCACCCTAGGGCTTGATACACCCGAAGGGTGGACCCGGCACAGTTCGACTACAATTATGTTTGGGCCGTATTGACACCAACACGTGACGAGTTAGGCTTATAGGGAGCCGATCGACTAGACCGTTTGGTTGGACCTTGTGTTAGGGTCACTTCATGTTATTGGACCTTGTGTTAGGGTCACTTCATGTTATTGGACCTTGTGTTAGGGTCACTTCATGTTATTGGACCTTGTGTTAGGGTCACTTCATGTTATTGGACCGTGTGTTAGGGTCACTTCATGTTATTGGACCTTGTGTTAGGGTCACTTCATGTAATTGGGCCAAAGCTTGGGCCAAGGGATCAATGCTTGTTTATTCAAGTCATGTTAGTTTGCTAGTACACCTGTGGTGCAAAACCTTAAGCCTGATTATGCGATGACACCTTTATCTACCCTGTTAGTTAATCATCATGCTAGTATGTTGTTATCCATATGTTCATCCCTGCTGCCCATACCAGTTAACTTTATCAGTTTACATTGATTGTAGTAGGGCTTACTCAGTCTTTTTGACTGACCTGTTTTCTTTCGCCTCTTTTCTTCCGTTCCCCCCCCCCCCCCCCCCAGGTTCTCAGGGAGGGAATACTGGAGCTTAGCTTGGATTTCTGATAGCTTGCTTGTGGGATTTCAGCTCATGTACGGTTTCGACATGAAGCTAGCTATGGTTACCACTTATTTGGGGATAGTACTTATGTATTTCAGTTTTTCTGTTGATGTTGTTTTTATCTAGACTTGTTTATTTGGAAAGCTATGTTGTACCAGACTTGTTTTGAAATGGTTTGAAAATCTTCCGCTGTTTTATCTATGTTATTTACTCTGTTAACATATATACATATGTTCTTGTTCTACCTTGATATATCATTGTGCATGTTTACCTGATTCAAACGCCCCTCCAAAGTCAGAGTGCTTACAAGAGTCACCCTGGCGGAGGTGGGGTGTTACAGTGTTACTGCATTTAGGATGGATGGATATTGACTATGCTATTCGGAAAGACGAACCACCTAGCATAACGGAGGATAGTACTCCTGAAGCTATTGATCTTTATGAAAAGTGGGAGCGATCTAATCGCCTTTCAGTTATGTTCATAAAGACCAAGATTTGTGCTAGTATTAGGGGTTCAGTCGATCAGCATGTTAAAGTCAAGGATCTTCTTGAAGCCCTCGATGAGCAGTTTGCATCCTCTGATAAGGCTCTCGCCAGCACCTTGATTATGAAATTCTCATCCATGAGGCACACTGAGGTTAAAGGAGTGCGTGATTATATCATGCGCATGAGGGATATAGCGGCTCAACTAAAGGCTTTAGAAGTTACCATGTCTGAATCTTTCTTGGTCCATTACATTATGTGCACTCTACCTCAGCAATATGCCCCATTTAAGATCTCTTACAACACACATAAGGACAAATGGTCAATTAATGAGCTTATGACCATGTGTGCTCAAGAGGAGGGTTGATTGTTGATGGAAGAGGGCGAAAAGGTGAACCTTGCTATGACTTCTTATTCAAAGAAGAAAAAGGATCACAATAAGGAAAAGGAAAAAGGAAAGATTCATGCGAATCAAGTCGTGAAGAAGGAGTCAAAGTGTTACTTCTATAAAAAGAAGGGACACATTAAGAAGGACTGCATTAAGTTTAAAGCTTGGCTTGAGAAGAAAGGTAATTTTCCAGCATTTGTTTGTTATGAATCTAATATGGTTAATGTTAATCATGATACATGGTGGATTGATACTGGGACTACAATCCATGTTTCGAATACCTTGCAGGGTATGACAAACCTAAGGAAACCAGTGACAGTGAAAGACTTATCTATTCAGGCAACAAGATAGCTTCACGTGTGGAAACCGTTGGGACATGCAGTTTGGTTTTAAGTAGTGGTTTTACTTTATGTTTAGAAAAAACATTCTATGTTCCTAATTTTGCAAGGAATTTGATTTCTGTATCTAGACTTGTACCTTTTGGATTTTCCTTTAATTTTTCAGAATCTGGTTTTAGTATTATCAAAAATTCTGAAGTTATTGGCTATGGTACATTGTCTGATAATTTATTTCATCTTGACTTGCAAAATGATACCACTCATAATTCTATGCATGTTAATGTGGGTTTTAAAAGATGTATTATGAATGAGGATTCTTCTATGTTGTGGCATCGGAGATTAGGACACATCTCTATTGACAGAATTAAGAGGTTAGTAAAGGAAGGGGTACTTGGTACTCTAGACTTTACTGATTTCGACACTTGTGTTAGTTGCATTAAAGGAAAGCAAACTAATAAACACAAAATTGGTGCCAAGAGGAGTTCTGACCTATTAGAAATCATACATACGGACATTTGTTGCCCGGACATGAATGCTGATGATCCAAAATTCTTTATCACCTTCATAGATGATTATTCGCGATATATGTATCTCTACTTACTTCGTTCCAAAGACGAAGCTTTAAATGCCTTTAAATTGTTTAAGGCTGAAGTAGAGAATCAATGTGGTAAGCACATTAAGATCGTGAGATCAGATCGAGGTGGAGAGTATTATGGTAGATACACTGAAAACGGACAAGCGCTTGGTCCATTTGCTAAATTTCTTCAAGAGCATGGGATTGTTCCCCAATACACCATGCCTGGTTCTCCAGACCAGAATGGTGTAGCTGAAAGAAGAAATCGAACATTAATTGGTATGGTGCGTAGCATGAGAAGTAATGTTAAACTTCCATCATTTTTGTGGACTGATGCTCTTAAGACGGCAGCATATATATTGAACCGGGTTCCATCCAAGGCCGTATCTAAGACGCCTTTTGAGTTATTCAAAGGTTGGAAACAGAGTTTGCGACATATACGCATTTGGGGATGTCCGTCTGAAGTGAGAATCTACAATCCACAAGAGAAGAAACTTGGCCCTAGGACTATTAGTGGGTATTTCATTGGATATGCCGAAAAGTCAAAGGGTTGTAGATTCTATTGTCCGTCCCATAATATCAGGATTGTGGAATAAGAAATGCTAAATTTCTTGAGAATGATTTGATCAGTGGGAGTGATCAATTTCAGAATAATATTCCTGAAAAAGACCACTATGAGGTTCCACCCTCTGATTCAAGTGATAGGTTGATTGTCATTCACACTCCTCAAGTTAAGCCAAGTGTTAGACAACCAAATAATATTGGATTATAATATTAAGAAGTCCCATTAAGAAGACCTACTCGTGAAAGGCGATCAGCTGTTCCTGATGATTATGAAGTGTACCTACAAGAATCGGATTATAATATTGGAGTCGACAATGATCCTTTGTCATTTTCACAAGCCATAAGTTCTACAGATTCAAACTTATGGATGAATGCTATGAAAGAAGAGATGAATTCAATGACTTCTAATCGAGTTTGGAATCTTGTCGAGTTGCCTGATGGTGTAAAAATCATTGGATGCAAGTGGGTTTTTAAGACAAAAAGAGACTCACTAGGCAACATCGAAAGATATAAAGCGAGACTCGTTGCTAAAGGGTTCACTCAAAGAGAAGGAATCGACTACACGGAGACATTTTCTCCTGTATCAAAGAAAGATTCCCTTCGTGTAATTATGGCATTAGTAGCTCATTTTGATTTCGAGCTACATCAAATGGATGTGAAAACGGCATTCCTTAATGGTGATTTAGAGGAAGAAGTTTATATGAAACAACCTGAAAGATTCTCCTCTAAGGATGGTGAAAATTTGGTTTGTAAGTTGAATAAATCCATATATGGGTTAAAACAAGCCTCCCGCCAGTGGTATAAGAAATTCCATGAAATAATTACTTCATTTGGTTTCAAAGAAAATATCATGGATCAATGTATATATCTTAAGGTCAGTGGGAGTAAGATTTGTTTTCTTGTATTATATGTGGATGATATTTTGCTTGCAACCAATAATAAAGGGTTGCTACATGAGGTAAAACAGTTCCTTTCAAGAAACTTTGATATGAAAGATATGGGAGATGCATCTTATGTCATTGGCATTAAGATCCATAGGGATAGATCTCGAGCCATTTTAGGATTGTCTCAAGAGGCCTATATCAACAAAGTACTTGAAAGATTTAGAATGAAAGACTGTTCACCAAGTGCAGCACCCATTGTGAAGGGAGATCGGTTTAGTTTGGACCAGTGCCCTAGGAATGATTTTGAAAGAGAACAGATGAAAAATATTCCATATGCTTCAGCTGTTGGTAGCATAATGTATGCCCAGGTCTGTACCAGACCTGATATTGCATATGCAGTTGGGGTATTAGGAAGATATCAGAGTAATCCAGGGATCGATCATTGGAAGGCTGCAAAGAAAGTGATGAGGTACCTTAAGGGTACTAAGGATTACATGCTTATGTATAGAAGAACCGATAATCTGGAAGTGGTAGGCTATTCAGACTCTGACTACGGTGGCTGCAGTGATTCACTTAAATCCACATCAGGATATGTGTTCGTGCTAGCTGATGGTGCCGTATCGTGGAGAAGTGCAAAGCAAACTTTGACGGCTAGTTCCACTATGGTCGCAGAGTTCATTTCTTGCTTTGAGGCTACCTCGCATGGTGTTTGGTTGAAAAGTTTCATATCTGGACTTAGAGTTGTTGACTCTATTGATCGGCCGATAAGAATGTATTGTGACAATTCAGCAGCTGTCTTCATGGCTAAGAATAATAGGAGTGGAAGTCAAAATAAACACATTGACATAAAATATCTAGTCGTGAAGGAACGTGTTCAAGAAGGAAAAGTGATCATCGAGCACATTAGCACTGATTTAATGATTGTTGATCCCTTGACTAAAGGCATGCCAATTAAGACTTTTAGGGATCATGTAGTGAAAATGGGACTTGCACCCATTATGTAATACATTCATTATGTTGTTATTGAACTTTATTATGTTGAATATTTTCTCCTTATGGATTTATGCCATATTTATGTCATTATGTTGAGAAATATCATTTGTTTGAACCTAAAGTAAACATGAGGTTTACTCATTAAGTTAAGTGTGTGTGGTTGTTGAGAATTTGATATATTGTGATACATGGAAGATTAATTCTCGTACTAAGAGATTTCGTCGCTATGATTCGTATATCATATCTCATCTCAAATGGGCCAAGTGGGAGAATGTCGTATTTTGTGGCTCATTTGTTTTGGCCATAAACCCATTATTTAGTAACAGCCCATTTTTCCCCCTTAACCACCACTAATTTTTGTTTCACGTGTAACCGCTCCATGATGGCCAAAGCGGAATAATTTAATACGTGATTCATTCTTCTGATTAACGGTTCACTGAACCTCCTCTCAAAAGCAAAAAACACCATCTAAATTGAGAAGAAGGGTTTGGAAACAAAATCAGAGATAAAGAACCGAAATTGGAGGAAGAAGAACACACAAACCCATCCGATTTCGCTTAGCAATGGCTGGAGGTACTCTATTGATCCTCTTTTTGCTTCCGCTTAATGATTCATGTTGTAGTTAGAAACCTAACACGTAATTCCTAAAGGCTTAGAATTCTACAATAATCTGATCGACGAACTTGTTAGCTATGGTAAAATATGCTACTATTTATGGTCTGTTGTGATTTTATGATCTGTGTAAGTAACAAATTTCAATACTTATATAGGTATTCAGCCTCATGTAACGTTGTATCACTTCGATCTTCCACTTGCATTACAAGATGAGTATGAAGGTATCTTAAGCTCAAGATTCATGTAAATTGTCAATCCTTAAAAATATTATTTGTACGTGATGATCAAATAAATAATTATTGTGCCATGAAAATATATTTGTTATGTGTATATGAAAAGAAAAATAGATGGTATAAGAATCATATTAAACCATTATGTTAAATCTTCAACTACTTGATCTCATTATACAGAGCTGCTGTAGCAATTGCTGAGTATGGGTAACCACATCAGCTTGGTAAACTCATCAACAACAACAACACCACGATCGTCAGGATGAGTATCAGTGGAAAAACAAGATCAGGTAATAAAGAGGCGAATTAGTTATGTTTAACATTGTAAGCAATTCTATGTCTATAAGCAGTTGCGCAATCACTTGAATCACTTGGACAACGTTTCAAAAACTTATCAAGTGTTTTCTACTTTCCAGGATTAGGTTTTTTCTTCGAAGGGCTACCGCTTGCTATGTTTAATGTCACTTCCAACTCTTTTTGTTCGCCATCAAGTACCTGGCCAACATTATCTAGTTTATTTTGAAGAACGTCCCACATTATGTCATCAACAGTTTCATAAGCAAGCAAGAGATATACATTAACGGATGAAACCTGACCAATACGATGAGCATGATCTTCCGCTTGTACAATATCACCGGGCGTCCAACTCAATTTAGCAAAGATAATTGTGCCAGCTGCCGTTAAAGTTAATCCAACACGAGCAGACTTAATAGAGAGAATTGCTACTTTGATTCCTTCGTTCTCCTGAAAGTCATTGACCTGAGATTGTCTCGACGACGGGGGTTTGCTACCATCAATTCTAATACAAACAACTTCCTGAAACAGAGCGAACCTTACCATGCAGGAAGCAGTTTAAGGTAGAATTCACCTTTGAACATAACTGTTGACGTTCAAGACTAAGTTTATGGTAATTTTTTCTTTACCTTTGTGTTGTTTTCTTGCTTCATATATTTAATCTGAAGGAAGTGAAGTGATTAATTATCAGACTTTCTTCTCTAGCCTATATTTAATCTGAAGGATGTGAAGTTATTCAAGGCAATGATGGCTGGTTTGTTTGACAATTTCCAGTCCATCAAAATGAATAGGTGAAATCTTCGTCCCTTAATGAAATAGTTTTTTCTTTCTCATTTGAAACTTAAATTCTCAACTGTTTCAATAGTAGCCAATGTTAGTGGAATGATTGTAATCATAATGGTCTGTAATTTATTGGTAAACATATACTCATGACCTAACACATATTATGTTGTGGGTTTTTTTATAACACAGATTTCACAACTGAGACAGGCAGCTCGAGGACATTCATTAACGGCCAAGAGATAGAAGCTTGTGAATCAGATTGAGCATTCCCGCACCGAAAGTTCCGACTTATGTGAATGATGCAGGCGTTTACTTGTGCATTTATAATTCTAAAGTGGATTCAAAGCTCACATTGGCGTATCTTTCTGCAATAGAAGAAATGCTGGATCCTGTAATGCCCTAGTACATTGATGATGTTCATTGTACATTTGTTTTCTTTCTTTGACTATACTCTTTTTTTTTTCTTTTATAAGGCGAAAAGTGATATTTTCATGTCACTCAACATTTTAGGATCTCAAATTATCTGGATTGTTGTAGTCGTCTTTGCTTTGTTGTCATGTTTTGTTGTTGTAATAAGTCCCTATTCTTAGGGAGATCTGTTACTTACTGTTGTGAGTATGCAGAGAACGTGTAGCTTTGATTTGGTCTTTTATTATCCCATTAGAATAGGTAAATCTGTTTTGCTTAAACTTTGTGTATTTGCCTATAAAGCCTTAGAGCTTGTTTTAATAAATGGGTACTGCATTTTGCTTCTAGATATTCTCAGTACTAACAGTAACATTTGGTATCAGAGCGACGGAGATGTCAAATTCTGATAAGTTTGTGCAGTCAGCCATCCCTAAATTCGACGGTCACTTTGATCATTGGTCAATGTTGATGGAGAATTTCTTGAGAAGCAAGGAAATGTGGAATCTAGTGGAAGAAGGAATACCTTTAGGTATTGGAGGATCAAGAGCACTCAGTGAGACACAGAAGAAGGGTGTCGAAGATGCCAGGCTTAAAGATATGAAAGTGAAGAATTATCTTTTCCAGGCAATTGACAGGGAGATTCTGGAGACAATTCTGGATAAAAGCACATCGAAAGATATCTGGGACTCGATGAAGCAGAAGTATGAAGGCTCCACCAAGGTGAAGCGAGCTCAGCTGCAGGCGCTGAAGAGGGAATACGAACTCTTGACTATGAAAGAAGGTGAGAAGGTCGATGCTTACATTTCTAGAACTTTGGCTGTGGTTAACAAAATGAGGATTAATGGTGATGTCCTGGTACCTAGCTCAGTGGTTTCCAAAATTCTGCGTTCTCTTCCAAGCAGGTTTAATTATGTTGTTTGCTCCATCATGGAATCTAACAATCTTGACACAATGACGATAGACGAGCTTCATGGCAGCTTACTTGTCCATGAACAGAGAATGAACACAGAAAAGGAAGAAGAGCAGGTTTTAAAGGTAACCACAGAGACACCTTACAGAGGAAGAGGAAGAGGAGGCTACAGAGGCCGTGGAAGAGGACGTGGGAGAGGCCCCATCAATAGGAGCACAGCGGAATGTTATAAATGCCATAAAATAGGGCATTTTATGTACGAGTGTCCAGATTGGGAGAAGGATGCTAACTATGCAGAGTTGAATGAGACCGAAGAGATGGTGCTGATGGCACACATAGAAGAAAACAATGCAACAAGAGAACAAGTCTGGTACTTGGACTCGGGCTGTTCAAACCACATGACCGGAAATAAAAGATGGTTTTGCAATTTGGATGAAGATTATCGTCACAGTGTGAAACTCGGAAATAACAGCAAAATGCAAGTCATGGGGAAAGGTAACGTACGGTTTTCTATAAAAGGAATCTCTCATACGTTAACTAATGTTTACTATGTTCCTCAACTAAGCAATAATTTGATTAGCATTGGGCAAATTCAAGAGAGGGGTGTTTCAGTTCTCATGCAGAATAATACTTGCAAAGTATTTCATCCAAAGAAGGGCCTAATCATTAAAACTTCCATCACTGCCAATCGCATGTACGTGATCATTGCTAGTGTGGTCATACCTGAAGTCAGTTGTCATAAAGTGGAGACAGGTGAAGTTTCACACTTGTGGCATGAACGTTATGGGCATTTGAATTACAGAAGCTTGAAAACTCTAAAGAGCAAGAACATGGTGGTTGGTCTTCCGGCGATAAAAGAAGAGGTTAAGCCATGCAAAGACTGCTTAGTGGGTAAACAACATCGAGAGTCCTTTCCAAAGAAGAGTTCTTGGAGAGCCTCTGAAAAACTCGAGTTAGTCCACTCGGATATATGTGGACCTATTTCGCCAGAGTCCACAAGCTTGAAGAGGTACATAATAACATTTATTGACGATTATTCACGTAAATGTTGGACGTATTTTTTATCAGAAAAGTCCCAAGCTCTTAATTTGTTCATGAAGTTTAAAGCACTTGTGGAAAAAGAGACCAATTCAGTGATCAAGTGTCTCCGAACCGACAGAGGAGGGGAATACAATTCCAGAGAATTCAAGACCTTCTGTGAAGAACATGGGATCCGAAGGCAGCTCACTGCAGCATATACGCCACACCAAAACGGCGTGGCTGAAAGGAAAAATAGGTCAATTCTTAATGTAGTGAGGAGCATACTCAATGGAAAGGGAGTTCCAAAAATCTACTGGCCCGAAGCTACTGCTTGGTGTGTTCATGTGTTGAATCGAAGTCCAACTTCAGCATTAGAAGAACGCACGCCTGAAGAAGCATGGAGCGGCATGAAGCCTTCAATCAGTTACTTCAGGGTCTTTGGTTGTGTGGCCCATGTACACGTGCCAAGGGAGAAAAGAAAGAAACTAGACGATCACAGTACTAAATGTGTATTATTCGGAATCTGTGAGGAATCCAAAGCATATAGACTGTACAACCCTACTGAAGACAAGATCATGATTAGTAAAGATGTTGTATTTGAAGAGGATACCGCATGGAACTGGAAGCAAAATGAAAGCAATAACCAGCAACTTGATTGGGAAGAAAGTTCTGAAACCAGTGATATTGAGGAAGTAACTGCTGGAAATGAGGCTTCTTCAGCTGAATTTCAAGAAAGAAGAAAGAGAAGAACTCCCACATGGATCGGAGATTATATAAGTGGAGAAGGTCTATCGGACGAGGAAGATGCAGTAAACAACTTGGCTTTGTTTACTTCTATACATGATCCCTCAAGCTACAATGAGGCTGCAAAAGAAGAACGGTGGAGACTTGCCATGAAACAAGAAATAGAAGCCATAGAAAGGAACAACACATGGGAACTTTGCAGTTTACCACCCGGTGCTAATGCAATTGGAGTCAAGTGGATTTATAAAACTAAACTGAACAAGAATGGTGAAATCGACAAGTGCAAAGCGAGGCTTGTTGCAAAGGGCTTTGCGCAGCAGTATGGTGTGGATTATACAGAGGTGTATGCTCCTGTAGCAAGATGGGACACAATTAGATCAGTCTTGGCTCTTGCCGCACAAAGAGGAATGAAGATTTATCAGATGGATGTGAAGAGCGCTTTCCTGCATGGTGAGCTTACTGAAACTATTTATGTGGAGCAGCCGTTGGGTTTCGAGAAGGAAAAAGACAAGAATAAGGTTTACAAATTAAATAAGGCGTTATACGGCCTTAAACAAGCACCTAGGGCATGGTACTCTCGCATTGAAACATACTTTGACAAAAATGGCTTTCAGAAATGTCCTTACGAGCATGCACTGTTTGTGAAATCTGATGACAAAGGTAACACACTTATAGTTTCTTTATATGTTGATGATTTAATAGTTACCAGTTCAAGTGTGGGTATGGCTGAGGACTTCAAAGTCTCTATGAAAAAGGAATTTGATATGACCGATCTTGGTGAAATGCGGTATTTTCTTGGCGTGGAAGTCATTCAAGATTACTCAGGGATATTCATTAGCCAACGAAAGTATGCTCGTGAGTTACTAGAAAAGTTCAACTTGAAAGACTGTAACACAGTGAAGAATCCGATTGTTCCTGGCTGTAAACTAGTGAAGGATGATGAAAGTGGGATGGTGGATGCTGGTCTGTACAAACAAATCGTGGGTTGTTTGATGTATTTATCTGCTACTAGACCTGATCTTATGTTTGTGATCAATTTAGTTAGTAGGTATATGGAAAAACCTACCGAAAACCATATGGGAGCTGTGAAAAGAATCCTGAGGTACATTGGTGGAACGCAGGAACTCGGGCTGCATTACAAAAGGGGTGGTAGTGAAGTGTTGGTGGCATACACTGATAGTGATTATGCTGGAGACCATGATAGTAGGAGGAGTACTTCAGGCTATGCTTGTTTCTTGAGTGGAGCTGTGATAGCTTGGTCCTCAAAGAGGCAGCCAATTGTAACACTGTCAACGACAGAGGCCGAGTATGTTGCAGCGGGAGGGTGTGCTTGCCAAGTGATTTGGTTAAGAAGGATACTTGAAGCAATTGGTCTACCACAAACTGAAGGTACAATTATTCATTGTGATAATCTGTCTACTATTAAACTTGCGAAGAATCCTGTTATGCACAAGCGGACTAAACACATTGATGTCAAATATCACTTCCTACGTGAGCTTGTCAATCAGGGAGTCATAGAGCTGGTACACTGCAGTACACGTGTTCAAATAGCGGATATCTTGACTAAGCCCTTGAAGTTGGATGTGTATGAAAAGCTGCGAGAGTCGCTGGGTATGTGCAAAGTTTCAGAATTAAACTAAAGACAGTACGTCTTAGTTTAGGAGAAGGATTGTTGTAGTCGTCTTTGCTTTGTTGTCATGTTTTGTTGTTGTAATAAGTCCCTATTCTTAGGGAGATCTGTTACTTACTGTTGTGAGTATGCAGAGAACGTGTAGCTTTGATTTGGTCTTTTATTATCCCATTAGAATAGGTAAATCTGTTTTGCTTAAACTTTGTGTATTTGCCTATAAAGCCTTAGAGCTTGTTTTAATAAATGGGTACTGCATTTTGCTTCTAGATATTCTCAGTACTAACAGTAACATCCAACATTTACCTAAGATGTTGTTGCTCTTGGGAGATATACACTTTTCTATATCAAGGGTATCACACATGCTGGCCAAAATCGCTTTTCACAAGCTTAGCAGAGGGTGCTTCCCTAGTAGGCTGGGGAGGTGCAGCTGTTTTTTCCAGAAAACGAGAAGAGTCCACGGATGGGAAGTGAGCATTTACCTACGGAAGTTAAAGAGAAGACTGCTTCGGTGTCGAATATTGTTATTACGCGGAAAAATGGTAATGTGCATTTATATTTCAGTATATACTTAGGGGCTACAACAAAAGGAAAAACTATACAAATATAAAAGTTAGGACAATGAGTATATCTTGAAATATCAAGTATTTTCTTTTATGCACAAAATATAGATATAAAAGTTAAGACACCCTTAATATGTGGCTGAACCGCGTTGTTTTAGCATGAAAATGTGAATTTTATGAGAATTATGCATAGCCTGTAACTGGTTAAATATGCTTTCAGATCATGTGTGGGTTTACATGCAGTGATAATGCAATGGTGGTCTTCTACTTGTGCGTTTGGACAGTGAATGTGTGGAATAGAGATCAGATGGGTAGTATGGTTGTGGAAGTTTGATGGATGACCGCGGTTGGTTGGAGTTTTATTGTAGACTTTAAATTTGAACTATGTTTTATTTTTGTTTAACTCAAATTGACATCAATATGAAATTGGAAACATATGTATTGAATTTATTTTTCGTTAGTTGATCATTTATCTTGCTATCATAAATGAGTTACATTTGTTGAGTATCATAATTTTTTGGGTCATATACTGCTTTTGAAATTATTTTAAAGATTCATTTGATTGTTATTATTATAATATATTGAAAAACGTTATAAAAGATAATGTAATACATGAGCTTATTGGCAAAAGATATCATTAAATATATAGATGTTATATCTACATATTTTATAGCGGTATATACATGTTGTAAAAGGATTTATAAATGCTACCATGTTGGTTTATAGCACAATAAACCCGCTATTGAATTAATACTTTATAGCAGTTATAGAAATTCATTATTTCAGGTTTTATGGCTGCAATAGTGAGCTACTATCCTTATGTATCATAGCGGCATAGAGCCGCTATAAAACCATACATTTTTATAGCGGCAATTTCTGTGTTATAATTACTCAGCAGGTTTTTATAACATGTCGATATATAGCGTTTTTCGGGCCGCTATAGTACTGTTTAATAGCGGCTATGTGCAGCTATAAAAGACTATTTCTGTTGTAGTGTACATCATATCTTTTAGGCAGTCTTATTGTACATCAACCAACCTGAGTAGCGATACTATCATCCAACCACTTTCGGCTCTACTTTGAACAAAATCCTCTCTAGTACCATGTACAACTGTTTAATCAACTTCTTTCACTTCACAAGTTTCTACAACTCTACTACTATTTGGACGGAACGTGGGAGTAACTTCCTGAAACCATATCCAAGATAAATTATAGGCAATATAAGAATATTAAGCTAAGAGGTCTACAAACCCATATCCAGCTTCACGTATTATTTCAGATTTGATATAAACAAAATAAATCCGAAATTTTTAGGCATATAACTCGGTTTAACACAAACGAATTATATATGATATTTTAAACATTGCATGTATTTCTCACTCATCTGAAAGCTATCCAAATCCAAACTAAAACACAGATATTAGGCCTATAATTTTCAAATCTTACAGATCTACAATTTGTATACAAAGAGGATATATATATATATACATATATATATATATATACATATATACATATATATATATATACATATATACATATATATATATATATATACATATATATATCTGAAAGAAAAATTGGAAAAGAAGAACGAAATTTAATAATATAGACTAGTTGTTCATAGATACAACCCTTTTGCACAGATTTAGTTTCCATCTCTCCTATCCTTATTTATTTTATTTGGATATGTTTATAATTTAGAATTTTAGAAGAGATTAGAGAAGAAAGAATGACAGAGCTTCGCTGCTGCCTCCAAAAATATGAGCAAAAGAGTGAGTGTCTAGCTCTTTATTTATAGGTGTACAAATGCCCATGAACCGTTAGATTTAAATCCAGAAAAATCTGTCCCTTTATATAATATTTTTATATAACTTAACCCTAGCCGCCACAAGGAGACATCGACTTGCAGTCGATGGTTCTACGCTTGAAGCATTAGCTGCGCTAGTTTAATTTGGCATAAAGACTGAAATTTTGAAGTTAAGGTTGTTATTACGCTTATTCTTTAGATCATTGGATTAAAAATTTAACGATTATACGCATAAACTAGCTCAAATATAGATTTAAGCAGGGGATTATTAATGAGACCCCAATTTTGATTACGGAACAAAAAAAAAATAATTTCCCCTTAAAACAATAAATAAAAATTCTAATAATAACTTTATAATCCTAATGTTTTTTCATCAGTAAACACTCCAACTCTCCATCGTTTTCATCTTCTTCACCAAAACAATCGATTTCAAAAAAATAATAATAATAATAATTAAATTTTTCCAAAATTTGCGTCATTACATTAGGATCTGATTCTTTTCTCTTCGTTTGAACACACGATGGAGGAACTAGGGTTAGATATGCAATTTAATTTGGTTTTTAAAGCAGTGCGGTTTTCCATCAATTGATTTTTAGAGAATTATAAAGTGATGATTAACAACACACGTGATACGGGAAGCGTAGTTTTGTTTCCTTTTATTTTTATTTTTTTAAATCAACTTCCTCCCTTAAGAAATAACAAATAAGAAGAGTTCTTTTGAAATTCTCCCTTACTTATCAAAATTAAAGTCTCATTCACAATCCCCTTTAAATATCATATACGTACATTTAAATAAATTCATAACATGTATGAACTATCTGAATATTACTATTAGGAAGTACAATAGGATTATAGTGTCGCATACAAACATCAGCTCATAACACTCAGTAATCAAATCAAATCAAAAGAATGTTCAGTCAGTCACACAAATAAAAACACAACGTTAAACCACACAATACAGCAATCAATGGCACATACATATACACACGAATATCTTCAACTCGTATATAGCACACATTCAAAAAGTTTTTCCTACTCCTGGATCTCCTCCTCTTCCTCTTCATCCTCATACTCGTCATCATCGGCAGTGGCATCCTGGTACTGCTGGTACTCAGCGACCAAATCGTTCATGTTGCTCTCGGCCTCGGTGAACTCCATCTCGTCCATACCCTCCCCGGTGTACCAGTGGAGGAAGGCCTTCCTCCTGAACATGGCCGTGAACTGCTCGCTCACCCTTCTGAACATCTCCTGTATCGACGTCGAGTTCCCTATGAACGTGCTCGACATCTTCAGCCCCCTCGGAGGTATGTCACACACGCTCGACTTCACGTTGTTCGGGATCCACTCGACAAAGTAGGACGAGTTCTTGTTTTGCACGTTGATCATCTGTTCGTCGACCTCCTTTGTGCTCATCTTCCCACGGAAGAGGGCCGAAGCCGTTAGGTAGCGACCGTGGCGGGGGTCGGCAGCACACATCATATTCTTGGAGTCCCACATCTGCTGGGTGAGCTCGGGCACGGTCAGGGCGCGGTACTGCTGAGAACCGCGGGAGGTGAGTGGGGAGAACCCGACCATGAAGAAGTGGAGGCGTGGGAAGGGGATTAGATTCACGGCCAATTTACGAAGGTCGGAGTTCAGTTGTCCTGGGAAGCGGAGGCAGCACGTGACCCCACTCATCGTGGCGGAGATCAGGTGGTTCAAATCGCCGACTGTGAAAATGAGAATAAGAGCTAGGTTAGATTACTCCTATAATCCTTTCTTTTTTTTCTTTTTCTTTTTTCCTTTTTTTTGGAAATATTATGGGTATAATTTAAAGAGAAATTGGGAATGGATCTAGATGTGCTAAAATTTTCCTTTATTTTTTAAGATATACAATATGGATGATGAAGTTTGTTGACCTGGGAATGGACTTACAAGTGGGAGTGGCAAGCTTGAGGGTGCGAAAGCAAATGTCGTAGAGAGCTTCGTTGTCGAGGACCATGCATTCATCGGCGTTTTCGACAAGTTGGTGGACAGAGAGAGTGGCATTGTATGGCTCGACTACAGTGTCGGATACTTTGGGGGATGGGAAGACGGAGAAAGTCATCATCATGCGGTCGGGGTATTCTTCTCTTATTTTTGAGATTAGAAGTGTCCCCATTCCGGATCCTGTGCCACCTCCTAGCGAATGGCAGACCTGAAAACCTGTAGAAAAAGATCATCGTCATTTTAGGTACACAGATTGATAGATCTTTGCCGCCTTGCATCCTTGAAACAAATTAATAGTGAATGAGATACAAGTTCTTAAAATCAAATATTAAATCTGTAATTTGAATACTTTATATACAGATTCAGATCTAATCTTTACGCTGCGAGCATCGGTTCTTATATTCTTGTGGAGGGCCACAAAATTAAATATTCGGACCTCTCAAGACAGATAAGATATGCTCTCATTTACATGCTCTCAGTGTTCTATTCCAAATTTTCACCGAATTGATTACAATATATATATGGGGTATGCTCTGTACTACAATGCTGCCACTGTAGAAAATGGCAGTGGTGGCAGTGTACTTCGTCCTCCTACAGTCTTTTGGTCAAAACAGCATAAACTGAAAGAAAAAAAAGGACCACCTTGCAAATTAGAACAAACTCGCACTTAGACCTTGCAAAGTCGTCTAAAAGCAACAATGTAAGAAATCATTTACATACTTGCAGAAAATGTTGAAAACTACATAGGTATATTTCCAAATTTATCACCGTAATAATACCAAATACTAGAAATTAGGAACCGTTCTGAATTTTCAAAACTTAACACAGGAACCAATCTTAAACATGTTTTATATTACCCTCTAAAATTGTTTTGGATACCCAAAAAAAAAAAAAAAAAAAAAAATGTTTTATTTTGAAATCAAATCTTCCTCATTTTTTTTTTTTTTTTTTTTTAATTCTCAATCAAATATTAATATGATCAAAACTAAACTTCACAGTTCTAGACATAGACAAACATTTACGGTTAGGCTGAAACAAAAAATAAGGGTATTTTTAGAAACTTGTTTTTTGTTTGGAATGAATGGTTATGTATTTTCAAACTTTAAGTATTTCTCAAAAGTCCCTTAAATGCTACTTCTATCTTTATGATGTCCGCAAAAGATAATCAAATTGTCAGCCAGGGTAATAGAAGAAAAAAAAAAAATCAAGAAGTCAGATTTTTAATGTCAGCGGAACGTTTCACAAGAGCTGTTGGGACGTTAACACAAGGAAACAAACAGTCGAAATACTCATCAGACTTAAGACCTAGTCCAGCTAATGACGCAAATAATAAGATATAGTATGCGTTTCAATATCAGTTGATATTATTCAAATGATAAAACCAACTCATCCAAGCAAACGTAATAAAATAATTGTGCAGAATTACAAAGGTAAACAAGCCACTGTTTCAACAACAAGGACTTAAAGATCTAGAAAATAAGATGTGGAAAATTCTTACCCTGTAAACAAACTAGAATAAAAACAACCATTTTGGGGGAAAAAACAAAATGTCCACAGTCTTATCTCTTCGACCGTGCTTATTCTACAGAGTAACACACATAATATACAATATGGAGCCAGGAATATCTATGCAGAACAGTCATCAAATCAAAATCAAAAATTCATTGTACATCCTTACTATTGACAATCAACACAGGTGTAAGAGATAAGGAGAAAAAATAAAGAAGTAAAATGTTCATGTTGCACCATCTATGCACTCCGCAACTAGAAGTTTTCATTGAAGTAAAAACGAAACAAACGGCACAACGGTGCACATGCATTTTCAGTGTATTGACGAGGATGAGAAACATAATATGAACTAGTAACTCGTTAGCCTTCTAGCTCTTCAATTAAACCAGGAATCTAAAACAATAATTCTGGCAAACAAACTCACCTTGCAAGCAGTCACAATTCTCAGCTTCCTTCCTAACAACATCCAAAACAGAATCAATCAGCTCCGCCCCTTCGGTATAATGACCTTTGGCCCAGTTATTACCCGCTCCGCTCTGCCCAAATATGAAGTTGTCCGGTCTAAAGATCTGCCCATACGGGCCGGATCTCAAACTATCCATCGTGCCTGGCTCCAGATCCATCAGCACGGCTCTCGGAACGTACCTGCCACCACTCGCCTCGTTGTAGTACACGTTGATCCTCTCCAACTGGAGGTCTGAATCGCCGCTGTACTTTCCGGTCTGATCAATTCCATGCTCGTCGCATATCACCTCCCAGAATTTGGCGCCAATTTGGTTGCCGCACTGACCGCCCTGAATGTGCAGGATCTCTCTCATCTTCGTTCGGTTTTTTCTTCTTCTAGCTAAAGTAAATTAGGGTTTGAGATGAGAGAGAAGAAGGCGAGGGAGAAAATGGTAGAGGAATTGACGCAGTTGATTAAATTAGAGGCGTGTGAGCGATTATAGGAGGTGAGAGCGTTTGTAGGAGGCGGGTGTGGTTAAGTTAATTGGCGCATCAGAAGGTTCTTGTCTTTTATGAACTCAGTTGTAACCATAGGACCCCCCCGGGGTGGTGGAGGGGGCCTCCAGTTTGGACTGTAACGTAAGAGATATTTTTGATATGTAGTATTCGGTCCATTTGAGATAACAAATGACAAACCAAAATATTCAAAATCAAACCGGACCGTGTGAAATTAATTTTGGTTAATTCGATCAGCAACCCACTTACAAAGAAATATTATTACTCCAAAGATTAATTCACTTAAAGTAAAATATAAATTTATATTTGAAGATATCTTGCTTTGTACCTTCTATATTTACAATAAAATTTGACTTATTTCAAAAATATAAAATTAGTATTTTTATCATCAAACCAATTACTTATCGTATTACAATACCATAAATTATGATAATATAGCAAACTCTGTCTGAATCAATTAGTCCAAAAAAGATTGTTTTAAATCGATCTCAAATCGAATTAGTTTCAAAAACGAAACGGAACAACTAAAATAGACCGTTGGGTCCGCTGATTTTGTTCTAATAGAAGTTGGTCACCGTCTTTTTGGCAATTTGGCTTAATCGATGTTTGGAGAGTTTAATTGTTTGCCTTTGGAATTTAAAATATCGGTCCAAAACAAATGTATAACTCAGTGAATTGATTCCTTTTGATCATTTCTAGCTTGTTAATCTTTTGAAAATGAATTCCTTTTAACATTCAAAATAAAACAATTTTTATTTTTAATTATTTATTATAAACAAAGCCTTTTTAATATTAATTTAAGAGGTAAGAAATAATCGGCGGAACCAAATATGTCAAATAAAGTGGTTTATTGGTCGAATTAACTGGACTTTTACGATATTTCAAAGATCTAAATTACGCTTCGTTAATGATTTTAACTAATTAGTAATAAAATTAATTTCCACGTATAATAAATAATAAAGGAAAGAAAGAATAATGGGAAAGTGTTCGTACATGGTATTATATCCATATCTAGCTGTACATTTTCTTATATAGTATTACATCCATATCCAGCTGTACACTTCTGCGTATAATAAAGCGAGGTCACATTCTCATTATTTAAACAACGGTCACATGCTCATTATTCAAGCAACGGTCAAATGTCCATTATTCAAACCACTTACATTTATTTCTTGTATTATAAATAGAGGACTCCTCTATAAAATTTGTATCATCTTATATTACAATTCTTTAATAACAAACTGTTGTTTCATCTCAGTTATGTTTTTCTATCGTGGTATCAGAGCATAATTAAGGCTTAACAGTCATCAATCCATATTCCTCGTTTGGTCATCATGACCAATGATACTGCTTCATCAGCTTCTGACAATGCTACTGGAACGATTGAAAGCCTTAATGTTGTTGACAAACCCACTAAAACTGTAATTTATCCTCAATCACAACTAATTACAGTGCAATTGGACGAAAACAATTACTTGCTTTGAAAATTCCAGACCGAGACTACTATCCAAGGTAATGGCCTTGAAGGCTTCATCATGGGGACTTTATCAGTTCCACCAAAATTCATTACTGATCAAGAGAATAAAATAGTCAATAATGAAGAATACATGAAATACCACAAGCAAGATCGTTTAATCAGTTCATGCCTACTATCCTCTATTAATCAAAGCTTATTACCACAACTGATTGGCTACAAAAGTGCTAACGAGATATTGATAACAATAGAAAAATTCTTCAACAGCCAGTCAGCGGCTAAAGTCATGTTTTGTAAAAGACAATTGCAAAAAATAAAGAAGGACGACATTACCATGAGAGAGTACTCGAGCAAAATTAAATCTGTTTATGACATGTTAGAAGCTACTGAACATAAAGTGCAAGATTCTGAAATCTTGACTATTCTCAATGGCATAAGTGAAGAATATGAGGCTGTAGAAGCCAATATTTCCTCACAAAAAAAATTCTCATCTCCTGATGATGTTCACTCTATTTTATTAGCGCATGAAGCTAGGCTTGAAGGAAAGAAAGCTCAAGCAAGTGTCTTCTCAATTAACTATGTTGTTAATAAAAGTAATGACAATAATAGAAATCAGATAAGTAATAATATCAAAAATGAGCAAACCCTTCAAAGGGGCAACCCCACCACCAGAGGCAGAGGTGGTAGAGGAAGATGACGCTGGAGTAACAACAACAATCGACCAAAGTGTGAAATAGGTGAGAAGATTGGCCTTACTGCTATCAAGTGCTATTTCAAATACAATTCAAACTACTCAACAGGCCAAGCCAGCAACAACAGTCAAAGAAACACCAATTTCACTGCCAATTTAGCACAAGGACAGGGAGATGCAACTAATCATACTGACAACACAAGGAATCACAATGAACAAGCCAGAGCTGATCATTTTCAAGATGAATCATGGTACCCAGATTCAGGAGCTAGCGATCACATCACTGACAATATGAATAACCTAAATCTTAGGAAAAAAGAATACAAAGGTAATAAAACTATAAGCATGGGCAATGGTAAATGTGTTAAAATCTCTCATACTGGCACTAGTAGTATCCTTGGTAGGCGGTTATTTTTGCATAATTTACTAAGAGTACCCACTATTAAGTAAAACCTAATTAGTGTGTCTCAATTTGCTAAAGAAAACCATGTATACTTTGAATTATTCCCTAAATACTATGTAGTTATAGACATAATAACTAGGAAAATTCTTCTATAGAGTAATGCTGTGAAAGGACTCTATGGATTCAATCTCAGCAACCATAATACTACTATCAATGATCACCCACATTGTAATCTGACTGATATAACTGATAAAGTTCAAACTAGAAGTACTTTTGACTTATGGCATTATAAGTTAGGACATCCTAGTGCTAGCATTGTAGCAAAAACTCTTAATGATAATAAAATAAAACTTATTCCTGCAAAGGTACCTTATGTATGTACTTATTGCCAAATGGGAAAAAACCACAAATTACCATTTTCTGATTCATTAACTGTGTATTCGAAACCTAGTCAATTAATTACCACTGATATTTGGGGTCCATCTCCTATATTTTCTGATTATGGATATAAATACTACATATCATTTGTTGATGCTTACACTAGATATACTTGGATATACTTCTTAAAAGCTAAATCTGATACTAAAAGCGCTGTCATTAGTTTTAGCTATATGTTTGAAAACCAAATAAACTGCCAAATCAAAGTCATGCAATCTGATGGAGTATTAGAATACAAACCTCTGACAGATTATTTTAAAAGTAAGGGTATTATACATAGAGTAACATGTCCCTATACTTCTGAACAGAATGGTATAGTTGAGAGGAAATATCGACACATAGTTGAATCAGGTTTAACTTTGTTAGCTCAAGCATCTTTGCCATTTAAATTTTGGCATATTGCTTTCAGTATTGTTGTGCATCTAAAAAATAGAATGCCCACTAAAGTACTGAAAGACATAACACCTCTAGAAAAGCTATTTAATGTCAAACCTGATTACAATAGTCTAAAAACATTTGGTTGCATGTGTTTCCCTTACTTAAGACATTATAATAATCATAAAATTGACTATAGATCTAAACTCTGCACATTCATAGGTTATTGCAATAATCAAAAAGGGTTTAGATGTATAGACAAGTATGATAGAATATTTAAAAGAAGACATGTTATTTTTGAAGAAAATATTATCCCTTATAGTAGATCAGATATACAAACCACAACCAAAATGTATAATCCAAAGATTAGTATACCTGATCCACACAACATTGCCGATACATGGCATCAAGAGAATGGTGACAAGGCTGCTAGTAACTCTGAAGGCCACCACAATGATAATGAAACTAATGATGATGTGCCAGTACAAGCAAGCCACGTCATTCAATCACCTATAGAATCAAGTTTCAAACAACCAGAAGAAATAAGAGAAAAAATCAGCAATGATAGCCATCAAAACTCTAACAACAGACAAAATGACTCACCAACTCAATCATCACAACATCAAACTGGACACCCAATGATAAACAGATCAAAAAGAGGAAAATTCAAACCAAAGACTTATACTGCAGTCATTACTGAAGAAGAGCAAAATAGTTATCGACAAGCCGTCGAACACAAAGATCGAAGAAAGACAATGGATGAAGAATATCAAGCACTGATGAACAATTGTTCATGGGAACTAGTGAGTCCACCAAACAATAAGAATATAATTGGATGCAAGTGGGTATACAGACTGAAAAAGAATCCAAATGGATCCATTAATAGATATAAAGAAAGACTTTTTGCAAAAGGATTCACACAAGAATTTGGTTTTGATTATAATGAAACTTTCTCATCCGTGGTAAAACCGTCAACTATTAGACTTATATTGACTATAGCATTAACCAATAACTGGAAGATCAAGTAGTTAGATGTCAACAATGCTTTCTTAAATGGGAATCTACATGAAGAAATATTCATGCAACAACCACAAGGCTATACAGCAGACCCAACATTGGTATGTAGACTGAATAAAACAGTCTATGGTATGAAGCAAAAACCCAGAGTATGGTTTAAAAGACTTAAAGAAAGTTTGACAACATTAGGCTATTCACCTACAAGATCTTACACATCCCTATTCATAAAAATTAGTGAATCATCTACCACTTATATATTAATATATGCAGATGATTTAATTATCACAAGCATCAGTGAAATAGAAATCAGAAAATTGATAGATTATTTAAACAATCAGTTCTCCATAAAAGATTTGGGTGAATCCTCTTATTTACTTAGAATAGAAGTTACAAGAAAATCAAATAAAGAAATTCATCTTTGCCAAAGAAAGTATATTACAAAGCTTCTAAACAAGACAAATATGATTGAAGCAAATGGCCAACCAACTCCTATGATATCAAACCAAACCTATCAAAGAACGAGGGGGAAGCTATCTCAAATATCAAACAATACAGGAGTGTTGTAGGAGCATTACAATATGCTACTATAACACGACCTGATATTTCTTTCAGTGTTAATAAAGTATCTCATTTTTTGTAGGAACCCAGAAGTGAGCATTGGACAATAGTAAAAAGAATACTCAGATACTTGAAAGCAACAATCAACTTTGGCATATCATTAAAAGGTAGCAAAGACCTAAACATTATATCTTATTCAGATGCAGATTGGTCTACAGATATAGATGATAGAAAATCAATTTCTGGTTATTGCATTTATATAGGAGAAAGTCTTATTTCTTGGTACTCTAAAAAGCAAACAACCATCTCGAGATCAAGCACAGAAGCAGACTATAGGAGTGTTGATAGTACTACAGCTGAAATTTTATGGCTACAATCATTGTTAAAGGAGCTAAAACTATCATCTAATAGAAACCCTACAATTTGGTGTGATAATTTGAGAAAATCTACATGACAGCAGATCCTGTTTAGCATAATCGAACCAAAAACTTAAAAATCGATATCCATTTTTTTCGAGAGCAAGTTCAAAAGAAAATTTTACTAGTGAATCATGTTCCATCTTACTATCAGAGGGCGGACATGCTTACAAAATAACTCTCAGCCAAAAATTTCCACAGATTCAGAGATGCACTTAGAATCAAAGAGTTACAAACAATTACCAAGTAAAAGATGGAACTTTCAAACCTCGATCTTACCTCTATCTTCACCAGTATGACAAAGGATTGAAACTGCTTACTCTTTACCAACGTCAATCCACGAAATGGAAAATTAGGGTTGCAAACCCTAACCCTAATTTGAGGGGCGGTAATAAAGGAAAGAGAGAATAATGGGAAAATTTCCGTATATTGTATTATATCCATATCCAACTGTACATTTTTGTATATGGTATTATATCCATATCCAGTTGTACACTTCCGCATATAACAAAGCAAGGTCACATGACCATAATTCAAGCAATGGTCACATGCCTATTACTCAAGCAACGATCACATGCCCATAATTCAAGCCATTTACATTTATTTCTTGTATTATAATAGAGGACTCCTCTATACAATATGTATCGTCTGGTATTACAATACTTAAATAATGAACCGCCGTTTCATTTCAATTCTGTTTTCCTATCAACAAATATATCAATACCAAATACAAAAGTTTAATGTAATATCTGGTAATTTGGAAGAAAAATAATGAGGCGGTATTAAGAAATCGGATGTGGATATTCCCTTGGCCTAATACCGTTACCTACTTCGTATAAAGCATCTATATATGTACTCATTGTCAGAACAAATAATAAGACATGGACTACTAGGATAGAATAAGACATAGTATAAAAAAGGAACACAAAGTCACATGACGCAAAAAATTGTGTGTGTGTCTCTCTCGCTGTGTGTGTGTCTATATGTAGTGTGTATGTGTATATATATAACCTAACATAGCGTGGCATAATGCACAGACGTGCTTCTATCTAGTGAAACATCAGAAGTTCGAGATCTACCATGACCACCATTTTGGTATATTAACAAATTTTCAAGTTCGAAGTACATCTAAGCATCATTCGATATGCTCCTACATAGGGACAATATGTAAAGACCTGTAACTTCCCCGGTAAGGAAAGAGCGGATACTTCGAGAACAACACACAAAAGAACGCAGACAGAAGAAAATTTCATTGTATATTACAACAATTTCATTAGATTACAAGAATATACAGAGTATGAATGAATAAAATACATGCGATAAATATCAGAGGTTACAATACATTACATAGCAGCGGAAAATAATACAATACACAACTAGAAGTAATACACGGATACAGAGATTTCCGGGTATCGTTCCAGCTGTAAATCAGGATCTTATGAATATAAATCTGCAAAACCAAAACTACTAGCTGCCCGTGTCAAAATAAGGGCACCCAGAGTTTAGGTTAAAACAATAAACTCCAGGTCAGTCATGTGACTGGTGTGAGAACTAAAACAGTTATTAATCTTTATTTTTAAAGTTAGGTAAATCAAGGGACCACGCCGTATAACACGGAACGGGTTTCCTCCCAAGAACACCAGTGCATAAAACAACAGCGCAATGCTAAATAAAGAAAAATGAAGCTATTATAAAACCCAGGTCCTATCACACAATGCAACGCAAGCCGGGGGATAGGGTTTTCCCTTATAATAGCCAAACATGCTTGGTACGTTTAAAACAAATCATTTTGATACTATTATAGTATAAAGTGTCAAAACAACTTCAATCTCTACGGCATAGTATCCCATGCTACTATGTCGCCATACTAGGCTCTACAATCAAAACCGCAAATATCACGTATTTGGAAATTGGATTTCCATCTGTGAACCGAGGCAAAAGATAGTTCTCTACCGATTCGAGACGCTCTAGCCCGTGTCTTAGGAACAGCTGCAACTGCCCCTTGGATCGTCAGGGCCGGTCCACCGATGTGGATTATTATGCTTGAACACTACGTTTCCCCGCCTTTTCGGGCGTCAATGAGTCAACGAATGACTCCATCGGCTTCACATAGTCACTGATATATCCGAGGCGCCTCGCAATAGCAACAACCACATAAGTCAAACTCGTCAGGGCTTGTGAAACCACTGATGCCACTTCTATCTAGAAGGAAACGCATGCCCTCCCTGATGTCCTCTCCCGTTTCTGGTTCACAACCGGGGTGTGAGGCTCGCGAATTAACGCTACACAAAGTTGTGCCACACAAGCTGTGCTTTGATCATCAACCACCAGACTCTGCTTTTCAATAGAAGCCTTGATCATTTGCATCTTAGCATGCCACACAGGAAAACCACTCCATGCAACCGATATCCATCAATCACACAGAATGATATCCAATGTCAAACACACAGTCCATTTACAAGTCTGTTCTGGGTCTGAACGAAACCGGAGGAACCTTATTCCTCGCATATCAATTGATCTCCAAGTACGTCTGGACGATCACCAACTGATTCCCTCCTCTTGGGTGTATAGCCCAATCAAGATCATCAATAATCACCCAAACGATGTGAAGACCTCCGGTTTTCGACCACCGTCTTCATCTTCGACTTATCGTCGTATCAATTATTCAGAATGGGATAAACCCGGCCTTTACGAATAACTCGCGTATTTTATAAACAAGTGTTACACAAACACAACATACGCCTCATTCCAGTTCATCAGTCGCTAACCGTAAATTAGTAAAAGAACAATTCCCCAAATATTAACCCCGAAGGCCGAAACCAACATCAGATCAATACGAAGGAAACCATTCTTCTTAACTAACCTACAGTTAGTTTCTAAATTTCACATTCTTAGGGAAAGGTTCCCATTAATTTTATCAAAGATAAATTCCTTAAATTTATTCTTTAATCTCCTTTTGAATATTAATTCAAACCAAATTATGGTTTATCCAGACTAGCCGGGATTAACGAACCTTACCGAAGTAATCATTTGTTTTAATTTCCCAATCCCAACCTATTCATCCTATGAAGTAAAACCGGTAATACTTCATAGCTAACACCACGGTGTTATCGGTAAATTTAATTATCATTTCACATTCAAATCTAATTAAAGATTTAACTATCGCCTGGAGCAAAACTAGTGATACTCCATTCTCGATCATTTCAATCTAATTAAAGATTAATTAAAACTCCACTTAGTTCTAATCATTAATTGGGTTTAAGAATCAGTGTCATTTTAAAACACGGTTCACGATAAACCCAAAATCACATTCCATTCTATCAGCCTTTAACCGTAAAATAGCAAGTGAGCAATACCCTAAGTATTAACCCCGAAGGCCGAAACCAACATCAGATTAATACCCAAGAAACCATTCAACTTAACTAATCTCCAGTTAGTTTCTGATTTTCTTAACTCCGTTGGGTCTAAGAAAAGTATTATTGAAGATACCGTTCACGACAACCCAAAAATCACATTCCATTAATTATCAGGTTGAAGAACAACTGTTATTTAAAACACCGTTCACCATAAACCTGGCAATTAATTCAAATTCAATCCCAATTAAATACCATTTAATTGGTACCCTTCATTAAATCTAAATAAAAAGATTTAATCTTTTTCTCAACTGGGTTTAAGGACAGTGTTAATGAAGACACCATTCACGACAAACCCAAATCACATTTGATATTAAATACAAGGCTCTGAATAGAAAATATATCGGCTTATATTCAATATCAAATTCTACGACCAACAAATATCGTATTGGAAATAACGATATTAAAATATCTTTCAAAATCCCATAACAATATCTATATCATCACGGAATCCAACATCGAAATATTCCAAAGACGATTTCGATTCAAATCCATTCCAATTCAGTTATTGGAAATTCTGGTTATTTTCAAAACCATTTCAAATCCAGTTTATTTATTTTAAAAATAAATAAATTATTATTCTAGTTCAAAACTAGTTCATTTCGATAAAAATCTATTTTTATCTTTTCAAATATGGAGTTTTTCATCCCAATTCTTCCCAAATCATTTCTTATGATTTTACACAAATTATTAATATTTTTAATAATTTTATCAAGGCCCGTACAGTCGATTTCCATCAACGGCCATCGAACTGCACTTACAGCGACCTTTTCCAAATTTGATTTGGACATAATTCCAAATCCAACCATTAGATTTCAAATCTCTAATATTCGTTAGAAAGCTCTTTTCGATACGAACCCAATGATTCCGGTTTTAGGAGAATCCGACGGTCGTATCTCCCGCAATATCCATTCGAAGGCAATGGTCGAAATTCGCTAACTGCCGCAGCGTGGCGCGTTCTATTCAGGCCATTATATATATATATATATAATATATATGTTAAATATATTTCGTCGATTTCCTTTTAAAACGTATTTTATAAATCGTTTTAAATTCGTTTTCAAAACGATTTCAACTTCTTATTTGATTTCAAATCAAAATTGAATTTTCCTTTATAAATTCCTTTTTACATTCATTTTTATTTGATTTCAATTCAATTTCTATTCGATTTCAATTCGATTCAATTCAATTTAAATTCGATTTGAATTCTATTCAATTCAATTTCAATTCGATTTGAATTCCTATTCAATTCAATTTTAATTCGATTTGAATTCCTTTTCAATTCAATTCCAATTCGATTTGAATTCGTTTTCTATTCAATCTAATTCGATTTCATTTTCTATTCAATTCAATTCGAATTCATTTTCTATTCAATTCATTTCGAATTCATTTTCTATTCAATTCAATTCGAATTTATTTTCTAAAATATTCGATTCGAATTCATTTTCTAAAATATTCGATTATTGAAATCACTTTTCAATATTCATTAAAAACAAATAAAATCGACAAAGTTCCCGTTCGTGTTAAAATGGCGTTTAACTACTTAACACGGCTTCACATTTCAATATTCACTGAATATTATTTTAAAATATTTGATAATTCTGAACTAGAATGAAACATAGTCAGTTACCATATAATTTCAGTTATATGGATTTCATCCAATTCATGTATACAGCAATGACAACAAACAATCAACCATCATCCAAAGTGCGTTCTACAGTGTATAAGCATCAAACATAAATATTTAACGCTTATAACAGTCTGTCAATCAATCGATCGACATACATCTAATTATTGGGATTAGTGTATGTCATATATCATCCCAATACCCGTGTGGGGTTTCAAACAATCAAACACGGATTTTATATCTGTAGTTGGGCGATGTGTAAAATTTATCGTCCCAATCAATATCAGTCAAATGTGTGTATATAAACAAATCGTTCGATTTGTTTATAACTATTTATTTTATATACACGTTAAAAATTATATTTTTAACTATAAAATATTTTATTTCATATCACACAATCAAATTTCACAACACAACAATCAATAAACAAGTCATCCATGGTCTGTGGACGACGGGTGTCGGGTGCTACTAAACACCATCTACATCCTATTATATATTTCAACTAGAAAATAAATTAAAAGTAAGGAGTTCTCACCTACTAGCTAAACCAAACGCCACGTCCCTTCACATGTAGAAAATCTTCACCGTGATCGCCTTTTGTCACTTTCGTTGCCCGTAGCCACTACATGTATGAAAATCGCATTTTTATATTGTTGCTATGTATATAAAAATCACATTTTTGCACCGCTATTCTATAGATAAAAATTCTATTTTTACACCGCTAGTGATATAATAAAAATTATATTTTCATCTCACTATTCTCTATATAAAAATTATATTTTTATATCGCTCTTTATATAGATAAAAATTCTATTTTTATACTGCTACTATATAGATAAAAATTCTATTTTTATTTCTACTTCATATATAGTTACAATGCTTCTTTCTATATAAAAATTATATTTTTATATCTACTTCTAATATAAAGATCGAATTTTTACCCTCTATATATTATAAAAATTATATCTTTATCTCTTCTACATAATAAAAATCGAATTTTTAATACTTCTATAATATAAAAATCATATTTTTATTTGTTCTATATACTTTTAAAACAAAGCAAATTTTATTTTCTCTAAAACAAGATAATTTATATCATAAAAATCTCGTCTTGACATTATAAATAAAAATCCAAACTTTCTCCTGTTAATGTATATATAAAAATCCAAACTTTGTTCACATCACAACTGATTTTTATCACTTTTAATAATAATTACTTTAAATAGATTAAAATAAATAAATAAAACATAATTAAAAACTTACAGTAGGTTTCAGAGTGGGGGAGGGCGTTAACGGGCTCGGTTTCGGAGGGTGGTGGCAGAGGCGGCCCACGGTGGTTCAGGGGGTGGGCGGTTGTGTCTCCGTTCGATTTGGAGGGGTTGGGCTAGGGTTCGACGGATTAGAGAAGAGGGAGAGTAGGGGAGGGCGGCGCCTGAGGGGGGTGGAGGCGGAAGAAGGCCGGCGGTGGCATGGTAGGAGGCGCGGTGGTGGTTTAGAGGGAGGGGGGCGCGCGATATTTTTTTTCTTTTAAATAACTGACGTGGGGGTTATGAGGAGAGACGGGGGGTGTTGACTTTGAATAGAGGGAAGGGAGGGTGTTTTATAATTTATATATTTATTTAATTTAAATCCTCTCAATTTGTTACTTTTTTATTCGACCTCCAAACGAGACCCACCGCCTGTCGTCCATAGCTAATAACCCCCATTCCGAACACAATGGGATATGTATCATAGGATGATTCGATCGTTTCGATCAGTTTTCGTCAAAATCAATATATTGAATTTGAACGCACATTTCAATTTATCGGGGCCACATACTAACTAGAAAAATTCCCGAAATATATTTTCTAGCTTCGTATTGACGATACGGTCCTAACAAAACTAATTTCGTCAAATTCCGAGACCGTTTGAAAAATGGCCATTTTCCAGTTGATTAAAATCAACTGAAACTGGCCAAACGCGTTTTCCTTCGCCATGCTTACATATTGATTCAGAAAATTATGAATTTTGAAACCTAGCAATAACTAGACATCCCGGATCCAACAAAAGTGGTTTCGTCGAAAACAAAGGTCGTTTGCAAAGTTTCCATTTTCAAAGGCCTTTATATATATTAAAATATATATAAATTCCACAGCGACTTTTCTGAATTTTAAACTGGACGTAACTCTCAACTTTTAAAATGAAATCTCAGTTTCTTACATCCGTTGGAAATATATCATCAAACAGATTCACATATTTCTTGTTTCGTTCAATTCTGACTTATATGGAATTCTGTATATTCATTTGAAATTCGAAATCGAAATTTCAAACTACCACGCCATTTCAGGCTCGTTATATAATTAAAATAAAATTATTCGTTTTAACTTCGTCGAAAATAAATTTTCCATCGTTATTATTTAAAATAATTCATTTTAAATAATCAAAATCCATTAAAATAACCAAAATAAATTTTTTTTATTGGCTCGGTTTTCCGGGTTATTACACAATAACAAAAAAAAATATACATGACATATTTCAAAAATATATCAACTTCTAGTTGTTGTTAGGCCATTGAATCAATTCTATAATTTGATTTAAATCATTGCATTAGCAATAGAATATTCTTCGGAATAAAAGACGTTAGTTTTATGCTGTTATTTTCTCCATTTTGATATATTGGTCAAATAATTAACTTAGATACATTTAACATGAAATATTTATTGTACATGCTATTCAAAGTGTTGTAATCATGAAAAAATTATTATAATAAAAACTAATATATTGCTTAAAATATTGCTAGACAATATATTTCAAAAAAGGATATTGGTTCATTCGTCCAAACTAAAAAAAAGATGCTCTCCCAATGTTGAACAGTGTATTACTCATATCTGTTGAAGACAACAAAAAATTACATATTGACAACTATAAGGTTTCTGTGAAATTACTCATGCGAGAATCTCTTATTGTAAATAAAATTTAGATCAAACAAGAGATCTTGAAATGACGATGCTACCTAATTTTATTAATTTGGGAATACTTTTGAATTTCAACGTACATATTCCACTTTGATTTTTGTTAAACTTTGGCACGATGAACATAAAATGAAAATAGTGATAGAGTTAGAGGTACGTATATGGAAAACTTGTAATTTGTTACATATATCTAGCTTGATGCCAAACTAGTTATATACTTAAGATATTATGTCGTAATTAATTAATTTAATTAAAAGTATATTTAATCTCATAAGTTAACTAAAGGTATATTTAATAGAAAATTCATAATAATTTAATTTACGTAACTTATTACTCATTGTACTTTGTATAGTACGTTACAACATGCGCCTCCTGACATGCCAAAAACCGCATATCAAAAAATACAAATCATCAGTTTCAGTGAAAAATGGTATCAAAGAGACTAAAATAACAAAGCAGAAATAGTCTATCCAATTCAAATGTCATCACAAAGAAAACTTAATTTCAAGTATGTGGACAATCTCTGTAAACTTAAATAAAAGATATCAAAATGTCAGAATATTCAAATATCAAAATATCATACTATCGTAGTGTTAGAACCGCCAGCACATATCGAAATCACAGAATCAGATAAATAAATCCCTAGGAGGAAAATACTGAAAGAGTAAGTATACTAATAGGCAATACATGATAAAATGTAAAAGTGAGCTGGACTTCAAACATGAAAATATGTAAGTAGCTGTAGTTCCATCAGCAGTTTCTCTACCCACCTGAGGTGGAAGAAAAATGGAATGGGTCAGACATAATTACAGTGAGTGAGAATAAGACAAACAAGAACTTTGAATGTAACTGGCTCCAAACCTACTCTAAGTGATACAGAGTTCAAATGTGTCCACGCACCTAAGATCATATACATACCGTCGAAAGACAACAACCAAATGTCATGGGAGAAAAGCAACAATAGATTGCACCAAACCAAACGGTCATCTAATTTGGAAGAAACTATTGGCCAAAGATAACTCCTGTTAGGCGCCTGCAAAGAAAGGACACAATTGTAGTCCTGCAGAGTGACTCATTGTATGCACTTGCACATGACCTCTCGATCCTAGTAACAAGATAGAACTTACATATCCAATGGAGTTAATAGATGTAACAACAAGCAATTTTGCTCGATCCGAATCGATCGCTAAACAGACCAAGACCGTTCGAAACCCCTGATTGTTTTGAGAATACGACAAATCGGAACATAAACAGAAGAACATTTCATTGTTAATTACAACAATTCCATCAGAATACAAGAATATACAGAGTATGAATAAATATTATACACCAAATAAATATCAGAGATTTAAATATATTACTGCAGCGGAAAAATAATACAATACACAACTGAAAGAGATATACAGATAGAGAGCTTTCTGGATATCATTACCGCTGTAAACCAGGTTCCTGTGAATATAAATCTGCAAAACCAAAACTACTAGTTGCCCGTGTGGAAAATAGGGGCACCAAGAGTTTAGGTTAAAACAATAAACTCCAGGTCATTTATGTGACTGGTGTGAGAACTAAAACAGTTATTATTCTTTATTTTAAAGTTAGGTAAATCCAGGGACCACGCCGTATAACACGGAACGTTTTTTGTAACACCCCGAATTTTTTTGAATAATCAGATTAACTAAATTTAAGAATACTTAATTTCAAATGTGGTAATTAAGGGAAATGGGTCATTCCATTGCGTTCGTCTCGGAATTCTGCTTGAGATAGAGTCCGAGTTTGCGTAAAACGGATGTCGTATGAAGAAGATATGGACAAACGAAGTTTGAAAAAAAATGCACTGGCGCACTTGGGAAGTGCGCCAGTACAAATTTGCATTGGCACACTTCCCAAGTGCGCCCAGGCCGAGAGAAAACATGCACAGCCTTCTGGTTCAGTTTGACCCATATTCTGACTCATTGCTGAGTCCTTTTTGACCCCTTGCTGAGTCATTAGGGCTGAGGTGTCACCCTATCCCAACTGAGTGGTTTTGATTAACCCTAAGATCATCCGATGGCTATAATTAAATTGAAATTCTATATAAAAATGTGTAGACCCAAACCGTAGAATCAAATCAAAAATTAGATCAGTAGCCATCATGTTGTCACTCCAAACCCTAGGGTAGCCGCCACCAACTAGAAGCAAATTAAAGACAACAATTCAATTCAAATCAAGCCTAAAACTACAACAACGAAATTGTCTACAACAAGGGAACGCTAATCAATTACAGAATTCAGATCCCAGAACTCAAGACCCCTTATTCGGTGAGTTCTAGTCACTTTTAGGTTTAAATAAATAAAAGTGAATCGTGGTAGACTATGATTTGGGTATATGTTGGTTGTAGTTATGCAAGTTTATTGTTATTGTGGATCATGGAAATTATGTAAGTTATTGTGTGATGAATTCATGAGTCTATGTAAGTTGTTATTATGAATCTATGCAAGTCGTTTTCATGAATCTATGCAAGTCGTTATCATGAATCTATGCAAGTTTATTATTGTGAATCATGAAATGATGCAAGTTCCTTATTATTGTGAATCATGAAGTCATGCAAGTTATTATGTTGACAAACTATGAACCTATGCAAGTTACCTATGCAAGTTATTGCGTTGTTAATTCATGAATCTATGCTAGTTGTTATGTTATGAATCATGAACCTATGAAGCTACCTAAGCAAGTTGATAAGTTGTTAATTCATGAACCTATGATAGTTGTTATGTTGTGGATCATGAACCTATGTAAGTCACTTATGCAAGAAGTTATGTTATGAATCACGCAAGTTGTTATATTGTGAATCATGAACTCATATAAATTGTTGATTGTGTTGAGAATCATGGACCTATGTTAGTTGTTAATTATGTTTTAATTCATGAACCTATGCAAGTTGCTATGAATCCATGCAAGTTGTTAATTATGTGGTGAATCATAATTATATGCGAAGTTATCATGTTATTTTCCCTAGTTGTCATTCTTATGCCAAAAATTGTACTAAAAACAATCACCTTGTCATTCCCTTTACTTTTGTTACGGCGAGACTATTTTGTAGCCTCGATGACACCAAAAACGCAAGCGGTTGCGCTAGTTAAGAAGTGGAGAAAAAGGGGAAACATATAAATTGGACACATGGTTCTGGTAGGGAAACATATAAATAATTACCTATTATGACATGGGTAAAATTGGATAAAAATGGTATAATTTGAATATGACCATTTATGGATAAGAAATCCAAATTGTTGATAAGATAGGCATTGACACCTATGAAAGAGGAAAGGATTAATTAATTAACTTAATTAATCAAAAGAGGAATGTTTAAGCCTGAAGATTTAATATTGAGAATTGGCATAAAATAAATTTGCGATGAAAATTGGTATGATTTTTCATACCATAAATAGATGGACATAATTGAGTCAATTATGGCCATAGTGAAATTTGGAATTAGTTGATAATTTGAATAGGGAAAGTAATTCAAATTGGGGGATGATTAATTAGGAGTAATTAATCGTCTAAGACACGAGGTTAGGCTCGTTTGTGGTGTAAGACTACCCGGACCCGCCCGCAAATCCAGCTGCCACAAATGTCAGTCTAATGTGAGAGGTCTTAGGCATAAATTAAATATGTAACAATTATAAAGACACGAGGTTAGACTCGTTTGTGGTGTAAGACTGCCCGAACCCTCCCGGCAAATCCAGCTGCCACAAATGCCAGTCTAATGTGGGAGGTCTTTATAAGGTTACGGTCTTAATGAATTAAGAAACACTTAACCAAATAAACATGTAGTGGGACATGAGGGGGTTAAGTGGGTGCCTTGGGTGGCATGTGGAATTAAGTGGGTGCCTTGGGTGGCATGTGAAATACGATTAGGTGTCTCAATAATTAATTAATGTTGTTTAAAGACAAAAATGGATGATAAACAGAAGTTTGGTTGAGTGAGTGATTCTCTGGGTAACGATCTGATGTTGATCTCGGTCTTCGGGGTTGGTACTTAGGGAGTTATTCTCTTAACCAATGTATCTGTGGACTAAGGAGAACCTAATCAGAGACTAAGTGAAAGGGTTAAAACCAACTTAACCAATATAACCATAATTGGACATGGTAACAAGAAAAGACTACTTAACCTAACTTAATACATATGGACTGTATGATGGTTGACATAAGTTAGGGTTAAGTAAAAAGAGTTGGATTGTGGGTGGGTTAAGTACAACTGATAGGTAGGTGGGTAACATTAGTATATATAGGCCTACAAACTTAACCATTAAAAAGGGGGTTATGTAATTAAAGACACCTAATGGTATACATAACTGGGGCAGAATAGTAAAGTTATGTATTAAAGACACCCTTAGGGGTACGCATAACTAATGGGGATAAGTAAAGTTATGTATTAAAGACACCCTTAGGGGTACGCATAACTAATGGGGATAGGTAAAGTTATGTATTAAAGACACCCTTAGGGGTACGCATAACTAATGGGGATAGGTAGAGTTATGTATTAAAGACACCTATGGGTACGCATAACCGATAGGTAGAATAGGGGTTATGTATTAAAGACACCTATAGGTACGCATAACTGATTGAGGGCTATGTAATTAAAGACACCTTAGGGTATACATAGTCAGTAGAAAACCTAGTGGGGATACAAGACATAGGGGGGAGCTTGTATCGTGTTGGGTCTCAACCCATTTCAGTCAGTAACCCAGAGGGGTATCAAAGTAAAGAACTCCGTACTAGGCGGGGAAGAGGCACGCTTACTGATTGATTGTAAGAGATCCAAAACGAGACGGATGGTGTGGGCGGCGCAAACCGACCGGGGACATGTGCGTGCATGGGTCGGGCAGAGGGGGAAAAGACGACCGTGACACCAGTAGGTATAACTGTGCACACCTTAGGTTTCCACTTTAGAGAAGTGATACCCCCTAGTTGTGGGACCAGCACAGGGTATCTATGGAGTAGGGAGCCGATCGATTAGGGTAGTAGTTAGGGTATATCCGGACATATGACCTAAGTCTACCAATTTGTAGTAGGAGGGTAGTGGGTACGACTAGTTGAGATAGGAGCAGGCGGCACCTATGGCAGCAGCTAGGAAAACACGAAACTACCACCATCGTTATCATGATTAGCAGAAGGGATTATCCCATCTTGATTTGACTAGTAATAGTGCATAGTAGTTATTAGTGAATCATGCATACACCTTACCTTATTTGTCCTGTCATACCTGTCATCTGTACCGTGATCCTCTTATCCACTTTGTATGCCTGTCACGTTTACCTTTATTTATTTACTGGCTAAAAGTTACTGGACTCACCAGACATATGTCTGACCTAGTTTGTTTCACCTCTTTTCTTCCGTTCCCCCCAGGTTCTCAGGGAGGAAACACACAGGTTTAGTCAGGATTTGGATATCATCTTCTAGGGGATACTTCTGAAGTATGGCTCGAGTCTCTGTCTCTTATATGGCTTGCTCTTTAATATGGGGAATGATGTTTTCTTTTAAATACCTATGTACTATGATAATATAAGACAGAAGTGTTTTGTTGTAAGGGTTTTATGACTCATGGTATTATGTAACAAGATATTTTGGTAATTTAATAAAGTTGTTTATTTTCCACTGCAAAATTTTTATATCTGTCTTGAGATATTCTGTGTCTGTTTACCAAAAACGCTCCACTGAAGTTAAGGCATTCCATTTGAGAGTGACCTTAATGGAGGTAGGGTGTTACACTTGGTATCAGAGCTGAAGGTTACCAGATTAGATAAAAGTTTTGAAAATATTTTTCAAAAAGGTTTTAAAAGAAAGTATTTTCAAAAAGGAAAGCCTATTTTGAAAAACATTCCCCGAAAAGCCATATGTAGTATCCTTCGGTCCTTTGTCTAAAATCTCTTCCTTTGATAGGATAGGCGAATGCCCTCGCGGCTGATGGATAGGGATAGGAATTTTTTTGTAGAAGGTTTAATTTACTTATCTGGTTATGAAGTTAAGACTCTTTTGGATTTCGGCATTGAGACTCTGCACTTTAGTACTAGTCTTGTTTTTGATCCCGCAGTTGTTTCAAACCCCTTTGGTGGTTCGGCTCATTTATTGGTGATTTGTAAGGGTTTGAAATTATCTGTGTTAGGCGTCAAAAATTTGAATGTGACATTTGTGTGCTCAAGTTTATGGGCTATGGGTTGGGTCTAAATGGACCAGCTTTCTATGTAGAGGGTCGTTCTAGATTTTGAGAGGAGGGTCGTTAATTTTCTAACTTGTCATGGGAAGACCCCAAAGTTTCTTGTGACCCATAAGGTTGTTCTATGCTAAGCTTTTTGAGAATCATTATGTAATCTAATCGGTACCAGTAGTCTGTAAGTATCTAGATATTTCTGAAGGATACGGGTTTCTACTCGAAGCATGGAGTAGATCTCCATTTTTGACATTGTTTAATGAGGGTAATTCTTTGGGTGTAAGTCTGATGTTGATTTTGGTCTTCGGGGATGAGACTTAGGTAATTATTCTCTTAATCGATGTTAAATAGGAACAAAGCTTTTGTTTTAGTTATATCATTTGTTTGTATCCCATCAACCAAATCTTCGACCTTTAGATAGGAAATACATGGATGTAAACATGTGCTTGGGACATGTTATGTTTGATGGTTGCAAGTGGATGCAAGTGTTTGCTAGTGGTTGCTCATGGATGCATTTACACACACATTAGGCACTAGATCGGCTCAAATCACTTTCATATTGCATATAAATGTGTGTGCATATTTAGGTTAATGGATGAACAATGGTTGTGTTATCATATTGGTGTTGCATTTTGATGAATGGTTGAGCACACATGTAGAAATAATATGTATCGATAGGATTCTTTCGCATACATAATGGACGCATGACACTATCATGGTTTGCATTAAGGAGGTCAACTGAATCTGTAGACCGCCTGATTTTGCATTAGATAAGGAACATATACACACACTTTTGCATATGTTCATATGACATTAGAAGTTTTCTAAGGACAATGGATGCTTGTGGATGATGGTTGAGTAGATGGGTGATTGGATGGTAGGACACATTCTTCTTAACTTGAAGATTTCGGGGACGAAATCCTTTAAGTAGGGGAGAATGTAACACCCCGAATTTTTTAGAATAATCAGATTAACTAAATTTAAGAATACTTAATTTCAAATGTGGGAATTAAGGGAAACGGGTCGTTCCATTGTGTTCATCTCGGAATTCTGCTTGAGATAGAGTCCGAGTTTGCGTAAAACGGATGTCGTATGAAGAAGATATGGACGAACGAAGTTTGAAAAAAAAATGCACTGGCGCACTTGGGAAGTGCGCCAGTACAAATTTGCATTGGCGCACTACCCAAGTGCGCCCAAGCCAAGAGAAAACCTGCACAGCCTTCTGGTTCAGTCTGACCCATGTTCTGACTCATTGCTGAGTCCTTTCTGACTCCTTGCTGAGTCATTAGGGCTGAGGTGTCACCCTATCCCGACTGAGTGGTTTTGATTAACCCTAAGATCATCCGACGGCTATAAGTAAATTGAAATTCTATATAAACATGTGTAGACCCAAACCCTAGAATCAAATCAAAAATTAGATCAGTAGCCGTCATGTTGTCACTCCAAACCCTAGGGTAGCCGCCACCAACTAGAAGCAAATTAAAGACAACAATTCAATTCAAATCAAGCCTAAAACTACAACAATGAAATTGTCTACAACAAGGGAACACTAATCAATTACAGAATTCGGATCCCAGAACTCAAGACCCCTTATTCGGTGAGTTCTAGTCACTTTTAGGTTTAAATAAATAAAAGTGAATCGTGGTAGACTATGATTTGGGTATATGTTGGTTGTAGTTATGCAAGTTTATTGTTATTGTGGATCATGGAAATTATGTAAGTTATTGTGTGATGAATTCATGAGTCTATGCAAGTTGTTATTATGAATCTATGCAAGTCGTTATCATGAATCTATGCAAGTCGTTATCATGAATCTATGCAAGTTTATTATTGTGAATCATGAAATGATGCAAGTTCCTTATTATTGTGAATCATGAAGTTTTGCAAGTTATTATGTTGAGAAACTATGAACCTATGCAAGTTGTTGCGTTGTTAATTCATGAATCTATGCTAGTTGTTATGTTATGAATCATGAACCTATGAAGCTAACTAAGCAAGTTGATAAGTTGTTAATTCATGAACCTATGATAGTTGTTATGTTGTGGATCATGAACCTATGTAAGTCACCTATGCAAGAAGTTATGTTATGAATCACGCAAGTTGTTATATTGTGAATCATGAACTCATATAAGTTGTTGATTGTGTTGAGAATCATGAACCTATGCTAGTTGTTAATTATGTTTTAATTCATGAACCTACGCAAGTTGCTATGAATCCATGCAAGTTGTTAATTATGTGGTGAATCATAATTATATGCGAAATTATCATGTCATTTTCCCTAGTTGTCATGCTTATGCCAAAAATTGTACTAAAAACGATCACCTTGTCATTCCCTTTATTTTTATTATGGCGAGACTATTTTGTAGCCTCGATGACGCCAAAAACGCAAGCGGTTGCACTAGTTAAGAAGTGGGGAAAAAGGGGAATTTGTAATAGGCATAAGTTACTTAGTGATTATGTAAATTGGACACATGATTTTGGTAGGGAAACATATAAATAATTACCTATTATGACATGGGTAGAATTGGGTAAAAATGGTATAATTTGAATATGACCATTTATGGATAAGAAATCCAAATTGTTAATAAGATAGGTATTGACACCGATGAAAGAGGAAAGGATTAATTAATTAACTTAATTAATCAAAAGAGGAATGTTTAAGCCTGAAGATTTAATATTGAAAATTGGCACAAAATAAATTTGTGATGAAAATTGGTATGAATTTTCATACCATAAATAGATGGACATAATTGAGTCAATTATGGCCATAGTGAAATTTGGAATTAATTGATAATTTGAATAGGGAAAGTAATTCAAATTGGGGGATGATTAATTAGGAGTAATTAATCGTCTAAGACACGAGGTTAGGCTCGTTTGTGGTGTAAGACTGTCCGGACCCGCCCGGCAAATCTAGCTGCCACAAATGCCAGTCTAATGTGAGAGGTTTTAGGCATAAATTAAATACGTAACAATTGTAAAGACACGAGGTTAGACTCGTTTGTGGTGTAAGACTGCCCGGACCCGCCCGGCAAATCCAGCTGCCACAAATGCCAGTCTAATGTGGGAGGTCTTTATAAGGTTACGGTCTTAATGAATTAAGAAACACTTAACCAAATAAACATGTAGTGAGACATGAGGGGGTTAAGTGGGTGCCTTGGGTGGCATGTGGAATTAAGTGGGTGCCTTGGGTGGCATGTTAAATACGATTAGGTGTCTCAATAAATAATTAATGCTGTTTAAAGACAAATATGGATGATAAACCGAAGTTTGGTTGAGTGAGTGATTCTCTGGGTAATGATCTGATGTTGATCTCGGTCTTCGGGGTTCGTACTTAGGGAGTTATTCTCTTAACCAATGTATCTGTGGACTAAGGAGAACCTAATCATAGACTAAGTGAAAGGGTTAAAACCAGCTTAACCAATATAACCATAATTGGACATGGTAACAAGAAAAGACTACTTAACCTAACTTAATACATATGGACTGTATGATGGTTGACATAAGTTAGGGTCAAGTAAAACGAGTTGGGTTGTGGGTGGGTTAAGTACAACTGATAGGTAGGTGGGTAATATTAGTATATATAGGCCCACAAACTTAACCATTAAAAAGGGGGTTATGTAATTAAAGACACCTAATGGTATACATAACCGGGGCAGAATAGTAAAGTTATGTATTAAAGACACCCTTAGGGGTACGCATAACTAATGGGGACTGGTAAAGTTATGTATTAAAGACACCCTTAGGGGTATGCATAACTAATGGGGATAGGTAAAGTTATGTATTAAAGACACCCTTAGGGGTACACATAACTAATGGGGATAGGTAGAGTTATGTATTAAAGACACCTATGGGTACGCATAACCGATAGGTAGAATAGGGGTTATGTATTAAAGACACCTATAGGTACGCATAACTGATTGAGGGCTATGTAATTAAAGACACCTTAGGGTATACATAGTCAGTAGAAAACCTAGTGGGGATACAAGACATAGGGGGGAGCTTGTATCGTGTTGTGTGGGACCCATTTCAGTCAGTAACCCGGAGGGGTATCAAAGTAAAGAACTCCGTACTAGGCGGGGAAGGGGCACGCTTACTGATTGATTGTAAGAGATCCAAAACGAGACGGATGGTGTGGGTGGCGCAAACCGACCGGGGACATGTGCGTGCATGGGCCGGGCAGAGGGGGACAAGACGACCGTGACACCAGTAGGTATAACTGTGCACACCTTAGGTTGCCACTTTAGGGAAGTGATACCCCCTTGTTGTGGGACCAACACAGGTTATCTACGGAGTAGGGAGCCGATCGATTAGGGTAGTTCCTACGGTATATCCGGACATATGCCCTAAGTCAACCAATTTGTAGTAGGAGGGTAGTGGGTACGACTAGTTGAGATAGGAGCAGGCGACACCTATGGCAGCAGCTAGGAATACACGAAACTACCACCATCGTTATCATGATTAGCAGAAGGGATTATCCCATCTTGATTTGACTAGTAATAGTGCAGAGTAGTTAGTAGTGAATCATGCATACACCTTACCTTATTTGTCCTGTCATACCTATCATCTGTACCGTGATCCTCTTATCCACTTTGTATACCTGTCATGTTTACCTTTATTTATTTACTGGCTAAAAGTTACTGGACTCACCAGACGTATGTCTGACCTATTTTGTTTTGCCTCTTTTCTTCCGTTTCCCCCCCAGGTTCTCAGGGAGGAAACACACAGGTTTAGTCAGGATTTGGATATCATCTTCTAGGAGCTACTTCTGAAGTATGGCTCGAGTCTCTGTCTGTTATATGATGTAACAACCCAATTTTTTATAACATGTTAATACAAGAATCAAGGCAGAATTAAATTTTAAAATAAGAATCAAGGGAAATGGGTTGCGCCACTGCGTTCGTCTCGAAATTTTACATGAAGTAGAGTCCGAGTTTTCGAAAATCGGAGTCCGTATGACCAAGATATGGCCAAAACAAGATTCAAAGACTTTCTGGCAGACTGGACCCAGGTCGACTGCATAGTCGACCTACCCCCCCCCCCCCCGCCAGGTCGACTGTAGTGTCGACCTCCCCCCTGTACAGGTCGACCTGGTCATCCTGGTGTGGTCCAGAACCCATTTTTGAGGCCCGGGACGAGTTTTGATGGTCCGGATGGGTTTTAGGGTTAATCCGATGGCTGAAATGAATTGTTACACCTATAAAATAACACCTAAACCTAGCCTAACTCACACAAATTCATATGACACCAAAATGCTACTAAAATCTTTCTTGAGCCATGGCCGCCGCCTCCAAATTAAAGCTTAAGCGTCCAAACTTGATTCAAAACATAGATCAATGCTTCTACAACAAATTCAAGAGAATAGATCAATGATGCTGCAATGTTCTACGACAATTTCAGTTCTTAATTTGCTAGCCATGCTTTGTAAGTTCTAGTTGCTTTCCGATTTAAATATTTAATTATAACGTGGCCATGAATTAAAGTGGAATTGGATTAAGTATGTTTATCGATCCAGATCTATTCTTGTTTCTTCTTAGATCTTGGAAACTTTTCTATTTTCACTCTCATGTCTAGTTCATGATCTATTAAGCCTGTTGTAATCTTAATATGCCTGTGATGATGTTTTCTCTCCGATCTTATTTTGGTGCAAAATTCTACCTTTCCTCTATTTGTTTTCTTTTGATGAACCTTGGTCAATTTCAGACCTAGGCCTAAACTGCGATTTGCGTGCGATTGAATACGGGGGAAATATTGGGATATTGCCTTGTTGGATATATGTGTTTGGTAGAATCGAAGGCATAATATGAAAACTGGATACTTGGGTATTATTGCCATTAACACGAAAATTGAATTTGGGTATTATCATTATAATTAAAGTTTTGCTAGCTTGGGTAAATTGGGATAAACATGGAATACATGTAGTTGGTATGAAACTTGACCTATGTAAAATATGGCAAGAATATTGATACATATATTTGGCTAAAAATTGATCTATGTGAATTGGGCATAGCTTTGTAAACATGTAAACTATGAATCTTGATATATTTATAAAAAGGCATGAAACTTGGTATATATGTAAATTGTCTAAGATTAGGCATATATAAATTTGGCATACATGTAAACAGGCATGAATTGAACATATGTAAATTAGGTATGAATTGGGCATATGTAAAACTGACATGTAACCTAGAACTTGGGCATATGTTAATTATGTGAAATTTGTAGTTGAAACACATATGATAATTTATGTCTTGAAAAGGGGCTAATATGAACACGCCTAAGTGGGTTTTGAGTAGTTGGCATGTAATAGCCTTAAAGGAGGGATAAATATAAATTGAGATAAGTTGCCTTTAATGGCATAAGGTAAATTGTGGTAAAATTGGTATGATTTTGCATACCATTAATTGATGAACATAAGTGAGTCAATTATGGACATCGTTAAATTAGGAATTAATTAATAATTTGAATAGGGAAATTATTAAGACTGGGGTAAAAGATTACAAGTGATAATCAATGCTTAGGACACGAGGTTGGACTCATTTGTGATGTAAAACTGCCCGGACCCGCCTGGCGAATCCAGTAGTCACAAAATGGTAGCCCAATGTGAGAGGTCCTAGGCCCAAATTAAAAGCGTAACAGTTGTAAAGACACGAGGTTAGACTCTTTTATGGTGTAAGACTGCCCGGACCCGCCCGGCAAATCCAGCTGCCATAAATGTCAGTATAATGTGAGAGGTTTTTATAGGGTTACGGCCTTAATGAATTAAGAAATACTTAACCAGATAAACATGTGGTGGGACATGGGGTTAAGTGGGTGACATGTGGGTGGCATGTGGGTGACAGGTGGAAATACGAATAGTAATACTTAACCAACATAACATGGTAATTAGACCAGTGGGTAGGGTTAAGTAAACTAAGAACACTTAACCAATATGGTATGAATGGGTGGGTTAAGTAATATGATTAGGCTAATGACACTTAACCAATATGGTATGAATGGGTGGGTTAAGTAATGTGACCAGACTAATGACACTTAATTGTTATGACATGAATGGTTGAGTTAAGTAAATCTTAATCAATGCCTAAGTGGGAATGATAACTTATGGAATAAAGTAAGTTAGGCGGAACAATAGATAAGATGAGATAACTTATGTAATAAGGAAAGATGTGCTTCATTGTAGATTAAGCAATATGTAAAGACAAGAATGAATTTACAAGTGAAGGCGATATAAGTTATATTATAAAAAGGAACAAAACATTGGTTAGGTTGGATAACCCTCTGAGTATCGATCTGATGTTGATTCCGGTCTTCGGGGTTGGTATTTAGGGAATTATTCTCTCTCTCCAGTGTGTTTGTAAGTTAAGGGGTACTTGGTTGTAAAGATTGAATAAGAACATGTTATTGTACCATAACAAGGGTTAATGTATGAATCATAGGAATAACATGTTGTGGGCTTATTAATGGACTTAGTATAGTTCAAGTTAAGAATTGAATTAATAAGCAAGTTGAAGGTTGGTATAAATGGAAATAACCAAGTTAAATGATAAGACTGATGAGGTAGCACAAGCGCATAGTTAATGGATAGACATAGGGTCTAATGGCAGATAAAGCCAAGGCGCTTGGTTAAACCCAGACGTTGGGGGTAATATGAATGACATGTAAAATGTAACCTATAAGCACTTAACCAAGATAAAGCATGTATTAAGACATGAGGACGATGTAGGGGTTAAGTGGAGGATATGGGTAACATGTAAGACATAACTGGTGTATACTTAACCAAAATTTAAGCATGTAAGTGGACATGAATAAGAAGGGGTTAAGTAAGAATTACTAGAGGGGACCAAGCATAGGAGGGAAGCTTGCGTCGGGGGACCTTTTCAGACCAGTAGCCCATTACGTATCTTTGTGAGCTCGACCCATGTCGAGGACGGGACACGCATACTGGGTTTGATTGTAAGAGGTCAAAACGGGTTAGCGATGGCAACGCAAGTCCAACGGGTTTCATATGCGTGTGTGGACCCGGGCTGGTAGGTAAGACGTTGTTGCATCGTGTAGGTATAAGCCGTGCATCCTCAAGTTGTATCGGGTTGCCACTTTGGGGAGTGATACACCCCGCTGTGGGGCCAGCACGGGTATCTACGAGTTAGGGAGCCGATCGCATGGGGTTGGTGGGTACACCTAGTGGAGATAGGGGCAGACGACACCTATGTAGTCAGCTAGGGGTACATAAGACTAATATTATGAATTCTAAGTAGTGTGTGGGATCACCTTATTATATAACACGGGCTACTAGTTGGGACACTAGTAGGGGGTAAGGATCCCTGTTACAGGGGACACTAGTTGGAGTACTACTAGGAATACAAAATTCCATGTAAGACACTTGTAAAGATGCTAGTTAGGTGGTGCAGAGCAAGTAGATCTCATAGAAATATTTTAATGGCGAAGCAGAGGAATCCTGATATGCTTGATAGGAATCTTACGAAATTATACTTAGTTTATCTTGAATGGGAACCTTGCGATGTTACTTGACAAAAATCACATCATGTTATCCTTAGTTATCTTGCCTGTTGCTTATCTTGTCATCATGCTTATGTTTACTTTCAGTTTACTCATGCCATATTATCTTTACCTATTTCTATGCTGAAAGACACTAGGACTTACTCAGTCTTTATGACTGACCCATTTTGTTTCGCCTCTTTCTCTTCCGTTTTCCCCCAGGTTCGCAGGGTGGGAATACAGCTTAGCTCGGACCTTATCAAGCTCCACGGCTCTTTCATGCAAGGCTTGGATTTTTTCTTGGCTATGGCTTGCTTTGCTTTATTGGGGAATACTATAACTTATTTTTATGCTTCTTTGTTTTGAGCAAGACATATATTTTAACTATGTAATTGGGTATTGGAAGTTGATGGGCCTTTCTTGTAAACACTCATATTTAATAAATGATTTGAAATACTTCCACTTTACTTTCCGCTGTTTTATATACATCTGTCTTGTAATATTTCTGTTCCAGTACCCATAATGCTCCATTGAAGTTAAGGCATTCCCTTTGTGAGTGACCTTAACGGATGTGGGGTGTTACATATGACTTGCTCTTTAATATAGGGAATGATGTTTTCTTTTAAATACCTATGTACTCTGATAATATAAGACAGAAGTTTTTTGTTGTAAGGGTTTTATGACTCATGGTATTATGTAGCAAGATATTTTGGTAATTTAATAAAGTTGTTTATTTTCCACTGCAAAATTTTTATATCTGTCTTGTGATATTCTGTGTCTGTTTACCAAAAACGCTCCACTGAAGTTAAGACATTCCCTTTGTGAGTGACCTTAATGGAGGTGGGGTGTTACAGGTTTCCCCCTAAGAATACCAGTGCATAAAACAACAGCGCAATGCTAAATAAAGAAAAATGAAGCTATTATAAGACCCAGGTCCCATCACACAATGCAACACAAGCCGGAGGATAGGGTTTTACCTTATAATAGCCAAAGAATGCTTGATACGCTAAATTTCATCTTTTATTATTACTTTAAGTGTATAGTGTCAAAACAATTTCAATCATAAGTATCAATCATAGACGACATAAGTGCCCCATACCACTATGTTGCCATACTAGGCTCTACAATCAAAAACCTCAAAGTCACGTATTGGAAGTTGGGTTTCCGTCATGAACCAAGGCAAAAGATAGTCCTTACCGAATTCGTGACTCTCTAGCCCGAGCCACCGGAACAGCCGCAACTGCCCCTTGGAGCGACAGGGTCGGTCCACCGATGTGGATTATAGTGCCTGAACAATACGTTTCCCCGCCCTTTGGGGCGTAAATGAGCCAACGAATGACTCCATCGGACCCGGATCGTCCGATCAAACTGAGGCGCCTCGCAACAGTAACAACCACATAGGTGAAAAGTATATAAATGTCAGGGCTGGTAGGTCACTGACACCACCCTAGCTAGAAAGAAACGCATGCCCTTCCTGAGGTCCTTCTCCCGTTTCTGGTTCATACCGGGGTGTGAGGCTCGCGAATTCACGTTATACACAAAGCTACGCCCCACAGGCGGTGCTTTGATCATCACCATAAGACTTTGCTTTTCAACAGAAGCCCTGATCACTGCATCTTAGCATGCCACACAGGCAATTCATGCCATGCGACTGACGTCCATCGATATACAACCTCTGAGCTCGTGCGTCTCAGAGAAGGGCGTTAAGCAAAAGAATAAATTCTCCGCCGCCAAACAGATGTATATTTAACAGAAATCAATCAACACAGAATAAACTCCAATGTCAGACACACAGTCCATTTACAAGTCCGTTCTGGGTCTGAATGAAACCGGAGACACTAAATACCTCGCAAACCCTTCGATCACCACGTACGTCTGGACGATCACCACTCATTATCCATATTTCGGGATGCCTCCCAATCAGGACCTCGGTTACCATCCAAACGAGGTGAAGATCTCCGGTCTTCGACCACCGTCTTCATCTTCGAATTTCAATCGTCGGTCAATTATTCGAAATGAGAATTAACTCGGCCTTTTCAAATAATTCACGTATATTTAGAATTTCAAATCAATTTATTTCAATGGTTAAATTATTCGACAACACCAATATTGTTCTTTAATGTAATTTTCACACCAAACACATTCAACCATCAAATACAACATAAATCGAGCAAATTCAGTTTATTTCCATTCCATATCGCTTATGATATTTTATAACTATTTATCGCTATTTTTATTTAATTTAAAATAGCTAATTTATTCAAAACGACGCTTCGGGCCATAAAGCGGCCGTGGCGCTGTTTTTCTTCAGATTTGATTTACACATATCTGAAAATCTAACCGTTGGATCTTCACAAAATTTACATCATTAGAAAGGTCTTTTCAAAACGAATCCAACGGTTCCAGTTTCGGGAAAATCCGACGGTCGGATCTCCCGGTACAATCGTTTGAATTTTTGATTTCAAAATACGAACTGCAGCGTCGTTATTCGATTAAATATATAATTATATTTATATATATATATATAAATATAATCGTTTCTGGCGCTGTTTTTCTTCAGATTTGAATTAAACATTCCAGATAATCCAACCGTTGGATTTTTACAAGGTTGGTGCCGTTGGAAAGATTATTCCAAGGCGAACCCGACGGTTGAGGTTTCGGGAAAATCCAATGGTCGGATTTCCCGTACTAGTTGTTTGAAATCATGGTTTCAAAATACGAACTGCACGGCTTCGTTTCGTTTTAATTCTATTTATATTTATATATTTATATAAATATAGTTCATTCAATGATTTCCATATCGGTTTCACTTCAAATATTTTTCTAACACCTTAAAATTTTGGAAAATTTCGCCATAACCTCCCCTGCACCGGGAGCATCGGGAAATCGCAAATAGCTTTCCCGGTCCTTCTAATCTCAAAAAGAAAAAGAAAAAGCCAAGCGGCTAGCCAACAGGCTCATAAAATCATCACCCAAACAAAACAGTAAATGTGTACCTATTTGTCGGGCACAAAATTTTATTCCTCTTCTCTAGCCCCTTTGCTATAACCTGTTCAATGAATATGCATGTACATATATATACAGTTCTTAACATTTATCATTTTCTATTCAACTTCATATTTGATTTCTATTTGGTTTAAAAACACCATTTATCCTAATGTTACATACATAGGTGCAAATCATTTCATTAGCTAATTAATGAATATTTCAACTCATATATGTTTATTTTGAACAAGTGGCTATTTTTAACACTTCACATTTCAACGATTCATGCATACAATAAAAATGTGATTTTTATTGTAAAACAATTCATTTCAAAACACTATTTTTCTATATAGTTCATATAGTCGATAAAAGGTGATTTTTATTATCAAACAATTTATTTCAAAATATGAATACCATTCAACACATGAATTTCTAATCAACGAATGAATATCAATTCAACACATGAATGTTTTCTATAGTTTTTATATATAGATAAAAGGTGATTTTTACATTTAAAAACGCGAATACCATTCAACACATGAATTTCTAATCAACGAATGAATATCAATTCAACACATGAATGTTTTCTATAGTTTTTATATATAGATAAAAGGTGATTTTTACATTTTAAAACGCGAATACCATTCAACACATGAATTTCTAATCAACGAATGAATATCAATTCAACACATGAAGGTTTTCTATTCAATGAATAAATATAGTTTAAGCATATGAAAATAATTCAAACACACGAATATTATTCAAAATTTCGGCAGCATAACGGCAGGGTAGTTAAAACCGGGACCGTCCCTAGTACGGCTCCTCGCTCTACCTTAAAACCTCGCGGTTTTTGACAATGGGGATCATGCATTTAGTTCGCACGCATGCGGCATGTATATTTTTATTTCATTTCCACAAACTAATCCTATGTGGTTTCAACCAAATATTTCTCAATCACAAACGGGTATTTTTCAACCACAATCAATCAATATCAACCACAAACAATCCCAAACAATCATTCGCTATCAATCAATTTTCACACCAATTTCAATCAATAAATATCGTCCATGGTTTGTGGACGAGGGGTGTATATATATATATATATATATTTATATATTTATATATAGCAATTCACTTTTATTTCAACACACATATATATATAGCTAGAAAACGAAATTGAAGAGTGAGAAATTCTCACCAATAGCTATCCAACTACGACTCTTCCTTTAGAAATCTTCGCCAATCTCGCCTTTTGTCGCTTTCGTTGCCCGTATTCTCTACATATGTAAAAATCGAATTTTTACTATGTTATTCAATATATAAAAATCGAATTTTGACTTCGCTATTCAATATATAAAGATCATATTTTTATTATTCCTATGATGTAAAAATTATATTTTTATTACTTTAAAAATATAAAAATCATATCTTACTTCTTCTACTCAATAAAAATTCCGTCTTTTCTATTTTAAAAATATGATCTTTTCTATTCTAAAAATCTGATCTTTCTATCCCAGTTCAAACCTTTTCTTTTTAAAGTTCGAATCTTTTTCTTTTTAAAGTTCAAACCTCTTTCTTTTTAAAGTTCAAACCTTTTTCTTTTTAAAATTCAAACCTTTTTCTTTTTAAAATTCAAACCTTTTTCTTTTTAAAATTCAAACCTTTTTCTTTTTATATCCTTAAAAAAATCAGTTTTTAAATCCTTTAAAAATCAGTATTCTTTTTTTTCAAAAATCAGAATTTTCCTTTTAAAAAAAATCAGTTTTATAACCTTTTTAAAATAATCAGTTTTAAACCTAATTAAAATAAAAATAAAAATAAAATAAAATACTTACTTTGTCTGCGAAGAAAGGGGGGGTGGTTTTGCGTCAGGTGGCGGCGCTGGAGGTGCTGGAGGTGGGGCGACCTTCAGTTCGTCGGCGGTGGAGGCGGTGTGGGGTGATGGCAGTAGGTGCGGCGGCGCGATTTGGGGTTGCGATCTTGGGTCTAACAGGGAGGAGAGGTGAACGGGGGAGAAGGAGAGGAGGGGGGAGACGATCGGAGGGGCGTGGTGGAGGGATGGTCAACGGCGAAGGCGGGCGTCGATCTTTTTTTTTCTTTTTTTTTATCTGAGCAAAAATAAGGAGAGAAAAAGGGGGGTGAGGGTTTTAAAAAGAAAAATATATATATTATTTTATTGATTAAATTAATTCTAAAAAGCAACTTTTATTTTCGACCTCGAAACGAAACCCACCGCCTGTCGTTTATAGCGTATTACCCCCATTCCGAACACAATGGAATATGTATCGCAAGCTGATTTGATCGTTACAATCAGTTTCCGTTGAATTTACATTTAAATCACTATATTGAATTTTAAACGTACATTTTAAATTACCGGGGGGCACATACTAACTCTAAAAATTCCAGAAAAATATTTTCTAGCTTCGTATTGACGATACGGTCCTAACAAAACTAGTTTCGTCGAATTCTGAGACCGTTTGAAAAATGGCCAATTTCCAGTCGATTAAAATCAACTGAAACTGGTCAAACGCGTTTTCCTTTGCCACGCTCACATATTGATTCGAAAAATTATGAAATTTGAAACCTAGCAATAACTTGACACTGCGGATCCAACAAAAGTGGTTTCGTCGAAATCCGAGGTCGTTTGCAAAATGTCCATTTTTAAGGGCCTGAATTCCATAGCGACTATTCAGAATTTTCAACTGGACATATCTTTTGATTCCCGTTATCAAATTTCGATTCGTCAGATTCGTTGGAAAGATATCATCAATTAGATCCTAATGTTTTTGGTTTCACTAAAATCCGGATTGTTTTGCACCCGATACAGTCCGACAAAGTTTGAATTCAATTTTCGAAACTGCCACGCCATTTCAGGCCGTGTTTATAATTATAATTAATTATATTCGTTTTCAATTGTCGATTCAAACTCAGTTTTCATCGCCACTATTTAAAATATTTATTTTAAATATTTAAAATCCATTATTTTAGCCAATTTAAAAATTTTAAATTGGTTCAGATTTTCTGGGTCGTTATAATCTCCCCCACTTAAAACTTTTCGTCCCCGAAAAGGAACAAAGTCGAAAAGTGGTTTGATAAATCTACAATCACACAACACAACAACCAATCCAATTGTTTTTTAACCTTCAAAAATATTCTGATCAACTTCTATATTCTTTTATATATCATTCAGACTATATAATTAAAAGTGCACATCTACGAAAAGAAAATAACAATAGAGTAGAGAATTGAATGGTAGTGCAAAGTAGGGTAAATGTACCTGGCACCGGAGTCAATCAGAGATATCTACTCGGCATCTGGGATAAGCTTTCTGAATGCTCTACTCAGTTTCCCAAGTACAATCTCGCGGATCTCCACTCCATTGCACTTTGACTAAGTGAACCTTCTTGTTCCTCAGTTCTTTGGTTTCTTTGCCGATAATCTTTAGCGGCTCTCGCCTCACAGCTAGTTCTGGAGTAATTTCAATATCTTGCTGAGCTGCTTCTTCCACGATCAAGTCTGGATCATGTATGTGCTTTCGAAGTTGAGATATATGAAATACATCATGAACTCCAGGCAACCAGTCAGGCAGTTTAACTTTATATGCGAGAGTCCCAATCCGTTCCAGAATAGGAAACGGACCAATGAATTTGGGTGCCAACTTTCCAGTTTTACCGAACCTGATAACTCCTCTCATCGGCGATACTTTTAAATATACATAGTCGCCTACTTCAAAGGATATATCTCTTCTTCTTCTATCGGCATAGCTCTTTTGTCGGCTTTGAGCGGCGAGTAATCGCTTCTTAATAAAATCGACTTTGTCGGCAGCTTCTCGAATCATATCAGGACCCAACACAAGTCTATTTCCTGGCTCGACCCAACAAGCAGGAGATCGGCACGGTCTACCGTACAATGCTTCGAATGGCGACATTGTCAGACTCGCCTGGTAGCTGTTGTTATAAGATAATTCAGCCAAATGTAGATGGTCTTCCCATGACCCACCGAAATCTAGAACACAAGCCCGCAATAGATCTTCTAAGATGCGATTCACCCTCTCAGTCTGACCGTCTGTCTGAGGATGATAAGCGGTGCTCAAGTTTAACTTTGTTCCTAGCTCGACTTGAAATGCCTCCCAGAATTTACTAGTGAATATTGTATCTCTATCACTTACTATACTGAGCGGCACTCCATGCAGTCTAACTATTTCCCTGAAGTATATCTGCGCCAGACTTTGAGCGATTCTGTTTGATCTGACAGGTATGAAATGGGCGGTCTTCGTGAAACGATCTACGATCACCCAAATACTGTCATTTCCTTTTCTGGTTCTGGGCAGACCATCGATGAAGTCCATTGAAATATGTTCCCACTTCCAACCAGGAACTTCTAGTGGTTGCAACAATCCAGCCAGTTTCTGTTGGTCACTTTTGACTAGCTGGCAAGTAGGGCATCGGCTAACAAATAAGGAAATGTCCCTCTTCATCGACTTCCACCAGAAAGTGCGTTTGATGTCATTATACATTTTGCTTAACTCATACTAGGATATTGCTGATCCTATCTGTATAGAGTTACCCGTCCTAGAACACTACTGGTTCTATTTCTGACGAGTTCGTTCTAATGTTATATTCCAGAACTAAGCTTAACCAAAGCTCTGATACCACGTTGAGACGACCCGAAATCCCGTTCTAACGGAGACCAGGGTTATCTTTGGAATATAACACAGAAACAGATAATAGCAGAACAAAATTAAATAAATACACCAGATAATGAACAATAGAATATACTGGATAAAAGTAATCATCAGAGTTACACAGTATACAGGATCTTACTTAGTACAAATACAGTTCAGCTATACATAAATGTCTACAGCGGAGATAAACAAAATATGTACAATAGGAGCTGAACAGCATAAAAAGAAATAAATGATAGAATCCATCTTCAGCTCCAGCTATCCAGAAAAAGAACCAGCTAAACCTGAATACAAGCCTGCCCGTGTAGAAAAAGGGGCACCCGAGTTTGAGAGTGAAACAAACTACGAGTCAGTCATGGGACTGGTATGAGAAATCTACTCAACACATATATAATATGGCTAATCACAGGACCACGCCACTTTCGTGGAACGGGTTTACTCCATTGGATTGCCAGTGCTTTAAAACAAATCTTTCTTTTAAACATCGATATGCTTTTTGTAAAAATGAAACCGTTATAAGACTCAGTTCCCATCACACAATGCAACGCAAACCGGAGGATAGAGTTTTTACCTTATAACGGCCAAAATATGCTTGATACGCATAAAACAAAGGCATTTGATATTTTTGCTAGTGTCTATATGTTTTGAAAACAATTTCAAATCATAACTATCAATCATAGACGACATGAGCGTCCCATGCCACTATGTCGCCATATATAGGTATACAATCAAAATCGCATCGTCACGTATTTGGAAATTGGATTTCCGTCATGAACCAAGGCAAAAGATAGTCCTTACCGAATTCGTGACTCTCTAGCCCGAGCCACCGGAACAGCCGCAACTGCCCCTTGGAGCGACAGGGCCGGTCCACCGATGTGGATTATAGTGCCTGAACAATACGTTTCCCCGCCCTTTGGGGCGTAAATGAGCCAACGAATGACTCCATCGGACCCGGATCGTCCGATCAAACCGAGGCGTCTCGCAACAGCAACAACCACATAGGTGAAAAGTATATAAATGTCAGGGCTGGTAGGTCACTGACACCACCCTAGCTAGAAAGAAACGCATGCCCTCCCTGAGGTCCTTCTCCCGTTTCTGGTTCATACCGGGGTGTGAGGCTCGCGAATTCACGTTATACACAAAGCTACGCCCCACAGGCGGTGCTTTGATCATCACCACAAGACTTTGCTTTTCAACAGAAGCCCTGATCACTGCATCTTAGCATGCCACACAGGCAATTCATGTCATGCGACTGACGTCCATCGATATACAACCTCTGAGCTCGTGCGTCTCAGAGAAGGGCATTAAGCAAAAGAATAAATTCTCCGCCGCCAAACAGATGTATATTTAACAGAAATCAATCAACACAGAATAAACTCCAATGTCAAACACACAGTCCATTTACAAGTCCGTTCTGGGTCTGAACGAAACCGGAGGCACTAAATACCTCGCAAACCCTTCGATCACCACGTACGTCTGGACGATCACCACTCATTATCCATATTTCGGGATGCCTCCCAATCAGGACCTCGGTTACCATCCAAACGAGGTGAAGATCTCCGGTCTTCGACCACCGTCTTCATCTTCGAATTTCAATCGTCGGTCAATTATTCGAAATGAGAATTAACTCGGCCTTTTCAAATAATTCACGTATATTTAGAATTTCAAATCAATTTATTTCAATGGTTAAATTATTCGACAACACCAATATTGTTCTTTAATGTAATTTTCACACCAAACACATTCAACCATCAAATACAACATAAATCGAGCAAATTCAGTTTATTTCCATTCCATATCGCTTATGATATTTTATAACTATTTATCGCTATTTTTGTTTAATTTAAAATAGCTAATTTATTCAAAACGACGCTTCGGGCCATAAAGCGGCCGTGGCGCTGTTTTTCTTCAGATTTGATTTACACATATCTGAAAATCTAACCGTTGGATTTTCACAAAATTTACATCATTAGAAAGGTCTTTTCAAAACGAATCCAACGGTTCCAGTTTCGGGAAAATCCGACGGTCGGATCTCCCGGTACAATCGTTTGAATTTTTGATTTCAAAATACGAACTGCAGCGTCGTTATTCGATTAGATATATATATATATATATATATATATATATATATATATATATATATAAACATAATCGTTTCTGGCGCTGTTTTTCTTCAGATTTGAATTAAACATTCCAGACAATCCAACCGTTGGATTTTTACAAGGTTGGTGCCGTTGGAAAGATTATTCCAAGGCGAACCCGACGGTTGAGGTTTCGGGAAAATCCCATGGTCGGATTTCCCGTACTAGTTGTTTGAAATCATGGTTTCAAAATACGAACTGCACGGCTTCGTTTCGTTTTAATTTTATTTATATTTATATATTTATATAAATATAGTTCATTCAATGATTTCCATATCGTTTTCACTTCAAATATTTTTCTAACACCTTAAAATTTTGGAAAATTTCGCCATAACCTCCCCTGCACCGGGAGCATCGGGAAATCGCAAATAGCTTTCCCGGTCCTTCTAATCTCAAAAAGAAAAAGAAAAAGCCAAGCGGCTAGCCAACAGGCTCATAAAATCATCACCCAAACAAAACAGTAAATGTGTACCTATTTGTCGGGCACAAAATTTTATTCCTCTTCTCTAGCCCCTTTGCTATAACCTGTTCAATGAATATGCATGTACATATATATACAGTTCTTAACATTTATCATTTTCTATTCAACTTCATATTTGATTTCTATTTGGTTTAAAAACACCATTTATCCTAATGTTACATACATAGGTGCAAATCATTTCATTAGCTAATTAATGAATATTTCAACTCATATATGTTTATTTTGAACAAGTGGCTATTTTTAACACTTCACATTTCAACGATTCATGCATACAATAAAAATGTGATTTTTATTGTAAAACAATTCATTTCAAAACACTATTTTTCTATATAGTTCATATAGTCGATAAAAGGTGATTTTTATTATCAAACAATTTATTTCAAAATATGAATACCATTCAATACATGAATTTCTAATCAACGAATGAATATCAATTCAACACATGAATGTTTTCTATAGTTTTTATATATAGATAAAAGGTGATTTTTACATTTAAAAACGCGAATACCATTCAACACATGAATTTCTAATCAACGAATGAATATCAATTCAACACATGAATGTTTTCTATAGTTTTTATATATAGATAAAAGGTGATTTTTACATTTTAAAACGCGAATACCATTCAACACATGAATTTCTAATCAACGAATGAATATCAATTCAACACATGAAGGTTTTCTATTCAATGAATAAATATAGTTTAAGCATATGAAAATAATTCAAACACACGAATATTATTCAAAATTTCGGCAGCATAACGGCAGGGTAGTTAAAACCGGGACCGTCCCTAGTACGGCTCCTCGCTCTACCTTAAAACCTCGCGTTTTTGACAATGGGGATCATGCATCTAGTTCGCACGCAGGCGGCATGTATATTTTTATTTCATTTCCACAAACTAATCCTATGTGGTTTCAACCAAATATTTCTCAATCACAAACGGGTATTTTTCAACCACAATCAATCAATATCAACCACAAACAATCCCAAACAATCATTCGCTATCAATCAATTTTCACACCAATTTCAATCAATAAATATCGTCCATGGTTTGTGGACGAGGGGCGTATATATATATATTTATATATAGCAATTCACTTTTATTTCAACACATATATATATAGCTAGAAAACGAAATTGAAGAGTGAGAAATTCTCACCAATAGCTATCCAACTACGACTCTTCCTTTAGAAATCTTCGCCAATCTTGCCTTTTGTCGCTTTCGTTGCCCGTATTCTCTACATATGTAAAAATCGAATTTTTACTATGTTATTCAATATATAAAAATCGAATTTTGACTTCGCTATTCAATATATAAAGATCATATTTTTATTATTCCTATGATGTAAAAATTATATTTTTATTACTTTAAAAATATAAAAAATCATATCTTACTTCTTCTACTCAATAAAAATTCCGTCTTTTCTATTTTAAAAATATGATCTTTTCTATTCTAAAAATCTGATCTTTCTATCCCAGTTCAAACCTTTTCTTTTTAAAGTTCGAATCTTTTTCTTTTTAAAGTTCAAATCTCTTTCTTTTTAAAGTTCAAACCTTTTTCTTTTTAAAATTCAAACCTTTTTCTTTTTAAAATTCAAACCTTTTTCTTTTCAAAATTCAAACCTTTTTCTTTTTATATCGTTAAAAAAATCAGTTTTTAAATCCTTTAAAAATCAGTATTCTTTTTTTTCAAAAATCAGAATTTTCCTTTTAAAAAAAATCAGTTTTATAACCTTTTTAAAATAATCAGTTTTAAACCTAATTAAAATAAAAATAAAAATAAAATACTTACTTTGTCTACGAAGAAAGGGGGGGTGGTTTTGCGTCAGGTGGCGGCGCTGGAGGTGCTGGAGGTGGGGCGGCCTTCAGTTCGTCGGCGGTGGAGGCGGTGTGGGGTGATGGCAGTAGGTGCGGCGGCACGATTTGGGGTTGCGATCTTGGGTCTAACAGGGAGGAGAGGTGAACGGGGGAGAAGGAGAGGAGGGGGAGACGATCGGAGGGGCGTGGTGGAGGGATGGTCAACGGCGAAGGCGGGCGTCGATCTTTTTTTTTTATCTGAGCGAAAATAAGGAGAGAAAAAGGGGGGTGAGGGTTTTAAAAAGAAAAATATATATATTATTTTATTGATTAAATTAATTCTAAAAAGCAACTTTTATTTTCGACCTCGAAACGAAACCCACCGCCTGTCATTTATAGCGTATTACCCCCATTCCGAACACAATGGGATATGTATCGCAAGCTGATTTGATCGTTACAATCAGTTTCCGTTGAATTTACATTTAAATCACTATATTGAATTTTAAACGTACATTTTAAATTACCGGGGGCACATACTAACTCTAAAAATTCCAGAAAAATATTTTCTAGCTTCGTATTGACGATACGGTCCTAACAAAACTAGTTTCGTCGAATTCTGAGACCGTTTGAAAAATGGCCAATTTCCAGTCGATTAAAATCAACTGAAACTGGTCAAACGCGTTTTCCTTTGCCACGCTCACATATTGATTCGAAAAATTATGAAATTTGAAACCTAGCAATAACTTGACACTGCGGATCCAATAAAAGTGGTTTCGTCGAAATCCGAGGTCGTTTGCAAAATGTCCATTTTTAAGGGCCTGAATTCCATAGCGACTATTCAGAATTTTCAACTGGACATATCTTTTGATTCCCGTTATCAAATTTTGATTCGTCAAATTCGTTGGAAAGATATCATCAATTAGATCCTAATGTTTTTGGTTTCACTAAAATCCGGATTGTTTTGCACCCGATACAGTCCGACAAAGTTTGAATTCAATTTTCGAAACTGCCACGCCATTTCAGGCCTTGTTTATAATTATAATTAATTATATTCGTTTTCAATTGTCGATTCAAACTCAGTTTTCATCGCCACTATTTAAAATATTTATTTTAAATATTTAAAATCCATTATTTTAGCCAATTTAAAAATTTTAAATTGGTTCATATTTTCTGGGTCGTTACACTTGGATCGTCAGGGCCGGTCCACCGATGTGGATTAAAATGTCTGAACACTGCGTTTCCCCGCACTTTGGGGCGTAAATGAGCCAAACGACTCCATCGGCTCCACATAGTCACCGATATATCCGAGGCGCCTCGCAATCCAACAACCACATAGGTGAAAATTATATAAATGTCAGGGCTGGTAGGTCATTGACACCACCGTAGCTAGAAGGAAACGCATGCCCTCCCTGATGTCCTCTCCCGTTTCTGGTTCACAACCGGGGTGTGAGGCTCGTGAATTAACACAGAATAAAATCCAATGTCAGACACACAGTCCATTTACAAGTCCGTTCTGGGTCTAAATGAAACCGGAGGCACCTTGTACCTCGTAAATCCGTCGATCTCCAAGTAGGTCTGGACGATCACCAACTGATTCCCTCCTCTTGGGTGTACAGCACAATCAAGATCATCAGTAATTATCCAAACGATGTGAAGACCTCTGGTCTTCGATCACTGTCTTCATCCTCGACACATCGTCGAATCAGTTATTCAAAATGGGATAAACCCGGTCTTTCTGAATAACTCGCGTATATAATAAACAAGTGTTACACAAACACAACATACGCCTCATTCCAATTCATAATATTCTTTTATTCAAATATTCTTATACTTTGGGGAAAGGTTCCCATTAATTTTATCAAAGATAAATTCTTTAAATTTATTCTTTAATCTTCTTTTGAATATCAATTCAAACCAAATTATGGTTTATCCAAACTAGTCGGGGTTAACGAACCTTACCGAAGTAATCATTGTTTTAATTTCCCAACCCCAACCTATTCATCCCATGAAGCAAAACTGGTAATACTTCATATCTGACACCACAGTGTTATCGGTAAATTCAATTACCATTTCACGTTCAAATCTAATTAAAGATTTAACTATCGCCTGGAGCAAAACTGGTGATACTCCATTCTCGATCATTTCAATCTAATTAAAGATTCATTAAAACCCCACTTGGTTTTAATCTTCCCAAAAATCAATATTAATGATGGTTTAACTTGGGAAATCATATCCTGTCTTTAACTGGGTTAAAGAATCAATGTCATTTAAAACACGGTTCACGATAAACCCAAAATCACATTCCATTAACAATGGAATTTTCACGGAAAACAGATCAATGTATATAATCGATATGAACTTCCATATCTAACTAATAATATAAATGGAATAACGGCAAAGCCTTTTAAATTCCATATATATTAGCAGTCCTCCTCCACAGAGATTCACTTCGATTATCACCAAATCGAATTCCATTCCATTCCAATTTATTTATTAGATTGGAAAACTTTACTTTGGAAAATCTCCTTTAAATCTTAACAAAAGATTTTTAAATCCCAAATCACATTTCACTACAAATCGGGTTAAAGAACGAATGTCATTAAAAACACAGTTCACAACAAACCCAATTCACATTTCATTAGTTATTGGGTTAAAGAACGAGTGTTATTTAAAACACTGTTCACGATAAACCCTAAAATCAATTCCAATTCAATTCCAATTAAATATCATTTAATTGGCACATTTCATTAAATCTAAGTAAAAAGATTTAATCTTTTTCTCAACTGGTTTTAAGAACAGTGCTAATGAAGATACCATTCACGACAAACCCAAATCCCATTTGATATTAAATACGAGGCTCTGAATAGAAAATATATCGGCTTATATTCAATATCAAATTCTACGACCAACAAATATCGTATTGAAAATAACGATATAAATATATCTTTCAAATTTCCATTACAAGATTTGTATAATCACCAAATCCAACATCGAAATATTCCAAAGACAATTTCGATTCAAATCCATCCCAATTCAATTATTGGAAATTCTGGTTACTTTTAAAACCCTTTCAAATCCAATTTATTTATTTCAAAAATAAATGGATTATAATTCTAGTTCAAAGCTAGTTAATTTCGATAAAAAACTATTTTTATCTTTTCAGATATGGAGTTTTTCATCCCAATTCTTTCCAAATCATTTCTTATGATTTTACACAAATTATTGCTATTTTTAATAATTTTATCAAGGCCCGTACAGTCGATTTCCATCAACGGCCATCAAACTGCACTTACGGCGACCTTTTCCAAATTTGATTTGGACATAATTCCAAATCCAACCATTAGATTTCAAATCTCTAATATTCGTTAGAAATCTCTTTTCGACACGGACCCAATGGTTCCAGTTTTTGGAGAATCCGACGGTCGGATCTCCCGTAATGTCCATTCGATGTCAATGGTCGAAATTCGCGAACTGCCGCAGCACGACGCGTTCTATTCAGGCAATTATATATGTATAATATATATTATATATATATATATATTTTGTCGATTACCTTTTTAAAACGTATTTTATAAATCGTTTTAAATTCGTTTTCAAAACGATTTCAACTTCATATTCAATTTCAAATCAAAATTGAATATTCCATATCATCGATATATAAATATAGTATTTTCAAAATATTATATTTTGAAATCAATTCCTTTTCGATATTCATTATAAAAATGAATAAAATCAATATAGATATCGTTCACGTCAAAATGGCGTATATCTAATCAACACGGCTTTATATATTTCAATAACTTCGTTATTCTATTCAACAAATGAATATTTTCTTCAACACATGAATTTTCTTTTATTCAACGCATGAATTTTCTTTTATTCAACACATGAATATATATTTTATTCAATACATGTATTTTCTTTTATTCAACACATGAATATATATTTTATTCAACACATGAATTTTCTTTTATTCAACACATGAATATATATTTAATTCAACACATGAATTTTCTTTTATTCAACACATGAATATATATTTTATTCAATATATGAATTTTCTGTTAATAATATTCTTTATTTTACAAATTGGAATGAGGCCCAATCAATTACCATATAATGTTAATTATATGGATTCCCTACAACACATGTATATAATAGCAACGATAAATAATCAACCATCATCCAGAGTGCACCACACAACTGCATAAGCATTAAATATAAATAATTAACGCTTACACAGTCTGTCAACCCATCGATCGACATACAGCTAAATAATTGGGATTAGTGTATGCCAAATATCAACCCAACACCCGTGTGGGGTTTCAAATCAGCAAACACAGATTTTTATTTGAGTAGTTGGGCGATGTGTAAAATTTATCATCCCAATCAATATCAGTCAAATGGGTGTACATAAACAAATCATTCGATTTGTTTATAAATATTTATTTTATATACACGTTAAAAATTATATTTTTAACCATAAAATAATTTATTCCATTCCACATCACACAATCAATATTCACACCATAAACAACCAACAAACAAGTCATCCATGGTCTGTGGACAACGGGTGTCGGGTGCTGCTAAGCACCATCTGCATCCTAGTATATATTTCAACTAGAAAACAAATTAAAAGTGAGAAGTTCTCACCGAGGGTTCCACTTCTCCATTTCATTTCTGAAGGGTGCGGAATTGAATTTGATTCCAGTCGGGTTCCACCGCAGACTATTTTACTCTGTTCATAGTAAAAATCACATTTTTATTATTCAGTTTTATATATATATAAAAAAAAATCATCTTTTTACATCGCTACTTCGTTATAAAAATTATATTTTTATATCTCTCTTCTTCTACTAAAGATTATATTTTTATATCGCTCTATGTATATGAAAATCGTTTTTCATATAGTTAAAAATTAAATCTAATCTTTAACATCGTAAAAATCTAATCTTTAACATCGTAAAAATCTAATCTTTAACATCGTAGAAACCTAATCTTTCTATTTTAAAAAATCCTATCTTTTCTATTCTAAAAATTCAATCTTTCCTATGTTAAAAATTCCAACTTTCCTATGTTAAAAATTCGAACTTTCCGATATTAAAAATTCAGACTTTCCTATGTTAAAAATTCCAACTTTCCTATGTTAAAAATTCAAACTTTAACATCATAATAATCAAATCTTTTATCCCATAAAAATCATAACTTTAATCCCCTAAAAAAACAGATTTTTATCACACTAAAAATCGAATCTTTATAAATTAAAAATCGGATTTTTGTAATTAAAAATCAAATCTTTTTAATGCTTTTCATATAAAAAAATTAAACTGATTTTTCCTACGCTATAAAATAGAAAAAAACTGATCTCTTAAACTAAGTAATTAAATCAAATTGATTTAACAAATAAAAACTCACTTGCTTGATCGGAGGAGGGTTGTCGGGGTCTAGTGGTCGGCGTGGAAGCAAGGGGGTGCGGCGCTGGCGTCTGCAGTGGCGGAAGGGCGGGTGGCGGCGGTTCAGGGTCACGGCGGTCGGATTTTGGGGCGTGGTGTTTGCGGTGATTCACGGTGGAGAGAGGTGAAGGGGTGGCGGTCCGAGGAGATGTCAGAGGACGGGTAGCGGCGGTGGGGCGTTGGCGGCGGGCGTGGGGACTATGGCGGCGGTCGATCTCGATGGGGCGACGGGTTTCCCCCTTTTGTTTATTTTTCTAATTTCTGAAATGAAAGGGGGGGGGGTAATAGGAGAAAAGGGTAATTTATTTTATTATTCACTTAAAGTTGACTTTTCTTTCGAATCCCAAATCGAACCCAACGACTGTTGCCCCTAGCACATTGCCCTCATTCCAAACACAATGGGATATGTTTCGTAATCCAGTTCGGCTGTTTCGTTCAGTTTTCGCTGAAATTAAAATATAAATCTATATGTTCAATTTTAAACGTATATTTTAATTTATCGAGGCCACATACGGACTCTAAAAATTCCAAAAAAATAATTTCTAGCTTCGTATTGACGATACGGTCCTAAAAAAAACTAATTTCGTCAAATTTGAAGACCATTTGAAAAATGGCCATTTTCTGATTGATCCAAATTGACTAAAATTAACCAAACACGTTTTCCTTTACCACGCTCACATATTAATCCCAAAAATTCTGAATTTTGGAATCTAGCAATAATTTGATATTTCGGTTCCAACAAAAGTGGTTTCGTCGAAAACAGAGGTCGTTTGCAAAATTTCCATTTTTAAGGGCTATATTTTCCGTAGCGACTATTTTGAATTTTCTACTGGATGTAACTTTTTATTCCCGCTATGAAATTTTGATTTTTCGGATTCGTTGGAAAGACATTTTCAAATAGATTCTAATATTTTTGGTTTCACTAAAATTCGGTTTATTTTAAATCCTGTACATTCATTTGAAATTTGAAATCGAATTTTCAAACTACCGCGCCATTTTCAATTCATTTTATAATTAAAAATAATTTTTTATATTCTAACGACGATTCAAATAAAAATATGCGTTCTAATTCTATTCAAAATAAATTTCTCGTCGTTATTATTTAAAATAATTCATTTAAAATATTCAAAATTCATTAAAATTGCCAAAATAAAAAATTTAAATTGGCTCGGATTTCCGAGTTATTACAATAGGCCTAACCGCTGCCAATATTTGGACAAAACCTAGCTTTGTAGCATCAAATGCTCAAATGCGCCAACACGTAGGATTACCATCAGTAGCATTTTCTGATCCAACATCCCATCTAATGACTAGTAAACCAATCCAAGCACATAAGTGCATCAAAAGTCGTCTAAATGACACACTGTATCATGACATGAAAAAGCGAATAAAATCGCATCTCAAAATTTGTAATGACCAGAATTTGAGCTTGCCTCAAACTGATGATCATCCTACTCGAAACGTCCTCAAAGATGGATTGTTATGAGAACATGGCGCATCAGAACAGAGCACAAGAGAAATTTTTATTGCTATTACAATAATATTACATCAATGAACAAGAATATCAAAGTGTGAATAAATACACAGCGGAAAAATATATATCAAAGAACAAATAATTACAACAATGCAGCGAAAATATGATTACATGAATACAATGGTACAATGCACACCGGAAAACATCAACTAACACAGCGGAGGACCATAAAATATCCAGAATACAGCTCCAGCCATAATCAAGAATCCTATGAAAAGAAAATCTCCAAACCCAAAACTACTTGCTGCTTGTGTGGGAAATATGGACACCCAGAGTTTAAGTGGAAAACAATAAACTCCAAGTCAGTCATGGGACTGGTGTGAAAACTAAAAACAGTTATTAACTTTATTTTTAAAGTTTGGTAAATCACGGGACAACGCCATATAGCACTGAACGGGTTTTTTCCACATGAATACCGGTTTTAAAACAAAAACAATGCAATATTTTTTGAAAAATGAAGCTATTAAAAGACTCAGGTCCCATCACATAATGCAAGCGCAAGCCGAAGGATAGATTTTTACCTTATAATAGCCAAACTTCTTGATATGCGATATTTCTTTATTATTATTATTATAAGTGCATAATGCAGAAGACAATTTCGAAAATAACTGTATCAATCTTAGACGACATAATACCCCATCCTATTATGTCGCCATGGGTATACAAATAAAACCGTAAAATCACGTAATGGAATTTGGGTTTCCATCATGAGCCGAAGCAAGGGATCCTTCCTCATCTGAGCTTCGGAACATCTCTAGCAAAATGTCCCAGGGAAAACAACATCCCTTTGGAGCGGCATGGCCAATCAGCAGAACTTTGCTGATTAGCATCACCTAAACAATACGTTTCCCAGTCCTATCAGACCTCTTTGTCAGTATGTCGACCATCCTGGCCTTGTGTGGCCACAATCGAGGTGCCTCGATTCCAACATCCACATAAGTAAATTACCTGGGCTCTATACCATGTCATTACTTCTAGCTAGAAATAAACGCATGTCCTCTCTACAGTCTTTTATCCCGTTTTTGACTCATACTGGGGTGTGAAGCCCGCTGGTTAATGCCGTAACACAAAGCTATGCTGTATCAGCCATGATTTGATCATCATCTAAAAAGCTCTTCTTTTCAACAAAAGTTTTGATCCATGTATCTCAGTATGCCACATTGTCAATTCATACCATACAACTGATATCTACCAGTATATTGCTCCTAAGCTCATACGTCTCAGAGAAGGGTGTTAAGCTAAGAGAATAAATTCTCCGCCACCAAATAGATATATATTTGATAAAAATCAATTGATATAGCATAAATTGAAACGTCAGGCACACAATCCATTTGCAAATCCGTTTTGGGTCTGAACGAAACCGGAGGCACCTTATTCCTCGTCCCATATATCCAATACAGGAGAGAGGTCCTTGCATATCCGGTCAATCTCCAAGTACGTCTGGATAACCACCACTTATAACCTCGTATTGGGAGTACTTTCCAAGCGAGACATCATCAATAGCCCAAACGATGTGAAGATCTCCGGTTTTCAACCACCGTATTCATATCTTCGACTTTTAATCGTCGTATTAGCTATTCAAAATGGGTTAAATCCGGTCTTTCCACATAACTCGCGCATCTTTAAAATCATGTGATATATAAACATATCTACGATCACATTTCAATCCAAAATATTCTTTTATTCAAATATTGATTACATGAGAATTAACCCCATAATTCTTATAAAGATTTATACCGTTTAAACACGTGTTTAAATCTTTCTTGAGAAATCATTTCAAAAGATTTTAGAATATCTTTTCACACTTCAAGGTTTATAAACCTTTTCGAGATAACCGAATCTTACACGAATGATAATATTTTATATTAGATCGATATATTCCCAACCTGCTCATCCCATGGAGCAAAACTGGTAGTACTCCATATTTAACACCCCTCGTGTTACAACAAAGTTAATTACCATTTTACATTACAAATCTAATTAAAGGTTCATTTAACCTCTAATTCGGTTTTAATTCTCAGAAATCATTACTTGATAATTGTTCACTTTAGGAAATTAATCCTATCCTTATGGGTTAAAGAACAAATGTCATTTAAAACATCGCTCACAATAAACCCAAAATCAACTTCCATTTAATTCCAATTTAATGTACTTAAATTGGAAAATTCCATTAAATCTTAATTAAAAAATTTATATCACAAATTCCATTTTCAACTGGGTTTAAGAACAGTGTTATTAAAGACATCATTCACAGAAAACCCAAAATCCAATTTGATATTAAATACAATGCTTTGAACAGAAATCGTATCGACTTATATTCAATATCAAATTCTGATACCAACAGATATCGTATTGGAATAATGATATCTATATCTTCCGAATTCCTCAACGATATCTGTATAATTATGGAATCCAATCTCAAAATATCTGAAGATAATTTCCATTCAAATCCAATTCATTTGTTGGAAATCTCTAGTTATATAAGAACCATTATCCAATATATTAATTAAAAACCACTAGATTATTCATCTTTAGAAAACATCGCCTGATCTTAGTCAAATATCCGATGTCCTTTTGATTCTTCCCACCCCTCTTCTAACGGAATAATTTCCACTTAGATCTCACGGGTGATACTAAAATGTACTCTCAGGAATCATCGCATATTCCTTTTGTTTTTTTACTCTAGTTGTTAACTAGTTCATTTAGATAAAAATATCTTTTATCTTTTCGAATTTGGAGTATTTCATCCAAACCTTTCCAAATCATTTATTATGATTTTACATAATTTATTAATATGTTAATAATTTTATTAAGGCCCTTATAGACGGTTTCCAATTTCGGCCATCGAACTACATTTGTAGTGCCCTTTTCCAAAACAGATTTTGACATATTTTAAAATTAAACCATTGGATCTTAAAAATTCTTATTTTCTTTGAAAGCTCATTTGATTACGGATCCAATTCTTCCCGTTTTATGAGAACCCACAATTGAATCTCCTAGTACGCCAATTCGAAGTTACGGGCTGACGTTCGCGAACTTTCACCGCGCGACAAGTTCTATTCAAGCCTGAATCGATTTATAAAATTAAAATAAATCGAAACACCTTCCAAAATGTTTTGTAAACAATATATAATCAACCTTAGAAATCCTGTTTTCATATTTCAACTTTTAAGTTAATATTATTCTAATCAATAGAATAATATTATTTTTCGAAACTTGTTATTTTAAACTCAAAATTTTCTCTCATTCATAATAAAAATAAACAAGAAACTTTCAAAAAATCCCTTTTAAACCATTTTCTAAATAGCCCAACTGAACTTTACTTGAAAACGTTACTATTCACTTCAAATTAAAACTTTAACATACTAAAACCGAGTGAAAATTGATTCAAAACCAGTTGGCTTAGTTATGAAAATTCATCGATATTTTTATATCTTTGCGTCCATACAAAATTGGATGTCAAAATCAAACTTTCATTTTCATCAAATATTATATTATTAAAATATTTAGTTTTATTCCAAATTGGAGTGAAATTGTAATGTCCCGTATTTTCACGGTATAATACTTAATTTATTTAATTATGTAAATAGTGATTTATTGATTTAAATGGTGGCTTAATTAAATAATAATGAATATTTAATTAATATTTATAATACAAAAATATATTATTATTTTGAAATAGTCGAAAACAGTAAAATCCACAATATTGTGTGAATTGGATCATTTATAATATTTAATTCAGTTTAGAATTGAATTTGAGTAATGATTATATTAGATAAACGACATTAGAATGTAAAAATTATAATTTAATTATAATCGAGCCCGTAACATCGCAGCAGTTTGTTATTTGGCAATTTGAACTTCAACTGAATATACAGGATCCATTTTAAGTCGGATTTCTGTGAAACAAGAAACGCTCGAATCTGTTGAATAATATTTTTTTAATGGAAGAGAAATATCTAGATTTCTTCGTACAGATTGTAAGTTATGTCCAAATCAAAATTTAAATAGTCACTATGGAATTCATTTATAATTTATAACGTTTATTTACGTTATAAAAGTATTTTTATATAAATCGAATAGCGATATAAACTCAGATTTTTAAATATTGAGTTATAAACCCAGATATGTATATTTTGGAGCTGTATGATATTATATGTGAATATATACGAAAATATTAATTTATTAATATTTAATTTGATTATTTTAAAATATTTTAATACTTAAACGGTCTACTTAGAGCCTTAGAAAATAGCCATTTTTCAAACAACCTCCAAATTCGATGAAACCAATTTTGTTGGATCTGTAACATCAAATTATTATTAGATTTCAATTTTCGTGATTTTTGGAATCAGTATGTGGATGTGCGTGATTTTAATGTGAGAAACAGTCGACATTTCGACAATTAAAAATACGTTGTGTGAGCAAACGGAGTCGAAATTCGATGAAACAAGTTTCGTTGGGTCCGTGATGTCAAACTATAATTGCACGTCAATTTCCATGATTTTTGGATATTTATGTGACCATAGGAATTTTTAGAAGACGAATAAAGTGAGTAGTTGGGTATAATAAAATATAAATCCAAATAAAATAATCATAAATCCTACCTATAAATACTCCTAACCTTTCTAACCCTAACCCTTTCCTCCTTTGGTCAAATATCAGCTGCAACCCTCCATGGAAAATTTCCATAGCCAAATCAACATTTCAAAAATCATATCAAATTCAAAATAAATTGATAAATTCCAAAGTTTATATTGTTGTGATCCTCATTCGACAAGCTTCGATCTGATATACTCCTCGATGGATTCGGTTACAATCTTGTACGCTGGAAATTCGTGTACAATGGGTCTTTTTTATTAGGGTTGAGATTATTGGTGAATACAAGAATCGATGCTCGTTTCTATTATTGTTTTTGGATTCAGGAGGTTGAATAGCATGTAGTGTGAAGTTTTTGGGGTATTTGGTGCCAAGGGATGTCGCACCATGCGCGGTACAACGATGGAGGAGGCTATCAAATGGGTTTTACATGGGGAATTCGATTTGGATGTTTTCGATATGGGGAGGAAGGGATTTTGAAGGAGAAAACAACAGTGTTTTCTGTTTTTAATTTCACTAAGAATTGGTGGAGATATGGGTGATCAAAGAAGCGGGAAATGGTGAGGAAACAGGTGGAGTTCACTGTCTAGAGTTCGGGGAAGAAGAAGACACGGGTTTGGGCTATGTTTGATCAGGTTGGGATGAAGTTGAAGGGTAAAAGCCCATTTAAAATTAAACGCATGTTTTAGTTTATTTAAAATGTATGCTAACTTCAAAATGTCATAACTTTGTCATACGGTAACTAAATTCAGCGAAACTGGTCGCGTTGGGATCGTATAGACGTAGGCTACATAATGAAATTGGTTTGGAGTAATTTGGAGCTTGTCTTAATTTAAGGAAAAATAAAATGTCTGAACCAAATAAACGATCGATTATCGTTATTTAATGATAACTAACCAAAGTGAGTAAAACTCACTAACTCTGTTAAATTTATATTTTTATAAATATAATCTAGTATTGATAAATGATGATTAATATTGGTGTGATGATTGGTAGGTTGAATTGTTCATTGTTAGTTGAAATTACAGATAATGATATATACACATATCGTTAAACAAACATTTATTCTGTTGATCAGAAAGTACATATTGAATTGAAATTGATGTGAATTATATTGTGTAACATCTGTGGATGCAGGAAAACGGGTCGGAGGGATCCAACTGGATTCCTTAACATTTATTTTACCCTTTTTCATATATTGTGATATATGATGTGACACATAACCTATTATAGATTATGTGTGTTTGAATGATACTAATGTAACAACCCAAAAATCTGGGTCAGTTTTAAATTTTTATTTTGGCAATTTTAGCGAAGTTTGAACATTTAAAATGAATTATTTTAAATAATATCAACGGAAAATTTATTTTGAATAGAATAGAACGTATATATTATATACGTCATCGTTAGAATATAAATAATTTTATTTTAATTATAAATAGGAATTGAAAATGGCGCGGTAGTTTGATAATTCGATTTCAAACTTCAATTGAATGTATCGGGTGCAAAATAAACCGGATTTTAGTGAAACCAAAAATAATAGGATCTATTTGAGAATATCTTTCCAACAAATCCGAAAAATCAAAATTTCATAGCGGGAATCAAAAGATATGTCCAGATGAAAATTCTGAATAGTCGCTATGGAATTCAGGCCCTTAAAAAAGGGAATTTTGCAAACGACCTCGGATTTCGACGAAACCACTTTTGTTGGATTCGGGATGTCAAATTATTGCTAGGTTTCAAATTTCATAATATTTCGAATCAATATGTGAGCGTGGCAAATGAAAACGTGTTTGACCGGTTTAAGTTGATTTTAATCGACTGGAAATTGGCCATTTTCCAAACGATCTCAGAATTCGATGAAACTAGTTTTGTTAGGACCGTATCTTCAATACGAAGCTATAAAATATTTTTTTGGAATTTTCTGAGTCAGTATGTGATCCCGGTAAATTGAAATGCGCGTTCAAATTCAATATATAGAGTTATATTTTGATATTGACGAAAACTGATCGAAACAAACGAATCAGCTTACGATACATATCCCATTGTGTTCGGAATGGGGGTAATACGCTATGGACAATAAGCGGTGGGCCTCGATTCGAGGTCGATATAAAAAGACACCTTTTTGAAATTAAATTAATTAAATAAAATAAAAATCCCCCTTTCCTCTCCATACTTCCTCTAGCCCCCCTCATTCTCGATCCATTCGAAATAAAAAAAATAAAAAAAATGGCGACCGCGACTCCTCCTAGCGATCGACGCCAGCACCACCGCCCCCTCGCCGGAGTGACGCCCCACCGCCGCCTCCACCCTCGACTCTCCTCTCCCCAATCCCGCTCACCCCCTCCGACGACATCCACCCCCCTTATATCCGCCTCCCCCTTTTCTCCGATGGACCCCATCCTCCTCCGCATGCCAGAACGCACCGGACCAAAGCCACCGCGCCAGCAGTAGCTCCCCCCTGGTGACGCTGACGCCGATCCTCAAGCCGTGGCCCCCCTGCAATTAAAAAAAAAGGGAAAGAAAGGTGAAGTTTTCTTGCTTGATTTACTTTTAAAAATCAGCTTTCTTGTATAATGTAGTTTATATATATTAACAAAGTGAAGCTATGATTTTTAACATGATAAAGTAGCGTTTTTTTATATTAGAAAGTAGCATTTTTTTATTAGAAAGTAGCATTTTCTTTAGAAAATAGTGATTTTTAACATCGTGAAGTTATGATTTTTATTAGAACGAAAATATAATTTTTATACTAGAGAAAGGATAAAAATAAAAAATTTATACTATAGAGAAGGTAAAAATATGATTTTTATATAGTAGAAATCATAAAGATGCGATCTTTTATATTGTAGAAGATGAAAAATATAATATTTCATATTGTAGAAGATGAAAAATATAATCTTTTTTGTCGTAGAAGTATAAAAATATAATTTTTATATAGTTAAAGAAATAAAAATAAAATCTTTATATGTGAAAAGGCGAAGTCTTTATATAGAGAATAGCGTGATAAAAATAGAATTTTTATCTATATAGTAGCAGTGTGAAAATAGAATTTTTATCTATATAGTAGCAGTGTGAAAATATAATTTTTATCTATATAGTAGCGGTGTGAAAATAGATTTTTTATCCATATAGCGTGATTATAAAAATTCGATTTTTATATATTGAATAGCGAAGTCAAAATTCGATTTTTATATATTGAATAGCGAAGTAAAAATTCGATTTTTATATATTGAATAGCGAAGTAAAAATTCGATTTTTATATATTGAATAATAAAGTAAAAATTCGATTTTTACATATGTAGAGAATACGGGCAACGAAGGTGACAAAAAAAAGCGAGAACGACGAAGATTTCTATAAATGAAGTGTCGTGGAATTGGGATAGCTATTGGTGAGAACTTCTCACTCTAAATTTCTTTTTCTAGTTATATATATATATACTAGGATGCAGACGGTGCTTAGCAGCACCCGACACCCGTCATCCACAGACCATGGATGGCTTGTTTGTTTGATTGATGTGTTGTGAAAATTGTTTTGATGTTGATGTGAAATCGATAATAAAATGTAGATGTGTTGAAATAAATTAATTATCGTTAAAAATATAATTTTTAACGTGAAAGTGAATAAATAAATATTTATAAACAAATCAGCCGATTTGTTTATATACACTAATTTGACTGATATTGATTGGGATGATAAATTTTACACATCGCCCAACTGCACAAATAAAAATCTGTGTTTGTTTATTTGAAACCCCACACGGGTGTTGGGATGAAATTTGGCGTACACTAATCCCAACTATTTTATTGTATGTCGATCGATTGGTCGACACGCTGTGTAAGCGTTAATTATTTATATTTAATGCTTATGCAGTTGTGTGGTACACTTTGGATGTTGGTTGATTGTTTATCATTGCTATTATATACATGTGTTGTATGGAATCCATATAATTAACATTATATGGTGATTGATTGGGCCTCATTCCAATCGGGAAAATAATGAATATTATTAAAGAAAATTCATGTGTTGAATATAAAAATAGTCATGTGTTGACGATGTTCATGTGTTGAGTGAAATATTTTATATAATAAAATTTACATCTTTATCATATTTAAAATTTGAACTACTTCACGGTGGAGTCTGATTGAAAATCAAATGATAAATACCATAATTTTATAAAATATTTTACATAACAAAAATAGTGATGTGTTGACAGTACTCATGTGTTGAGATTAGTCGTGTGCTGAAAGAAATATAGATTCATGTGTTGAATAGAATAAATATTCATTTGTTGAATAGAATAAAGAAGTTTCTGAAAAATATAAGGTCGTGTTGATTAGAGATGCGTTATTTTGACACGAACGATATTTATATCGATTTTATTCGTTTTATAATGAATATTGAAAAGTGATTTCAAAATTTAATATTTTGAAATGAAATTCAAAATAAATTAGATTAAAATTCAAATTGAAATTTTATTGAATCAATTTGAAATGAATTCGAATCGAATAGAAAATGAATTCGATTCGAATTGAATAGAAAGTGAATTTGAACTCAAATTGAATAGAAATGAATTCAAATTGAATTAAATTAAAATTGAATTAAAAACGAATTGAAATCGTTCTGAATGAAATTTAAAACGAACTGAAATTGAATTGAAATCAATTTGAAATGAATTCGAATTGAAGGAAATAGAAGGTAAATTCAAATTGAATTGAATTGAAACGAATTGAAACGAATTAGAATTTGAATTGAATTGAAATGAATTTGAATTCAAATTAAATAAAATTGAAATGAATTCGAATTGAATTGAAATCAAATCGATTTGAAATTGAAGATGAAGTTGAAATTGTTTGTGAAACGAATTTAAAACGATTTATAAAATACGTTTTAAAAAGGAAATCGACGAAATATATATAATATATATATATATTATATATATAATGGCCAGAATAGAACGCGCCGCGCCGCGGCAGTTCGTGAATTTCGACCATTGACTTTGAATTGACGTTGCGGGAGATCCGACCATCGGATTCTCCTAAAACCGGAACCGTTGGGTTTGTATCAAAAAGAGATTTCCAATGAATATTAGAAATTTGAAATCTAATGGTTGGATTTGGAATTATGTCCAAATCAAATTTGGAAAAGGTCGCTCTATGTGCAGTTCGATAGCCGTTGATGGAAATCGACTGTACGGGCCTTGATAAAATTAATAAAAATATCTATAATTTGTGTGAAATCATAATATATGAACTGAAAAGAACTGGGATGTAAGATTCCACATTTGAAAGGATAAAAATATATTTTTGTCGAAATGAACTAGTTTCGAACTAAAATTAAAATCAATTTATTTTTGAAATAAATAAATTGAATTTGAATGTGATTTTAAAAATAATCAATATTCCCAATACGTGGATTGGACTAGAGTTGAATCGAAATTATCTTCGGAATATTTCGATGTTGGATTTCGTGACTATACAGATATTGTTATGGGAATTTGAAAGATATATTTTATATCGTTATTTCCAATACGATATTTGTTGGTTTCAGAATTTGATATTAAATATAAGCCAGTATATTTTCTATTTAGAGCCTTGTAATTAATATCAAATGTGATTTGGGTTTATCGTGAATCGTGTTTTAGATGACATTGGTTCTTTAACCCAGTTAAAGGCAAGATGTTGATTTTTGAGAAGATTAGAACTAAGTGGAGTTTTAATGAATCTTTAATTAGATTGAAAAGTGAATTGATAATTTAAATTATCAAATCTGAAAGGTGATCGAGAATGGAGTACCACCAGTTTTGCTCCAAAGCGATAGTTAAATATTTAATTAGATTTGAACGTGGGATGGTAATTAATTTTACCGATAACACCGTGGTGTTAGATATGGAGTATTACCAGTTTTTCTCCATGGGATATATAGGTTGGGATTGGGAAATAAAATAAATAATTACTTCGGTGTGGTTCACTAATCCCGACTAGTTTGAAACGATATCCAAAGGAAGATTAAAGAATAAATTCAGAAGAATTTATCTTGGATAAAATTAATGGGAACCTTTCCCTAAGAATGTGATTTTGTGAATAAAAGAATATTCTGAATTGGAATGAGGCGTTTGTTGTGTTTGTGTAACCTTTGTTTATCATATACGTGGGTCATTCAGAAAGGCCGGGTTTATACCCATTCTGAATAATCGATTCGACGAGATGTCGAAGATGAAGACGGTGGTTGAAGACCGGAAGTCTTCACATCGTTTGGGTGATTACTGATGATCTCGATTGGGCTGTACACCCAAGATGAGGGAAATGGTTGGTGATCGTCCAGACGTACTTGGAGATGGATGGATATGCGAGGAAAGTGCCTCCAGTTTCGTTCAGACCCAGAAAGAACTTGTAAATGGATTGTGTGTCTGACATTGGATTTTATTCTATATGGATTGATTTCTATTAAATATACATCTGTTTGGCGGCGGAAAATTTATTCTCTTGCTTAACGCCCTTCTCTGAGACGTACGAGCTCAGAGGTTGTATATCGATGGACATCAGTCGCATGGAGTGAATTGCCAATGTGGCACGCGTAAGTGGCAATTGATCAAGGCTTCTGTTGAAAAGCAAAGTCTTGTGGTTGATGATCAAAGCACGGCCTGTGTGGCGTAGCTTTGTGTATAACGTGAACTCGCGAGCCTCACACCTCGGTATGAGTCAAAAACGGGATAGTGACTGCAGGGAGAGCACGACGTTTCTTTCTAGCTAGGGTGGTGTCAGTGACTTACCAGCCCTGACATTTATATACTTTTCACCTGTGTGGTTATTGGTATGCGAGGCTCCTCGGATATAGGTCTGTAAGGACCGGGAAACGTGTGTTCATGAATAATTAATCCTCAGAAGTAAGAGAGGACCGGCCCTGAAGATCCAAGGATCAAAGTGGGGTCCTGGGACATTTGCTAGAGTGTCTCGAACGTGGAGAGGAGCTTGCCCCTTGCCTCGACTCATGACGGAAATCCAATTTCCAATATGTGATATTGCGGTTTTAATTGTAGAACTAGTATGGCAACATGATATATCGTACCCGTGCCGTCTATGATTGATATTTATGATTGAAAATTGTTTTGACACTATACACCTATGATAGTATCAAATGATTTGTTTAAACGTATCAAGCATTATTTGGCTATTATAAGGGAAAACCCTATCCTCCGGCTTGCGTTGCATTGTGTAATGGGACTTGGGTCTTATAATAGCTTCATTTTTCCAAAAAGCATTGCGTTGTTTTGTTATATGCACTAGTATTCTTGGGAGGAAACCCATTCCGTGTTATACGGCGTGGTCCCTTGAATTACTCTCTTTTAAAGTAAATTTTTAAATAACTGTTTTAGTTCTCACACCAGTCACATGACTGACCTGGAGTTTATTGTTTTAACCTAAACTCTGGGTGCCCCTATTTTCTGCACGGGCAGCTAGTAGTTTTGGTTTGCAGATTTATATTCACAGGATCCCGATTTACAGCTGGAACGATGCTCGGAAAGCTCTGTATCCGTGTAGTACTTCTAGTTGTGCTTTTGTATTATTTTCCGCTGCGATGTATTTAAATGTAATTTAAATATTTGATATTTGTTGAGTGTAATTTATTCATTTATACTCTGTATATTCTTGTATTCTGATGGAATTGTTGTAATAACAATGAAATGTTCTTCCGTCTGCGTTCTGATTTGTCTTGTCCTCAACGCCATCCGGGCTTTCCTTACCGGGGAAGTTCGGGTCATGTCAATTTGGTATCAGAGCTTTGGTTGACAGAGCTCGAGAACAAGACACATTAGAACCATACGAAAGAATTCATCAGATATTGGATTAGTAATATCCAATTAGAATGACTCGTTAGAGATAGGATCAGTAATATCCTAGAACGAGTGTGAGGAGTTTATTTTTCAAATGAAAACAATTCTGTTTTGAAAATTTAAATCACTTTAAACGTATTTGAATATTTATTTATTTTGAATTTGGACAATCGAGTATATAAAGATTTCGCGTATACGCGTCATGAACTTATATTCGAAGTTTTAATATACTGGATAGATATAGAATCACGCTCTAGTCGCCCGGAGATGATGTTGATAATGACCATGGCATCATCAATATTTATGTTCGTATTTCGAAGGTGTGATATCTACATATTTCCATTAGACTGGTGTGAGAACAAAAACTAACATAGCTAAAATACATTGTTGTGATTGGCATCAAAACATGATTTTTTGTATATGTATCAAAATTATGAATTTGAAACGTTAATTCACTAATTGATTGATGTTTGTGTTGTTTGTTTATTTGTTTGATAATTTTGAACCATTTAGCTTAATTAAACTGAATATTGAATTGTATTGAAAATTGGTCGCATTTGCTTGCATATACAAGTACTTGCATTGAACAGGTCATAGCAAGGAGGCTAGAGCAGAGAATAAAATTTGTTTGCCCGACAAATAGGTACATGTTTATCATAATTTACTGTTTTGTTTGGGTGATGATGATTTTATGAGCCTATTGGCTAGCCGCTTGGCTTTTTCTTTTTCTTTTTGAGATCAGAAGGCCTGTATGGCAATTTCGGGATTTTCCCGTGGCTCCCGGTGCAGAGGAGGTTATGGCGAAATTTTTCGAAAATTCCGGGTGTTAGCCAAATTTTTGAAGTATTTGAAAATTCTCAGAAACTGAAAAGTTGGAGAATGGAAGCCAGATCGAACGTAGAGTTGATTAATCAAACCACTTTCGACATTGTTCCTTTTCGGGGATGAAAAGTTTTAAGTGGGGGAGATTGTAACAACCCGAAAATCTGGGCCAGTTTAAAATTTTTATTTTGGCAATTTTAGCGAAGTTTGAACATTTAAAATGAATTATTTTAAATAATATCAACGGAAAATTTATTTTGAATAGAATAGAACGTATATTATATACTTCGTCGTTAGAGTATAAATAATTTTATTTTAATTATAAATAGGAATTGAAAATGGCGCGGTAGTTCGATAATTCGATTTCAAACTTCAATTGAAAGTACCAGGTGCAAAATAAACCGGATTTTAGTGAAACCAAAAATAATAGGATCTATTTGAGAATATCTTTCCAACGAATTCGAAAAAACAAAATTTCATAACGGGAATCAAAAGATATGTCCAGATGAAAATTCTGAATAGTCGCTATGGAATTCAGGCCCTTAAAAAAGGGAATTTTGCAAACGACCTCGGATTTCGACGAAGCCACTTTTGTTGGATCCGGGATGTCAAATTATTGCTAGGTTTCAAATTTCATAATTTTTCGAATCAATATGTGAGCGTGGCAAATGAAAACGTGTTTGACCAGTTTCAGTTGATTTTAATCGACTGGAAATTGGCCATTTTTCAAACGGTCTCAGAATTCGATGAAACTAGTTTTGTTAGGACCGTATCTTCAATACGAAGCTAGAAAATATTTTTTTGGAATTTTCTGAGTCAGTATGTGATCCCGATAAATTGAAAAGCACGTTCAAATTCAATATATAGAGTTATATTTTGATTTTGACGAAAACTGATCGAAACAATCGAGTCAGCTTACGATACATATCCCATTGTGTTCGGAATGGGGGTAATACTCTATGGACGATAAGCGGTGGGCCTCATTTCGAGGTCGATATAAAAAGACACCTTTTTGAAATTAAATTAATTAAATAAAATAAAAATCCCCATTTCCTCTCCATACTTCCTCTGGCCCCCGCCCTCATTCTCGATCCATTCGAAATTAAAAAAAACAAAAAAAAGGCGACCGTGACTCCTCCCGGCGATCGACGCCAGCACTACCGCCCCCTCGCCGGAGTGACGCCCCACCGCCGCCTCCACCCTCGACTCTCCTCTCCCCAATCCCGCTCACCCCCTCCGACGACATCCACCCCCCTTAAATCCGCAACCCCCTTTTCTCCGATGGACCCCATCCTCCTCCGCATGCCAGAACGCGCCGGACCAAAGCCACCGCGCCAGCAGTAGCTCCCCCTCTGGTGACGCTGACGCCGATCCTCAAGCCGTGGCCCCCCTGCAATTAAAAAAAAAGGAAAGAAAGGTGAAGTTTTTTTGCTTGATTTATTTTAAAAATCAGCTTTCTTGTATAATGTAGTTTATATATATTAACAAAGTAAAGCTATGATTTTTAACATGATAAAGTAGCGTTTTTTTTTATTAGAAAGAGCGTTTTTTTATATTAGAAAGTAGCGTTTTTTTAGAAAATAGTGATTTTTAACATCGTGAAGTTATGATTTTTATTAACACGAAAATATAATTTTTATACTAGAGAAAGGATAAAAATATAATTTTTATACTATAGAGAAGGTAAAAATATGATTTTTATATAGTAGAAATCATAAAGATGCGATCTTTTATATTGTAGAAGATGAAAAATATAATCTTTTATGTCGTAGAAGTATAAAAATATAATTTTTATATAGTTAAAGAAATAAAAATAAAATCTTTATATGTGAAAAGGCGAAGTCTTTATATAGAGAATAGCGTGATAAAAATAGATTTTTTATCTATATAGTAGCAGTGTGAAAATAGAATTTTTATCTATATAGTAGCAGTGTGAAAATAGAATTTTTATCTATATAGTAGCGGTGTGAAAATAGAATTTTTATCCATATAGCGTGATTATAAAAATTCGATTTTTATATATTGAATAGCGAAGTAAAAATTCGATTTTTATATATTGAATAGCGAAGTAAAAATTCGATTTTTATATATTGAAGAGCGAAGTAAAAAATCGATTTTTATATATTGAATAGCGAAATAAAAATTCGATTTTTAAATATTGAATAGCGAAGTAAAAATTCGATTTTTATATATTGAATAATAAAGTAAAAATTCGATTTTTACATACGTAGAGAATACGGGCAACGAAGGTGACAAAAAAAGCGAGAACGACGAAGATTTCTATAAATGAAGTGTCGTGGAATTGGGATAGCTATTGGTGAGAACTACTCACTCTAAATTTCTTTTTCTAGTTATATATATATATATATATACTAGGATGTAGACGATGCTTAGCAGCACCCGACGCGCGTCATCCACAGACCATGGATGGCTTGTTTGTTTGATTGATGTGTTGTGAAAATTGTTTGTGATGTTGATGTGAAATCGTAATAAAATGTAGATGTGTTGAAATAAATTAATTATCATTAAAAATATAATTTTTAACGTGAAATTGAATAAATAAATATTTATAAACAAATTAGCCGATTTGTTTATATACACTGATTTGACTGATATTGATTGGGATGATAAATTTTACACATCGCCCAACTGCACAAATAAAAATCTGTGTTTGTTGATTTGAAACCCCGCACGGGTGTTGGGATGAAATTTGGCATATACTAATCCCAATTATTTTATTGTATGTCGATCGATTGGTCGACACGCTGTGTAAGCATTAATTATTTATATCTAATGCTTATGCAGTTGTGTGGTGCACTTTGGATGTTGGTTGATTGTTTATCATTGCTATTATATACATGTATTGTATGTAATCCATATAATTAACATTATATGGTGATTGATTGGGCCTCATTCCAATCGGGAAAATAATGAATATTATAAAAGAAAATTCATGTGTTTAATATAAAAATAGTCATGTGTTGACGATTTTCATGCGTTGAGTGAAATATTTTATATAATAAAATTTACATCTTTATCATATTTAAAATTTGAACTACTTCACGGTGGAGTCTGATTGAAAATCAAACGATAGATACCATAATTTTATAAAATATTTTACATAACAAAAATAGTGATGTGTTGACAGTACTCATGTGTTGAGATTAGTCGTGTGCTGAAAGAAATATAGATTCATGTGTTGAATAGAATAAATATTCATTTGTTGAATAGAATAAAGAAGTTTTTGAAAAATAGAAAGCCGTGTGGATTAGAGATGCGTTATTTTGACGCGAACGATATTTATATCGATTTTATTCGTTTTATAATGAATATTGAAAAGTGATTTCAAAATTTAATATTTTGAAATGAAATTCAAATTAAATTAGATTAAAATTCAAATTGAAATTTTATTGAATCAATTTGAAATGAATTCGAATCGAATAGAAAACGAATTCGATTCGAATTGAATAGAAAGTGAATTTGAACTCGAATTGAATAGAAATGAATTCAAATTGAATTAAATTGAAATTGAATTAAAAACGAATTGAAATCGTTTTGAATGAAATTTAAAACGAACTGAAATTGAATTGAAATCAATTTGAAATGAATTCGAATTGAAGAAAATAGAAGGTAAATTCAAATTGAATTGAATTGAAACGAATTAGAATTTGAATTGAATTGAAACGAATTTGAATTCGAATTAAATAAAATTGAAATGAATTCGAATTGAATTGAAATCAAATCGATTTGAAATTGAAGATGAAGTTGAAATTGTTTGTGAAACGAATTTAAAACGGTTTATAAAATACGTTTTAAAAAGGAAATCGACGAAATATATATATATAATATATATATATATATATTATATATATAATGGCCTGAATAGAACGCGCCGCGCCGCGGCAGTTCGTGAATTTCGACCATTGACTTCGAATTGACGTTGCGAGAGATCCGACCGTCAGATTCTCCTAAAACCGGAACCATTGGGTTCGTATTGAAAAGAGCTTTCCAATGAATATTAGAAATTTGAAATCTAACGGTTGGATTTGGAATTATGTCCAAATCAAATTTGGAAAAGGTCGTTGTAAGTGCAGTTCGATGGCCGTTGATGGAAATCGACTGTACGGGCCTTGATAAAATTATTAAAAATATCTATAATTTGTGTAAAATCATAATATATGAACTGGAAAGAACTGGAATGTAAGATTCTACATTTGAAAGGATAAAAATATATTTTTGTCGAAATGAACTAGTTTCGAACTAAAATTAAAATCAATTTATTTTTGAAATAAATAAATTGAATTTGAAAGTGATTTTAAAAATAATCAATATTCCCAATACGTGGATTGGACTGGAGTTGAATCGAAATTATCTTCGGAATATTTCGATGTTGGATTTCGTGACTATACAGATATTGTTATGGGAATTTGAAAGATATATTTTATATCGTTATTTCCAACACGTTATTTTTTGGTTTCAGAATTTGATATTGAATATAAGCCGGTATATTTTCTATTCAGAGCCTTGTAATTAATATCAAATGTGATTTGGGTTTATCGTGAATCGTGTTTTAGATGACATTGGTTCTTTAACCCAGTTAAAGGCAAGATGTTGATTTTTGAGAAGATTAGAACTAAGTGGAGTTTTCATGAATCTTTAATTAGATTGAAAAGTGAATTGATAATTTAAATTATCAAATCTGAAAGGTGATCGAGAATGGAGTACCACCAGTTTTGCTCCAAAGCGATAGTTAAATCTTTAATTAGATTTGAACGTGGGATGGTAATTAATTTTACCGATAACACCGTGGTGTTAGATATGGAGTATTACCAGTTTTTCTCCATGGGATATATAGGTTGGGATTGGTAAATAAAATAAATAATTACTTCGGTGTGGTTCGCTAATCCCGACTAGTTTGAAATGATATCCAAAGGAAGATTAAAGAATAAATTCAGAAGAATTTATCTTGGATAAAATTAATGGGAACCTTTCCCTAAGAATGTGATTTTGTGAATAAAAGAATATTCTGAATCGGAATGAGGCGTTTGTTGTGTTTGTGTAACCTTTGTTTATCATATACGTGGGTCATTCAGAAAGGCCGGGTTTATACCCATTCTGAATAACCGATTCGACGAGATGTCGAAGATGAAGACGGTGGTTGAAGACCGGAAGTCTTCACATCGTTTGGGTGATTACTGATGATCTCGATTGGGCTATACACCCAAGATGAGGGAAACAGTTGGTGATCGTCCAGACGTACTTGGAGATGGATGGATATGCGAGGAAAGTGCCTCCGGTTTCGTTCAGACCCAGAACGAACTTGTAAATGGATTGTGTGTCTGACATTGGATTTTATTCTATGTTGATTGATCTCTATTAAATATACATCTGTTTGGCGGCGGAGAATTTATTCTCTTGCTTAACGCCCTTCTCTGAGACGTACAAGCTCAGAGGTTGTATATCGATGGATATCAGTCGCATGGAGTGAATTGCCAGTATGGAACGCGTAAGTGGCAATTGATCAAGGCTTCTGTTGAAAAGCAAAGTCTTGTGGTTGATGATCAAAGCACGGCCTGTGTGGCGTAGCTTTGTGTATAACGTGAATTTGCGAGCCTCACACCTCGGTATGAGTCAAAAACGAGATAGTGAATGCAGGGAGAGCACCTCGGCTAGAGTGTCTCGAACGCGGAGAGGAGCTTGCCCCTTGCCTCGACTCATGACGGAAATCCAATTTCCAATACGTGATATTGCGGTTTTTTATTGTAGAACTAGTATGGCGACATGATATATGGTACCCATGCCGTCTATGATTGATATTTATGATTGAAAATTGTTTTGACACTATACACCTATGATAGTATCAAATGATTTGTTTAAACGTATCAAGCATTATTTGGCTATTATAAGGGAAAACCCTATCCTCCGGCTTGCGTTGCATTGTGTGATGGGACCTGGATCTTATAATAGCTTCATTTTTCCAAAAAAGCATTGCGCTGTTTTGTTATATGCACTAGTATTATTGGGAGGAAACCCGTTCCGTGTTATACGGCGTGGTCCCTTGAATTACTCTCTTTTAAAGTAAAGTTTTAAATAACTGTTTAAGTTCTCACACCAGTCACATGACTGACCTAGAGTTTATTGTTTTAAACTAAACTCTGGGTGCCCTATTTTCCGCACGGGCAGCTAGTAGTTTTGGTTTGCAGATTTATATTCACAGGATCTTGATTTACAGCTGGAACGATGCTCGGAAAGCTTTGTATCCGTGTATTACTTCTAGTTGTGCTTTTGTATTATTTTCCGCTGCGATGTATTTAAATGTAATTTAAATCTCTGATATTTGTTGAATGTAATTTATTCATTTATACTCTGTATATTCTTGTATTCTGATGGAATTGTTGTAATAACAATGAAATGTTCTTCCGTCTGCGATCTGATTTGTCTTGTCCTCAACGCCATCCGGGATTTCCTTACCGGGGAAGTTCGGGTCGTGTCAACTAATCAATGTTATATAGTATGATAAACACCATAAGGAATACTGGAATGTGAAAAGTGAAATTTTAAATAATATATCGAAAATAAAATATTTATATAAAATCAATGGATTTTATATAAAAAGGAAGTATTTGTAAAGTAAAATAGAATGTTATAAAAAGGAAGACATTTTATAAAAAGAACATATATTAAAGGAAGACATTTTATAAAAAGAACGTATATAAAAGGAATACAGTTTATAAAAGAACGTATATGAAAGGAATACATTTTATAAAAGGACATTTATGAAATGAAGACATTTTATAAAAGAGAAACATTTGTAAAATGAATAGATTTTATAAAAGGAAACATTTATAAAATGAATAAAACTATAAAAAGGACATATTTCAGAAATGAATAAAGTTATATAAAGGGAATATTTCGGAATTGAATAGAATTTTAAAAGAGAATTGACAAGAGACAAAAGAACGACTGGAAGATGGTTTCAAAGTAGATTTTAACTAGAAATCTGTTTTAATAGATAAATGGAAACGATTAATTTATAAATAATGTAATATAAATGAAATACAATATTTATCATTTGATAAATGGAATATATAAGTACGAACTTATATAGAGAAGCAGAAATCGGTTTTAACACCGAAATGGAATATGAACTCAACATTTATAATGGGAATTATAAATGAGATTTACGTATTAAAAATAATAAGGAGATTTCGTATGAATAATGCTATAAATAGAAGTATGGAAATGGGATATTAGTTTAAATATGAAATCAAACTTAATGAATGATATAAAAGAAATATTATTCACATTCGATGTGAATAATAGTTTTAAGTAAAGATTTTTGCAAATAAAAACATTTGTAAAGGAAATTGGGTTTTTGAAACAGGAATTCAAACAGAAATGAAATTTCGAACAATTAGAAATAAATAACTTGTTAATAATAAAAACAAGTAGTCAGATTTATAAACAAAGTTTATAAATGAATTAAAAATACAATTATCAGTGGATAATTGAGATTGCAAATTCAACTGTGAATATAAAGTGGAAAATTGGAATTTATTTTAAAAAGAAGATGATGAAATCCATTTCGATGTTCGAAATGTAAAAAGGATCTAAAATAAAATCTGTAAAGTTATGTAATTAGCATTCAACTAGAAACTAATGGTTATAATCGAATATAAGTTATTCGACGAGGGTTAATCGAATATAAGTTATTCGACGAGAGTTAATCGAATATAAGTTATTCGACGGGAGTTAATCGAATATAAGTTATTTGATGAGAGTTAATCGAATATAAGTTATTCGAAAAGAGTTAATCGAATATAGGTTATTCGAAGAAGGGTTAACCGAATAGAGATTACTCGAAAGAGAATTATACGTTGAATTGAATTATATCGAATTCGGGAAAGTACTATTTACTTTTCGGGTTTTTAAATCAAGATTTATTTATTAAATAAATTATTATTTAATCAAATAAAAGAAAAAAAAGTTATAGTTTTAAAGTTAGATATCCCGAAAGTACGAATTATAACGTTATCGTTATAATAAATGTTTTTCATAAAAGAAATGGAATTGTAAACTAAAATCCGAGAATTTGCGTAAGCAATAAGTGTTAAGATTTGAGTTGTGAACTTTATCTGTTGCAAGGTTAAGAACGTGTTCAGTTAAGGTCTGAGAGGTAATTATACCCCAACTTGATTGACTTCGTAATTAACTAAGGAATAGTTGAAGATCGATGGCGAAAGTTGATTAGAAATACCGTTTAGTAATAAACGATAAATGGATTGAGCAATCATAATGATGTTTTATATAATATTAGTTTGAAATCCATATAAATGATATTAGGAAACGTTTTCCAAATATAATCAGAGATATTTTCTAAGCATAGAAAATGAAATGTTTGATGATAAAGAATACTGGAATGACAGTGATACGTGAAAAAGAGATGGAAATGTTTTCCAATGATTAATAACATATATTTTCTAAATTTAGAAAATAAGGAATTATGATTATATATGGAAACAGGTAATGGAAAATGAAAAAATTAATGATAATCTAATATAAAGAGATAAATGATGTTTGATGATTGATCGATAGAATTTTCATCTGGAAATAATATCGTTGTTTGCACACATGTTTTTCTTTGATAGTTAAATCACCGACTATCGAAGTTTTTGACCATTTTTACGTTGTCAATACGAAGAGACCGGGATCAGATTCATTATCTGAAAACCACTCTGTATGGGCATTAGCGTTATAAATCAAATATGATGAAGATAATTGAAGACAGAGTTATGCAAGGGCTGTCCTGTTTACAGAATAGTGCCTTCGGTTTGTCCAGTCCCAGGACAAATTTATATGGAAGAATGTCTGACAGAGTATATCTAAAGGATCGCGTAAGTTGATCTCTTCAAACTTAGTTACGTTTGGTGGAGGAGGAATTTGTTTCTCTTAGCTGTATACCCGTAGCACGTTTGGCGAAATCAAGTTGTGATTTGGCGGATATGACAATGTGACATTCAAAGTGAATGAAGACCAAAAGATACGTTATAGCCTCTAGCCTCACAACCAGGAAATGGTATAAAATCGGGTAGGTCGCATGGCTAGTTGGGTCATACCCAAGCAGGATGTATTGTCACCTAATCTAGAGAAATTCCTTTTGCTTCTTAAATCTATCGATGATGTCCCTTCGGGAAATACTTGCTGATCCCAACCATTGGTGATAATACATTAGGTACTCTCAAGCTAAGTGAGGGGTCGGTCATGTTTAGCCTGGGTTGCAAGATGTCTTTGTTGAACCCGGTGTATTCCTCTCTATAGGTACACTGTCAGAAGGTGGTCTCACACCTTGCCAGTTGGAATCCAGTATCCAATAAGAGCCCACAGTTTTGATTGTATACTATATATGTAGAGCGTGAGATGCAAGCATTTTGCTAAATTCTATTACTTGTATTTAGACATTATTATAATATCAGACGAATATTGATTTCAAAAATGCTTTGGGTTATCGTAAGGTAAAAACCATCTGTGTTTATGTGTGGATCGGTCTTACGATTATCCTTTCTCTTAAAAAAAGGATTTTAAAAGTTAAACCAAGTGGTTGGAGTTTATTCACACCAGTCCCATGACTGGCCTATAGTTCATTTTGTTTTGTTTTACCCTAAACTCTTGGGTGCCCAAATTTGTACGAGCAGTCAAGTAGTTCAGGTCTTTACAGATTTCATTGGAGCAGGTGGCTTCAACGTTAGTTATCTAGTGTTATTTCTGCTATGTTGTAAGTGTTGTACTCTGATAATGTTATTGTATATATATACTGTTATTTCAAAGTTATGTTTTATATTTTATTCGTTTCGCTGTGAGATTCGTGTTACTCTGATGTGTTGTGTGTTCTTCTTATTCTGTTCTAATTTTCTATCTTATCTATTCTCACCTTCTATTTTCTTTCTAATAGTTTTCTGGTTTTCAGTGCAATTTGGGTTGGATTTGTGTTATTTGGTCAGCTCAAATGGTACCGGAAATTCGGGACGCTACAGAAATCTCAACCAATATCAATATAAATAAATTTACATGGATTTTATACATTATATGTATCCAATAACAGTTGTAAACAACTATTAAACATCCAGTTAACATTCATTAATCCGTCACTACGCATCCAATTCACACACAAAATGCATTATATCATATAAGCCTTAAATTAAATAAATTACGTTTACACGGTTATGTCAATTCAACATATTGGCAGTCTACACACTTGGGGTTAAGATCAGTGTTTATCTTCACCCCAATACCTGTATTAGGTTTACGATATCATCACAACCAATTGTGACTTATCTACACACTTGGGAGACGTGTAAAAATATCATCACAATACCCGTGTGGGGTTTACATCACAATTCACGTAGCTTACATACACACAAAGGGGACATGTGAATTACTGTCATCCTAAGACCGGTATGTGGTTTACTACACAATTAATTGGCTTATATACACACTTGGGAGATGTGTAAAAAAAATATCATCTCAATACCCGTGTGGGGTTTACATCAATATCCATGTAGCTTATAAATAACACTAATCTCATCTCAAGACTCGTGTGGGATTTGCATTACATTCATATACAATTAATAAACAATCATTAATAAATTGCACATCCATAACTGTAACGACCCGGAATTTTGGGGCCAATTTAAAATTTTTATTTTTGAAATTTTAATGGATTTTAATGTTTAGAATAATTTATTTTAAATAATAACGACTGAAAATTTATTTTAAAACGAATAAATTCAATTTAATTATAAAAGGAGTATAAAACAGCGCTGCAGTTTGAAAATTTGAATTTGAACTTTGACTGACTGTACAGGATTCATTTTAAATCAGAATTGAACGAAACCAGAAATATTTAAATCTGTTTAATCATATCTTTCTAACGAATCTGAAAAACTGAAATTTCACTTTAAAAATAGAAAGTTATGGCTAGTTCAAATTTTAGAAAAGTCGCTGTAGGATTTATATATATTTTAATATAATATATTGGCCTTAAAAATAGCCATTTTGCAAACGACCTCCATTTTCGACGAAACCACTTTTGTTGGAACCAGAATGTCAAATTATTGCTAGATTTCAATTTTCATAATTTTTCGAATTAATTTGTGAGCGTGGCAAAGGAAAACGTGTTTTGTCAGTTTCGGTCAAATTTAATCGACTTGAAAATGGCCATTTTTCAAACGGTCTCAGAATTCGACGAAATTAGTCTTGTTAGAACCGTATCGTCAAAACAAAGCTAGAAATAATTTTTCTGTAATTTTTAGAGTCCGTATGTGTCCCCGGTAATTTAAAATGTACGTTTGAATTTAATAATTAAATGATTTATAATTTAATTTAAAGAAAAACATATCGTAACAGCCGAACTGGGTTACGAAACATATTCCATTGTGTCCGGGATGGGGGTTATTAGCTAGGGGCGACATTTGTTGGGTTCGATTTGGAGATAGTATCGGCGAACAAAACATTTTCTTGAATTAAATAATAAATAAATAAGAAAATACTATATATATACCATCCAAATACTACGTATACCGTATTCCTAACCCTAGACCTAAATGAACAGCTGCCAGTTCTTGCGTTCAATGGCCGCGAGCTTCCGGATTTCAATCCTTAATCCACCTCAATCCGAATCGAATTAAAATCCACTTTCAAAACAAAATCAAAAGAGAATTCTTAGATCTTCATTTCCATACGGTCGTGATCATTTTCCATGGAGTATTGGGCGCGAATTTCTAGCCCAAAGGGACCGACTTCGAACTAAAACTGTGGGTCCTGGGGGAGGCCGAGCGTCACGACGCTGGAGGTGAGGGTGGAGCGGAAGCTGGCGCATGGAGTGGTGGCAGAAGATCGGTGGCCGGAGGTCTGGAAGGGGGTGCGACGTGAAGGTTCCAAGTCGAAGGTGGGTTCGGTTCAAAGCCTGTAGAGCAACGATGAAGAAACTGTTAACAAAAAGGGATTAAGAAAAGTTAAGGGTTAATTTAATTAATTTAATTTAATTATATTTAAGATTTGTATATATTTAAACAAACGTAACTTCTTCAAACAGCGTCGGAATTTCGCGAAATCAGTCGCGTTGGATTCGTATCGGAAAACACTACCTTATGGAGTTGACTAGAGTTGAATACGAGCATGTTGAGAATTCAGAAGATTTCAGATCTGAACAAATAGCAATGTGAGAATTTCTTATTTTTATAAAACTAAAATTTATTAATTATGATTGTGCTTTGCCAATTTGCTGTTAAAATTGATTTGTTGTATTCATAATTTGGTGATGATTGATGAATTCTGCTATGCTGATCTGTTGATGGATTGAATTATTTTGCTTGAAATAAAAACTGTTCAAGTTGGAATTGACAAATTAGAATATAAACCCTGTTCGTGTTAGAATTGTCGCATTGGATTAAAAACCCATTATTTTTAATGATTATATTTGTGACACCAAAATTAACGTTGCGGTAAATAGGAAAAATGGTTAAACAAAAACCATTATTTTTAATTGTCAAATATTTGACACCAAAATTGACGCTTGTGTTAAATAGAAAAATGTTTAAAATATTAAAAACATGATTTTAAATCAAATGTACATATTTCATGTAATGATAAAATATAAGAATTGTTTCTGTTTAGGATAGAAGAGAAAAAAACATGATCACATTAGAAATTATATATTTTAATATAATATTATAAATACATGTTTTAGGATTTAAAACATGGTTCCATTAGAAAATAAACATTTTAATATAATGTTATAAAATACATGTTGTAGGGTTTAAAACATGATTATATTAGAAAATATAACATCATGAAATAAAATGTGTTTAGATTAGACTTTCCTCTCAATGTATAGAAAACATCAAAATAAACATTTTGATGTAGAAACATAGAAAATTTGCATTTTTCAATGTAATCATGCATTGAAATAAAAAGTTTACATTTTCAATGTAAATAAACATTTAAATAAAAGTTGATATTTTTAATGTAAATATAATAATGAAATAAAGATTTATATTTTCAATATGATAAATATTGAAAATAGGAAGCTTACACTTTTAATGTAATAACACCTCAAAAAGGAACGTTTACATATTTCAAATGTAAGCGAAGTAGAAAGGATGTTTACATTTTTCAATGCAAATAAAGGGTGAACAAGATTATACATTTCTCAATGCAAATTAAAGGATGAATAAGAATTTACATTTCTCAATGTAAATAAAAGAATGAATAGAGACATACATTTCTTTTCTTTTTTTTTAATGTAAAGCAAACATAAAATGAAAACTTACATTTTTTTTTCAATGTAATTTTATATTAAAGTGGAAAGTTACATTTTTCAATATAATAATATGTAGGATAAAGATTACATTTTTATTTATAATCATAGAAAAGTATAAAAGATTCCATTTTCAATGAAATCAAAGAATGAAGTGTAAAGATTACATTTTTATATGTAATCAAAGCAAAGTATTGGAATTTACAGCTTTCTGTGTGAATAAAAAGGAATTAAAGAATTTACATTTTTCAATGTAAATAAAGGAAATAAAGGGATTTACATTTTATATGTTTAAAAGTATTAAAAGAAAATGAACACTTTTGTACATTAAAAGGGATTATTCAAAAATGAATATTTTTGTACATTAAAAGGGAATGAACCAAGAATGAATATTTTGTCACTTTTAAGAGAATGAAATAAAAAGAGGTATTTTGTCACTTCTAAGAGAATGAAACAAAAAGAGATATTTTTATCATTTAATAAGAAGTATACAAAGTGTACATTTTTGTCAGAACTTGGTTAGGGGATGAAAATGAATATTTTTATATATCAAAAGGATTAAACCAAAATAATGAATTTTTGGTCATTTAAAAAGAGTTTAGCCAAAATAATCATTTTTGTGTCACTAAAAAGGATTTAGCCAAAATATACATTTTGGTCATTAAGAAGGGAGATTACATTTTTGATCATTAATAAGAATTAAAAACAAAAACATACCTTTTTGTTCATTAAGAAGAAAGAGTACATTTTGTTTACTTAAAAGGATTAAAGACAAAATTTACATTTTTGTTTATTTAAAAGAATTAGACCAAATAGACTTTTGTTTACATTAAAAGGAATTATACAAAATTGTCATATTTTGTACATCGAAAGGAATTAGGCAAAATCACAACATTTTGTCACTTGGACGAATTAGCATAAAAGAGACATTTTTGTCACAATAAAAAGGATTGAAATGAAAGAGTAGATTTTATTTGTCATTTGTTCACAACAAAAGGAATTGAAATATATACCCGTGAGGTTGATGTGTTTAATTATAATGTTGAGTATGTTCAAATTGAATATTACGCCTCCATTTACAAGTTACCCGACTTGTTTATGTGATTGGGTCGATAATTTTCACACATCGCCCAAGTGCACAAATAATTTATTATCATGTTTGTTGGATGAAACCCCACACGGGTGTTGGGATGATTTGGATCTACACTAGTCCCAATATTTAGTGTAGAATCCACTTTGGTTGATTAATTGGATGATTGATAATTATTTATCATGCTTGTTGATTTCATGCAATATATGAATGTTGATTGAGTCACATTCCAATGAAGAATATTCTTAGAAAAAAAATATTTTAGAAAAAGAAGATATTTTAGAAAAATATATTTTATTAAAATTAACTAGTTATTAACTAGGATAAATCATTAAATTTAGATTTAATGAAGTTTTTCCAATTATTTAATATTTGATTTAATTTAAATTAAATAAATTGGATTTTGGGTTTGTCGCGAATAGTGTCTTAAATAACACTGTTCTTGAAACCCCATATGAAAAGAATAATCTTTTAATTTAGATTATTAAAGTTTTCAATTATATTTAATAATTGGAATAGGATGGAATGTAAGTTGGGTTTATTGTGTTTTTAAGCGACATTCGTTCTTTAACCCAACTGACAGTGAAAATATGATTTGGAATTTATAAATCTTTTACTGAGATTTAAATGGGAATTTTCCAAAAGCCAAGTTTTCCAATTTAATATATCAAATTGGAATTGAATAGAATTCGAACTAATTATAACCGAGATAAGCTTCTGTAGAAGAAGACCGATACTACATATGAAATTTAAGAGGCTTTGCCATTATTCCATTTATATTATTGGTTGGATACAGAAATTTACAACGATTATATATTGATTTGATTTCTGTGAAGATTCCATATTTTATGGAAGACGATTTTGGGTTTACCGTGAACTATGTTTTTTAAATGACATTAGTTTTTTCTTTACCCAGATAAGAGTAAGATTTATCTCTTAAATCTAAAGAATCATTTAATAATGACTTTTGGATATTTAAAACCAAATGGTGTTTTGAATAAATCTTTAAAAGAAAAATTTAAGAGTAAATGTAAAGGATTTATCTTTGATAGAATAATTTGAATATTTTATTTGAAAGAATATTCTGAATTGGAATGAGACGTTGGATGTGTTTTTATAGTAATTGATTTTTAATTATAAAATACGCGAGTTATCCGGAAAGGCCGGGTTTAACCCATTCCAAATAATTACTACGACGATGAAGAGTCGAAGATGAAGATGGTGTTTGAAGACCGACGATCTTCACATCGAATGGATGTGTTGCTACAGAGACCCTTGATGGGAGTAGCCACCTTGAAGGGGCTTCAGTGGTGACCGTCCGGACTATGGTTGATTGTTCGGATTTGGTTTTCGCTCAGACCCAGAGCATAAGCTAATAAATAGATGCGTGCCTGATATTGGATTTCGTTCCATGTGAATTAAAATCGATTTCTGTTAATGTATGTCTGTTTGGTGGTAAAGGATTTATCCTCTACTTAACACCCTGGTATATATTAACGGTGATTGATCGCATGGCGTGAATTGTCAATGTGGTACGCCAAGATACAAATGATCAAGGCTTTTGTTGAAAAGCAGGGCCTTGTGGGATGATCAAAGCATAGCCTATTACGGCATAGCTTTGTGTATATCGTGACTTCGCGAGCCTCACACCCCGGTATGAGTCAAAAACGCGATATGGACCGTAGGGAGTGCACACGTTTCTTTCTAACTAGTGGTAGTGTCAGTGCTTTAACACGGCCTGGCATTTTACTTATGTGGATGATGGATTTTGAGGCGCCTCGGATTTTTATAGGCCGATAGTGGTCATACTATAGGTTCAAAGGAACCGGGAAACGTGTGTTCAGGCATAACTAATCCACTGCCGATAGGCGGGGACCGGCCCTACCGCATCCAAGGGTTGCCCATAGGTGTCATCCTGAGGCATTTGCTTGAGTGTCTCGAATCGGGGAGGAGCTTTCCCCTAGCCTCGACTCATGATGGAAATCCAATTTCCAATACGACCTTGTGGTTTTGATTGTAGAACTAGTATGGCGACATAGTAGGATGGGGTACTATGCCGCCTATGATTAATAAATTATGATTGAAATTGTTTTTGAAATATATATACCCATAGATATACACACTAATATTAAATTCGTTTTATCGTATCAAGCATTTTTTGACCATTATAAGGTAAAACCCTATCCTCCGGTTTGCGTTGAATTGTGTGATGGGACTTGGGTCTTATAATGGTTTCATTTTTCTAAAAAGGCATTGCGTTGTTTAACGATTTACTTTAATTTATGCACTGGCAATCCAATGGAGTAAACCCGTTCCGCGTTAGCGGCGTGGTCCTGTGATTAGCCTTATTATTAGATATTTAAGTTAAGATTTCTCATACCAGTCCCATGACTGACCTGTAGTTTGTTTCACTGGCAAACTCGGGTGCCCATATTTTTCACACGGGCAGTCGAGTCACTTTTTGCAGATATATTTACAGGGTCCTGGCTCACAGCTGAAGCGGTATTCGGAAAGCTCTGTATCCGTGTACTCCTTTCAGTTGTATATTTGTATTATTTTTCAGTTGCTATTTAAATGTAATTTAAATCTCTGATATTATTGTATTTCCAATGTATATTAAAAGTTCATACTCAGTTATATTCTTGTACTCTGGTGTAATTGTTGTAATCAGCAATAAAATGTTCTTAAGTTTGTGTTCTGATGTGTGTTGTTCTCAAAGCAATCTAGACTTTCCTTTACTGGGAAGTTTGGGTCGTTTCAATAACCATTTAAGGTCCAACAAATTCATAAAATCAACCATAACTTGTTCATTTCAAGTTATTATTCAACTCATTCAATTTCACTTAATATGTAAATGAAAGTAAGTTGTGTGACTTGTAAATGGGTAATCAACCCAATATCAACTGCCACAAATATTTTAACAATGTTTTAACATGTTAATTGACTCAAACTCACTTTCAAATCATTGCACAATCAATCATCCATTCATCCATATGGTTTTCAAACAATTTATGATGTGAGCTACCATATACCCAACAAAAAATTGTGATAATTAACTAAATTAAATTTAGAATTCTCACATAAGTTATCATCAACATATTAACAATATTTTAACTTGTTAATTAACTAAATTTCATTTTTCAAAACATATCACAAGTTGATCTTAACTTAATCACATATGAACTAAATAATTTACAATTTGACTAACATGCAACCTATGTTTAGTGGCCAAATTAACTAATAAGTTGGGCCACTTTCTAGGGCCTTAGGTCTTTATGTTCATAATGACGTCATGCTCGCTTTTGGTACTCTGGAAAAACAAATCTTGATCGAACTTATATCCAATGGATACAATCTGCTCATGAGATCTAGTACATCGAATTAAAGTTAAGTAGCTCTCACCAAAGCCATCCTAAACACTAAGAATCTTCACGGTTGAACTCAATGAACTTGCTACGAGCTAAAGGTGGCACCTTTTTCACTCGAACTCACTAATGAACACTACTCAAAATCACTCCACTATAACAAATTGACCATATTACAACGATGGAAAACAATTGTAAAAGACTTTTTACAACGGTGGAGCCACCGTCGTCTATTAAGAAGTTGTAATAGACTGAAATATTTTACAACTTTTTTGCACCGTTGTGACACCGTTGTGAAATGTATATTTTACAACTGTTTTCCACTGTTGTAATAAACTTTATTATAACTGTTTATAACTGTTGTAATATATCTTATTAAAAGTATTATTTAAAGTTGTAATATATGAACAGATTATATACATATTATTAATAAAAGAATTCAGTTCAGAACATATTATCTATAAAACTGAAAATATCAAACAAACTTAAAACATGAACCAAAACAATATATTAGAATTTTCAAACTCTCATCATTTTTTTATAAATCATACAAGTATCTCAAGTACATAAAACAACTACAACAAAGTCTATTATCCAAGGCTCCAAAATCCAAATGACTCGAAGTCATTTTTCATAAATATGCACCACTAGGAGCCTTTAACCCATTTACAAAGCCCAATTAACACATAAAAATGGAATCTCCTTCTACAACGAGTGCAGTTGCTTTGATTCATCAGTTCCTCGATTTCTTTTTCTCTTTCATCGAGACTACATTCAAGTAGAGATACTTTAGATTGAGCATCCATTTCAGACCCATGCAACCTTTTTATTTCTTCAGTTAGTTTGGTTTTTTTCCCTCTCTAAGTTTTCGACTTCTCTTTTAGCTCTTTCTATTTGATTCAGTCTCTCCAATGCCAGTCTCTGAGCTTCACTTTTCTCCTTTTGGGCAGTAATAACTTCTACACGTGTTTTCTGATACATGAGAATGGACAAATAATTTAAAATGAACTGAAGTCAATCATGCAATTCATGCGTGAAATCACATTCACAAACATATGTCATAGTGGTTATGATATTCAGGAAAGATGTGCTATATGTTTCTGCAAACAAGATAATAGTTACATAAGAGTTTGACTTTAGTATTCACACAGATAACATGATTCGATATTGTAAGAAACATAATTTTGGTTTAAAAGCTTCCTAAACATATATTACTGCTGATAAATTAATATATTTTGAGCTTTTATAAAAATTGAGATGACTATTACAGAGACTGATTTTGCTCCTTTAGATACGTTAACGGCCATAGTAACTACATACTGTTTAGCTCATATCCCTGTACTACGCTAAGTTTTAAATTTAATGGAACATCTATAAATTTACTGAATTTCGTATAATTATTTACATTACTTACTGATCTCAGAATCACATGGCAATTAAAATTTTCTTTTAACTCACACTTATATAACACTTTTGAGTTTGCAAAGAAAGTTGTATAGGAATTTTTAGATTAGCTTAAAATGTATTTCATTTATTTCATATATTACCAACCGTAAGCTAGAATCTATATCCATCCGTAATATTTACTTAAAATTACCCAGGAAAAATTTCAGTTTCAATCAGCGGCAAGTTACCGACCGTTATGCATTGCAATAGTTGCCAACTATAACAAAAAGAACTTAAACTTTCTTTGTTATGGTTGGCTACAAATTGTTGATCACAATGTATGGCAGTCCCCAGTATGCTGCAAGTGCCAATTGAAACCGAAAAATTTTCTGAGTGCTTTTAGTTTGACATATTGAGGCAGATACCAGCATTGGAAAGAAAATCGTCAAGTTGGTAGAGACTGGAAAGGACAGTAAAATGGACCGGGCTATACACTAAACAGTAGAAAGAGAAGGGATTAAAATGAACAATTGGGTAAAATTTCATACAATGGAAGTTGATGGGATGGATGAAATTGATTTTACATGCAGATTCTTCAGCCATGACGCTAGCTGTAGATATAAGATATCAAACAGAGAGAACTTGGCGATTCATCTGCATTTAGTCAACATAGTCGATAAATTTGGATAATCGATACCCATAATTGTAACCAGAACAGTTAGATGTAGTTCCATTTTCAGAATCATAAGGAAATATTTAACTCTTACAGTACATTGTTCAACCTTTCGACCGCCTCGCTAAACTCTTCATCACCACTTGGACCCTCGACCGACGTCCCCATCATCGCGACTCAGACAATCCGTACACTATTAGATGCGAAACATTTTGGTGCCAAAACCACCCAAAAAATCGCTTTCGAAAGTCCTCCTTCCGACGATCACCATTACGCCGCCCAATCTCCTCGATGACCCCCTGTTGCCTCGAATTCGACGCCTTAGGGCTGCTACCCCAAAACCCTTGTTTCTGACAATAGAACGCACCTTGAAAATTCTACCTGGAGTTAGAGCCCTCTTTTGCGGAAATTAAATGAATCAAAATTTGGTTTTTTGAATTTGTAATCGATTGTTCTTTTTTTTTTGGTTATTTAAAGAAGAAGGAAGATGGGGACTGAAATGGGAAGATGCGATACAGATTGAGAAATTAGGGATTTAGGATGATTTATTGAGGTGGAACTTTGTTTGGTTTGAGGAAAGAAAGAGAATCGATTTTGGTTTATGGGCAACTACGTGTGACCACTACGCCGCCTACGTGTGAGCGAAAATATAGCACGTGAGTTACTTTTGGAGCCAAAAGTTCCAGCTTCCCGCTTAAGTTTCCTGCCGCGAGTTTACTGCCACATGCCATCAATTTTTCTTGGTTCATAGCACAAAATGGAAAGAAATGAATATTATAAGTTATAATTAATAAGTAAAAGTTTATATTAAATGTAATATGAATTTCTTGAAAAACTATTTTTTTTTTACTAAAGTACTAAATATTACTTCTTAGTTATTATTACTTTTTTAATTCTATGTTAAAATTTAATATCAATTATACAATAGTAATTAATTTTTTGTTGTATTAATCAATGAATATTAATTACTAATATGAATTATTTCATATTTAATTATTATTTAATGGTGATTATTATTTTTAATTAACTATTTAAACAGTAAGTATTAAATTAACAAATATAATTGATTCCCAAGTTTATTATTAATTATTATTATTAAATATCAATATAATTAGTTATTAAATATAGATATTATAAACATGAAGTTTGTACTAGGCATCTCTATTACAACGAATAAAATGAAAAGTTGTGATATATATGTTTATTACAACAGTGATTTTTTCACAGTTGTAAAAAAACATTTATTACAACAGTGTGTTTTGTATAGTTGTAAAAAACATTTATTACAACTGTGCTTTTCGCATAGTTGTAAAATTAAAGTTGTAATATGGCGTTTTTGTTGTAGTGCTCACACGTGGGTTTTAAGTAAGAAAGTTTAGATTTTTAGTGGTGTAAGGGAATGAAGGGACCAAGGCGGTCACGACATGGGACTGGACAAAGGTAAGGCGGGATGTGGACGGTGCTGGAGGTGAGGACGTGGCATGTGGGGTCTACTTAGATGTGGTAGGAGGAGGTTAAACTAGGTTTAAGGCTTAAATGAGCTACCTTTGCAAATAAAAAGAGATTAGGGGGTTTTTTGGGAAAGGGGAGGGGGACCCATGTTGTTGCAGGTGCTGGAGGCAAAGGAGGTGCTACGGCAGCATGTGGAGGGGCTGCAGTGGTCCCTAAGGCGACGTCGTGGGGTAGAAGTAGGAGGAGGTACCATGAAAATGGTGATTTAGGTATAAGGAAGAAAAGGAAAGGATTAAAATGAGATTAAAAATAAGATTAAAAGAGGCTCAAGTACATGGAATGACATGTTGTGAAAGAGTTTGACGTGTGGCAAGGAGGGTGGTGAGGTTTCTAATTCTTATTGGTGAGGAATTTTAGTGGGAAGTGATGTAATTAATGCGTGCATTAATTATACTGTCCAAACTTCATTCTGGCCCTGCAACCACACACTAACTTCAAAAATTCTAAAATTCGAAATCTTGCTTTTTTATGGAATTATGCTTCCAACAAATCAAGTCTTGTTGAATTCTGAGTCTGCTTGAAAAATCGCCTTATTTATAGCTAAAATTGAAAACCGACTAAAATTTCAGCTTACGTTTATATATCGAACACTCACATCATGTATTAACTCCATTTGACTTGAAATTTAAATCCTGAATATTTTAACATTCTGGATCCAATGAAAGTGGCTTTGTCGGATGTCAAGACTGTCTAAAAATGGTCCTTTTATAGGCCGCCAAAATAGCTTTAAAATATCGATTTTCAAAATCTCAACTTTTAAATTGATAAAAAGTTTACTGAGTCTTTTTTAAGTTAAATAAAACATAAAACTAAATTCAAAAATTATTTTCAAATTTTTATCGAGTCCAAAATCAGCATTTCCTAATTAAAAATTCATTAAAATAGATTAAAATTCAAATTTTAAATTGATAAAAATGTGGGTTGTTATAAAATTAAAGACATAGATGTTTGCAATCCCGCGGTTTAAGGGCACGAGGTGTAACAATCTAATAAATTTAAGTAATAATAATTAATTATAGAATTAATTAAGTTATAAAATAAGTTTTTGAATATTGGAGAATCTCCTATTTTACATAAGTTTACATATATAGGTCACCCTATGTATAAGTCTAATATCAATACTCGTATAGATACATGCTTGTATCTACCAAAATATTTATCAAAAGAATAATACAATTTTTGCTCTCATTTTACACAAATTCTGAAATCTCTAAATCTCTGACATGGTATTGGAGCATATTAGAATTGCTTAACAACAAGATTTCTCATTAGAACATCATTTGAGATTGTTCTTTCGATCTGATTCAAGATTGGTTGATCTCGCATAAAGATCGATCGTCATCATTTGATGTTGTGCCTTCCTACACCAGAAAATTAGAGAATCATCTCATTATCTCTACTACCTTGGTTGCAGCTAACCACTATCAGTCTCTTGATTCATCACCGCTTTGCCATCCAACAATCAAAAAACTTGAGAATTTCTCACATTTGATGATTCAGTTTCTTAATCCATGTTATTGTCTGTGTTCGTCATTTCTTGTTTTCCAATTGAATTCTTGAATCCCACATAATGATGGATGGAGACATGTCAACTTCTCCAACATCCATTGTAAAAACCGGTCAATCATATATTGATATAACTGAAGATATGATCAAAGCCATAATCAAGCCATAGATTTAACTCATCTTAATTCAATTGGATGAGTCAGACTTCTTGCTTTGGAAAATGCAAATCGAAGTAGCATATAAAGGTTATGTGGTAAAAGATTGGATATATGGAATAGAAGTTGTAATAGTCAAATATACCAGAGATGGTGAAGAGAAATTAACTATAAACCCATATTTTGCCACCCATCAGAGACAATATAACTTGGCTAGTTCATGACTAATGTCATTAATGGGTGCAAAATTAATGCATAGTTGATTGGATGTAAAAAATCTCACGAAATTTGGTGAACCCTTGAATGGACCTTCACTTCTCAATCCCCTGCTCGAATTTACATTATAAAAGGCAACCTCCGAGCATAAAGAAAGTAATTATGACAATGAATGAGTGCTTAATGAAAATCTAAAGCCTATATTATAAACTCTCATGTGCAGGACAAAAGAAAATCTGAAAATGAGCAAGTACTGTAAATTGTCAGTAAGATAGAAAATGAGTATGAAGCAGTTGTTTCTTTCATAACATCTATTAAACCAACACCCTCTTTACAAACACTTTTGGGTCATGAAGGAAGAATACAACAAAAAATGGATGTAAACTCTGGCTACAATGTTAACTACACTATGAGCAAATTCCAAAGTCAAGAATGTGGAAATACTTCATGAAATCAGTCAAATGCTTACTAGAGAGGTGATCAATCTGGTAGAGGAAGATGTAGACAGAACAATAATAGACTGAAGCGTCAGAACTATGATAAGTTTAGGCATACTGCAAATAGGTGTTACTTCAGATTTGATAACAATTTCAATACCGATTAGTTTGCAAATAATGGAAAAAAACAACCCCACTACAAATATGGTTAGCAATCAGACTAACAATAAAATCACTTAAGAAAGAACATCTGAATCAGATTATGTCAATGATACTCAAGATGAAGCATGGTATATATTCTGACTCTGGAGCCACCAACCATGTCATCAACAACTTAAGCAATCTCAATCTTAGCAACAAAAATATAGAGGTAAGCAATCTTTATCTATGGCACTGTATTCACCACATTCACTGTACATACAAGCATTAGAGGTATAAAGCAATTATATCTAAACAATCTCCCAAGAGTACCACATATCAAAAAGAATATCATGAGCGTGTCACAGTATGTAGGGGATAATAATGTACCTTTGATTTTTCCCCAAAATAGTGCTTAGTTAAAGAGATATTCTAACAAAAGAATTCTTTTACAGGTCGTGAATATAGAGGGTTATTCAAATTTAATGTTGGAAGTTCAAGGATTAATATTGCTGAATTGAAAAATAAATATTGTTGTAATTCCTAACATGTATAATTAATTCTCCATAGTATATGAACTTAAAGACTTCTCTATATATATATGTATTTAGGCCAATTCAAATTCATACTAATTAACTACAAGAATGTGCCTTTATATATATATATATATATGTATGTATGTATGTATGTATGTATACATGTGTGTGTGTGTGTGTATATATATATATATATGTATATATACATTAGAATATAGACCTCCATAAATGTCTAATAAGTAGAAACATTAAATACAAAATTTGAACGTTATTTGCTATTTTTTCAAGGCACATATAGTCAATGCACAATTAAGTTATATATATATATATATATAAAACTTACAATGTGAAACAACATATACCCCAAATATACACACACATACACACCCAAAGGCTGTATTTATTTGTTTCTATATTTTTATTATATTTCTTCCGTATTTGTCATGCGATTAAATTCCAAATTCAAACTGTAATTAATATGCATGTATACTTTGAAATTTATTTATGTATATTTTCACAAGATTTCAAACGTTATTTTTAACGTTATATTTATTTCCTATTTTGTTTCCTACGCATTAATTTTCTTTCGTTTTCAACACGCGTTTAATATTAAATTTCAAACACATATCATTTCTAGAATTAATACGTGCATACTCATTTTAAATTAGAACGTTGCTTAATGTTATTAAATATATACACACTCTCACACCCGCATATGTATATAAATTTACATATATACACTCATATATATATATGCGCGCACACACACATATACACACTATCTTTTATTTATATATGTACATGCATATATGCATCTTTTTGATTGGACTTTTTAAACTTTAAAAATATGTCCTTAGTGGGAATCAAACTCTCGAGCTATAGTTTAGGAAGCACGTGCTTTACCACTCCACATAACACAATTTTTGTTCATAAAATTAGAACATTGGAAATTATGGTTTTATCTATGTTTCTTTTAAATTTATAAAATCAATATTTTCTAAACCGTAACTTCAAATATATTAAAATTATATATCAAACTGATCATCTTGAAAAGATCTTCACAATGGTTATAAATATGACATCCAGTTTATCTCCTACTAGAAATTAATTCTTATTTACTCTTTTATTTTGCGTGTTACTTCTCAAATTCACGTTCATGCGTTAATATTTTTAATTTAATACTCTTTGTCGGCTTTTAATGTTATGTCAATAACGTTAATGTTTATTTATTCCTTTATAATGTTACCATGAGCTCCAATAATTTTATTTGTTAGCCTATAACATTATATTTTCATAACACTAACTTTTAAATGTTCAAATCTGTTAATTGATTAATCTTAAATTTTGGGTTGTTTCACCTTTGACTTAATGTAGACCTAAAACACTTTTTCAGATACTGATATTTAGAAGTCCAAGAAGCCTTTTTCTGGAAATTCGAAGCGCCTTTCGGCTTAATAGAAAACCTGAAATCAATATTCAGGTATTAAAATATCAAAAGCCCATGAACCTTTTTCAACAAATACGAAGCCTCTTTTGGCTTAGTTAAAGACCAAAAACCCATATTCGGATACTAAAATATCAAAAGTCTAGAAACCTTTTTATGGAAATACGAAACCTCTTTCGACTTATAGAAGACAAAATCTAGATTCGGGTACTAAAATATTAGAAGTCCAGAATTTTTTTCTGGGAAATACCAAGCCTTTTTTGGCTTAATAGAAGACCCAAAACCCAAATTGGAGTATTAAATATCAGAATTCCTGAAACCCATCTTTGGAAATACGATGCCTTTTTGGCTTAGTAGAAGACCCAAAACCGATATTCATGTATTAAATACTGGAAGACCAGAGACCTTTTTGGAAATACAAAGCCTCTTTTGGCGTAATATAAGACTCGAAGCCTAGATTCAGATATTAAAATATTAGAAGCTCAGAAACCTTTTTTGGAAAACGAGGCTTCTTTTAGCTTAATAGAAGACCCAAAACCCAAATTCAGGTATTAAAATATTGAAGTCTAGAAACGTTTTTCTGGGAATACGAAGCCTCTTTTGGCTTAATAGAAGACCCAAACCCCAGATTCAGGTATTATAATATCAGAAGTCCAGAAACCTTTTTATGGAAGTATGAAGCCTCTTTAGGGTAATAAAAATCCCGGAACCCATGGGCATTAGAAATCTAGAAACATTCTTCTGGATAATATGAATACGAGAGCGCTTTCGGTTTCGACCAAATCTTTGCCAATTCAGGATTTTCTTAAAGCAAAGGCTTGGTGCGCTTTAGATGCTCCTTTTAAGTTTTCATTTCCTTCTTTGGAACGATACATAAGTAAAGGCAAAGTGTGCTCAAATTTTAGAATAGAGGTAAGGATTCCATATGCCAAAACATATGCAAAGCTTGTTCTAAAAAGAACAGAGGCAAAGCATTCTTCATTTGGAACCGGGCGTATCCCTCAAGATTACTCATCCTTCCTCCAGAGGGCGCCTTGATGCATCAAGGACTTGTGTGCCAGGCTTACCGTCCTCCCTCCAGGAGGCACCTTGCCTTTAGCTAAGGCTTGAACCAGATGAATTTGCTCTGGATTTACCCCCTCACTACACCGTATATGCTAATTAGGCTGTGTTTTTAGCCGTATCTAAAGAAGTTAGGCAAGGTAATAAGCCACATCAAAAAATGGCGCGTTAAATTATTAGATAAGGCTATAAACCGTATCTCACTAGAAATAACATACGACTCTTAGTTGTATCTAAAGTGTAATCATACACGGCCTCTGACCGTATCTAATTATATGTGTGTGTACAGTGCACACACATATACATATATATACATGTATATATATATATAAACATAAACTGTAGCACATATATTTCATAACACAGAGCATATATACCACAATTTATACACAAGAATAACACAACATATATATATATATACACACACTCAAGGCATTATAAATTTTGACATAAAACGAACACAATGTACATACAAACATATACAATAAAAGGAAACTGTAAAAGATTTTCATCACATTACGAACTAACAAAAAAAAAGGTAAAAACATATCAACTTGATAAAACTCCAGTCGAGGCCAGGAAGATTGAGCGTGATAGCCAGCCTGAGTTCAGTTTCATTGATTGGAAACAAAATAGAATTGTGATAGCCTACAGCCTGAGTTTCAGCAGCACAAAAGCACCAAAATCTCCAACAGGAGTGCCTATAAAATACAAGAAATAAGTTACAAATACTACATTGACCAGGAGATCGACATTGTGACTCACTGTGACTGAGATGCAAACACGAATACAGAGATAAGTGTATGTCGATCAATGTGTTTGTGTACACTGGTAGTCGGTCACTGTAAGGGGTTCGGATCGACTAGTCGAACAGTGTTTGTGTAATTTCACTAGACACCAATAATAGTGAAGGGAATATCATGTCGATTAGGGTGTTTGTGTAATTTCACGGTAGTCAATCAGTGTGTTTGTGTACATATGCATCACTCGACACCAATAACAACCTAGTCGAATCGACTTGTCGACTAATTTTTACCCATGCGCCCGAAATTCATACAAAAACCAAGTCGAGACTTCATGTCGATGGTTTGATCTCGATTAGTAGACTAGTCAAGCGCCATACTGATAACAACGAAGGGCATATCGTGTCTTTGTGTTTATGTGTGCATATTAGTCAATTGTATATATCTTAACATTTTTATGATGTTAATGACATTATTTCATGAACTTGCATAGACAACCTAAAAACCCAAAAGAAGAATCACCTAGACTGTAGTCGATCTACAACACCGGTAGTTTGTACCCTAGCATACAGAACATCCTCCTGTGCACACAAAAAGGAACAAATAAACCAAATTAAAAGAATATTCAAGATGTGCACACAACATGTCCATTCAATTCTTATGTAAGATACTACGTAGAGATAAGTGTAAAATAATATATACCTGCTCCATCGTCTAAAGATATTGAATCATCATCTTTGGATGACACACATACTCGACCTTCTGATTAAGAATTTATTGGGCGATCCACCAGGTGGATGCATGTCAGCTCACGCGTAGGGTCAGTAATCCATGCTTATTAGCTTTATCCAAATGTCGAATGTCGCTTCACTTAACCTTTGGAAAAAGTTGCTTTCACTTGCAACTTTCAGTTTCTTTGAAGCAGACTGTGTAGTGCAACTTACACTACAGTCTCTGCTACAAAGTAGGGGAAAGTTGCTAGTGAAAGCAACTTTTTACTAAGGTTAAGTGCAACAGCATCCGACATTTGGATAAACCTAATAAGCATAGATACCCGACCCTATGCATGAGCTAAAATGCATCCACCTGGTGGATCGCCCATTAAAATGTTAACCAGAAAGTCGAGTAATCATCCATCTACCAACCTGGTAATATATTTTTAGTAAACTTATTATCTCTGTTGTTATAAGACAACCCAATTTAAATTTCAAGCATAAGGCAAACAAACAGTCAAATGACGATGAAATCATGGTTAAATATTGAACTATAATTATCCATTTGCTCAGTTTCCGCCACATTTCAGATTCAACATGTCAAACGATCTAAAGAACATATCATCAAATGGCTATTGACAATAGAATCAGGTTATGGACAATTGACAATAAACATCTTAACATTAGTAAAGGTTACTGCATCCTTATGACTAACTCATTGTTATTTCTTTGTTTCATGGATATACCGCAATCTAAAATTATACCATACATGTTTCCAATAGCAATTCAGATGTTTTTTACATTATCATAAAGCAAGATTCAAATTTGATTTCTTTGATTTCAGGGTATAACCACAGATGCGTCCCTTACATAAAGTAGCAGTCAGCTAACATACTAACACATACCGATTCAATTGAAATAGCTAACACACTAACATAAAGTAGCAATCAGCTAACATACTAACACATACCGATTCAATTGAAATAGCTAACACACTAACATAAAGTAGCAATCAACTAACACACAAATATTTCAATTTGTTCCCTACTATCAAAAATGCATGCCTAGGGTTGTTATGGTAATGATTACTGTTACCGTTTGACAAATACCCTTACCATACCGTTTTTACTGGTAAACCATAATTGCTTACGGTTACCGTTACCAATCACCTGGTATACTGATAATCTAGTAACCGTTACACTGGTAATGGTAAATTACCGTTTGTCCATCAAAGTTTGTATCTTGACATATTTTTTGTACACAGTGCATCTTTATTATACTACATGTAGTGTTTGTTTATAAAAAAACATAAATGAAAAGAAAATAAGTGTATTTAGAATTATTTCACCATACTATTGAACTAAGTATAATCATTTATTTGGTTCTACATGCATGTAATAAAGCAAATCAGATGAGTATACTTATGTTTTGAATTAACTGGTAAAATTACCGTTACCACTGGTATTGAAGAAATATTACCAATAATTTACCATTAAAAATGGTAAATTTACCGTTACTATGTCGTTTTTACTGGTATACCGATTTCAATCAAGAATGGATACCGATTGACTGGTAATAGCATGGTAATGGTAAATTTACCATTACCGTAACAGCCCTATGCATGCCACAATTCAATTGAAACACATACCTGTTGTCGAAGGAGGGCTAGAGACCAAGGGTTGTTGCGTTTCTATCGAAGAGAGGGTCATTCGTCTCTGTCAGAGGAGGAGATTCCAGAGAAAGGTGGAGGCATGATTTGGCAACCGAAAACCCTAATTTGGGTTTTCGGTCACCATTTAAGTAAAACAAAGGGAAAAGGGAGCGACCAAAATTTTTATTCTGAGTGCCTAATGTGATGCACAATATGATACGCATTCGATTTGGCCCAAAGGCGTATCAAATTAACTGATCCGGGGCGTCGTTGATGGACGGTCAAATTTAGGGTGTTTGGGTGGTGCGGATCGCAAAATGCACTCTGATACGCATTTGAGCACTATCAAATATGATATGGCTTTAACTCGTATTTTATTTCCGCATCCTTGTGTGCCAAATTGGCTGTTATGGTGTAGTGCCTCCCTCTTTGGGGAATGACCTTGGTATACCAAGGAACCTGATGGGTGCCTGGCATTTCCATAGGGTTTACCCCTCCTCCTTTTAGGAAAGTGCCTTGACGCATCAAGGACTTTCTAAGGATATTCATTTATGAAAGGACATTTCACTTCAATCAAGCAGAATTTATTATTTTGAATTTCGATTTGAAAGTCGTTTATTCATTATTATATCCATGTAGATTACTTTAACAAAACTTATTTGAGTCTTAATTTCCTTTTCCTTGCACTCGAGGCCAATTTCTCTTAATCCTTTATGGAATTATTTCCCTTTATTCACTTATAGAAGGAAAGTATGGTCTCAAGTGTTCCACATTCCATGTTCTCAGAACCATATTGCCATAGGGGCGACATAAGAGTAAGCTCCTAGAGGTATTACTGTATGGACGATTAGGGGTCCTTCCCAATTTAGACCTAATGGCCCAATTACGAGATTTTTAGTATTGGACATTACCCTTTAGAGAACTAGGTCCCTTTCCCTGAATTCTTTTGACCCTACTCTTGTGTTATAGTATCAGACCATTCTTCTTTGATACTCTGATGTATGAACAACGACTTCTTCCCTGAGGCCGAGAATTGAGTCTAAAGATTCCTTCTTTAGATCTTGAATTTTATTGAAAGCATAGGCCAACCTTTGGTGTGACAAAATTTCTATTTCGACTGGAAGCATTGCTTCGCATCTAAAGATCAGAGAATAGGGTGTATGGCCTGTTTCCATTTTAGTATATGCCCGATAAGCATAAAGCACTAAGGGTATTTCTTCTACCCAATTTCATTTGGCTCTATGCAACCGTTTCTTTAGTATTGCTTTGATGGTCTTATTAGCAGCTTGTATAACACCATTTTCCTTCAAGTATGCAACGGAAGAGAAACTCTTTATGATACGATTATTAAAGAAGAACCCCTAAAGTTCCTTCCTTTTGAATTGTGTTCCATTAGATATAATCTTATGCGGGACTCCGAATTAAGTGACTATCTTCTAGATGACAAATCTTAAAACTCTATTGGAAGTGATTTTTGGAAGCGGTTCCGCTTCTACTCATTTGGTAAAATAGTCGATGGATGCCACAACATACTTTTCATCTCCTTTTGAAAATAGTAATAGGCCAATAAGGTCTATTCCCCACACAACAAAAGGCCATAGGCTTGTTACAGGAGTTGATTTTCTTGAGGGTAGGCATGGAATCTTTGGATACCTTTGGCACCTATCATGCCTTTTAACCAAATCAATAGTCTATTTGGTCATTTGTTACCAGAAGAATCCTTGTCGTACCGTCCTCTTAGCCAATTTTATTCCACTAGATGGTTGTCACACAACCCTTCATGTGCCTCCTTTAGCAACCATAACCCATCCTTAGGGCTTATGCGGCTTAAGTACGGAATTACATAGCCTTTCTTGTATAGGATTCCGTCCAAGATAACAAAATCAAGGCCTACCTCTTATTTCTTCTGACCTTATTTTTATCCATGGTTAATACATCATTATTCAGATGTTGAAGGACTGGTGTCATCCAGTCACTTTCGACATTGCTCTGAGAAGAGCTTTCCATTTCGATTGGAATTTTTTGTATTATATCTTTCTTGATTTCCATTTGGGCCTTTACCTGGGATCTAGTCAATACCAAAGATTTTCTCCCTTTTTCAACTTATTTTTCCTCAATGCTTGGCGTTGTCGGATATTCGACTTTTTGGAGCTCCCCTTGAGCTAGCTAATTTGGCTATAGAATCGCTTGGAAATTTTCTTTTCTCGAGATTTGATGTATTGAGAAATCCTCAAAGATTATTAACATTTCCAATATTTTCTTGACATAGTGGCTCAGTTCATATCCCCACTTCACAAGCCTTCTGGAGGTTTCTAGCTTGCCATAAACTTCCTTAAGGGGTAGGTTAGTTAAAACCTTAATCATATGCACTTGAAAATATGACCGAAGATTTTGGCAGTTAGAATCAATCCATCATCCATTTTTTCAGCAACTGGATAACGAGTTTGGCATCCCATCGCCTTTGGCTTACGTAATAAACTTGAAATTATGAAACCATCAGTGATAAACCAAAAATGGAATGCTTCTGGTAGGGATCAAAGCAAACAAACATTTTAAGTTGTTCCCTTGCCTAGTCCCTTTTGATCTGCATCATATTTATTTGTCACTTAGTTTCCTTAATAGGCTGTATGCTGCCGAAACGGACCATAACAATTACATTCTTATTAAACTTAATCCTAGTTCTAAGTTTATATTTATAATAAGTCTTTTCGTTATTTCTTTCAGTTGTAACCCTCATGTTTTAATTCTATTTGCAAACAAGTCCAATATGTCTGTTATGATCTACTTATGTGTCCATACAATTATCATAATACTATTCTTGCAAATATGTTCAATCTTTCCTAATTACAACCCATGTTATAATTTTATAGCAAATCCAGATCAATTTGTCTATTTTAGTCTAGTTCCTTCATAATGACATATGTGTACTTTATGTGTAACACCCCGCAAATTCTATAACTGTGAAATTAACAAATTAAAGTATAATTAATTTGAAATCAAAGAACTAAGGGAAAAGGGATACGCCATTGCGTTCGTCTCGGAAAAATACGCGAAATAGAGTCCGAGTTTTCGAAAAACGGAGTCCGTATGAAGAAGGTATGGCCTTCGGAAGTTTTTAAATTAAGTTTAAAATTCAAACAGAATTAAATAATTAAATATTCCGAAGTGGGGCCCAATGGGCCAGGGTGGTAGAACACCCGCCTGGGCCACCCAGGTCGACTGGGCTGTCGACCTGGGCTACCCATGTCGACAGGGCTGTCGACAGCCCTGTCGACAGGGGTATCGACCTGGTCGAGCCCAGTCCAACCTGGCTGGCCAGGTCTGTGTTTAGCCGATTCTCTGTGGTCTGCTTTGTCATTAGGGCTAGGTGGCGGGTTCTAATTGGTCTCTCTATCTAATGAATGGCTATGATCAATCCAAGCAACATCAAGGGTCCTAATCAGTTCCTAACCTCTATATAAACAACCCTAGACTAAACCCTAATCTATTCATTCAAAATTAAGAACATAGCCGCCATGTTGCTGAGGAACGACTAAGGGTAGCCGCCAACTAGAGAGAGAATTAGGAAGAAAGTTCTAAAGCCTAAAGCAATTCAAGCAACCTAAAGCCAATCAATTCAACATAGGAATCATATCTCTTAATTAGAGAATTCGCCGCAACCATTGTAAGTAGAGTATTACTTTGGTATGAATAAACAACTGTATTGATTTGTATGCTTGAATTGGGATAATAAAGTAGTTCATATTTGTGCAAAATTATGTTATTCATTATAAAGAACTACATGCGGTAGTTCTATGCAAGTATACGTTTGGAATATTGCGCAAATTATGTAATCTATGTTGAAGCTACATGTATGTAGTTGGATTGAAATTCATGCAAGTTTGGGGCTTTGTTATTATGTCATCATGATGTATATTTTTGTGCATAAATCGTTTTGCAAGTAATTGAGACAAGTTTGGTTGTTATAGTTCATAAGAAACTATGTTGGAATTTTGACACCACAATCCATGTATTAAGTCATGCTTTTGCAAACTTATGAATATGGCTAGGCTATGAATGATATTTTGCATAGTTGAAATCCATGATTAAGTCTATCTTGTTTACAAGAATTATATGATGACATATGTGAGACATGGCTAGGTTAGACTCAAAAATCCCTTTTTGCAAGTTTAAAGCAGACACCATGATTAGGAATATTTATGCATAAGTATATTTATACTATCGTTATGTGATTAGACTTAAACCATAATTAAGTTGATCTATGCTTTTGTGTTAGTAACAAAGTATCCCCTTTGTAAACATGTAGAAACCTTATGAACATGACTTGTTTATGTTTGACATTATGCCATGCTTATGTTAGAAATATTTATGCCATGCTTATGTTTGACATTATGCCATGCTTATGTTAGAAAATTTATGCCATGCTTATGTTTGACATTATGCGTAAATAAAAGTATAGGTTCATGTTGTAGTTATGACTATGTGTCAATAATGATACCCAATTTAGACTCTTATCTCAACTACAAGTTCACATGCTTTGATTCATGTCACCTATGCTTTATGACCAAAGTATATGTCGCTACTATGCAAGTACACCAGTTTCTATTATGTATTTCCAACGTCATATGCAAGTTCATGCGCTCACCTTCCCCTCTTTGTGTATGTAATCACGCTTTAAGCCTCCCCTTTTCGCATGGCTAAATTGGGCTTTAAAAGGCTAAGCCCAATGTATATAAACGGACGTGTAAAACGGGGGAAAATAACGTTGGGTTAAAATTAATTAATGAATGAAAATATAAAATAGAAGGGCCCAAATTCAAGTATGGGTTGGGCCCATGATTGGTGTAACCTTTACACCATTAACTTAATAATGGGCCGCAAATATTTACATATAAATAAAGAAGAAAGACAAAATATGTAAATGTAGAACATACGATGTGTTTAACCCGAGGTTGGATTGAGTTGTGATGTAAACCTGCCCGGAACCGCCCGGCTGTCCAGTAGTCACAACAATACCTATCCAATGTGGGAGGTTAAACATGGAGCCCAGCAAGGACCCGAGGTTAGACTGAGTTGTGGCGTAAGACTGCCCGGAACCAACCGGCAACAGGCAGCCACAACAATACCTGTCTAATGTGAGAGGTCAGGGCCTTAATAAGACAATTAAGGCTAAGTCAGGATTGTTAGGATTAAGTGAACTAAAGACTTAATCAAAATGGAACATGCTAAACTAAACGGACTGGTGGGGTTAGGTTAGGAAACACTTAACCAACTTAGCATGTTGGCTAGAGATAGAAAACCTAGTAACGGGGGACCCTTTTCAGCAGTAACCCTAAAAGGTGTATCAGGATACCCTGAAACTAGGCAGGGTGGGGCACGATTACTGGGCTGATTGTAAGAGGTCAAAGCGACGGCGGTGGTGTAGCAGTGTAGGTTCTAACGGGGTGCGGGCGTGCACACACTCCGGCGCAGAAAAATAAAGCACTGGACGCCAGTAGCATACCTGTGCACTCTAAGGTTGTGTCGGGCCGCCACCATGGGACTTGATACACCCCACGGTGGGACCAGCATAGGTAACTACAAACATCGGGGGCCGTAAGACACATGTACTATGCGAGTAGGAGCCGATCATCATAGAATGGATCACATCACCCTGATTGTGGGGTGCCAGTGGGAAACTAGTTTATATGGGTTCAGAGATTAATATGGGGTACGTTAGTATATTCGACCCTAGACAACTTAACCAGGTTTATAGTGTTTGCCCACTTCTTGATTATACTTATCATACCCAGTTCTTTATTCATAGACAAAATAGTACTAGACTTACTCAGGCTTTATGTCTGACTCTACTTTTCTTTCGTCTTCTTTTCTTCCGTTTCCCCCCCCCCCCCCCAGGTCCACAGGGAGGGAACACTGCAGCTTGACCAGCATTAACATCCAGCTTGAAGCAGAGAAATGTATTGCTTGGAACTTTCCATTTAAAACTATGGCTTTGGACAAACTCTATGGGGCTTTTGCAGTTTATCTATGTTTTATTCATGCTTCTTTAAATAATGTACTCAAGACAGATTATGAAAGTAGTTATGTTATGTTTTTGGAAAAAGATGTAAGACAATCGCGGTGATGTTTTGTGACACGTATTTGACTTTATGAAATAAAAGTTTGTTGATTTTCCGCTGTTTACAAATATGTGTTCTTATATCTGTCTTGTATATCTGTGACTTGTACTTATAAACCTCCACCAAAATTAGGGCATTCCCTTTGAGAGTGACCCTAACGGAGGTGGGGTGTTTCACTTGGTATCAGAGCATAGGTTTACCAGATAAGATAAAAAGTTTTGAAATTTTTTTTTCAAAAGGGAAATTTAAAGAAGCATTTTTAAAAGAAAGAAATATTATTTTATTTTAAAAAGGCAAAGTCCACTCCCCAAAGCCATAGGTACTATCTCTTATCCTTCGTTTTGAATCTATCCTTTTTGTTTCAGCATGTCCCAAGAACTTAACTTGCCGGAAGGGGTGCCAATACCTGGTTGGTTTAGACGGTTCTTAGAAGCAAGGGCCACTCAGCCAGGTCCTACCGTTCCTCCTCCCCCAGCTGAAGGAAACCATCCAGCTACAGCGGCACCTTTTCCTCCACCTCCTCCCCGGGGAAACGCTTTTGCTAAGATATGTAAAGATTTTAAAGCTATGGGAGGAAGGGATTTCCATGGAACTGAGTCCTTCGTAGCAGCTAGGAATTGGCTGAAAGAAACGGAGGACCTATTCATCATCTTTGAGGTAGAGTATAGACAAAAAGTACAACTGGCAGTGTGGCTATTGAAGGGCGAGGCTTCCTACTGGTGGGAAGTCACTAATGCTGAAAGACCAGTGGAGACATGGGAGGACTTTAGGGCAAGGTTTGAGACTAAGTTTCTCTCAGATGCGGAAAGAAGTTTGCAGTTGGAAAAATTCTTATTTCTTAAGCAAGGAGACAAGACTGTCAGAGAGTATGTGAATCAGTTCGATGAGCTGGCTAGGTTTGGGCTTGACCTAGTCAACACCCCGCACAAGAAGGCTCTCCGTTTCGTCAAAGGGTTAAATGAGCCATTACACAGTTTGGCCATGACCCATATACCCATGGGGGCCACGTATGAAAGATTGGTGCAAATGGCATTGCTGAATGAAGAGGATAAGGGCAAGAAGGAGACAAAAGCAGAAAGCTCTCAAGGAAAGAAAGAGGGTTTGCAGCCTAAGAAGACAGACTTTAAGAAAGGCGGGAAAGGCAACAAAGAGAAGAGGAAGTGTAATTTCTGTGGCAAAGTGGGGCACTTAGTAAAGGACTGCCGGAAAAAGAAGGCCAAGGAGAATGGTGGGTGCTTTTCGTGCGGTCAGACAGGCCACAGGGCTAAGGACTGCCCAAAGAAACGAGGACAGGGGCAGGGCGCTGGATCCACCCCAGGGGCACAGGTTCATGTGCTAGAAGCGCCACCATTGCAACAGCGAGGTACAAACACTTCTGTAGAAAGTGTAGTTTATCTTTATGATCACCCCGTTCGCACTTTATTTGATTCTGGCGCATCACACTCCTTTATCTCGTCTGCTTTAGTAGAATCTCTGCACCTAAAAACTAGTATGGTAGAGGACCCCTTAATTGTTTCAAACCCAATTGGGGGCCCAGCTCATTTGTCTATGATCTGTGTGGGATTGAAAATTTCTATTCTAAGTGTAGAATTTCAATGTAGTGCCTTTGTTTTGGGCTTTTCGGGGTATGGATTGGCTATCCAGTAATGGGGCCATCCTTGATTGTGAGAAAAGGGTTGTTAGGCTCCTAACCCAGCTCGGTAATACTTTGGAAATTTCTTGTAATCCCTCGTATGCGGTTATGCTTAGTTATCTTGAATCGCTAGATGCCTCTGTTGAAAATTTGCAATCAGTTAGAGTGGTCCGGGAATATCCGGATGTCTTCGAAGAGGTGAAGGGCTTGCCTCCGAAGCGGGAAATAGACTTCCGCATATATCTCGTAGATAATGCAAAGCCCGTTGCGTTGCCCGTGAGACACATGGCTCCACGAGAAAGGAAAGAGCTCAGTAAACAGATTAAAGAGCTTCTAGAAAAGGGGTTCATTAGGAGGAGCATCTCAGAATGGGGCGCTCCGGTGGTGTTCGCTACAAAGGCGGATGGTTCACTCCGTCTATGTGTTGACTATAGGGAGCTCAACAAGCTAACGAAAAAGAATAGGCACCCTCTCCCTAGAATTGACGATTTATTTGACCAGCTTGTAGGAGCGTCTGTTTTCTCCCAACTCGATTTAGCAACCGGTTTTCATCAGCTAAGGGTGGCTGAAGATAGCATCGATAAAACGGCGTTTAGAACCCCAGACGGCTTCTTTGAATGGCTTGTCATGCCTTTCGGCTTGACAAATGCACCTGCTTACTTCGTGGACCTGATGAGTAGGGTATTTAGAGATTTCCTCAACAAATTCGTAGTGGTCTTCGTAGATGATATCCTTATCTTCTCAAAGAGTGAAGAGGAACATGCTCAGCACTTAAGGGCGATCATGGAAACTTTGCGAGTCCACCAACTAAAAGCCAAATTCTCCAAATGCCACTTTTGGAGAGAAGAGGTGAGGTTCCTTGGGCACATAGTATCCAAACAAGGGTTAGTGGTGGACCCTGCGAAGGTAGTGGCGGTACAGGATTGGAAGACACCAAGGAATGCAACTGAGGTCCGAAGCTTCCTAGGACTAGCAGGTTTCTATCGAAAATTCATAAGGGATTTTGCGAAAATCTCAGCTCCGCTCACGAAATTGACTAAGAAGAATCTAGTGTTCAATTGGGATTTGGATTGCGAGTTTGCTTTCCAACGACTGAAAAGGGCTCTTACAACAGCCCCAGTTTTGACGCTGCCAGATGGGAGCAAGATGTTCACTGTTTATACGGATGCATGTGGGACAGGTCTAGGCGCCGTCTTAATGCAAGAAGGAAGGGTAGTAGCTTATGGCGGGAGGCAGTTGAAGGTGCATGAAAAGAACTACCCAACCCACGATCTTGAGTTAGCCGCCATCGTCTTTGCACTCAAGTCTTGGCGACACTATCTCCTAGGTGAGAAGTTCGAACTTTACACTGACCATAAATCGTTGAAATATCTTTTCTCGCAGAAGGATCTTAACTTGAGGCAACAAAGATGGATGGAGTTTCTTGCCTCGTACGATTTCGAAATCTCCTACACTCCGGGCAAAGGCAACGTAGTAGCAGACGCGTTGAGCCGAAAGAAATTGACCCTAAGCCCGTTGTTTGTTGAAAGACAAAGCCTAGAGTTTATAGCCAACTTCGACTTTAGGCCTTCCTCCGATTTCGTACCGGGCTTGCTAGCATCTCTGGAAGTGCGCCCAACTTTAGTGGATTCAGTAGGGACAGCACAACGCGAAGACCCTCAGCTTGTGGAAATAATTGATAGGCTAATTAGGGGTGAGACTTCAAGTCACCTCAACCGATACTCCATCGACGATAGGGGTTTGCTAAGGCGAGACGGAAGACTATGCGTCCCACAGATAAACGATTTAATAAAGAAGGTTCTCGAAGAAGCACATCACTCCAAGATGACGATACACCCCGGCGGGGATAAAATGTACAAAGACATAAAAAGGACTTTCTTTTGGAACGGCATGAAAAAGGACGTGGCAGAGTTTGTTTCTAAGTGTATGGTGTGCCAACAGGTTAAAGCGGAACAGAAAAAGCCTGGCGGACTGCTACATCCTCTAGAGGTCCCGCAGTGGAAGTGGGATAGCATCTCAATGGACTTCATAGATGGGCTGCCTAGGTCTAGGAGAGGCAACACTAGCATTTGGGTAATAGTGGATAGGCTTACTAAAAGCGCCCACTTCTTACCTGTCAAAAGTAAAAGAACTGCCTCATCCCTAGCATCACTTTACCTTAAGGAAATCGTTCGACTCCATGGAATACCATCTAGCATTGTTAGTGACCGAGACCCCATCTTCACCAGCGAGTTTTGGCGGAGTCTGCAAGAAGCAGTAGGAACGCAGTTATGCTTGAGCACAGCCTATCATCCCCAAACCGACGGCCAAACGGAGAGAGTGAACAGAGTTTTGGAAGACCTTTTAAGGCTATGCGTCCTCGACTTCGGAGGGACATGGGAAGACCACCTTCCTTTGGTGGAATTTGCCTACAACAACAGCTATCAAGCAACCATCGGAATGGCGCCCTTCGAAGCTTTATACGGAAGACCGTGCCGATCGCCCACTTGTTGGTGGGAGTCTACTGATAAGCTCATACTTGGACCAGACATGATCCGAGAGACTTCAGAGAAAGTAGACTTAATACGAAGAAGGATGAAGACGGCCCAAGACAGACAAAAGTCCTATGCCGACAAGAGAAGGACCGACCTTGAATTTGAGGTTGGAGACAGAGTTTTTCTCAAAGTATCACCGCTAAGAAACGTTGTTCGTTTTGGAACCACAGGAAAGCTAGCACCAAGGTTCGTAGGGCCATTCCCTATTATCGAGAAAATTGGGAAAATGGCCTATAGATTAGAGCTACCCGAGAAGTTGGCTGGAGTCCACAACGTTTTTCACGTTTCACATCTCCGAAAATGTCTACATGAGTCTGCTGAAGTAGTAGAGCCAAATATCCTCGAAGAGGCCGAAGTGGAACGCGAAGCAACCATAAGAAAAGTTCCAACCCGAATCTTAGGAACGGAAGTAAAGAAGCTACGCAACCGCGAAGTCAAGCTCGTCAAAGTCCAGTGGAGCGACGCCGAGGGAGACGCGACTTGGGAAACTGAAGCTAGAATCCGCACTGCCTACCCTTTTCTGTTCGAGGGTACATCCTTGATCTTTCTTTTTCCTTAAGTTGCGCTTTTATCTATCTTTTTAGGTATATTTCCTCGACCGTATCTTTTAGGTAGAAACCCTTTGGATGGAAACATGTAGTTGAAACATGTTATGGATGATGGTTGCAAGTGGTTGCAAGTGATTGCTAGTGGTTGCTCGTGGTTGCATATACACACACAATCTAGGTTTTAGATCGACTCAGTCACTTCATATTGCATATGCATATATGTTTGCATTCGTATGTGGTTGAACTTTAATGTGTTGTCATGTGGATGCTGCATTTGTATTGAATGATTGTGCACTCATGTAGAATCAAGAATAGGAAAATTTGCATACATAATGGATTCATGGCACTTACATAATTCGCATTAAGGAGGTCAACTGAATCAGTAGACCGCCTGATTTTGCATTAGATAAGTACATGTACACACACACTTCGCATATGATCATGAAGCATTAGAAGTCTTTTAAGGACAATGGATGCTCGTGTTTGATGGATGAGTAGATGGATGTTTGGATGTTAGGATATACATTCCTCCTAACTTGAAGATTTCGGGGACGAAATCCTTTTAAGTGGGGGAGAATGTAACACCCCGCAAATTCTATAACTGTGAAATTAACAAATTAAAGTATAATTAATTTGAAATCAAAGAACTAAGGGAAACGGGATACGCCATTGCGTTCGTCTCGGAAAAATACGCGAAATAGAGTCCGAGTTTTCGAAAAACGGAGTCCGTATGAAGAAGGTATGGCCTTCGGAAGTTTTTAAATTAAGTTTAAAATTCAAACAGAATTAAATAATTAAATATTCCAAAGTGGGGCCCAATGGGCCAGGGTGGTAGAACACCCGCCTGGGCCACCCAGGTCGATTGGGCTGTCGACCTGGGCTACCCATGTCGACAGGGCTGTCGACAGCCCTATCGACAGGGGTATCGACCTGGTCGAGCCCAGTCCAACCTGGCTGGCCAGGTCTGTGTTTAGCCGATTCTCTGTGGTCTGCTTTGTCATTAGGGCTAGGTGGCGGGTTCTAATTGGTCTCCCTATCTAATGAATGGCTATGATCAATCCAAGCAACATCAAGGGTCCTAATCAGTTCCTAACCTCTATATAAACAACCCTAGACTAAACCCTAATCTATTCATTCAAAATTAAGAACATAGCCGCCATGTTGCTGAGGAACGACTAAGGGTAGCCGCCAACTAGAGAGAGAATTAGGAAGAAAGTTCTAAAGCCTAAAGCAATTCAAGCAACCTAAAGCCAATCAATTCAACATAGGAATCATATCTCTTAATTAGAGAATTCGCCGCAACCATTGTAAGTAGAGTATTACTTTGGTATGAATAAACAACTGTATTGATTTGTATGCTTGAATTGGGATAATAAAGTAGTTCATATTTGTGAAAAATTATGTTATTCATTATAAAGAACTACATGCGGTAGTTCTATGCAAGTATACGTTTGGAATATTGCGCAAATTATGTAATCTATGTTGAAGCTACATGTATGTAGTTGATTGAAATTCATGCAAGTTTGGGGCTTTGTTATTATGTCATCATGATGTATATTTTTTGTGCATAAATCGTTTTGCAAGTAATTGAGACAAGTTTGGTTGTTATAGTTCATAAGAAACTATGTTGGAATTTTGACACCACAATCCATGTATTAAGTCATGCTTTTGCAAACTTATGAATATGGCTAGGCTATGAATGATATTTTGCATAGTTGAAATCCATGATTAAGTCTATCTTGTTTACAAGAATTATATGATGACATATGTGAGACATGGCTAGGTTAGACTCAAAAATCCCTTTTTGCAAGTTTAAAGCAGACACCATGATTAGGAATATTTATGCATAAGTATATTTATACTATCGTTATGTGATTAGACTTAAACCATAATTAAGTTGATCTATGCTTTTGTGTTAGTAACAAAGTATCCCCTTTGTAAACATGTAGAAACCTTATGAACATGACTTGTTTATGTTTGACATTATGCCATGCTTATGTTAGAAATATTTATGCCATGCTTATGTTTGACATTATGCCATGCTTATGTTAGAAAATTTATGCCATGCTTATGTTTGACATTATGCATAAATAAAAGTATAGGTTCATGTTGTAGTTATGACTATGTGTCAATAATGATACCCAATTTAGACTCTTATCTCAACTACAAGTTCACATGCTTTGATTCATGTCACCTATGCTTTATGACCAAAGTATATGTCGCTACTATGCAAGTACACCAGTTTCTATTATGTATTTCCAACGTCATATGCAAGTTCATGCGCTCACCTTCCCCTCTTTGTGTATGTAATCACGCTTTAAGCCTCCCCTTTTCGCATGGCTAAACTGGGATTTAAAAGGCTAAGCCCAATGTATATAAACGGACGTGTAAAACGGGGGAAAATAACGTTGGGTTAAAATTAATTAATGAATGAAAATATAAAATAGAAGGGCCCAAATTCAAGTATGGGTTGGGCCCATGATTGGTGTAACCTTTACACCATTAACTTAATAATGGGCCGCAAATATTTACATATAAATAAAGAAGAAAGACAAAATATGTAAATGTAGAACATACGATGTGTTTAACCCGAGGTTGGATTGAGTTGTGATGTAAACCTGCCCGGAACCGCCCGGCTGTCCAGTAGTCACAACAATACCTATCCAATGTGGGAGGTTAAACATAGAGCCCAGCAAGGACCCGAGGTTAGACTGAGTTGTGGCGTAAGACTGCCCGGAACCAACCGGCAACAGGCAGCCACAACAATACCTGTCTAATGTGAGAGGTCAGGGCCTTAATAAGACAATTAAGGCTAAGTCAGGATTGTTAGGATTAAGTGAACTAAAGACTTAATCAAAATGGAACATGCTAAACTAAACGGACTGGTGGGGTTAGGTTAGGAAACACTTAACCAACTTAGCATGTTGGCTAGAGATAGAAAACCTAGTAACGGGGGGCCCTTTTCAGCAGTAACCCTAAAAGGTGTATCAGGATACCCTGAAACTAGGCAGGGTGGGGCACGATTACTGGGCTGATTGTAAGAGGTCAAAGCGACGGCGGTGGTGTAGCAGTGTAGGTTCGAACGGGGTGCGGGCGTGCACACACTCCGGCGCAGAAAAATAAAGCACTGGACGCCAGTAGCATACCTGTGCACTCTAAGGTTGTGTCGGGCCGCCACCATGGGACTTGATACACCCCACGGTGGGACCAGCATAGGTAACTACAAACATCGGGGGCCGTAAGACACATGTACTATGCGAGTAGGAGCCGATCATCATAGAATGGATCACATCACCCTGATTGTGGGGTGCCAGTGGGAAACTAGTTTATATGGGTTCAGAGATTAATATGGGGTACGTTAGTATATTCGACCCTAGACAACTTAACCAAGTTTATAGTGTTTGCCCACTTCTTGATTATACTTATCATACCCAGTTCTTTATTCATAGACAAAATAGTACTAGACTTACTCAGGCTTTATGTCTGACTCTACTTTTCTTTCGTCTTCTTTTCTTCCGTTTCCCCCCCCCCCCCCCAGGTCCACAGGGAGGGAACACTGCAGCTTGACCAGCATTAACATCCAGCTTGAAGCAGAGAAATGTATTGCTTGGAACTTTCCATTTAAAACTATGGCTTTGGACAAACTCTATGGGGCTTTTGCAGTTTATCTATGTTTTATTCATGCTTCTTTAAATAATGTACTCAAGACAGATTATGAAAGTAGTTATGTTATGTTTTTGGAAAAAGATGTAAGACAATCGCGGTGATGTTTTGTGACACGTATTTGACTTTATGAAATAAAAGTTTGTTGATTTTCCGCTGTTTACAAATATGTGTTCTTATATCTGTCTTGTATATCTGTGACTTGTACTTATAAACCTCCACCAAAATTAGGGCATTCCCTTTGAGAGTGACCCTAACGGAGGTGGGGTGTTTCATTATGCAAGCTTTTTCTGTAAATTTAGACCTTTTTATTTTTATCTGCGTACTCACAATTAATTATCATTCTATTTTTCTATGCATAAAATAAAAGAATTAATCAGTCGCCAATAAACTAACATCTACAGATCTAGGCATACAGAAACTATAAAACATTTGACAAGCATAAATATTAAAAATGGATATATGGCTGAAAGACTATCTTACAGAACTTAAAACAAAAGAAAATTGTAAGAAAGGACTGATGAATGCTTGTAGAAGATAACTTACAGAAAAAGAACTTACAAAAATGCTAACTTAAACAAAACAATTAAAAACTGTAGGAAGAACTATAGAATAATCTACAACTATTATAACCCCTATTTTCCTGTATTAACAAAAGTCTAAATAACTACATAATGAACCATAGTCCTAGGCTTTCCTTCGTGTCCTTTTAGATCCCATCTCTAATAGGTGTAAATAAATATTTAATTTATAACCCATTTCCCGAGAAAAATAAAGTCAGGTACATCACAAAAGGAGAGAAACTAGAGAGGAAATGATTGTATTGTGAAGAATCGGCTAGGACTAGCGTTCTATTTATAGCGTAGCTGTAACGACCCGGGTTTTCGTGATCCTGAGTAATCGACATATGACCCAATGTCGATTATCAAGCATCGAAAATACCGGATAGTCCATGAAAGAAATTAGAGGGTGAGAATAGATAAGATAGAAACTTAGAATAGAAGAAGAAGAACATACAACATCAGAGTAACATGAATCTCACATCGGAACGAACAACATATAATAGATAACATATCTTTGAAATAAAATCAGTATATGTATACAATAACATTATCAGAGTACAACACTTACAACACAGCGGAAATAACAACAGCTATAAAATCCTGAAACCTCCTGCTCCGGCTCTTCAAGTATCTGTAAAATCACGAGTACTTGACTGCTCATACAAAATTGGGCACCCAAGAGTTTAGGGAAAACAAAACAAAAATAAAACTCTAGGTCAGTCATGGGACTAGTGTGAGTAAAACAATTTAAAAACAGTTTGAGTAATTAAACGATATCTCATAAGACCACACCGTATAACGGAATGGGTTTTTCCCTTATGAGAATCCAAATCAATTTGATTTAACTTTCAAATCATTTTGAAAGAAAGGATAATCGTAAGACCGATCCACACATAAACACGGATGGTTTTTACCTTCCGATAACCTAAATAATCTTTATATCAAATTCCTTTTGATATTATAGTAGTGTTTATCAATCTCAATATAATAATCATCTAGCAGAAACGCTTTCATCTCACGCTCTACATACATAGTATACAATCAAAACCGCGAGCACTTATTGGACAATGGATTTCCAACTATGACAAGGTATGGAACCACCTTCTGATAGTGTATCTCTAGAGAGGAATGCATTGGGTTCAACAAGAACATCTTGCAACCCGGTCACACATGACAGACCACTCATTTCGCTTGAGTGTATTGAATGTATATCACCAACGATTGGGATCAGAAACCATTTCCCGAGAGGGACAGCATCGAATAGATTAAAGAATGAAATGAATATCTCTAGATAGGTGATAATACACCCTAATTGGCAGCCAACCACTTAGCCATGCTGCCTACCCGATTTTTTTCATTTCTCGGTTGTGAGGCTAGAGGCCACGCTTATCTCTAACAAATCACACAATTATTCACTTTGAATGTCACATCGTCATACCCGCCAAATCACAAATTGATTTCCCAGAAAATACAACGGGTATACAGCTAAGAGAAACGAATTCCTCCGCCACCAAACGTATATACGTTTGAAGAGATCAACTTACACGATTTATTCAATATACTCTGTCAGACATTCTTCCGTACAGGTCGTCCTGGGACTGGACAACCCGAAGGCACTATTCTGTAAATCCATCTTAGGCAATATCTACCTAGGATTTGACAGAACGACCCTTGCATAAACTCCATCTTCAATTATCTTCATCGTATTTGATCGAAACGCTAACGTCCATACAGAGTGGTTTTCAGATAATGAATCTGATCCCAGTCTCTCCGTATTGACAATACAAAAATGGTCAAAACTTCGATAGTCGGTGAGTTAACTATCAAAGAAAAACATGTGTGCAAACAACGATATTATTTCTAGATGGAAATTATATCGATAAATCATTATTTAACATTTATTTCTTTAATTTAATTTGTCACTCAATTATCTATTTTCCTATTCCTGTTTCCATATATTCAACATTTCTTATTTTCTAAATTTAGAAAATATACGTTATTAACACTGGACAACATTTCCATTTCTTATTTTCTATATTAGAAAATATTCCTGATTTAAAATATTCCTGATTCTTATTTGGAAAACATTTCCAAAACTCCTACATTTGGATTTAAACAGATGTTTAATTAAAATATCGCTATGCCGATTCGAACCATTACACCCATTAACTAAATTCACTTAACCACCTTCACTATCGAACCTTAACCATTCCTAAAGTTAAAACGGAGTCAATCAAGTTGGGGTATAACTACCTCTCAGACCTTAACTGAACAACATTTCTAACTTTGAAATAGACAAAGTTCACCTTCTAAATCTTTAAAAAACTTCCTTATGTAACTCTCGGATTCTATTTACGAATCCACTTCTTTTACAGAAATCATCGATTATAACTATAGCATTATAATCCCTACTTCTGAAATATCTAACTTCAAAATATAACTTTTGTTCCTTAATTTAACTAAAAAACTAAATAGATAATTTATAAATAAATCATTAAATCTTGATCAAAAACGGAAAGTGTACTTTCCCGAATTCGATATAATCGAATTTTAACGTATAACTCTCTTTCGAATAATCTCTATTCGATAACTCCTTTTCGAATAAGCTATATTCGATTACTCCTTTCGAATAAACTATATTCGATTTACTCCTTCCGAATAAACCATATTCGATAGCTCCTTTCGAATAAACTATATACGATAACTCCTTTCGAATAAACTATATTCGATAACTCCTTTCTTTTCTTTGAATAACTATATTTGATTAACTCTATTTGATTAACTCTAACTCTAATCAATTAACTCTAATTCGGTTAACTCTAATTCTAATCGATTAACTCTAATTCTAATCGATTAACTCTAACTCTAATCAATTAACTCCAACTGATTAACTCTAACTGATTAACTCTAATCGAATAACTCTAATCGATTAACTCTATTTGATTAACTCTAATCGAATAACTCTAACTGATTAACTCTAATCGAATAACTAATATCCGATTTACTCATTTCGATTAACTCCTTTGGATTAACTCATTTTGATTAACTCTAACTCTAATCGATTAACTCTATTCGATTAAACTATACCAATCAACTCTCTTTGATTAACTCTAATTTCCTTTATAAATACCAAGTTCAATTCCATTTCAAATATCGGTGTTGAAACCGATTTTACGTCTCCATATAAATTCAAATTTTATATATCCAATTTATCTAATGATAAATACCTTACTTAATTTATAAAACATTATTTATAAATTAATCTTCTTACTTTATCTGTTAAAACAGATTTCTATTAAATATTCGCTTTAAATTCATATCATGTTATACCCATGTGCGAAGCACAGGTCTATACCTTCCTAGTGTAAAATTCTGTTTTTATACAATTCTATTTATTTTACAAATACTCCCTTTTTTAATTCTCTATATTTATTTTACAAATAATTATTCCTTTTATAATTTATTTATTTTCAAAATAAATGTCCCTTTTATAATTCTATTTATTTCCCAACATATATTCCTTTTCAATTCTATTTGTTTCACAAATATTTCCTTTTCAATTCTATTTGTTAATGGTTTACAAATATTTCCTTTTCAATTCTATTTGTTTGTGGTTTACAAATATTTCCTTTTGAATTCTATTTGTTTTACAAATAATTCCTCTTTCTATTTGTTTTACAAATATTTCCTCTTTCTATTTGTTTTACAAATATTTCCTCTTATAAAATACTTTGATTTCATAATCATTTTCTTTTATAAAATTATTTGATTTTATAAATATTTCTTTTCCAATATAACATTGAAATTTTCCTTTTTAACATTCCAGTATTCCTCATGGTATTTAACGTACCATATAACAATGATCGGTATCATTCAAAATACAAAATCAGCAACAGATTTCATATCACATCATATAACACAATATATGAAAAACAGTAAAATAAATGTTGAGGAATCCAGTTGGATTCCTCCGACCTGTTTCCCTGCATCCATAGATGTTACACAAAATAATTCAGATCAATTTCATTTCAATATGAAACATTCTGCTAAACAGAATTAATATTTGATTAACGATTTATATATATATCGTTATCTATAATTTCAACCAATATATCAGCAGTTCATTCAAACAGTCAACACACAGCAATCAGTCATCATTTAACAGTTCTAAATATACGTTAAAAAAATATGAACTGGTAGAGTTGGTGAGTTTTACTCACACTGACGATCATCGTTAAATAACAGTAATTGTCGGTTGATTCAGACGACAATTTATTTCACTACAAATTGTAACGAGCCCCAATTCACTCCTAGTCAGTTCCATTGCGTAGCCGCCGTCCATACGATCCCAACGGATCCAGTTTTGTCCAATTCTGATATCGTGTGCTCAAGTTATGGAATTAACAAACTTATACATTTTTTCTTATAATTAAAGTTAACTTAGATTTACACTAAATTGGGCTTCACCCGTTTGGCCCATCCATCCTCGCTAAAGCCCAGACCCACGCTCACCGAAACTGCTCCAGAAGAATTCCTTCTTCCCTGATTAAAACAGCGAACCAATACTCCACTTCACAGAAATGGCCAACGTTCGAACCACACGTTCTACCCTTCCTCTTCATTAAAAATCACAACCAACATACTTTGCTTAATCGCCCTCTGATCCTTATTAGCCGATAAACATGTTGCTCATCCTTTCTTCCCTCCCAGTAAATGAAACCGCACCACACCACCTTCCATTACCGTATCTTTCCACCTCTTTTTCTCCCTCGTTTTGCCACTAACATCCTCAAACTCTCCACCGACATCCTTCTCTTCCCGTGCTCTCCCATAACCATCACCACAATAACAACTCGCACGCACAAGGACTGGTGCGTCCTTCCTCGCAGTCCAAGGTGAACGCACGCACCCAAGATGTAGCATAGACAGTTTTTCATACGGATTAACTCCAATATTTGTCAATAAGATCCATTCGATTTGCTGAACTCAATTTCAACCTCAAAAACATGTATTAAAACTTCAATTCGCCAAACCCCTCAAAACTAATGCACGCTGTAAAACCATCAGTGAACAAAACCGGTATCGAGTTCAATAAAATCCATACCAAGTTGAAGATAACTCCTTCATGAACTCATATACATATATATTATGATTTATACGATTTTATTTCACTTTTTCATTGATTTTGAACTCAAGAATGTTTTCTAAAGAAAGAAGTCTGGCGGCTTAAGAATATGACCAGAGAGAAAAGTTTTAAGGGTTTGGTAAAGTTAAAGGGGTATATATAGGAAAAAGAAATAATTTTATGTTTATTATTTTATTTATTTTTATTGAGCTGCTGCTTGTATTTATCATTAAAAATCTGTGTGATCACACACAATATCCAAAAATCATGAAAATGGGCATGCAGCTATTGTTTGACATTACGGACCCAACGAAACTAGTTTCATCAAATTCCGAGTCCGTTTGCTCACACAGCTTATTTTTAACCGTAAAAATACTGACTGTTTTTCACATTAAAAATCCGTACGGCCACACACTGACTCTAAAAATAAAGAAACTTGAAATCTAACAATAATATGATACTACGGATCCAACAAAATTAGTTTCGTTGAAAACGGAGGTCATTTGCAAAACTGGCTATTTTTAAAGCTCTAAATAACCCATTTAAATATATAAATATATTTAAAAATAATTAAATTAAATATTTATAAATAAATATTATCGTATATGTTCACACTAGAATATCATACAGCTCTAGAATATTCCTATATAAATTTCTAACTTGATATTTCAAATCCTGATTAAATCGATATTCGATTTATAATGAAATTCCTTTTATATATCGTTATATTTTATATATGAATTCCTTAGCGACTTTTCTAAAATTTGATTTGGACATAAACCAAATCTACCCGACGAAATCCAGATTTTTCTCTTCCGTCAGAAAGATATACTTCACCAGCTCTGAAAGTTTCTTGTTTCACTGAAATCCAGCTTAAAACGGATTCTGTATATTCGTTTAAAGTTCGAATCGCCAAATTACGAACTGCCGCGCCATTTCGAGCTCGATTATAATTATAATATAATTTATACGTTCAACTGTCGTTCAAATAATATATTCAATAATATAATTCAACCCTAAACTGAATTATATATTATAAATATTTGATTCACACAATATTGTGAATTCCACTATTTCTGACTATTTCAGAAATTAAATATATTATTATATTATTTAAATTAATTAAATATTCAATATTATTTAATTAAACAACCATTGAATTCTCTAAACCATTATTTAAAATATTAAATAAATAAATTATTTGATCGTACAAATACGGGACATTACATTCTTCCCTCCTTAAAATAATTTCGTCCTCGAAATTGCTAAGGTAGAAAACAAACCCTATTAACTGGGTTAAAAATTATTTGTTTACTTCTTTAACTTCAGATTTCACTAAACCAATTAATTTCAATTAAAATATTAATTAATTCTTACTAACGAAAATTTTCAAAAATCTTGCAAATTTTTCTAACACCTAAACTTTTCGAAAGATTTCGCCAGCACCTCCTTTGTACTGGTCAATAGCTCAAACTCCAACTCACCTCTATAGGCCTTCTTCAACCCAAAAGAAAATCAAACAGCCAAGCGGCTTGCCAATTCGGCTCATCAAAATCTCAAACCCATATGTAGTATAAACTGGTACCTTTTTGTCGGGCATATCAATATATCATTTCCATGTGTTACCAATTCTGCATATACCAATGTCATCCCAATATTTCGGTTATACCCAAGCTGAATTCTGTTCTTAACTCATATTCCATTTTTTTTATTTCAACTCTTAACTTACCAGTCAAATTCCATTTCAGATTATCTCCAATCCAATCTAATTCGATATTTTTTATCTCAATTCATTTTCCCCTTAACTGGTTTCAATTCAATTTCTATCTCTATTTTCTTTTACAAATTCTAGTTTAATTTGTTTTAATTCAAACAATCTTCCTCAGGGATTTTCAAATAGTTTAGCTTTTCTAAAACCAGATATCCCCTTTCAGGATTCAAAACAACTTGCTTTTCACAAAACAATTCAAAAACAGAATATTTGGTAGTAATTCGTCACTTAGCAACTCAAAAATGAATGCTAATGATGTCGCGATTCATCATCAGGGTTATTTCCTAGCTATCGAAGTGAGTTCAATACTATATCACTTTTAAAACCATTTCTAAACACTTCTATTTTGAAATACATTTCAAAATACCATTCACAGTGCTTGTAAAACAATTTAAAATTACCTAAGATTTTAAAGTTCTCATCTATTAATTTCAACTCCATCTACAAACACCTTTCCAAATTTCCAGGGTTTTAATTTCAATTTTGATTTAAATTCAGATTTAATTTATTTCATTACACTTATATGAATTCTGATTGGCCATTTACATAACCATTCCAAATATAATCTTATTTGATTATAATTACAACCAACGCATACAATATACCATAATACTTCAAATATCTATACTTTGTTTATATCAAAATATAATTTGGGTAAAATTATTTCATTTACCCTCTTTTCAAAACATACCATGTCGGTTCATCGTATTCGAGTGTTTAGAAACTCTTACCGATACAGCGGATCAAACTGACCGACCAGAACTTATAAACAACTCAACCAACAAATCTACACAATATAAAACCATTTTATATCAAATAACAAATACGCGCTGATATATATACACTCTACTCAATCTAGGGTATTACTAACCCCATCTCTACTAAGTCACGCCATAGAGCCAAAGTAATTACTTAACCTTTAGCTCTGATACCACTGTAACGACCCGGGTTTTCGCGATCCTGAGTAATCGACATATAACCCAATGTCGATTAGCAAGCATCGGATATACCAGATAGTCCATGAAAGAAATTAGAGGGTGAGAATAGATAAGATAGAAACTTAGAATAAAAGAAGAAGAAGAACATACAACATCAGAGTAACATGAATCTCACAGCGGAACGAACAACATATAATAGATAACATATCTTTGAAATAAAATCAGTATATGTATACAGTAACATTATCAGAGTAAACACTTACAACACGGCGGAAATAACAATAGCTATAAAATCTTAAAGCCTCCTGCTCTAGCCCTTCAAGTATCTGTAAAATCCCGACTACTTGACTGCCCGTACAAAATTGGGCACCCAAGAGTTTAGGGAAAACAAAACAAAATTAAAACTCTTGGTCAGTCATGGGTCTGGTGTGAGTAAAACAATTTAAAAACAGTTTGAGCAATTAAACGATATATCATAAGACCACGCCGTATAACGGAGCGGGTTTTTCCCTTATGAGAATCCAAATCAATTTGATTTAATTTTCAAATCATTTTGAAAGAAAGGATAATCATAAGACCGATCCACACATAAACACGGATGATTTTTACCATACGATAACCCAAATAATCTTTATATCAAATTCCTTTTGATATTATAATAGTGTCTATCAACCACAATATAATAATCATCTAGCAGAAACGCTTTCATCTCACGCTCTACATACATAGTATACAATCAAAACCGCGAGCACTTATTGGATAATGGATTTCCAACTATGACAAGGTATGGAACCACCTTCCGATAGTGTACCTCTAGAGAGGAATACATTGGGTTCAACAAGAACATCTTGCAACCTGGCCACACATGACCGACCACTCATTTCGCTTGAGTGCATCGAATGTATATCGCTAACGATTGGGATCAGCAACCGTTTCCCGAAAGGGACAGCATCGAATAGATTAAAAAATGAAATGAATATCTCTAGATAGGTGATAATACACCCTAATTGGCAGCTAACCACTTAGCCATGCTGCCTGATCGATTTTTGTCATTTCCTGGTTGTGAGGCTAGAGGCCACGCTTATCTCTGACAGATCACACAATTATTCACTTTGAATGTCACATCGTCATACCCGCCAAATCACAAATTGATTTCCCCGAAAATACAACGGGTATACAGCTAAGAGAAATGAATTTCTCGACCACCAAACGTATATACGTTTGAAGAGATCAACTTACGCGATCTATTAAATATACTCTGTCAGACATTCTTGCATACAGGTCGTCCTGGGACTGGACAACCCGAAGGCACTATTCTGTAAATCCATCTTAGGCAATTTCTACCTAGGATTTGATAGAACGACCCTTGCATAAACTCCGTCTTCAATTATCTTCATCATATTTGATCGCAACGCTAACGTCCATACAGAGTGGTTTTCAGATAATGAATCTGATCCCGGACTCTCCGTATTGACAACGGAAAAATGGTCAAAAACTTCGATAGTCGGTGAGTTAACTATCAAAGAAAAACATGTGTGCAAACAACGATATTATTTCCAGACGGAAATTATATCGATCAATCATCATTTAACATTTATCTCTTTAATTTAATTTGTCACTCAATTATCCATTTTCCTATTCCTGTTTCCATGTATTAAACATTTCTTATTTTCTAAATTTAGAAAATATACGTTATTAACATTGGAAAACATTTCCATTTCTTATTGTCTATATTAGAAAATATTCCTGATTCTTATTTGGAAAACATTTCCAAAACTCCTACATTTGGATTTAAACAAATGTTTAATTAAAACATCTGTATGCCGACTCAACCCATTACACCCATTAACTAAATTCACTTAACCAACCTTCACTATCGAACCTTAACCATTCCTTAGTTAAAATGGAGTCAATCAAGTTGGAGTATAACTACCTCTCAGACCTTAATTGAACAACATTTCTAACTTCGAAATAGACAAAGTTCACTTCTAAATCTTTAACAAACTTCCTTACGTAAATCTCGGATTCAATTTACGAATCCCCTTCTTTTACAGAAATCATTGATTATAACTATAGCGTTATAATCCCTACTTCTGAAATATCTAACTTTAAAATATAATTTTTGTTCCTTAATTTAACTAAATAACTAGATAGACAATTTATAAATAAATCATTAAATCTTGATTGAAAACGGAAAGTGTACTTTCCCGAATTCGATATAATCGAATTTCAACGTATAACTCTCTTTCGAATAATCTCTATTCGATAACTCCTTTTCGAATAAACTATATTCGATTACTCCTTTCGAATAAACTATATTCGATTTATTCCTTCCAAATAAACCATATTCGATAACTCCTTTCGAATAAACTATATTCGATAACTCCTTTCAAATAAACTATATTCGATAACTCCTTTCTTTTCTTCAAATAACTATATTCGATTAACTCTATTTGATTAACTCTAACTCTAATCAATTAACTCTAATTCGATTAACTCTAATTCTAATCGATTAACTCTAATTCTAATCCATTAACTCTAACTCTAATTGATTAACTCCAACTGATTAACTCTAACTGATTAACTCTAATCGAATAACTCTAATCGATTAACTCTATTTGAATAACTCTAATCGAATAACTCTAACTGATTAACTCTAATCGAATAACTAATATTCGATTTACTCATTTCGATTAACTCTTTTTGATTAACTCCTTTTGATTAGCTCTTTTGATTAACTTCTTTTGGTTAACTCTAACTCTAATCGATTAACTCTATTCGATTAAACTATATCAATCAACTCTCTTCGATTAACTCTAATTTCCTTTATAAGTACCAAGTTTAATTCCATTTCAAATATCGGTGTTGAAACCGATTTTACTTCTCTATATAAATTCAGATTTTATATATCCAATTTATCCAATGATAAATACTTTACTTAATTTATAAAACATTATTTATAAATTAATCTTCTTACTTTATCTGTTAAAACAGATTTCTATTAAATATTCACTTTAAATTCATATCATGTTATACCCGTGTGCGAAGCATGGGTCTAAACCTTCCTAGTGTAAAATTCTCTTTCTATACAATTCTATTTATTTTACAAATACTCCCTTTTTACAATTCTCTATATTTATTTTATAAATAATTATTCCTTTTAAAATTTATTTATTTTCTAAATAAATATCCCTTTTATAATTCTATTTATTTCCCAATTTATATTCCTTTTCAATTCTATTTGTTTCACAAATATTTCCTTTTCAATTCTATTTGTTAATGGTTTACAAATATTTCCTTTTCAATTCTATTTGTTTGTGGTTTACAAATATTTCCTTTTCAATTCTATTTGTTTTACAAATATTTCCTCTTTCTATTTGCTTTACAAATATTTCCTCTTTCTATTTGTTTTACAAATATTTCCTCTTATAAAATCATTTGATTTTATAACCATTTTCTTTTACAAAATTATTTGATTTTATAAATATTTCTTTTTCAATATAACATTGATTTTTCCTTTTTAACATTCCAGTATTCCTTATGGTATTTAACGTATCATATAACAATGATCGGTATCATTCAAACATACAAAATCAGCAACAGATTTCATATCACATCATATAACACAATATATGAAAAATAGTAAAATAAATGTTGAGGAATCTAGTTGGATTCCTTCGACCTGTTTCCTAGCATCCATATATGTTACACAATATAATTCAGATCAATTTCATTTCAATATGAAATATTCTGCTAAACGGAATCAATATTTGATTAACGATTTATATATATATATATATATATATATATATCGTTATCTATAATTTCAACCAATATATCAGCAGTTCATTCAAACAGTCAACACACAGCAATCAGTCATCATTTAACAGTTCTAAATATACGTTATAAAAATATGAACTGGTAGAGTTGGTGAGTTTTACTCACATTGGACGATCATCGTTAAACAACGATAATTGTCAGTTGATTCTGACGACAATTTATTTCGCTATAAACTTAAACGAGCCCCAATTCACTCCCAGACAGTTCCATTGCATAGCCGCCGTCCGTACGATCCCAACAGATCCAGTTTTGTCCAATTCTGATATCGTATGCTCAAGTTATGGTATTAACAAACTTATACATTTTTTTTATAATTAAAGTTAACTTAGATTTACATTAAATTGGGCCTCACCCGTTTAGCCCATCCATCCTCGCTAAAGCCCAGACCCACGCTCACCCAAACTGCTCTAGAAGAATTCCTTCTTCCCCGATTAAAATAGCGAACCAATACTCCACTTTATAGAAATGGCCAACGTTCGAACCACACGTTCTACCCTTCCTCTTCATTAAAAATCCAAACCAACATACTTTGCTTAATCACCCTCTGATCCTCATTAGCTGATAAACATGTTGCTCATCCTTTCTTCCCTCCCAGTAAATGAAACCGCACCACACCACCTTCCATTACCGTATCTTTCCACCCCTTTTTCTCCCTCGTTTTGCCACTAATATCCTCAAACTCTCCACCGACATCCTTCTCTTCCCATGCTCTCCCCCAACTATCACCACAATAACAACTCGCATGCACAAGGACTGGTGCGTCCTCCCTCGCGGTCCCAGGTGAATGCACGCACCCAAGATGTAGCATCGACAGTTTTTCGTACGGATTAACTCCAATATTTGTTAACAAGATCCATTCGATTTGCTGAACTCAATTTCAACCTCAAAAACATGTATTCAAACTTCAATTCGCTAAACCCCTCAAACCTAATGCACGCTGTAAAACCATCAGTGAACAAAACCGGTATCGAGTTCAATAAAATCCATACCAAGTGGAAAATCATTCCTTCATGAACTCATATACATATATATTATGATTTATACGATTTTATTTCACTTTTTCATTGATTTTAGAACTCAAGAATGTTTTCTGTAGAAAGAAGTTTGGCGGCTTAATAAGTTGACCAGAGAGAAAAGTGTTAAGGATTTGGTAAAGTTAAATAAGTATATATAGGAAAAATAAATAATTTCATATTTATTTTTATTGAACTACTGCCTGTATTTATCATTAAAAATCCGTGTGATCACACACAATATCCAAAAATCATGAAAATGGGCATGCAGCTATCATTAGACATTACAGACCCAACGAAATTGGTTTCGTCGAAATCCGAGTCCGTTTGCTCACACAGCGTATTTTTAACCGTAAAAATACTTACTATTTTTCACATTAAAAATCTGTACAGCCACACACTGACTCTAAAAATCACGAAACTTGAAATCTAATAATAATTTGATATTACGGATCCAACAAAATTAGTTTCGTCAAAAACGGAGGTCGTTTGCAAAACTGGCTATTTTTAAAGCTCTAAATAACCCATTTAAATATATAAATAATTTAAAAATAATTAAATTAAATATTTATAAATAAATATTATCGTATATATTCACACTAGAATATCATACAGCTCTAGAATATTCCTATATAAATTTCTAACTTGATATTTCAAAGCTCGATTAAATCGATATTCGAGAAATTCCTTTTATATATCGTTATAAATTATATATGAATTCCATAGCGACTTTTCAAAAAATTTATTTGGACATAAATCAAAATCTACCCGACGAAATCCCGATTTTTCTCTTCCATCAGAAAGATATACTTCACCAGCTCTGAACATTTCTTGTTTCACAGAAATCCGGCTTAAAACGGATTCTGTATATTCGTTTAAAGTTCGAATCGCCAAATTACGAACTGCCGCGCCATTTCGAGCTCGATTATAATTATAATCTAATTTATACATTCAAGTGTCGTTCAAATAATATATTCGATAATATAATTCTACTCTAAACTGAATTATAGATTATAAAAGATCTGATTCACACAATATTGTGAATTCCACTATTTCTGACTATTTCATAAATTAAATATATTATTATACTATTTAAATTAATTAAATATTCAATATTATTTAATTAAACAACAATTTAATTCTCTAAACCATTATTTAAATAATTAAATAAATTAGTTATTTGATCGTACAAATACGGGACATTACAGTAGCTTAGGGATCTTAGACCATTGGATTTCCTAAAATAAATCCAGGCCAGCTACGTCATCCAACCAGTCAGAATGCACCACGTCATCTTAAGTTTCTTAGATAGCAAATAGAAAATAGCTATGTCAAACCCGAGAACAAAACTATTGTCATTCTCCTCACCCGGATACAATTTGTACCCAGGCATACAGGTGGGTCGGCCCAATCCCTACGTGGGTCAATCCATGGGTCGACACAGGGGTCGAACCACACCGTATTTTTTTTATTTTTAATTTCTGATTTATTTTCTTAACTTGTTTCTCTCATATATCCTCTATACGAACTCGGATTCTGACAAGTTATATTTAAAGATTAACCAGAAAATTACCATGGACTCAATGGTGCAACTCCTTTAGCCAAATTTTGACAATTTTACAAACTTATTATTTTATTAATCATCTCACTAATTAATAATAATAACAATTATTATTATTCAAATTTTAGGGTTGTTACAATTTCAGTATGTACATCATGCTCATATTAAAAAATAAAATGAAATTGCATTTCATTAACACATGAAACAAAGATTACAGCACATACAATACAACAAAGACAATAATGAACTTTTATAAAATGCACGCTTTAAATTTAAAAATACATAGTTGTAAATAATTATAGTAAAAACATTGTTATCATTAGTTCTATCAAATAGTAAATAACTGTAGCAAAAGTTACATATATGTTCACTTTTGCAATGTAATTTTTGCAAAATAAATCAAATATTTGCACCTTTGCAAATATATTCAGTGAATGATTTATAATTTTTTTTTTACGACTAATGTCTTAATTTCATATTTTATATAACATTTTAAATAACACTTCGGTTCCTTCTGATGTTTTATGTAACGACCCAGAAATTCAACTAGTTGAATAATTAGTTTTTCATACGAATTAATAACCTAAAATAAAATTTACATAGAATTAAAAACATAAGATAACATTTATCCATAGCATTTTATAAGGCTTTTGATAACATGAAACCACATCATTATAAAAAATGCAATGTTTTTCCACTCCCTAAGGCATGGACGTGTGTTCATACACATGTCTTCATACATTTAGATATAAGCATAAGAAGCCCCCTTCTTTCCCAGAGATACCTACCTCCCTCCGCCTTTTTCATTCACTCCATCCACCACCATTTCTATACTCCATTCTCTTCATTTCTTATCTCCATCTCCCTCTCCCATTTCGACCTTCACCTACCCAATCCTCCACCACCTCCACAACACCTGAACCGACCTCCACCTCCCCTTCTCCCCACGCCTTACCATCTCGGCGTCACCACCTCACGCCCTCCCCTTATCCACCCTTGGGATACTCCTCTCCCTCCTACAAGCCACGTCCAAACAACCTCCAACCTTCCTCCTCTAACACCCTAGGCTGAACCCCCTCCTCACATAAAAAATTGAAAAAAGAAGTTAAGCGATTCGAAGTGATTTGAAGTGATAATGTCCAAACCAATAAAATTAGGAGGTGTGGAACCTAATTGTGAGAAACTATTTAATTATGTGTATTTTAAATGGTTGTTATGTTGTTTGATTGAATTCATGTCGATTTGGTTGAATTTGAATTATAAGTGTTAAATGCCACAACACTTATATTGTATATGCTATAAATTGATTGAATGATTGTTATGGACGAAATGGATTGTTAATCATGCTATTATGTCATCATGTATATGTTATACCCAAATTTCTAGAATTATATAGGTATTGATTAAGTCTCATCCCAAATGGATAATATTAATGATTTTTTTTCATTTAAGTGAAAATGAGGTGTAAAAATAAAAGTTAGAATTTTATATCTAGAATTGAATAGAAATGAAATTAGAGTAATTACAAAATACTTTTGTAAAGGTGGAAACCAACTTGAAAGAGAATTTGGTATAGAATGGAATGTTCAATTTCAAAGTGAATAGTAAAATCAATCTGAAATAGTGATTTTGTAATTAAATTTGAGTTAGCTATGTAAAAGATGTTTTAAAATCAAATTGAAAGTTCTAGTAATTTTATATTATGTTTAATTTGAGATTTAAAAAGTTTGGGCTTCAAAAAGTTATTACTTGACAAATAATAATATAATATTCAATTATAATCTTCAATTATAATCAATAATTGAAACAAAAATTTAAATATTGCAAATATAGATTCTTATACGTGATTTAAATGATTTATAAAGCATATTAGAAGTGAACCATACTAATTTCCATATGAAATTGAAATATGGTTAGGATAGAGCTAGTCCCGCTGCGGTAGTTCACAAATTTCGACCATTAACTTCAAATGAATGTACACAATGCAAATTAAAACGGATTTTCTTAAATGGAAAACATTTTTTAATGATATGAGTTTTCAAATCAAAAAAGAAAAATTTAGATTTCTATGTATAGATTTTGAATTATGTTCAAATCAAATTTGAATAAAAATCGTGGTATTGCAGTTCGGTAACCAAATTAGCAAATCTTTAGAAATGGCTATTTTTAAATTATTAAAAATATGAAAAAATTATGATAAATCATAATAAATGCTTTAAAAGTTATTTGGATCAAAAATTATAAGTTTTGAATAGTGAATAAGTTATTAAAATCAAGCAAAGCTGATTTATGCTATTTAGCAATGCTTTTGCAACGCTTTTCTACCAACGTTGAGAATTAAGTGGTTTACTAAGTAATCACCATCCAAATCTTTTGCAAATATTTTCGAATAAATAATAAAGCAAATTTGGAAGGTTTAAATGCTTAACCAAATTTAAGAAGAATTGAATATGCGGAAACCGCTATTACATTTGTCCCGTCTTTGAGATCTGGAACGGTAAAACGGGTGCATAACTAAGGCAAGGAATGCAGTAACCAGTGCGCTAAACTTACCTTTCCAACATTTACTTATTTGAGCGAGGGATGGAGTAGATCAAACGAAGCGTACAGATATTCTAAAATGAGATTTCAAAGATTTAAACTTTCGATAATAAGTTAAGTAAAATGATAAATCAAAGTGAAATGATTTCAGATGAAAAGGATAATTTATCAAATTAAGATGGCAAAGACTTAATTGAAATCTTGTATATCCATATTGTTTTTAAACAATGGTGAATATTTGAAAAGACCAGGATCAGATTCAGATGATTCCAATTCGAAAACTATATTGAATAATGATACGACGAAATGGAGCAAATAAAGATGCAGATGATGATTGACGATCGGAAATCTTCACATCAAAAGGACTGCTTATTTATGTCTTGGACGGCCACCCATTATGAGATTAGTTATAGTAGCGGTCCCGATGTATTTTTAAATTTCTGGATTACAAGGGATTCTCTCCTTTATTAGATGAGGAATAAAGCGCCTTCGGTTTCATTCAGTCCCAAAACGAACTAGTATGGATTGTATGTCTGATATTGCACTTTATGGCATAGCAATTGATCCTTACTAAATATATATATATATATATATCTGTTTAGTGGCGGAGAAACTATTCTCTTAGCTTAACACTCTTCTCTGAGACGTACAATCTCAGAGGTTATATATTGGTGGACATCAGTTATGTGTTATGAACTGGCCATGTGGCATGCTAAGTGAAAATGAGATATGGATGATCAAAACATGGCATTTTGTGTAAAGCGTAGCTTTGTGTAATGTGGCTTCCTCGGGCCTCACATCCCACGAATGACCAAAACAGGATAGATACAACAAGATTTAGTGGTTTGCTTCCAATAGGGTATGATCATTTCCTTATGGATAAAAAGTTTACCATGGTATGGAGCCCGGGCATTTCACTTATGTGGAAAATTCTACTTTATGTAGATGACGGAAGGAGTGCGCTCGGCAAAGGTCGGTTACGACTGGGGAATCTCAGGAGTACTCTAAGTTATCCATTGATAGGGATAACCCGATCTTGTGTAGCAGGGAGCAGGGTGCTTTCGGGACATCTCTCTAGAGGTGTGCCCATTGGATAAGGAAGATCCTTTACCCGGTCATTATTGGAAATCCAAACAAACTCCACTATGAATCCTTATGGTTCTAGTTGTATAACCTATCAGGAGGTGGTAGCAATAACATGGAATTTAATCAATGTAACAATTCCATGCTAAGATTAATAAGTTTATTTGCGAAATATTTTTAACACCATGTCATTAAAAATAATATAAAATGGTTTTACATATCAAAGGCATTTTTTGTTATCATAAGGAGAAATCTCGCCCAATGTGTGCGATTAATTGTGTGTGTGCCGCATGACCTTAAGATAGCTTAATTTTTAAAATGGATATTCGAATTTCTACACAAACAACTATTTTGAGTTTCTCACACCAGTATCATGACTAATTCGGAGTTTATTGTTTCTTTTCTAAACTCTGGATGCCCTTAATTTTCCATTGGGTAGCCTAGAAGTCAGGTTATCAGTAGAAGTACTTGGAGCCATAATAGGAGCAATTTGGATTGGACTCAGAATGAAGATGGAGCATTTTGGGATTCACTCATTGAAGTCCTTAGTTATTTCTGCTGTTTGTTTAATACTCTGTAGCTGGACATGTATTAACTCTGATCTTTCGCTTATGTAAACTTTATCTATCCTATGTAAATTATATTATATCAATAAAGAGAGTTGTTTTCCGTTCTATTGTGTTTTATTCAAATGTGTTACTACCTTCAACGACTCGAATTCCGACACTTGACTTTCCGGCATTTGAATACTGAGGAAGTATTAAGTGTCGATTTTCAAGGGTCGAAAATCTAGGTTGTTACATTTTACATTTAACTATGTATATGAGAATTAATCATGTAATCTTAAATAATTTAGTATATTATTAATTATTGATTTGTTTAATAAATCATTAAAGCATGGAATTTTTAATATTTGTAACATATTCCTACAAACGAAAATGGTATTAAATTCATTTAGATATATAAATACATTAGTCACATTACATAGTTACATGCGTAAGCAATAAAAGAAATTTTAAAGCAGTAATAGAGATTTTAATTTATGATTCATTTGTAGCAAATTTGATGAATCGTATTGTGAAATTCTTATTTAAATTCAACCATCTACATTTTGAAATTTCAACGGTTATCACAAAATCCACCTTACATTATTTTGATCATTTACATCAGTATATTTACATTGATCATGTAATCCAGAATTTCAATTATTTTAGTAAATTTAACTAATGTACATTTATATTTAATTAATAAAACCTTTAATATAATAATTTAAAATGTATACCATATAAATATTACAAAAAGTGGTAAAATTGATTTTTAATTCAAATATAAGGGCATATAAATTAGATATCATAAGTAACATATATAAACAATGTTAACAAATTTAATATATTAGTCATTTATTTCAATGAATTTGTCTTACAGTACATTCTAAAATTCTATCTTTAACTTCAAATACCCATAATTTTTTATATTTCTACACGTATATAAATTTCTACAAAATCTAAATTTTAAATTATTTAAATAATGTCAGAGAATAATTAGTCTATTCGTGTAATAAACTATAAGTATATATTAGTCATATATGCATATACACACATATTAATAAAAACCATCAAAAGGTTGCATTCAATTATGAAGATATATTGATCCCATATAAACATTTATGTACAAAAAATAATAATAACAAGGTTAATTTGTAAATTACTTATAAACATTTATCTCAAAATTTTATTATACAATACGTTATAAAATTCTATTTTTAACTTCAAATAACTCAGCATTAAGATTCTATATAAATATTTTTATATAATTCTTCTTTATCCACTTATACTATTTAGCCATAACTTTATATATTTTAGCTAGTTATGTAATTTCAAATTTAATATGTTTAAGAAAATTAGTTAATAATATGTGTTAATCCATCTAAAATAATTAAAAAAAAATTAATTTCAATACAAATGCCAACTCATACTAACTTAAATAATAAAAATATTCTCGTTGCTCTATAAGAAATGTAAGTTACATAACACGAACCATATATAAATAATTTTAATTTATAGCCTTTCTTTTCACCATATTCATTGTGTATTTATAATAAAGGTCCAATATAACATTAAAAGTTTAGATACTATGTTTTATAATATTATCGCGTGCAACGTGTTGCACACTAGTTTAAATAACATTTGTAATTTCCTCTTTTCACCACCACCATCATTTAAATAGTACACTATGGTGGAGATCAAAGAACATTTGGAGGTGTAGTGTTGTTTGCAATTTCATTGATCTCTTATACACACACACACACAAAGAAGGACGGATGCATGTGAACGGTTACCTGGGCTACAGCCCGAGTGATATTTTCTTACAACTGTTATTCAGCGGCCCAACAACCCATAACTCATGTAGGCCAACAAGTGAAAATTAAACGTTACTTCCTTTAACTCTTCTTCCTTACTCACAAGCAACAAAGAATGCAAATACTCGTTTACTCAAGTTGTTGCTTCGATCCATTCAGACCAAAATAAGGGTGAATTTCCAAACTTTTTTCCATTTGGTTCCTATTTAATCATCGAGGTCTCCTTTTATGTTCATAAACTGGTTGCAGACTTCAAATTATTTGTTATATTGTCATAAACTAGATGCAGACTGGTGATGTTAATGTTATCCATCGTTATCATATTAATATCTTTAATGCTACTATTGTTCTTCAAATAGTTAAGTTGAGCACTAGATTTTTCAATGGAGAAATAGGACTATTAATCCTCAATGAAATCAACAATTAAAAACTGCTTTTTGAAAATTTTGATATTATTTAGCTTTATTTCTTTCATCTCTTACACTTAGCCATGGTCAAAATAAAATCCTGGCTCCGTCCCTGCACACACACATATGCACACACACACACATATACACACACACACATATATACATACATATATATATATATATATATATATATGAGTAGCCTATGGTTTTCTACTTTGGACTGCTTGCATTTTTTCCTTTGAACAAATTCAAAAAAAAAAAAAAAAAAAAAAACGAACGAGTAGCCAAAGACAAAGGCAGGTCGTCCATCTTAGAGGTTGTAGGGCAACCCAAGATGCTCTAAAAACATACACGAGTGTGTGAGCGTAGGTGTGATCGTTCGGTCGGTTTGGTTGGTTTGAAGGTAAAAAGACTCAAACCGAATTGAAAATGAAATTTTTTTCAAACCGAACCGAATTAATTTCGGTTAATTCAGTCGGTAACCGATTTAACGGAACCCGAAGGATGTATCATTATTCAAGTGATTAATTCGCTCAAAGTAAAATATAAATTCGTATTTGGAGTAATTTTATGTAGTAAATTTTATGTTTATGATAAGATTTGATTTATTTGCAACAAATGCCTTTGTATATATAACTAAACTAATTATTTAAAGTATTACATTAGCGTAAAATTAGATAATAAATTAAAATTTCGGTTAATTCGGTTAAACCGATAACAAAAAATATATATTTTACAAACTGAATTCAAGCCGATTTAATTTTGAAACCGAACTGAACCGCTCGAAATAAATCGGTTTGGTCGGTTAATTCGGTTTAAACCGAATATTGCTCACCCCTACCGCGCACACATACTATACGCACGCACATAACTCACTCTCTCTCTCCCTCCCTCCCTCCCTCCCTCTCCATTCATGACATGCTTGTTTTGTAGTACCGTTTTAGCACCATACCGTATCGTAAACTAGACCATTTCAAATTTAACAAATTTTTGTAGAAGTTCTAAACACATATAGAGTATTATCTATGTATACTTTGGGCTCATTTATATATTTATAACATAGTTTGTTTGATTTTTAAAATTCTACGATTCAAATAAATGTTTGAACGATAAATAATTGAGTTTAGATGTTAAAAATAATACAAAATTCAAAATGAATGCATGTTTTACATAGACGATCTTTGATTTTTTAACAGAAGGAAATATAAATAACAAAAGGAGAATCTAGCCATTCTCCAATGACTCACAAAAACAGATCTGTAGAGATGGCTACAGGATCTGTGCACACACAAAAATATAAAAACAGATATACAATCCAAATAGACGAAGCAAAATATAGACGAGCAACAATAAAGAAGCAGACGACTAACAAAACTCAAACTGATGCTAAGAGGAAAGGTGACTGCCAAATAAATGAAGCAGCCCAAGCGACATAGCCCAAAACACAAGGGCGAGCAACACCGAAGAGACAATTGCAGCTCGCAACCCTATTCGATTGAAAGCTCCAAATCGTAGACAGGATCCTGGCAAAGGATCATACTGAAGGAAAAATCTAAGAAAACATTTTATCTGAAAGACGCAAGTTTTAAATTTTAGTCTAAAAAACAATAAAATGATATATTTATATAGGATTATACATATATAGTGTTATATACTCATATAGCATTACACATGTAATGTCTTAAAATACATTATATGCCAATGGTTGTGCATGATAACAATTTAATAACAGTAATTATATACTTAAACATTAACAAAAACTTTGTGAAATAAGCAATAACAACCATAACAAGCATTTAAAATCACTGGATCTACATTATGTGAGCTATATGCAATATATAAGCTTTAACGTTTCATAAATTGAACTTTTTTATATATATTGAAAAAAGTGCAGAAAAAATTAAATATAATATATTAGTCGTACACTTTTAAATAATGATCGTATAGTACAACAATTATCTCTGTAAAACCCAGTATGTGGTTATTGAAGCAAACTCATGATAAACAAATTTATCAACACCAATGGCCGTGTTCTCTTTCTAGCGTAAATAAAAGAATAAATGGTGATTTGTCTAAACTATAAGTGACGAAAAATATGTAGCTACAACTGTAGGGGTTTGTGTCCATATAGCAAATGTCTACAACGAACAGATAAAAGAAAGCAAAACTTTGAAGTCAAGGAATATATGTCATCCACTACTCCGAAAATATCTTCAACTCGATTATCAGTTGCTTTGTTTCATCAATAATGTCTCTAAAGCTTTAAGGTTTCTTCGTTCTCACGCTTTAATCATTCTAGATGCCTTTTTATTTTTGGTCTAATCACGTTTCCATTAAATTGACGTACCAACATCTTGTTAAATTTTAGTTTGTTAATAAAGTGGATTCAGTGACAACTTATCAATCTCATGACATAATAAGTCCTATGCGCGCCTTCTACCCAAAATCCTCTATTCTCTGTAGTCAGCCAACCAATGAGAACCCTTGATTTTTACCTTTTTATAGTTAAGTATCCTTTTCTCTCTGGCTTAATTGCTAAAAGGTAAAAGTTTCGGGTTCTGATTGGTTGGATATAGAAAAATAGGAGATTTTGAGTACAAATGATTTGCTATTCATGTGCGTATGTTTATATATTTTTGGGTTTTATATATATATATATATATATATATATATATATATATATATAGAAAAAGAGAGATAGTAAGCACCCCATTTGTCCCCCTATATATATAAACCAAGCATTTATATTAGAATAAGTGAGTGAGAGGTGAGGGAATGAGTGGAGGGAGAGGGAAAAGAGATATATGGTGGAAATCAAGAAGCATTTAGAGGTGCTACACTGTTTGGGATGTCATTGAATGCTTGTAATATATATATATATATATATATATATATATATATATATATATATATATATATATATATATATATATATATATATATATATATATATATATATAGCGTTCTGATACATCTCTTATATTGCACATGAACTCTCCCCCTTAAATCTCCACCACCCATTCCCCCACTTATTTTCTCTTTTACCATTAAGAAGTAATATTGAAATGAGACATGATAGAATGAATGGGGAAATGAGTGGCAGAGATTATGTAAGAGAGTTCACGTGCAATATAAGAGGCAAGATCAAGAGCACCTCAAATGGTGCAGCATCCCTATAGCCTCCTTATTTTCACAACACAATCCCGTTTTTCTCTCTTCCCACTAACTTTCTCTCTATCCACTAACTTATTTTAATATAAATACTTGACTAATATTAAGGAGCAAATGGGATGTCAAATAATAGGGGTGCCCTGAATCCTCCATATATATATATATTATACGAGGAATGATCCGCTGCACCTCTTGTGCTACACTTTTTGCTTCCCTTGATTTCTAACGATATGTTTAGGTAACTGAGTGCTACTGTAAGAAAGGAATGTGAAAATTACGGAGCTACAAATTACAATGTAATAAGTCAAAACTTAACAGGTTCTTGCTTCCCGGTTTCACGATCTTGTCATGTGTATATATTGATACCATGGCTAAAAGAATGAGCAGCAACCAAAAAAGTCAAAGAAAGTTCCACTTTTGAAGAACTTTTTTACGTTGCTTAAAATAAGCGGTTTTCTGAAAATTGCGACCATGAGTTAAACTTTGAGGACGCAAGATCCAGGATTTTGAAGGTCTGACCGGTCAAATCGTAAAATATCGCACATACATGTTAATAGTGAAAAAACGAATAAAAATAAGTTTGTATTATTTCAAAATGTATTTCCAATACAGTAGATGTTCTAATAAAATAAAAACATGGAAGCAATTATAAAAAGATGAAGAAACGTGCAGCTGCTTGGAAGGTCGTATCCCAATCCGAGTGCTAAGATTTTTTGAAATGTGCAAGGGGAATTTATATGTAACTGAGCGCTGAGTGCTGTCATGATAGTTGGTGCATGTTTATACTTTAGAAATGCTATCACTGTTTGGTGCAAGTTAATAATTTTATCGTTGTTGGTGCATGCTTATTGTTACCAAGCCAGTGAATCGAGCCCATGCCCCCAACGAAGCTTACCGGTAGCCACTAAACCAGCGAAGCATTCACTATTCAGTCAGTCACATGTATTATAAAATTAGTGTGGTGCTAATTATCCTTCTATTCTTCTTAATACCTCTCATTAAAAATAGGGGGCTATCATCATTTATGCTTGTTTCTCCCTTTCAGATTCAATTTATTCGTTCTTCCTCTTTCGAAAGAGCCTAGACTACCATGATTTTTTTCCGACGTATTCATTTATCTTTTTCTTCACCGAATTCTACGCTACTGCAAGAATGAGTGGATACAGATACAAAAATGTGAATAAAGATCGAATTTTGCAAAATAAAAGAAGTGAAGATGAATTTTGAAACCGTGGAAACTAGTGACGGTGAAGAAACGAAAGAATTACGATTTTAGGTCAGAGTTGAATACGTGATTATTTCGGCAACCAATGCTCGAGTGAGCGATTTGAAAGAGATCAATGTCGTATTTCAAAGCATAGAAAATCTAATTAGTTTTAATTTTTTAGTCGTGGTAATAGAAAGAGTAACTTACGGTACCTTTTTGCACTACACTAAAATTACATTTGTAACTTTGTTTAGGCATTTTGTGTTTCTTTGAAGAAAAGCTTAACCCTGTTTACCTCTAAACCAGGCCTGTATGGCAATGCTAGCAATTCTGTAGACAATCATTTTCTCTGCCATAAAATCGGTTTATTGAAGTAGATAGCAATGCCCTCCATGCCCTTCATCCCCCCTCCCTCTCAGCCTTTACTGCACCATATATTGTCTCCATCGCCTCTATGCTTTTTGCGATGACAGACAATAGTCAAGTCACTCCATCATATTCCCATCGCCCTCTTTACATTTTCTCAAAGTGCAAAATAAGATTACTATTTTTTGTATATTTTTTTAACCATATTATGCTACATCCAACACGAATCACAAAGGAATATCCAATAAGCCAACAAGTATATATCTTTCCAAACATTTAATAATGGGCATAAATATATAAGACATCACAATGCACAGCAACTGATATGCAAATTCCAGCGCATATCAAAATGCACTCACTACACCAAGTTCATACTATCAAATGTTACTACGCCATAGATGACATATCGCAACGAAAATCCATGGTGTTGCCAGCTACAGTGTTGCCATTGCTATGCTGTTTTTTGTCTATTGCAACGCATGCTTCAATGTGTTAGCACAGATATAACCATGTGTTGCAGTAGCTAAAAATATTTTCACATTAAAAAATTTAAAAAAATAATTACACCTCATCGATCCACGCCATTAGTTAAAACAAAATCTGAACCGTCCATCCATTATTCCATTGTCTGCTCCGCTTCATCCATTTCCCGCTCCGCTTCATCCATTTCCCGCTAACATTTTCATTTACGCGCTTCCTTTTGGTTTTGTTTTTCCCCAAATCGCCAATTCTAGATCTGAACTTAGGGTTCTTCGAAGAATAAAAAATGGAGCGGATTGCTTCAAATTTCCATCGAAACTTTCTTAATGGTGAAACAAACTTTCTGCCAGTCTGAAATCAGAAACAAAGTTTGGAACGAAAAGTCTGTGCTGAATCCAATTGCAAAAGCTTTGCTTGGCTTCAATTTTTAATAGTGCGATCTAAAGTTTAAAATAGATTTCAACAGGCTGCTCAGGTATTATTTGTTGCCGATTTCAATTTGTGCTTAGTTCGTACTGTTCCAATTTGCTCTTGGTGAGTTACTCGAATATTGATCCAAGTTCCTTTTCTTTTCCTCAAATGAAATCATTCAAGGATTCGGTGCTGAATTTCAGAGAATCTTCTCTTCGCTCCTACTTCTCAGACCCTAATATATTCCAAATAAGCACTTTGACCAATCCTCAGATCCACAGACGGGAACTTCAGATTATAGGAGTTTTGATCTGTTCAGACTAAAACCCTAGAAATTATAGAAGATGAGTAGTAAGAGAGAGGAGGAGATTGGAGGATTTACGGTTGTTGAAGAACAACTAAAATTCGATGTGAGTAGTTTGTTTTGTTTATTATAATGCATGTTTGTGATAAAAAAAAGTCTTGGTGAGTTAACGAGGTCATCAGCATAATAGTCACACGTTTCATCTCTTTCAAAGGATATGTCTGCCATGCAAAATATATAACTTACCTTATGGACTCTACTCTTTGAATTGCTTATCTAATTATGTTTGAATTATCATGTTAGGATGGAGTCTGGAGGGGGTTTAGAAGTGCCCAGTACCAATGTTAGTAATGAATTATATGTTATAGTAATGGGTTATGTTAGTAGTTTTGGAGACATGGTTAGAGTATTGGAGATATCAGCTCAATGTAAAGCAAAAATTTCTCTGTATTATGGTGTAAATAATGATAGTGTTGTTCTTACCTAGATATAAATAAGAATTCATTCATTTATGGTATTGTTGAAGCAAAATATAATGTTTTCCCCCTTCTGTTTACACCAAATAGGTGGAAGTAAGGATAAGGGAAGGAAACACAGTGAACATTCATATGTTTTGTTCTCGAAGACCCGGGCTCTTGCTGTCTACAATGATGCACTTGATGGTCTTGGTATTGATATCCAACTGGCGGTCATCAGCTGTATCAATGTCTTTGCTTTGCATGTAGTTGGAGTACTATTTCACTCTGTATGTGGAATCTGAAATATGAACTTGAAATGCCGCAAGGTGGGAAATATCACTTGAACATGAATTTTCTATTAGTTTGTACCTTAAAATACCCTGCGTGATATACACAGACATTTGCCTAAAGGTTTGACTAGGCTTAGCAGTAGTGGTACATGTTTTGTCATCATATAATTCTTGCGCCCTTACCATGCATGGTACCTGATGTGGGTTTATAAAAGTGATTATATTTTTTAATCTGTACATGTACTTGTGGAGATGATTTGGACCAAAATCTATAACTACAAATAGAATGGTTTTACTATTGTTACTGACTCACTGTTCGTTGATTGAAAGTATGGATATCGGGATATGGTATATCATATAAATAAGTAGGTGATCACATGGGCCAAACACCATCATTAATTATCGTATGCAATTCTAGTCACGAGAAGAAAGTGTGCATTAAGATTAGTGTCTACTTAATGAACTTCTATTTATTTTTACATTTCTGTAGAAATGTAGTTATTAAATGGTTGTTTTTGTAACCTACTAGAAGCATTAATTCTTTCTTTGTCTTGCTTTCGATTTCTGTATGTTTTAACAGTTACTTGGAGACATACGCAGTTGATTTTATCCATGGTGAAGCTGTGGAGGCAACAGTAACCCAAGGAATGGTAATAAGTGAAGAACATCAGGTCACAATATAGTACTGAATATCGTATCAATTCTTTGATTAATAATAGCTAAGATGGTTTGCGCACCTCCGACGGAAACAATTGCAGATTGTGTTGAATCACTAATAGGATCATAGTATGTTGGAGGTGGTCTTAACGCAGCAATCTCAGTAATGAAATGGTTAGATTTTGAATTCACCAATCGGTTGATACCTGTTTTCTACTATCTCAGGTATGTCGGCTATACACCAATGGATTGCAGAACAAATGTTGTCTTCTCACTTAGTACCTTGGCATGAACATCAGTACATCAAATAATACAAATTAAGACTTAATAATTCAAAAATAAGGCCTGTGAGTACTCTTTTTATTTATTTTCAGGCTGATAAGCCCGTATTCTTGTAAGTTTTTGCCCGTATTCTTATAAGTTTGTCTGACGCCTTGTTGAATTCAGAACAGCAAATAGTGCCTACCTTTCTATGTCCTGTCAAGTAGTATGTTCGCTGAAATTGTTGGAGTCACTGACTGGAGTTAAAGATCCCATTCAGGCAGGGCTTGAATTAATCAAGAAAGGAAACAGAATGAAATGGGTTGTCATCAAAATGGGCTCCGAAGGCTCAGTTCTGGTTACGCAATCAAGTATTCACTGTCCACCTACATTCAAGGTAAACTTGTCTATTTTGTAGTCAAATTTTGTAGAGAAACAATGTAGTGAGTCTGTATATGAGTGGATCGAGTGGCAATGTAGTGAGTAATGTATGTAAATATGAATATGTATACGAGTGAATGTACAATAGTGGAGTCAAAAAAATTGTACTATTTGAAATGTTGAAATAAAATATTTATTTGAATACTGTGCTATAATAATATTTATTATAATATTATGAAAATTTTGATTAATAGCAGTTGAGGTGTAATTACTTTTAACAGTTATAAAAGAAATTTTAACAACTGCTAGAAACAGTTGTAAAAAAGGTTGACTTTATTATGATGCAGATATAATTAGTGTTGCATGCCAGCTGGAAGACATATTACAACTGTTTTTGGCAGTTGTGAAAAGATTTTTTTGTTTTAATGATACATGTGGCAACACCTGTACTGATGTTACCATACGGTCGCAAAGGTGTTGCCTTTGACTCTAAGGCAACGCGGCAAAAGGCAACCCCGAAAAAGTGTTGCCACAGATCATTTTTTGCCTGTAGCAACACTTTTTGGCACCTACTGCGTCACTTCTTTGGGGTTGCCGTAGACCATCTATGGCGTAGTGTGTATATCATAAAAAAAGTAGTATCAAATCATATATACAAAGTCAAAATAAGAATAAATAAGTAAGAAGATATAGATGTGTACCGTCACTTCTACACCCAACCATTGCACGATGTGCTCCTAAACCTTTGTGTTATATTCGAAAGATACCTGTTGGTAACGTTTTGTATATGTAGTGAGTTTATTAAAAAAAAATACAATTATTAAGAATTTATTATTAATCCATTATTACAATAGAGGCGATAAAATCATAGTGGTAACATACATACATACATACATATATGTATGTATATATGTATGTATGTATGCAGGGGCGGCCCGACACTATTCGATGCCCTAGACGAGTATTTTTTTTTTCCATTTTTATTGCCCTATTTTGTAAAGAAAAAGAAAAAAGAACAACTCTCATATGAAACAGCAAGCATGAAATGAAGACCTTCTGCTTGCCTGATGATGAACAACTCAACTCAATAACCCCTCCTGCAACAGCAAATTCGAAATTTTGTAAGCTAAAAAAAAACCACAAAAAGATAAACAGCAAGCTAAAAAAAAGGAATTTTGTAAGAAGAATTACTGAGCGAATTCGAAATTGGAACCACAAAAACGAACCTGCAAATACAAATGAAACCGCAAACATGGAATCGAATTCGAAATTACTTACATCAGTGAATTGGAAGAAGGGGGATACGGTTGAATTCAAATTGAACTGAAATCCGAATTGGAAGAAGAGGGCTGCAACCTCTTTCGCGGTGAAGGAGAAGACTGTCGCGGTGAAGGAGAAAGGCGGTGAAGGAGAAAGGCGGTGCGGTGAAGGAGAAACTCGATCAGATGGAGAGTAAAAAATCGATTTTTCGTTGCCCCTTGGCAACCGATGCCCTAGGCATATGTCTTACCTGCGTAAAGGATGGGCCAGGCCTGTATGTATGTATGTATGTATGAGCCATTATTGTGATTAAGCAGTTACACTAGCTCAACGGTCATATATTTTGTGACTTTTTATCGAGTTGTTACAAAAACAAATGGTATTAATAAAATATTGCTATAAATGTAATAAATTAAAACTTATTAACATTCATCAATTTTGAAACGTATACAATTTACACTTTACAAATTTAAAGTTGAACTCATTTATGTCAATATATTTACAATATATTGCGTTGTAATATTGATATCAAACGTCTACATTTTAAAATTTATTTAGTCATTTACAAGACGCCGCACAATATCAATCTATTAAATAATAGTGAAGCGGAAACTTTTAAAGCTCTCCTTACTTATCGGAGTTTTCTCCCTTCTCCTTAAATCTCTCCGAATATTTTATTTTTAAATTATATTATCATTTTACGCTTATTTACAATTTCTCTCACATTATTTTTACTTTTTCTGTCATATTACATTTTGACACGGACATTCCAAAGTTTACACAATTATTTATTGACAGTTAGCTCTTAACATTTTACGTTTAAGTCTAGATATTTAAATTAATTACAAAACCTAAAATTTAAGTAGTTTAAATAAATCTAATTAACTTATATTTGTTTTGAATACTAAATATGACAAAATTATCTTTTTTTGGCTCTAAACACCTATACTTTAAATTTCTATAATTATTTAGGTCTCTTTCAATTCTTTCTTAACATTTTACATTTAGTACCATATTTTATAATTAATTACATAATAGTAAAACTATATAATTAATTTTAGCAGACTATTATTCATTGATTCGTCTAATAAATCACATCAAGATTAACCATATTCATATCAACAAAAATGAAAAAATAATCAAATGTAAACATGTCAATCACAAAGCATAAATTATGCACATAATTCATTATCACAAATTTAAAACTGAACCCATTTATATCAATATATTTACAGTACATTGCATTGTAATATTGATGTCAAACGTCTACGTTTTAAAATTTATTTAGTCATTTACAAAACGATGCACAATATTAATATATTAAATAACAGTAAAGCAGAAACTTTTAAAGCTCTCCTTACTTCTAGAAGTTTTCTCTCTTCTCCTTAAATCTCTTCGGATATTTTACTTTTAAATTACATTATCACTTTACGCTTATTTACAATTTCTCTCATGTTATTTTTACTTTTTCTGTCATTTTACATTTTGACATGGACATTTCAAAGTTTACACAATTATTTATTGACAAGTAGCCCCTAATATTTTATATTTAAGTGTAGATATCTAAATTAATTACAAAACCCAAAATTTAAGTAATGTAAATAAATCTAATTAACTTATTCTTTTAAATACTAAAATTGACCAAATTATGTTTTTTGGCTCTAAATACCTATACTTTAAATTTTCTATAATCATTTAAATCTCTTTCAATTCTTTCTTAACATTTTACATTTAGTATCATATTTTATAATTAATTACATAATAATAAAACTATATAATAATTTTAGCAAACTATTATTCGTTGGTTCATCTGATAAATCACATCAAGATTACCCATATTCATATTAATAAAAATGAAAAAAAAAGAAATGTACAAACACGTCAATCACAAAGCATAACTTATACATACATAATTAATTATCACAAATTTAAAGTTGAACTCGTTTACGTCAATATAATTACCGTATATTGCATTGTAATATTGATGTCAAACGTTTACATCTTAAAATTTATTTAGTCATTTGCTAAACACTGCACAATATGAATTGACATTGTACATTTAAATTAATATGTTTAGATTAATTATGTGATTTTGAGCTCAGTTAATAAATTTTTGTTAATTATCTTATTAATGGTAAGTGTGATGTTTTAAAATGTAAATTATGTATATATCTATAAAAATGGCAAAATTAATCTTTCTTTCAAATATAAAGTAAAATAAGTCAAACAGTTTAAATAATATATGTAAAAAATTATAAAAAAATTAATATTTTATACAATTATCTCAATAAATTTATCATAAATTGAAGAAAATATTTTCCGCTTTAAATACCTACATTTTAACATTTTTATAATTTATTTGTTGAACCTCATTAATTCTTTCATGATATTTTATATTTTAGTCCATACGTTTAAACTACTCATGAAATCATAAATTATAATTATTTAAATAATTTTAAAGAGAATTAAGTCCATTTTTCTAATATCTCTTAATAATATACGTCAATATTACTATGTATATTTTCTCAATTTTTGTTTCCAGGTATATACATATTAAAAAAAGCAGTTTTCTATGCAACTATAAAGATGTATGAATCACGTAACATGAACTATGTATATTAAAAATAGTGACAATGTTAATTAGTAAATTAGTTATGATTCATTTATATCAAAAATTTACAATATATTATCATAAATTTTTTTTTGAACATCAATAACTTTACAATAAATTTATACATTATTTTGCAAATTTCTTTTCAATTCTCTCTGCTATGATAGCTATACAGTTAAACTAACTTTGTTATTTTACAATTAACTTATTTAAACAAACTCTATTAATTAATATTTGTTGATTCATCAAATAAATAACTTATATACATCAGTTTCAATAGGTATACGTATATTAACAAAAACAATTAAATAAATTCTCAAATATAGATACATACATATTGTTTGTGTAAGTCATACAATACAACATAAATTATACACAAACAACAATAATAATTTTAATTAATAGTTTATTTATTTCACATCAAGATTTATTATATATTGCATAACAAATTCGTTTTTTAACATTAAAATAATAAATACTATTTTTAATAATATTATCGTGTGCTACGCACGGGTTACACACTAGTTATAAAATTATATTTGTAACTTTGTTTAGGCATGTTGTGTTTCTTGGACGAAAGCTTAACCCAATTTACCTCTAAACCAGGCCTGTTTGGCAATTTTAGCAATTTTGTAGATAATCATTTTCTCTGCGATAAAATCAGTTTATTGAAGTAAATAGCAATGTCCTCCACGCCCTTCTTCATTCCACCCTCCCTTCCCCCCCCCCCCTCCCCGAGCCTTTACCACACCATATATTGTCTCCATCGCCTCTATGCTTTTTGTGATGACAACAGTCAAGTCACTCCATCATATTCCTATCGCCCTCTTTACATTTTCTCAAAGTGCAAAATAAGATTACTATTTTTTGTATCTTTCTAAAACCATATTATGCTACATCCAACGCAAATCACAAAGGAATGTCCAATAAGCCAACAAGTATATATCATTCCAAACATTTAATAATGGGCATAAATATATAAGACATAATACAATGCAAACAACTGATATGCAACGTCCAATGCATACCAAATTGCACTCACTACACCAGGTTCATACCATCAAATGTATATCATGAAAAAAGCAGTATCAAATCATATATACAAAGTCGAAATAAGAATAAATAATTAAGAAGATATAAATGCTTACCGTCACTTCTACCCCCAACCATTGCACGATATGCTCCTAAGCCTTTGTGTTATATTCGAAAGATATCTGTTGGTAACATTTTGTATATGCAGTGAATTTATTAAAAAAATACAATTACTAAGAATTTATTATTGATCCATTATTACAATAGAGGTGTTGAAAGTTATAACAGTTATATATATATATATATATATATATATATATATATATATATATAAGACATTATTGTGATTGAGCAGTTACACTAGCACAACAGTCATATATTTTATGATTTTTTTATCGTGTTGTTACAAAAACAAATGGTATTAAAATATTATTGTGAATGATAATAAATTAAGACTTATTAACATTCATCAATTTTGAAACATAAACAATTTACACGTTACAAATTGCAGTTTTTTGACTATTTCTTTTATTTATTATGATATTAATTGTGTCCAAACTTTCCTTTCACTAACATAGCAAACGTTACATTTTTGCATTGCGTCTATATAAGAAAAAAAATAGACAAAGCAAAATATAGAAAAAAATCATCTTCCTGTAACGACCCGGATTTTGACGATCTTGGTTATCCGATATACCACACATATGAACATCCAAGGATCGAAAAATATCGGAAAGTTAATGAAAGAAATTAGAGGGTGAGAATAGATGAGATAGAAACTTAGAATAGAAGAAGAAGAAGAAGAACACAACATCAGAGTAACACGAACCTCACAGCGGAACGAATAACATATAATATATATAACATAACTTTGAAATATAAATATGCACTTGAATATACATCATTATCAAAGTACAACACTTACAACACAGTGGAAATAAACAATAGTTATATGATCCTGAAGCCTCCTGCTCCAGCTCTTCAAGTGTCTGTAAATCCTGACTACTTGACTGCCCGTACAAAATTGGGCACCCAAGAGTTTAGGGAAAACAAAAAAAAATAAACTCCGGGTCAGTCATGTAACTGGTATGAGTAAAACAGTTTAAAACAGTTTGAACAAGTAAACGACATCTCATAAGACCACGCCGCATAACGGAACGGGTTTTTCCCTTATGAGAATCCAAAATATCTTTATATCAAACCCTTTTGATATTATAATAATGTCTATCAACACAATATAATAATCATCTAGCAGAAACGCTTCCATCTCACGTTCTACGTATATAGTATACAATCAAAACCGCAAGCACGTATTGGGTAATGGATTTCCAACTATGACAAGGTATGAAACCACCTTTCGCTAGTGTACCTCTAGAGAGGAATACACTGGGTTCAACAAGAACATCTTGCAACCCGGCCACACATGACCGACCACTCATTTCGCTTGAGTGTATCGAATGTATATCACCAATGGTTAGGATCAGCAACCATTTCCCGAATGGGACAGTATCGACAATAGATTTTTAGAAGTAAATGAAACTCTAGATCAGGTGATTATACACCCTAATAGGTGCGACCTACATAGCCATGCTGCCTGCCCGATTTCTGTCATTTACCGGATGTGAGGCTAGAAGCTACGCTTATCTTTTTACATATCATATCTTCATTCACTTAGAATGCCACATCGTCATACCCGACAAATCACAAATTGATTTATCCCAAAATAACATGGGTATACAGCTAAGAGAAACGAATTCCTCCGCCACCAAACATGAATACGTTTGAAGAGACCAACTTACGCGATCTATTAGATATACTCTGTCAGACCTTCGTCCATACAAGTTGTCCTGGGACTGGACAAACCGAAGGCACTATTCAGTATATCCATCTTAGGCACTGTTATCTAAGATTTATACAAGGGCCCTTGCACTTTACTCCGTCTTCAATTATCTTTGGCATATATGATTCGCAACGCTTATGCCAATACAGAGTGGTTCTTCAGATAATAATCCAACCGGTCTCTCCATATTAACAACGTTAAAATGGTCAAAACTTTGATAGTCTGTGATTTAACTATCAAAGATAAACACGTGTGCAAACAACGATATTATTTCCAGATGGAAATTCTATCGATCAATCATCATTAACTATATATATATATATATGTATATATATATATTTCCTCATTTCTATGTTTAGAAAATATACGTTATTAACACTGGAAAACATTTCCATTGTTTATTTACATATCACTATCATTCCACAACTATCAGTCCCTGACTGTAAACTAGTATGAGAACAATTCCCTAAGTATTAATCCCGAAGGCCGAAACCAACATCAGACAGACACTTAGAAAACCATTCAATTTACTAATCTCTAGTCAGTTTCTAATTTTGCTTAGCTTTATTTGATTTACTCTGTTCGATTAACTCCTTTCGATTAACTCGATTCGATTAACTCCTCTATTTATTTTCCAAATAAATAATCTTTTATTCTATTTATTTGTAAATGGTTTGCAAATATTTCTCTTTCTATTTGTATTATTTATTTTCTAAATAAAAGATCCTTTTATACTTCTATTTATTTTCCAAATAAATAATCCTTTTCAATTCTATTTATTTTCTAAATAGATAATCCTTTATTCTATTTATTTAACAAATAAATATCCCTTTATCGTATCTTATTTATTTTCTCAATAAATGTTTCTTATATGATCTTTATAAACCCATAGCCCTTTTATAAAATCCCTTTGATTTTATAAATAAATTTCCTTTTTATTTCTTCTTTGATTTTATAAAGTATTTTCTTTTATAAAATCTTTTTTTTCTTTTATATATAAAATCCATTAATTTTATATAAATAAGTTATTTTCTAAATATACTTTGAAAATCCCCTTTTATCATTCTGGTATTTCTTATGGTATTTAACCTACCATTTAACAATGATAAATATCATCCAACCACACGTAATCAACAACAGATTATATATCGCATCATATATCACAATATATGAATAATTGTAAAATAAATGTTGAGGAATCCAGTTGGATACCTCCAACCTGTTTCCCTGCATCCACAGATGTTACACAATATAAATCAACATCACTTTCAGTTCGGTATGAAATATTCAGATAACAGAATCAACACATAAGTATTTAACAGTTTTTATATATATATGTATATGTATATATAAATATAAATCCACTATCTGACTAGCAGTTCAATCAATTAATCAATACACAACAATCAACCAGTTTTTAACAGTTCTAAAAATACATTACAGAAATATAAACTGTTCAGCGTTAGTGAGATTTACTCACTTTGGCAGTTCATCATTAAAGAACGATAAACTGTTTGTTTGATTTGAATCAAAAATTAATTTTGCCATAAATTCAAACGAGCTTCAATGGACTTCCAGTCAGTTTCATTGTGGAGTGCTCGTCCATACGATCCAAACGGATCTTGATTTTCTGAATTTCGTTAACGTATGCTCAAGTTATAACATTACAAAGTTTGAACACTTATTAAATTAAATGAACTTAAATAAAATTCAAATGGGCTTCACCTCTTTAATTCCTTGGCCCAACCCCTTTTTAAATACCTAACCCGCTCCCTCTTTCCTTTCTTCTTCCACGACGTGTACTCAGGAATACCACAGCCATTACGGCTCCTTCCTCCTCCTGTATCTCCCTCTCCAGATCATCGTTCAACCAATCGCCACCACCAAAACTCCTATCGTCCTCTCCTCTTCCATCCTGTCACCTTCGACTGGTCTGCAAACCCCCTAACCAAAATGCGTCGAACAACTCTGGAAATGCAGACATCGACACTTCTTTGAACGGAATCCACCAATTCTTTGCAAACACCCTCTATTCGATCACCTGAGTTCGGATTTGAACTTGAAATGGTTTAAAACCCATTGTACTTCACCACAAAGTGAACCCTAGGTTTGCTGTCAAAATTCTGACTGCGGAAAACTGGCGTCGAGCTTCACCAACCAGATATAAAATCGAAGAGGACAGCTTCACTATCTCATATAAATTTCTCTCATGATTTAATGATTTTATTTGGATTTTTATTTGATTTCCAAACGGAAATTATTTACACGAGATGAACAAATTTTGGCGGCTCAATTATTTGGCCGAATGAAGATATGGAATTAGGTTAGGAATGTTAAGGGTAGTGGTATTTATAATGGTGATAAATATCTAGATATTTTGGTTAGATATATATATATATATACACACACCATTATATTCATGTCATGTGTTTAAAAATCTCTGTGATCACATACAATACCCAAAAATCATGGAAATTGACGTGCAACTACAGTTTGACATTACAGTTCCAACGAAACGGGTTTCGTCGAATTCCGACTCCGTTTTCTCACACACCGTATTTTTAACCGTCAAAATACTGACTGTTCTTCACTTTAAAAATCGGTACGGCCACACATTGACTTCAAAAATCACGGAAACTGAACTCTAGCAATAATTTAATATTGCGGATCCAACAAAATTAGTTTCGTCGAATTCCGACTTCGTTTGCAAAAGTGGCTATTTTTAAAGCCATAAATAACCCATTTAAATATATAAATATATTTAAAAACAATTAAATTTAATATTTAAAAATAAATATTATCGTATATATTCATAGTGGAATACCATACAACTCCAGAATAATCCTATATGGATTTCTAACTTGATATTTCAAATCCCGATTAAATCGATATTCGATTTAAAATGAAATTCCTTTTATATATCATTATAAATTATAAAGGAATTTCACAGCGACTTTTCTAAAATTTGATTTGGACGTAAATCAAAATTTACACGACGAAATTCCAATTTTTCTCTTCCATTAGAAAAATATACTCCACCAGCTCCACACGTTTCTTGTTTCACAGAAATCCGATTAAAAACGAACCCTGTACATTCAGTTGAAGTTCGAATCGCCAATTTACGAACTGCAACGCCATTTCGAGCTCGATTATAAATATATTATAATTTATACGTTCAAACTTCGTTAATTAAATATATTCGTTATCGTAATTCAATTTTAAACTGAATTATATAATTTGAATTTCCCAATTCACACCATATCGCCATTTCTGGCAATTCTGATTATTTCAGAATTAAATATATTATTTAATTATTATTTTAATTAAATATTCACTATTATTTAATTCAACGACCATTTGAATACTAAACCACTATTTATATAATTAAATAAGTTAATTATATATCGCAAAAATATACAGGTCATTACATTCTTCCCTACTTAAAATAATTTCGTCCTCGAAATTGCTAAGGTAGAAAACAAACCCTATCGACTGGCTAGACTTATTTGTTCACTTCTCATCTTCAGCTTCCACTGGACTAATTTAATTTTAATTAAATTATTCAATTCTATTAACGAATATTTTCAAAAATCCTGAAATTTTTCTTACACCCGAAATTTCTGAAAAATTTCGCCAGCACCCGCTTTGTACTGGTCAATAGGACAAACTCGAACTCGCCACTCTGGGCCGTCTCCAACCCAAAAGAAAATCAAACAGCCAAGTGGCTTGCCAATTCGGCTCATCGAAATCTCATACCATATGAAATATAAACTTGTTCTTTTTTGTCGGGCATATCGTTATTTTATTCCATCTTCTGCCAATTCAGCAGATACAAGGGTCATCCCAATCAAATTCCAATCTGTTTTTATCCACAAATCCAACCATTCGCTTATACCTAAGTCGAATTCAGTTTCAAATCAAAGTTCCATTTTCGATCTTTAAATTCTTAACTCATCAATCCAATACCATTTCCGATTCTATCTCACAATTCAAAATCTGATTCTACTTGATATATTGTATCCAATTCAATTTCCAGTTAATTGGTTTCAATTTAGTTCCAGCTCGGTTTCAAAATTTTCTATTTAAATTTGTTCTTAATTCAAAAAGTCTCTTCTGGGAGTTTTTAAACAGTTTACTCTTTTCAAAAATCAAAATTTTCTTTTTGAAATTCAACACAACTTGTTTTTCCCAAAAAAAATTCAAAATAGTATCTCTGGTAGTAATTCGTCACTTACAACTCGAAATTGAACACCGATGATGTCATGACCATCATCGGAATATGTTTCCAGCTTTTGAAGTGAGTTCAGTTCAATACTATATCGCTTTTCAAAACAATTTCTAACATTTCCACTTTGAAATTCATTACAAAATATAATTCACACTACTTGTAAAACAATTTAAAATCTCCCAGGATCTTAAATTTTCCTTATTTTTAATCCAAATCCATTTACAAACACCTTTCAAATTTCCAGGGTTTTAATCTCCATTCTGATTAAAATTTTAGATTTAATTCATCTGCTTTCATATATTTCACTTATATGAATTCTGATCGGTTATTTACATAACCATTTAATTTATAATCTTACTCGATTATAATAACAACCAATATATCCAATATATTATAATCATTCAAGTATAAATCCTTTATATCAAAATATAATTTGGGTAAAATTATTTCATTTACCCTCTTTTCAAAACATACCATGACGGTTCATCGTATTCAGGTGTTTACCAACTCCTACCGATACAGTGGATCAAACTGATCGACCAGAACTCATAAACAACTCAACCAATAAATCTCCACAATATAAAATCATTTTTTATATATCAAATAACAAATACGCACTCGTATATATACACTCAACTCAATCTAGGGCATTACTAACCCTATCTCTACTGAGTTACGCCACAGAGCCAAGGTAATTACTTAACCTTAAGCTCTGATACCAACTGTAACGACCCGGATTTTGACGATCTTGGTTATCCGATATACCACACATATCGAACATCCAAGGATCGAAAAATATCGGAAAGTTAATGAAAGAAATTAGAGGGTGAGAATAGATGAGATAGAAACTTAGAATAGAAGAAGAAGAAGAAGAACACAACATTAGAGTAATACGAACCTCACAGCCGAACGAATAACAAATAATATATATAACATAACTTTGAAATATAAATATGTACTTGAATATACATCATTATCAAAGTACAACACTTACAACACAACGGAAATAAACAATAGCTATATGATCCTGAAGCCTCCTGCTCCAGCTCTTCAAGTATCTGTAAATCCTGACTACTTGACTGCCCGTACAAAATTGGGCACCCAAGAGTTTAGGGAAAACAAAACAAAATAAACTCCGGGTCAGTCATGGGACTGGTATGAGTAAAACAGTTTGAACAAGTAAACGATACCTCATAAGACCACGCCGTACAATGGAACGGGTTTTTCCCTTATGAGAATCCGAAATATCTTTATATCAAACCCTTTTGATATTATAATAATGTCTATCAACACAATATAATAATCATCAAGCAGAAACGCTTCCATCTCACGTTCTACATATATAGTATACAATCAAAACCGCAAGCACGTATTGGGTAATGGATTTCCAACTATGAAAAGGTATGGAACCACCTTTCGCTAGTGTACCTCTAGAGAGGAATACACTAGGTTCAACAAGAACATCTTGCAACCCGGCCACACATGACCGACCACTCATTTCGCTTGAGTGTATCGAATGTATATCACCAACGGTTGGGATCAGCCACCGTTTCCCGAATGGGACAGTATCGACAATAGATTTTTAGAAGTAAATGAAACTCTAGATCAGGTGATTATACACCCTAATAGGTGCGACCTACATAGCCATGCTACCGGCCCGATTTCTGTCATTTACCGGATGTGAGGCTAGAAGCTACGCTTATCTTTTTACGTATTATATCTTCATTCACTTTGAATGCCACATCGTCATACCCGCCAAATCACAAATTGATTTATCCAAAAATAACACGGGTATACAGCTAAGAGAAATGAATTCCTCCACCACCAAACGTGAATACGTTTGAAGAGATCAACTTACGCGATCTATTAGATATACTCTGTCAGACCTTCGTCCTTATAAGTTGTCCTGGGACTGGACAAACCGAAGGCACTATTTAGTATATTCATCTTAGGCACTGTTATCTAAGATTTATACAACAGCCCTTGCACTTTACTCCGTCTTCAATTATCTTTGGCATATATGATTCGCAACGCTTATGCCAATACACAGTGGTTCTTCGGATAATAATCCAACCGGTCTCTCTATATTAACAACGTTAAAATGGTCAAAACTTTGATAGTCTGTGATTTAACTATCAAAGAAAAACACGTGTGCAAACAACAATATTATTTCCAGATGGAAATTATATCGATCAATCATCATTAACTATATATATATATATGTATATGTATTTCCTCATTTCTATGTTTAGAAAATATACGTTATTAACACTGGAAAACATTTCCATTGTTTATTTACATATCACTGTCATTCCACAACTATCAGTCCCTGACTGTAAACTAGTATGAGAACAATTCCCTAAGTATTAATCCCGAAGGCCGAAACCAACATCAGATAGACACTTAGAAAACCATTCAATTTACTAATCTCTAGTCAGTTTCTAATTTCGCTTAACTCTATTTGATTTACTGTGTTCGATTAACTCCTTTCGATTAACTCGATTCGATTAACTCCTCTATTTATTTTCCAAATAAATAATCCTTTATTCTATTTATTTGTAAATGGTTTATAAATATTTCTCTTTTTAATTGTTTTATTTATTTTCTAAATAAAAGATCCTTTTATACTTCTATTTATTTTCCAAATAAATAATCCTTTTCAATTCTATTTATTTTCTAAATAGATAATCCTTTATTCAATTTTTTTAACAAATAAATATCCCTTTATCATATCTTATTTATTTTCCCAATAAATGTTTCTTATATGATCTTTATAAACCCATAGCCCTTTTATGAAATCCCTTTGATTTTATAAATAAATTTCCTTTTTATTTCTTCTTTGATTTTATAAAGTATTTTCTTTTATAAAATCTTTTTTTCTTTTATATATAAAATCCATTGATTTTATATAAATAAGTTATTTTCTAAATATACTTTGTAAATCCCTTTTTATCATTCTTGTATTTCTTATGGTATTTAAACTACCATTTAACAATGATAAATATCGTCCAACCACATGTAATCAACAACAGATTATATATCGCATCATATATCACAATATATGTATAACAGTAAAATAAATGTTGAGAAAACCAGTTGGATTCCTCCAATCTGTTTCCCTGCATCCACAGATGTTACACAATATAAATCAACATCACTTTCAGTTTGGTATGAAATATTCTGATAACAGAATCAACACATAAGTTTTTAACAGTTTATATATATATATATTTATATATATATATATATATGTATATATAAATCCACTATCTGGCTAGCAGTTCAATCAATTAATCAATACACAACAATCAACCAGTTTTTAACAGTTCTAAAAATACATTACAGAAATATAAACCGTTCAGCGTTAGTGAGATTTACTCACTTTGGCAGTTCATCATTAAAGAACGATAAACTGTTTGTTTGATTTGAATCAAACAATTTATTTCGCTATAAATTCAAATGAGCTTCAATGGACTTCCAGTCAGTTTCATTGTGGAGTGCTCATCCGTACGATCCTAGCGGATCTTGATTTTCTGAATTTCGGTAACGTATGCTCAAGTTATAACATTTCAAAGTTTAAACACTTATTAAATTAAATGAACTTAAATAAAATTCAAATGGGCTTCACCTCTCTAATTCCTTGGTCCAACCCGTTTTTAAATACCCAACCCGCTTCCTCTTTCCTTTCTTCTTCCACGACGTGTACTCAGGAATACCACAACCATTACGGCTCCTTCCTCCTCCCGTATCTCCCTCTACAGACCGTCGTTCAACCAATTGCCACCACCGAAACTCCTATCGTCCTCTCCTCTTCCATCATGTCACCTTCGACTGGTCTGCAAACCCCCCCAACCAAAATGCGTCGAACAGCTCTGGAAATGCAGACATCGACACTTCTTTGAACGGTATCCACCAATTCTTTGCAAACACCCTCTATTCGATCACCTGAGTTCGGATTCGAACTCGAAATGGTTTAAAACCCATTGTACTTCACCACAAAGTGAACCCTAGGTTCGCTGTCAAAATTATGACTGCGGAAAACTGGTGTCGAGCTTCACCAACTAGATATAAAATCGATCAGGACAGCTTCACTATCTCATATAAATTTCTCTCATGATTTAATGATTTTATTTGGATTTTTTTTTTATTTCCAAACGGAAATTGTTTACACGAGATGAACAAATTTTGGCGGCTCAATTATTTGATCGAATGAAGATATGGAATTAGGTTAGGAATGTTAAGGGTAGTGGTATTTATAATGGTGATAAATATCTAGATATTTTGGTTAGATATATATATATATATATATATATACACCATTATATTCATGTCATGTGTTTAAAAATCTCTGTGATCACATACAATACCCAAAAATCATAGAAATTGATGTGCAGCTACAGTTTGACATTACGGTCCCAACGAAACTGGTTTCGTCGAATTACGACTCCGTTTGCTCACACAGCGTATTTTTAACCGTCAAAATACCGACTGTTCTTCACTTTAAAAATCGGTACGGCCACACACTGACTTCAAAAATCACGGAAACTCAACTCTAGCAATAATTTAATATTGTGGATTCAACAAAATTAGTTTCGTCGAATTCCGACTTCGTTTGCAAAAGTGACTATTTTTAAAGCCCTAAATAACCCATTTAAATATATAAATATATTTAAAAAAAATTAAATTTAATATTTAAAAATAAATATTATCGTATATATTCACAGTGGAATACCATACAACTCCAGAATAATCCTGTATGGATTTCTAACTTGATATTTCAAATCCTGATTAAATCGATATTCGATTTAAAATGAATTTCCTTTTATATATCGTTATAAATTATAAAGGAATTCCACAGCGACTTTTCTAAAATTTGATTTGGACATAAATCAAAATCTACACGACGAAATCCCAAATTTTCTCTTCCATTAGAAAAATGTACTCCACCAGCTCCACACGTTTCTTATTTCACATAAATCCGATTAAAAACGGACCCTGTACATTCAGTTGAAGTTCGAATCGCCAATTTACGAACTGCAGCGCCATTTCGAGCTCGATTATAAATATATTATAATTTATACGTTCAAACTTCGTTAATTAAATATTTTCGTTATCGTAATTCAATTTTAACTGAATTATAAAATTTGAATTTCCCAATTCAGACCATATCGCCATTTCCGCCAATTCTGATTATTTCAGAATTAAATATATTATTTAATTATTATTTTAATTAAATATTCACTATTATTTAATTCAACGACCATTTGAATTCTAAACCACTATTTATATAATTAAATAAGTTAATTATATATCGCAAAAATATACGGGTCATTACACTTCCTCTCTCTTCAAAAACTCCTTATCTTTATTAAAAAAATTCATTACAAAAAGAAAAGAGTAGTACAGTTTTTTAACATGAGTTCAAATCAGTCTCAATTCGTTCGTGCAAGCGAATTAATTTTGAAGAAAATGTTGTTTTATCTTAGAGACGATGACAAAAGGTACGAACTTGCTTTGCACCACTGAGCAGATCGCTGAACGTCTTCAAGAGAGCGACTTTGTACGTGACTCAGCCATTATTTTTCCAACAAATTGAAGACGATTTCAAAAAAACAATAGCCTAAACTGCAAATTTTGACGACGCTGCACCTTACTCTATGTTCCAAATCCCTCTTATCACCGCTGCCCCATTCAGATTCAAAGGGCTGCACTTCAAAAGCTGGCATCAGAAGATGGAGTTCTTTTTGACATAAAAAAAGTGGTTGTTGCGCTCATGAATGACAAACCGCAGCTGCTAGAGAAACCCGATGAAGCCGATGCAGCCCAGATGGCTTCCTAGCTAGAACAATCGAAGCAACTCCAGACTTGGATTGAGCAGGACTACCTCTGTAAAAATTTCATTCTCAACAGTCTCAGCGATGACCTGTACGACTACTACAATTCCAAAAAATCAGCAAAGGAGATCTGGGAGGCATTGAAGAAGAAGTATGACACGGAGGAGGTAGGGACAAAGAAGTATGCTGTCAGTCGTTACTTCAAATATCAGATGATAGACGACAGGTTAGTAGGGATGCAATTTCATAAGCTTCAGAAAATAGCTCATTAGATCATCTCCGAAGGTATGGTTTTAGATGAACATGTCAGATTGTTGTTATTATTAACAAACTGCACCCAGGTTGGGAGGTCTTTAAAAATGTTTTGAGGCATAAGACTAAGGAATTTTGCTTAGAAAGCTTGATCACTCACATCCGTATTGAGAAGGAGGCTCGAAAGCAGGACCAGAAAGAGGAAGTGCCGGTTGTCACCAATAACAACACTAAAAGGACCAAACCTATTGTTTTGAAACCAAACCAGAATTCTTTTAAGAATTAAAACTACTGCAACAAACATAATAGAACCCCCAAGGGAACCAAAAAGGGCAACAGTGACCAACTCAAAAGAGTGATTCTGGGCAGTTATTTTTTATATTACAACTGCGGAAAACCATGTCATATGGCACGCAAGTGTCGGAATAGTTAAGGCCGTGCACCGTAGGAAAACCTGATTGAGGAGCCTCTTACGGCTATGATTACTGAGATTCACCTTATTGGTGGATCAAAGGGTTGTTGGGTTGATACTGGCACTTCTTTCCATGTCTGCTACGATCGTGATTTATTCACTACATACACGACTGCCGATGATCAGAAAGTATTGTTGGGAGATTCTCACACCACTAAAGTTGTTGGGAATGGTAATGCGGAAATCAAGTTTACCTCTGGAAAGACATTTATTCTGAAAGATGTGATGAATACTCCAGAGATGAGAAATAATCTAGTTTCTGGTTTTCTCGTTAATAAGGCTAGATTTACTCAAGTTATAGGGGTATATTTGTATATCTTAACTTATAAAGATACGTTTGTGGGAAAAGATCATGCTTGCAAGGGGAAGTTTAAACTTAATGTTGGATCTAATAAAGTGACTAGTTCTGCTTACATGTTGTGTGATTTTAATATTTGGCACTCTAGATTATGTCATGTAAATAAACATATAATCCATAACATGAGCACCTTAGATATGATTCCTAACACGTCAGAAAATGATTGAGATAAATGTGAATTTTGTACTCAAGCTAAAATTACAAACAAACCACGTAAATATGTTGGTAGAATATCCGAACCCTTAGATTTAATTCATTTTGACATTTGTGAGGTTGATGGCACATTGACTAGACATGAACACCGCTATTTTATCACTTTTGTTGATGACTGTTCTGATTCACTTATGCATATCCTATAAAAAATAAAAGTGATGCATTTGACATGTTTAAAACATTCAAAACTAAAATTGAAAATCAATCCAATAAGAAAATTAAGGGACTTCATAGTGATAGTGGAAAAAATATGAATCTAGTTCAATTCTGGATTTCTATAAACTACATGGTATAATACAAGAGTGTTGATGTGAGAAATTGTCGCCGATTCAGCACACGTCAACCCTCGAGTGTATATGTAGTAGAGACACAAAACCAAATCTGAAGTAAAGTAATGCAGGGAGAGCACAACTTTTTATAGTGGTTTAACGCCTACATCCATTTTATAGTAATCACTCATCATATAATTGCTGATTACATTTATTATACAAGTTCGGACAATTTTTGTGTACAAAGTATTACAATAGAACAATAAAATAATTGCTGATTTTAAACTTTAACCAAAATGTCCTTCTTTTTTGTTAGGTGAGAAATACGTTGACTTGGTAAACAATGTCCAAAAAGTAATTTTAATGTCCAAGAAATCAAAAAATATCCAAGAATATTCCAAAAGCAGTGTAAAAGTCCTTGTGAATGTCCAAAAGTTGATGGAAAACGTTTGTGCGACGTTTTAGTGGTCCAACCTATGTCCAACAGTCATGGAGAAGAAGATGTGGATGCCATTAATAGTGCTTGAGAGCTCCAATAAGTCCAAAGTCCAATAAAAATCCAACCTCTTTGAAGAATGAGGTAAGGAGTATTTATAGGTAGTGTAGGAGTAGGCGGGATTTGGGGACCACAGTATGAAATTTCGCATCCCTGGAGGCGGGATACGAAATTTTGCATCCCTCAAACTCGCATCCAAAAAATCGCATCACTTTGCTATGGTGAAGTTGAAAAAAATCGAATCACATTGCCTAGATAACTCACATCTAAAAAATGGTAAAAAAATCACGTGCGGATCCATCAAAAAGCACTGATCCGCATGGTATTTCCTTCGTGCCAAAAAATTTGGCGTTCGCCAAATATCGTATTGCTTCCAAAATACTGCCTCCCTTTTTCTTGTGTCCGCATCGGTGAAATTATCCCATCACCCGATGTGATCAGGAAAAAATATCGCCAAAAAGTTTAGAGCCGCTACTTTGCCAAAATCTCGTATCGCATCCCCCCATGCACGCATCGTGAAAACTGGTGGCAGGACTGATGTGATCAGGGAAAAATCACATCACTCTGAGTGACGTGATGCGAGCCCCTGGTTTGCCAAGCCAAATTTCTGGAGTTGCCAGAGCCAATGTGATCACAGATTTTCGTGCCATTTTCCCATGTTGATCCATTGATTCTAGCATGCTAAGTTTACCAAACGCGCCAAAGTGCCAAAGTGGCCACACCGTGTTGCACACATGGAAAATGAATGATCCACCATGTTGATCACAATTTTGTGAATGTGCCAAAACCCGTTTTACCAAATTTTCCAAGGTGATCAACCATGGTTTTACACGTGGATTTTCATGATTTTCACGTGCCGATCTGGCATTTTTGACGTGCTAAATCAATTTTTGCCTATTTACCAGATTTCAGTGTCATGAGTCGCGCAAGCCATTTTTCGTGATCATGCCATGCCGATTAGCTATTTTGAGTGTGCGACACTACTTTTCGCCAAAAGCATATATTTTTGCGCGACGAGTTTTGCTACATTATCGGATCGACAACTCAGCATTTTGAGCTGATCGGACCGAGTCAATCATGTATTTTTGCTGCGCTAGTTTTTCTGAGTCCATCGACGATGAATTTATGAATTGAAGCCATTTCTAACCCTTTTCTGAAAATGTCGCGACTTCGACTGAATCGCTTTGTTTTTTCTGACGACGCCATTGACGCTTGAGCGCGTTGCTAACCAGAATCTTGACGTGTGAGAGCTTTGACCAAAAAGTGTATCAACATTTTAACCCCTAAAACATGTCTTGCTTGATAGGAGGAAGATGTGTTTTGCGAGAAAACTAGAAATCCAAAAACCAAAGCCAGAAAAAGTCTGAAGTGAACTTCTATAACCAGAAAAATGAAGAGCCACGATTATGCTGGATCGTATTAATCATGAACTAGAAAGCCGACGATCGCTATGGATCATTTAGAGATAGCCAGAATAATCAGAGTACTAAAATAACCAAGATAGAGAGAATAGTCCAACGACTATCGAGGCTGTATTTGAGCAGAGTATCGACGACCACCGAGATCGTAATAAAATAGAACTTTGACGATCGCTTAGATCGTATTATAATGGGAATATAATGATCATTTAAATCGTATTTAGAATGGCCCGTAGAGTCTGGAATGCATGAGATACATAAAATAAAAAGCCGCCGGCTTGTCGAGTCTTGCCGGAGCAAGTATGTACTTGCAAAAGAGGGGTTTTCACTTGGCAGGCTAAGTTATGTTGTATGCATGAAGGGCTGGTATCTTAAGATTCGTGTGGTAAGAGGGTTGTGATAAGGAACTCCCGTGCTCGGTAGACCAAGTCGGGTAGTTCTTATGTTTGGCAAACTTATTCAGGGAATCATAACACCTGATATGCCCAATCTTTAAGGGAAGTCATGGATCATAGTTCAAAGCTAAATACTGGAGTCCAAAGCTAAGATCCGGAGTTCAAAGTTCATGCCCAACTGATTAGGAGGGGTAAACCGTAATCTTATATTTAGATTGGACGGATCCAGTGCGGGGGTGACTGATGTCTGAATTTTATACTGGACTGATCAAATGTGGGGGAGACCAGAGTCTGAATTTTATACAACACTGATCCAATGCGGGGCCGGAGCCTGAAATTTATATTGGACTGATCCAATGTGGAGCCGGAGCCCGAATTTTATACTGCACTGATCCAGTATGGAGATGGAGCCAAAAATTGATACTGGACTAATCCAGTGTGGAGTTGAAGCCCGAATTTTATACTAGACTGAACTAGTGTGGAGCCGGAGCCTGAATTTTATACTGGAATGATCTAGTGTGGAGTCAGAACCCCAAAGTAGCCTTTTATTAATTCCACCGGGGTACAATGGTCGTTAGTCCAACCCTGAACACGACTGGAAACCACAAGCCGGTTCCACATGTGTGGGCCTAGTTGCTGCTTTGATTATATATAGGAAAAGCAAGAGGGCGAAAAGTCGCCAACAAGAACATACATAAGTAACAGACCGAGTCTAAAGAGCCAAGGAGATCTGTTGAGTGGGGCCAGTTGATGATAATGCCCTATGGGCGACCGGTCCTGCCCCTATCCTGAGATGTTGAAGGGGCAGAGTAGGTGGTGAAGTTGTTGTCATTGAATTTAGGGCGTATTGCGTAGTTTGTCGCGCCTGACGTGGGCTTCAATAAGATCACGAAACTTCCTGCCACGTTCGGAGTTATGAGCTGGCAGTTCATGGAAAAGACGACATCTATCGGAGCTTATTTGTCTCGGAGTTGGGTCCCTATTCGGGGGCTTTTGGAATGCTGCAGTCTCATGAATATCGAGATAAATCCTTTCCAAGCCATGATTGAGTTCGGTGTAAGCTGGGAACTTTGGCTCGAAGCGAGGCCGTGAGTTCCAGTTTCCCCAAGATTTACTCTTTCCTTTTTCGGGCGCAGAAGGCCCTGCTCCTATAGTAGAGTTGGTTTGATGGATAGGTTTTTCATCGCAGAAGTCTTACTCCCTAAGAAATCTTTTGTCTTCAAAGTTGAATTCAGCGAGAACCCTCAGCAGGTCCTGTTGCAATGAAGTACTGAATCAAGAATGCAGGAGACGGTGGCCATTAGGACCATGGACGAATCTGGCTTGTCAACGGAGACCACCGCCTCATTGAATCATTAAAAAAAATTAGGCCGAGTCTCGCCTGATCTCTGCCTAACTGATGTTAAAATCATCACGTCCCTTGGTTAGGCGATGTGAACTTTGAATTGCTACATGAACCTTTTAACCAAGACGTTCCAATTGTTAATATATTCTGGTTCCAACTGTCTGAACCATAAAGAAGATATTTCTCTGAGGTGAAACAGGAATGTAACGACCTGAAACTTTGGAACAAATTAAAAATTTTAAATTCAAATTTAAATGAGTGCATATAAGAATTTTCATTCAATTTAAAATTGGATGTTTTAAAATTATCCTTATAGCCTAAAAAGCAAAAAATTTGCACACGATCTCGAAATCGGATGATACCACTTTTATCGGATCCGAAACATTGAAAAATATTAGGATTCCAAATTTCATATCATTTGGAGTTAGTATGTGACATGATAGAATTTAAGTCTAAACCGATCGATAATTTGAACTTGAACTAAGCTCGAACGAGCAAATTTTGAGCAAACGGACTCGGAATTCAACGAAATCAATTTCGTTGGAAGTGTAATGGAAATATATGTGAGGAATCCAAGTTTCGTCGAAAACGAAGTCAGTATGTGATTGCACAAGTAAATAGCTTGAAGAGAGATTACATGTGCATTAATTTGTGTTCACACCTTAAGCTAGTTAATTACTATTTGTGTTTGTTTGTGGTTGTCATGCATCCAATGGCACTAAGTGTGCTTTCTCCCCTAAGCTAGATGAGTGACAACTCATTAATCCATGTGCTCATTTTTTGTTATAAATAAACCTCTTTCCTTCCACTTTTTCACACTTTACCCTTTCTTTCTCTCATTTTTTCTTCCTTCCTCTCTCCTACCTCTCCACCTTCAGCCTTCCTCCTCTGCAATAGACCCCCCGCCACTGTAACAGCCCCTCCACGTTAGCCAAGCCTCCCACGTGGGCCCCATTTCACGTAAAATCTTCCTACGCCCTTAAATCTCTACTAAATCATCATTTTCTCCTCTTTAAACCCCAAAACAACCCCTCCTCTACCCCTTTCCAGCCCAACCACACCCAAATAGCACCCTCCCAGCCCTAGTCCGTGCGCACCAGACCCCAAGGGCCCCATCTCCTCGAACCCAAGCTCTGTTTACCCCGAAACTTTACTCCGTTCGTTCCAAAAACCAAGTTATAGCTCCACTTTATTTGCCTGAAAATATGAAACCCGATAGCATCAAACCCCTGCCCAATTTTTATCAGAAAATATTCGATGATCCCGGAAGGCTGCATAATTTTTCCGGGAAAGCTAGGACGCCTTATAATCAAATTTAGGTGGAATGGAAATCAACGTGAGAAATGATGAATGAAATTGAACTAAGTATATATTGGTTAATGTGTATGAACTCGTTTGAATATATTTTGACATGTGATAGTGTGCATGAGTTCATATTGTGGTTTAACAATGTTTGGGATGCTTTAATGTGGCTTAATATGAAAAAGATTAGATCTTTAAGTGAGATTTATATTGCCACTTGCATATATGACCCCAAGAACTAAATTTGTGGATATTGGGATGAGTTTGAACCTTAAATGGTCATTGATATTGAAGTTAAACTTGATATTGGTTATTGTATATGGGTATGAACCCCATTGATGTTGAATGCATGTGTGGATTGATTGTGGTTAATCTATTGATTGACAAAACCATATACGCGTTATTGGTAGCCGTGATTGATATTATAATAGTTGATAATAATATGATATGTAATTATCATGATTGTATGTGGCTAAATATTATAATTATTTTCCCATTGGTTAAGTCTCCATTCATTAAAATGATTTTTAATGAATATTTTTTTAATATAACAATAGGTGAAAAATAAAAGTCAAAAGTTGACGTCCAATTTTGGATGGACGTAAAGTATAATTCAATACGATAAACTTTTGCAAAAGGCCAAAATGATTTTGAAGAAATTATCAGCAGGTTATGGCCTATCGAAGTTTTTATTTGAAATGGAATAGTAACTAGAAAAAGTGAAGTTCGGTTAGGATATCCTGGAAAAGTTTTGAAATGATTTCTTTTACAAAACTTTCTTATTTATTTTTATAATGAATGTCAAGAAATATTGGGTTCAAAATATTGAAGTTTGAAAAATAATAGAAGTTGATTTGAATAGAACATGTCGCGCAGCGGCAGTTCACGAACTTCGACTTGTAATTTCAAACCGATATACCAGGAGATCCATCTACCGGATTTTACTGAAACGAAAAAGTTGGATTAGAAATGAAAGAGCTTTCAAATGATATGTAGAGTTTTAAAATCCAATGCTTAGATTTTTAGATATGTTCAAATCAAGTTTGAATAAAAACAGCGCCAGTGGAGCTGAACGAGATGAATCGTCATCGGACCAAAATGGCTTATTTTTAAATAAATAAAAATAGGGAAAAATTGTTATAAATTATAATATATGATTAGAAAGAGGTTAGAACCAAATAAATATTGTTTTGAATGATAAAAAATGGTTAAGTAGAAATCAGTTATATTTAGCAACACTACTATATAACGATTTTTAAGGAATGATTTAAGACAAAATGTTATCAATTCTTAAAAATGAATCTAACCTTTGGTAAACCTTTGTATAAGCTACATGAAATGATTCCCAATTAAAGGAGACTTAGATAATGGGTTGATAATCCAATAAGGATTTTTGTTAGATGCTAATTATTTTGAAAAGACCGAGTTTAACCCTTTTCGAATAATTATACGATGTTAAAAAGTCGAAGATGAAGGAAGTCCCGAGATTTTCACATCGAATGGATTGCATGCTGATGTTTTGAATTGGATTTCTCCTATTGAAGGGTTATAGTGGCAGTAGTCTGGACGTACTTGTTGATTGTCCGGATATGCAAGGGCCTCTCTATATAGTTGGACGAGGAATATGGTGCCTTCTGTTTCGTTCAAATCCAGAACAAACTTGTAGATGGATAATGTGTCAGACGTTGTATTTCACAACATAACCGACCGGTTTCTATTGATGTTATACCTATTGGTGGTGGAGGATTTATTCTCTTAGCTTAACACCCTCCTCTTAGACTTCAGTGTTTAGAGGGTTATATATTAATAGACACCGATCATATGTTGTGAACTGGCAATGCGGCATGCTGAGTGTTGCTGGTAGATAAATTAAAGCTGTTGTTGAAAAGAAGAGCTTTGTAGATGTAACTCTAGGGCCTTACAACCCGGAATGAGCCGAAAGCAGGATTGTGGACAACAAAGATACGGGTTAATGGTCCCTTCTAGGTGAATAGTGTTTCCATGGTATGGAACCCAGGCAAGTTTACTTATGTGGATGATAGTTGAGGGGCATCGTGTGACGGTCAAATACGATCGAGGGAAAATTATTTTCACGTAAGATTCCAATCGGCCGCGTTTAGTGCTGACCGGCTTTGCTGGTCCGAGGGATCAATAGTTGATTCCTAGGACATTTGCTAGAGTGTTCCGAAAATGGTTAAGGAAGGTCCTTTGCATTGGTTCGTTGTCGGAATCCAATATCCAATACAAGACTTCATGTTTTAGTTGTATACTATATAGCCAACATAACGGGATGAGGCATTATGCGAGCTAGGATTGATACATTTATTTTCGAAAATGATTTCCACACTTAGACATTAACAATACTATCAAAATATTTGTTTTAAAGAATATCAAGCATGTTTGGCTGGTATAAGATAAAACTCTATCCTCGGTTTGTGTGATGGGACTTGAGTCTTATAATAGCTTCATTTTATCAGAAGCATAAATTTCAAAGTTTTTGAATCTTAGTTGATGATTTTGGGCACTGGTATTCATGTGGAGGAAACCCATTCCGTGTTATACGACATGGTCCCATGATATGCCTCTCTTTTAGAAATGTTAATAATAACGGATTAGAGTTTCTCAAACTAGACCCATGACTAACTCGTAGTTTGTTTTTCCCTTGCAAACTCTGGTGCCCTTATTTCTACATGGGCAACCCAGTAAACAAGTTATTAGTTAGACCACTTTTGGAAGCTATGACTTCGTATATACGGAAACAATCTGGGAAAGCTGGTTTTGGATTTGGAGCAGGAGCAGGAATAGGATTTTATTTTGGACTCTCCATAGGACTTCGTCATAATATATCTTTAATTCCATTGTATATTTGTTTTCTTATCATCATTGTAATTTGTGACATTTGGATCCGATGTGATGCAGTGACTCTAAAATATCATTTAATGTAATATGATGAATATACTAATGTTTAATGCAAGTTTTACTTTATGCTGTTATATTTGATGTATTATATCCTAAAGGCCATCCGTTCTTGCGAGGATCGGGAGTTCGGGTCATCTCTCTTCGTACCAGAGCTGAGGGTTAACCTTAGTTTTGGAGTATAACGTATTAAAGGACTCGTCGGAGATAGGATCAGTTGTATCCTGGGATGAGTGACTCATTAAAAATCGGATTAGCAATACCCTAGAATGATTACAGTAGAATAAAACCCACCTTTTAAACACATTTCTATGCATTTATGTCTCTATGCTTTTACGAATTCCTAAAGATATTTTTTTTGCTTGCCTAACTCTTTTCTTGCTATTTTCAGATATAGCAAAAAATGGATGGCAAAAGAGGTAGAGGAAGAGGAAGGGGCAACTTTGCAGCTCTATAACCCAACCCTTTAGAAGTAGCAAATGAGGCAGGAAGAGAAAGGGCTAGCGCTGAAGTTCAACAACAAAACCCTATAGGATCAACTAATGAAGCAGTTGTGTCAACGCAATAAGAAACCAATTCAGATGTCCTGGCCAAGAAGAACAAGAATTTGTGGGGGCTTCTATTTTTTGGGGAAAGAATCAGTCATTGAAGCACATGTCTGGCTACGCTCTTTTGAAAGGATTTTTGCTGGTTTGAGATTTAATAGAGAGCAGAAAACGTTTTTGGCCTCTTGGCTACTCAAATATGAAGCTTGAACTAGTGGGAAATAACTACTATGGGAATACAGAGGAAAATATTACTTGGGATCACTTTAAGGAAGTTTTTGAAGAAAGGTTCATACCGTATGAGGCAATAGCCCGTCTGTACTATAAGTTCTTCAATATGAAGCAAGGAGAAAGGACTATTCAGTAATATCTATGTAAGTTCAACAAGCTTTCCCGCTTTTCCCCAGAGTTAATCCATGCTCGAATCAAGAAGAATGTGAGATTCATTGATGGTTCACAAAGGAGATACAAGATTAGAGTGACCGCCCATATTAAGCTTCCATTTGCAGAGATGGTAGAGATGGAAAGTCGTTGTTAATTGGTAGACAAGCAGAACTCCCTGGACGACAAAGAGAAAGGTATTTCTGGAAAGAATAGGAAATCCAAAGCAAGTATGGGAGGGCAAGGAAATAAACCCAAAGAGGAATGGTTAAAGAACATCAAATGTTTTAATTGCGGGTTTCAGGGACACTTTTCAATAGACTGTAAATTTCCAAAGTAGCAGAAGAAGGGCTCTAAACCCGGAAAGAAATCTCAGGAGGGTCGGGAATGCTTCAACTGCCACAAGATTGGTTACATTTCAAAGAATTGTCTACTATTGAGGAAGGCCACAATGGCTCATGCCTATAACCTAGAGGAGGCTCCAACATCCCCAGCTGATAGGACAGGTAGGGAAGTTTTGGAAGGTACAATTTCAGTTAATAATATCCCCGTTAAAGTATTATTCGATACTAGTGGATTACGTAGTTTCATTTCAATTAAGATGGCTAAGAAACTAAATCTATACCTCGAACATATAGAAGAACCCATTTGCGTTAGGAATCCAATAGGAGGCTCTGTCAACCTTTGTTTATACTGTAGGTTGCCTATCTCTTATTCTCATTATCAAATTCCCTTTGATTTGATTGCTTTGCATTTCACCGAGTTTGATATTATACTTGATATGGATTAGTTAACTCGGTATGAAGCTAGTGTCAAATATGTGGAAATGATTGTTAGGGTAAGGATCGAGATTGGAAGTTTTATGGAAATACTATGTGAAGACCCAATTCAAGTTAGTGATGAATTTTGGTACGCTCTCGATGTTTCCCTCATTCCCCTAAAGACCATCCCCATTGTTAAAGAATTCGGGGATATTTTTGAAGAAGTAGAGAATCTTCCTCCAAAAAGGGAGATCGACTTCAAAATTGATTTGGTTTTGAACACAAGGCCAGTTGTGCATGAAATTCAGAGGATGGCAATGAAGGAAAAAGAGTTGAGCGATCAAACTCAATAACTTATATGGAAAGGTCTTGTAACACCCCGGATTTTTTGAATAATCGGATTAACTAAATTAAAGAATAATAAATCTCAGACGTGAGAATTATGGGGATTGGGTTGCGCCATTGTGTTCGTTTGGAATTCTAGTGAAGATAGAGTCCGAGTTTGTGGGAAACGAGTACCAGATGAAAGAGTTATGGACGAACGAAATTTGGTGGCAAAGTAGAAAAAAAATATAAATGCACTGGCGCACTTGGGAAGGGCGCCAATACATATTTACACTGGCGCACCTGCCAAGTGCGCCCAGGCTGAGGCTGGAGCCTGCACAGCTTTCTGGTTCAGGCTGACCCGTGTTGTTGAGTCCATTCTGACTCCTTGCTGAGTCATTAGGGCTGACTCATCACCCTATCATAATTGAATGGTTTTGATTAACCCTAAGAACATCCGATGGCCTAAATTAATTCATAACTCTATAAAAAGACCCATAGACACAAATCCTAAATCAGAATTAAAACAAAGACTATGGCCGTCATGCTGTTGTCTTAAACCCTAGAGCAGCCGCCACCAAAATTAAGAGGAAGAACAGCAACCAAAATCAGAACTACTCAACCCTAACAGCGATTCTTCATCAAAGGAGCACTAATTCAACTCCAGAAATCAGAATTCAGAACTCAAGACTGCTTTTGAGTCGTGAGTTCGATAATCTTATCAAAATAATTAGTAATTTAATTAGATTAAGTTATAACACGGATTTGTATGGATGTGATATGAAGTATTGATTGTATGTTGTAATGATGTTGTAGGATTATGATTGAAATATCTATGATGTTATGTTGTGATGCAAAGTTATGTTGCTATCATCCATGTTGTAATTATATATATATATATATATATATATATATATATATTCAAATCGTCATGTTTCTTATGCTAGTTTGTGGTATTGATTCATATGATAATCCATATGTAGGGAATTTTAGATGTTGATTCAAACATGAACCATATACAAGTTTGGGTAGAATTACATGTGACCTTACATGATTATGGCACCTAGTTTATGTGAGAATTTAATTGAAATCTAGGCTATGACATGATACTTTACATGTTAGATATTAGTTTACACCATTGTTGCGATGTATAAATCACATATGTGAATTTATGAGTTGGACATGAATCATGTTATTACCTATGCAAGTTTGACCCCTTTGGATATAGGTTTATGACGTATGATGTTTATGCAAGTTTAACCCCTTTAGACATAGGTTTATGGCATATGTTGTCTATGCAAGTTTGTGGCCATTATTTCATCAAGTTCACACCTTTAGATTTGGATCTATGTTATACATGATGTTTATGCAAGTTTGTGGCCAATTTCTCATCAAGTTCACACCTTTAAATTTGGAACCATGACATATGTTGTTATGCAAGTTGTAATCTTGGCCTATGCAAGTTTTAGATGTAGAACATCATTCACATATGCAAGTTCACCCCTATGTTAGATCTATGTTTTAATTATGTGTATATATGTGATGTTTTCTTTTATTTCATGAGTTAGACTATTCGAGTCAGACGTATATCTTTACGTTAAACGAACAAACGTACTACGTGGGGAAAAAGGGGATAATATTAAAAATGTTTAATTGACATAAATGCCTAAAAAGGCATAAAATAAAATTGTGGTGAAATTTGTATGATTTTACATACCATAAATGGATGGACATAATTGAGTCAATTATGGACATCGCTAAATTTGGAATTGATTGATAATTTGAATAGGGAAAGTAATTCAAATTGGGGGTGATTAATTAGGAGTAATTAATCGTCTAAGACACGAGGTTAGACTCTTTTGTGGTGTAAGACTGCCTGGACCCGCCCAAAAAATCCAGCTGCCACAAATGCCAGTCTAATGTGAGAGGTCTTAGGCATAAACTAAATACGTAACAATTGTAAAGACATGAGGTTAGGCTCTTTTGTGGTGTAAGACTGCCCGGACCCGCCCGGCAAATCCAGCTGCCACAAATGCCAGTCTAATGTGAGAGGTCTTTATGTGGTTACGGTCTTAATAAATTAAGAAACACTTAACCAGATAAGCAAGTAGTGGGACATGAGGGGGTTAAGTGGGTGCCTTGGGTGGCATGTGGAATCTAGTGAGTGCCTTGGGTGGCATTTGGAAATACAATTAGAAACACTTAACCAAAATATGAAACATGTAATTGAAGCATGAATAAGAAGTGGGTTAAGTGGGATGTACTAGAGGGGGCCAAGCTTAGGTGGATAGCTTGTGTCAAGTAATGAGGGCCCGTTTCAACCAGTAACCCATACATATCTTTGTGGGCTCGACCCAAGTCGAGGACGGGACGCGCATACTGGGCTTGACTGTAAGAGGCCAAACCGGGTTAGCGGTGGCAACGCAAGTCCAACGGGTTCATATGCGTGTGTGGACCCGGGCTGGTAGGTAAGACGTTGTTGCATCGTGTAGGTATAAGCCGTGCATTCTTTGTTGTATCGGGTTGCCACTTTGGGGAGTGATACACCCCACTGTGGGGCCAGCACGGGTATCTACGAGTTAGGGAGCCGATCGCTTGGGGGTAGTGGGTACACCTAGTGGAGATAGGGGCAGACAACACCTATGAAGGCAGCTAGGGGTGCACGAAACTACCAATATCAATATTAAGTCTGTAGGCGGGATCAACCTTAAGGTGACTAGTAGTGGTGCAGTATACTAGTGGCGGTGCAGTTTAGGAATTATCCCATAGTGTTGGTGTAGTTCAGTAATTATCCTATAGTAGTTTAGGTGCGCTTTAACGATATCGTAATTCATCTTGTTTCCTTGTTTACTCTGTCATACTCAATGGTTCATGGTCATTTCCCTATTTTCCAACTTATGCCTTAGCCTAGTTACTTTGTTAATTATATTGTTAGAATTATCGCACTCGCCAGACTTTATGTCTGACCCCGTTTTTCCATCTCTTTCCTTCCCCCCCTCCAGGTGCTCAGGTTGGAACTAGCACCAGTGGAGCTTGATCTTGGACTGCCTTTAGAAGATTTCTTGGACCGCTGAAGTAAACTTCAGCTTCTCTTTATTTATGGCTATTTTAATATTGGGGATTATGTCTTTCAGTTTATGTACTTTGTTTTATCAAGATGGATATGATGTACTTGACTTTGGTTTATGGTTTTGATGATGTAATCAAACATATGGGTTTATCCGCTGCAATGAAATAAAGTTTAAATTTTCAAGTACTGCTTTATCTCTGTCGTCTTGTGATTTTCTGTTCTATACTTACTTAAAATGCTCCATGGAAGTTAATGCATTCCCTTTGTGAGTGACATTAATGGACGTGGGGTGTTACACGTGGTATCAGAGCTGAAGGTTACCAGAACAGATATGAATTTTTGAAAAACTATTTTTCAAAACAATTTTTATAAAGAAGTACCTTCAAAAGTATGATTTAAGGAAAGTATTTTCAAAAGAAAAGTTTATTTTGGAAAGCATAACCCCAAGAGCCATATATCTTTCCTTCAGTCCTTTTTGTATTGAATCTTTCCTTTTTCGTTTCAGCATGTCTGAAGCATCTGAGATACCAGAGGGCACCGTCAATATCTTGAGGCTAGGGTCGCCGCAGGTCCAGCAAATCCTCCTCCTCCTCCTCGTGTCGATAATTTCGCAAAGATATGTAAGGACTTTAGAGCTATGGGTGGAAAACCTTTTCACGGGACGGAGACATTTGTTGAAGATCGTAACTGGCTAAAGGAGGTGGAAGAATTGTTTGGAATTTTTGAAGTGGATGACGGAAGGAAAGTCCAGCTAGCTGCGTGGCTAATGAAGGATGAGGCCTCTTTTTGGTGGGAGGTCACAAATGGGGGTCGCCCAGTCGATACATGACAAGATTTTAGGCAGAGGTTTGAGGCAAAGTTTCTCTCACGGGCTGAAGAGAATCCATACATGGAAAGGTTCTTGTCACTGAAGCAAGGGAATTTATCGGTGAAAGAGTACATTAACAAATTCAACCAATTGGCAAAGTTTGGCTTAGACTTGGTGAACACTCCAGAAAAGAAGGCTCTAAGATTTGTTAAGGGTTTAAACGAGCCACTCCATGGGTTAGCTATGACCCACATTCCCATGGGGGCTACCTTTGAGAGGTTAGTTGACATGGCACTCATGCATGAAGAGGAGAAGGGCGCCAATGCTAATAAGGCACCCGAGAAGAAAGGGGATCAAAAGAATTCGCAACAGCAACAACAAAACAAGAAAGGTGGCAAAGGCAATAATGCTAAGGGAAAGAAGAAATGCTTTAACTGTGGGACACCCAGCCATCTAAGCAAAGATTGTAGGAAGAAGAAGAAGACCGGTTGTTTCCACTGTGGCGAAGCGGGACATCTTATTAAGGACTGCCCAAAGAAAGGGCAGAGGGCAGGGTCTTCCTCGGGAGGACAGGTGCAAGCTCTTATGGCACCCGGGCAGACAAGGGGACAAGTTCAAGTTCTCGAGGTCCCAGCGCTGCAAGCACGAGGTAGAGAAATTTCCGTTGAAAGTTTAGTTTTTCTGTTTGATCATCTTGTCCATACTTTATTCGATTCTGGCGCATCGCATTCGTTTATCTCTACATCATTAGTTGAAACACTGCACCTAGATACTAGTCTTGTTACTAATCCCTTAGTAGTCTCAAATCCTATTGGTGGTTCGGCTCATCTTTCTATGATTTGTCGGGATTTGAGAGTGTTTATCTTGGGCGTTGAGTTTGAATGCAACGCTTTTGTTCTTGGCTTCATGGGCTACGGTTTAATTCTAGGTATGGATTGGCTAGCTAGATATGGGGCCATCCTAGACTGTGAAAGAAGGGTAGTTAGATTGTTGACTCGTACGGGAAAGACCCTTGATATTTCTTGTGACCCTAGAGGTCCAGTAATGCTTAGTTACCTAGAATCCCTTGACGCATCCGATGATGATTTACATTCTGTTCCCATAGTCCATGAATATGCTGAGGTCTTCGATGAGGTGAGGGATTTACCCCCAAAATGTGAAATCGACTTTCGAATATATCTAGTGGACAATGCAAAGCCAGTTGCATTGCCAGTGTGCCACATGGCTCCAAGAGAGAGAAGAGAACTCAGTAAGCAAGTGAAAGAATTGCTTGAGAAGGGGTTCATCAGACGTAGTATATCGGAGTGGGGTGCTCCAGTAGTATTTGCCACGAAGGCGGATGGGTCCCTTAGACTTTGTGTGGACTATAGGGAGCTTAATAAACTTACTAAGAAGAATAGACACCCACTGCCGAGGATTGACAATCTTTACGATCAGTTAGTAGGCGCCTCAGTGTTTTCGCAGTTGGACTTAGCCACTGGTTTCCATCAGTTGAGAGTGGCTGAGGATAGCATAGACAAGACTGCCTTTAGGACTCCAGACGATTTCTTCGAGTGGCTGGTGATGCCCTTCGGTTTGACAAACGCACCCGCATACTTTGTTGATTTGATGAGTAGGGTGTTTAGGGAGTACCTTAATAGATTCGTGGTGGTCTTTGTAGATGACATCTTGATCTTTTCTAAGAGCGAGGAAGAGCATGCCCTACATCTTAGGGAAGTGTTGGAGACTCTTCGAGCGCATAGCCTTAAAGCTAAATTTTCCAAATGTCACTTTTGGAGGAAAGAAGTGCGATTCTTAGGGCACGTGGTTTCCAAAGAAGGGATAGCCGTGGATCCCGCGAAGATAGTGGCCATCCAAGATTGGAAGGTTCCTAAAAATGCTACCGAGGTGAGAAGTTTCTTAGGGTTGGCTGGCTACTATAGGAAGTTTATCAAAGACTTCGCAAAAATATCAGCTCCATTAACACGCTTGATGAAGAAGAACTTAGTCTTCACGTGGGACGTAGATTGTGATGACGCGTTCCAACGTTTAAAGAGAGCTTTGACTACAGCCCCAGTCTTAGTATTGCCCGATGGGAGTAAGCTATTTACCGTTTATACTGACGCTTGTGGGACAGGACTAGGCGCAGTCCTAATGCAAGAGGGAAGGGTAATAGCCTATGGTGGAAGGCAGTTGAGAGTGCATGAAAGAAATTACCCTACACATGACCTAGAGTTGGCCGCTATTTTTTTCGCGCTTAAGTCTTGGCGTCATTATCTTCTTGGCGAGAAATTTGAATTGTTCACTGATCACAAATCGCTAAAATACTTATTCTCTCAGAAGGACTTGAACTTAAGGCAGCAAAGGTGGATGGAGTTCTTAGCATCCTACGACTTCGAGATAGCATATACCCCTGGCAAGGGTAACGTAGTGGCCGATGCCTTAAGTAGAAAAAGATTATCCTTAAGTCCTTTGTTTGTTGAGCGACGAAGTTTAGAGTTCATTTCTACGTTTGACTTTACACCTTCCATTAACTTCGTACCCGGTTTGCAAGCATCCTTAGAGGTTAGACCTACGCTTTTGGGATGGATTGGCGAGGCACAGCGAGACGACCCACAGTTGGTTGAGTTAGTAGAAAAGCTCAAAGGAGGGGAGTCATCGAGCCATCTCCGTAGGTATACCCTAGATGATAAGGGTTGGTTACGTAGGGACGGTAGACTTTGTATACCAAAAGACGATGACCTAAGGAAGACCATTCTTGATGATGCACATCGTTCGAAGATGACCATCCATCCCAGCGGGGACAAGACGTACATGGACATGAGACGAGTTTACTTTTGGGCCGGCATGAAGAAAGATGTGGCTCAGTATGTCGCTAGATGCTTGGTGTGCCAAAAGCGGAGCAAAAGAAGCCCGGTGGATTGCTTCATCCATTGGAGGTCCCACAATGGAAGTGGGAAAGCGTCTCGATGGACTTTATTGACGGATTATCGAGATCGAGGAAGGGTAATACGGGTATTTGGTTCGTGGTAGACAGACTTACTAAGAGCGCCCATTTCATTCCTGTGAAGAGTAAGAGGACTGCTCCATGGTTAGCCTCCGTATATATTGGAGAAATGGTTAGTTTGCACGGTATTCCTTCTAGCATAGTGAGCGACCGCGATCCTATTTTCTCTAGCGAATTTTGGAGAAGCTTGCAAGAGGCGGTAGGGACTCAGTTATGTTTGAGCACCGCATATCATCCTCAGACGGACGACCAGACCGAGAGGGTGAATCGTATTCTAGAGGAATTGTTGAGGTTATGTGTCTTAGATTTCGGAGGTACATGGGAGGAACATCTTCCGTTGGTAGAATTCGCATATAATAACAGCTTTCAGTCTAGCATTGGCATGGCACCATTCGAAACTCTTTACGGACGGCCGTGTCGTTCACCTACATGTTGGTGGGAAGCTACAAATAAGATTTTGCTTGGGCCCAATATGATTAGAGAGACTTCGGAAAAGATTGATTTGATCCGAAGAAGGATGAAGATGGCGCAAGATAGGCAGAAATCTTATGCGGACAAGAGGAGGTCAGATCTTGAGTTTGAGGTTGGGGACATGGTCTTTGTCAAAGTGTCTCCATTATGGAACGTCGTTCGTTTTGGGTCCGTTGGGAAGTTAGCACCAAGGTTCGTAGGGTCGTTTCCTATTAAGGAAACGATTGGGCAGATGGCGTATAGAGTGGAGTTGCCCGAGAGACTTAGTGGTGTACACGACGTATTCCATGTATCACATTTGAGGAAGTGCTCGCACGAGACCGCGGAAGTGGTAGAGCCGAGCTTGCTTAGAGAGGTGGAGATCGAGCATGATGCGACGATTCGACGAGCTCCTACGCGCATTCTTGGGTTGGAGATTAAGAAGTTGAGGAATCGAGAGGTCAAACTAGTCAAAGTGCAATGGGGAGATGATGAGAGCAACGCTACTTGGGAGACGGAAGCGAAGATGCGTTCACTGTACCCTTTTCTTTTTGAGGGTATGTCTTTTAATTTCTCCTTTATCGTTTATCTTGTACTTATCTTATCTTTAGTGTGTCCTCTCGCTAGTATCCTTGACCTTTAGATAGGATAGTTCTATGGTTGATACATGTGTTTGAGACATGTTACGGATGATGGATGCACGTGGATGCAAGTGTTTGCTAGTGGTTGCTCGTGGATGCATATACACACACTTTAGGCACTAGATCGGCTCAGTCACTTCATATTGCATATTGCATATAAATGTGTGTACATATTTGAATAATGAATGAATAATGGTTGTATCATCATATGGATGTTGCATTTTGGTGAATGGTTGTGCACACATGTAGAAATGATATGTATCGATAAGGTTCTTTCGCATGCATAATGGACGCATGGCACTATCATGGTTTGCATTAAGGAGGTCAACTGAATCAGTAGACCGCCTAATTTTGCATTAGATAAGGAACATATACACACACTTCTTGCATATGTTCATACAACATTAGAAATTTTATAAGGACAATGGATGCCATGTTTGATGGTTGAGTAGATGGTTGTTTGGATGGTAGGATATACATTCTCCTTAACTTGGAGATTTCGGGGGCGAAATCCTTTAAGGAGAGGAGAATGTAACACCCCGGATTTTTGAATAATCGGATTAACTAAATTAAAGAATAATAAATCTCAGACGTGAGAATTATGGGGATTGGGCTGCGCCATTGTGTTCGTCTCGGAATTCTCGTGAAGATAGAGTCCGAGTTTGCGGGAAACGAGTACCGGATGAAAGAGTTATGGACGAACGAAGTTTGGTGGCAAAGTAGAAAAAATATAAATGCACTGGCGCATTTGGGAAGTGCGCCGGTACATATTTACAATGGCGCACCTGCCAAGTGCGCCCAGTTCGAGGCTGGAGCCTGCACAGCTTTCTGGTTCAGGCTGACCCGTGTTGTTGAGTCCATTCTGACTCCTTGCTGAGTCATTAGGGCTGACTCATCACCCGATCATAATTGAATGGTTTTGATTAACCCTAAGAACATCCGACGGCCTAAATTAATTTATAACTCTATAAAAAGACCCATAGACACAAGCCCTAAATCAGAATTAAAACAAAGACTATGGCCGTCATGCTGTTGTCTTAAACCCTAGAGCAGCCGCCACCAAAATTAAGAGGAAGAACAACAACCAAAATCAGAACTACTCAACCCTAACAACGATTCTTCATCAAAGGAGCGCTAATTCAACTCCAGAAATCAGAATTCAGAACTCAAGACTGCTTTTGAGTTGTGAGTTCGATAATCTTAGCAAAATAATTAGTAATTTAATTAGATTAAGTTATAACACAGATTTGTATGGATGTGATATGAAGTATTGATTGTATGTTGTAATTATGTTGTAGTATTATGATTGAAATATCTATGATGTTATGTTGTGATGCAAAGTTATGTTGCTATCATCCATGTTGTAATTATATATATATATATATATATATATTCAAATCGTCATGTTTCTTATGCTAGTTTGTGGTATTGATTCATATGATAATCCATATGTAGGGAAGTTTAGAGGTTGATTCAAACATGAACCATATACAAGTTTGGGTAGAATTACATGTGACCTTACATGATTATGGCACCTAGTTTATGTGAGAATTTAATTGAAAGCTAGGCTATGACATGATACTTTACATGTTAGATATTAGTTTACACCACTGTTGCGATGTATAAATCACATATGTGAATTTATGAGTTGGACATGAATCATGTTATTACCTATGCAAGTTTGACCCCTTTGGATCTAGGTTTATGACATATGATGTTTATGCAAGTTTAACCCCTTTAGACATAGGTTTATGACATATGTTGTCTATGCAAGTTTGTGGCCATTATTTCATCAAGTTCACACCTTTAGATTTGGATCTATGTTATACATGATGTTTATGCAAGTTTGTGGCCAATTTCTCATCAAGTTCACACCTTTAAATTTGGAACCATGACATATGTTGTTATGCAAGTTGTAATCTTGGCCTATCCAAGTTTTAGATGTAGAACATCATTCACATATGCAAGTTCACCCCTATGTTAGATCTATGTTTTAATTATGTGTATATATGTGATGTTTTCTTTTATTTCATGAGTTAGACTATTCGAGTCTAAACTTTACGTTAAACGAACAAATGTACTACGTGGGGAAAAAGGGGATAATATTAAAAATGTTTAATTGACATAAATGCCTAAAAAGGCATAAAATAAAATTATGGTGAAATTGGTATGATTTTACATACCATAAATGGATGGACATAATTGAGTCAATTATGGACATCGCTAAATTTGGAATTGATTGATAATTTGAATAGGGAAAGTAATTCAAATTGAGGGTGATTAATTAGGAGTAATTAATCGTCTAAGACACGAGGTTAGACTCTTTTATGGTGTAAGACTGCCCAGACCCGCCCGGCAAATCCAGCTGCCACAAATGCCAGTCTAATGTGAGAGGTCTTAGGCATAAACTAAATACGTAACAATTGTAAAGACACGAGGTTAGGCTCTTTTGTGGTGTAAGACTGCCCGGACCCGCCCGGCAAATCCAGCTTCCACAAATGCCAGTCTAATGTGAGAGGTCTTTATGAGGTTACGGTCTTAATAAATTAAGAAACACTTAACCAGATAAGCAAGTAGTGGGACATGAGGGGGTTAAGTGGGTGCCATGTGGAATCTAGTGAGCGCCTTGGGTGGCATTTGGAAATACGATTAGAAACACTTAACCAAAATATGAAACATTTAATTGAAACATGAATAAGAAGTGGGTTAAGTGGGATGTACTAGAGGGGACCAAGCTTAGGTGGATAGCTTGTGTCAAGTAATGGGGGCCCGTTTCAACCAGTAACCCATACGTAACTTTGTGGGCTCGACCCATGTCGAGGACGGGACACGCATACTGGGCTTGACTGTAAGAGGCCAAACCGGGTTAGCGGTGGCAACGCAAGTCCAACGGGTTCATATGCGTGTGTGGACCCGGGCTGGTAGGTAAGACGTTGTTGCATCATGTAGGTATAAGCCGTGCATTCTTTGTTGTATCGGGTTGCCACTTTGGGGAGTGATACACCCCACTATGGGGCCAACACGGGTATCTACGAGTTAGGGAGCCGATCGCTTGGGGGTAGTGGGTACACCTAGTGGAGATAAGGGCAGACTGCACCTATGAAGGCAGCTAGGGGTGCACGAAACTACCAATATCATTATTAAATCTGTAGGCGGGATCAACCTTAAGGTGACTAGTAGTGGTGCAGTATACTAGTGGCGGTGCAGTTTAGGAATTATCCCATAGTGTTGGTGTAGTTCAGTAATTATCCTATAGTAGTTTAGGTGCGCTTTAATGATATCGTAATTCATCTTGTTTCCTTGTTTACTCTGTCATACTCAATGGTTCATGGTCATTTCCCTATTTTCCAACTTATGCCTTAGCCTAGTTACTTTGTTAATTATATTGTTAGAATTATCGCACTCGCCAGACTTTATGTCTGACCCCCCCTTTTCCATCTCTTTCCTTCCCCTCCCCCCCCCCCCTCCAGGTGCTCAGGTTGGAACTAGCACCAGTAGATCTTGATCTTGGACTGCTTTTAGAAGATTTCTTGGACCGCTGAAGTAAAGTTCAACTTCTCTTTATTTATGGCTATTTTAATGTTGGGGATTATGTCTTTCAGTTTATGTACTTTGTTTTATCAAGATGGATATAATGTACTTGACTTTGGTTTATGGTTTTGATGATGTAATCAAACATATGGATTTATCCACTGCAATGAAATAAAGTTTAAATTTCCAAGTACTGCTTTATATCTGTCTTGTTGTGATTTTCTGTTCTATACTTACTTAAAATGCTCCATGGAAGTTAATGCATTCCCTTTGTGAGTGACATTAATGGACGTAGGGTGTTACAGGTCTGATCAGACCAAGTTTCTAGAGCTGTGGACAACAGAAGTATTTGTGCCAAAGTCTGATGGTTCTGTCAAACTTTGTGTCGATTATCGTGATCTCAACAAACAAACTCTCAAAAATAAATATGCATTTCCTCGTATCGTCGATTTATTGGATCTCTTAAATGGAGCTCGAGTGTTTTCCAAGATGGACTTAGCTACCGGGTTTTATCAATTAAGAATTGCAGAAGATTGCGTTCCTCTAACAACTTTCAGAGGGCCCGACTTGTTTTACGAATGGTTAGTGATGCCTTTCAGACTATGCAACACACCTTACTACTTCGTAGACTTGATGAACCAATTTTTTTGAGAGGTATTGAACAAATTCGTGCTTGTCTTTGTTGATGACATTCTTATCTTCTCTAAGACAAAGGAAGAGCACGTGAAGCATTCGGAGATTGTCCTGTAAATTCTAAGAAAGAATGTATTGAAGGCGAAAATTTCCAAGTGCCATTTCTGGAAGACAGAGTTAAAATATATTGGGGATGTAGTATCGGAGAAAGGAATCTCGGTAAACCCGAGTAAGATCGTCACCATCCAAATTTAGAAGCAACCAAAAACCCATACATAAGCTTTCTTGGGTTAGCCAATTATTATCGGAAGTTCGTAAAGGGTTTTTCAAAGTTGTCTTGTCCATTGACGAAGCTGACCAAAAGGCGCGCTAAGTTTATTTGGGGTCCAAAGTGTGAAGAATCTTTCCAAGAATGAAAGGATCTATTACCATTGCCCCGGTATTAACAATTATATATGGTAACCAAGATCTCACCGTTTATATAGATGCTACTGGAGAAGGAGTTGGTGCAATATTAATACAAAGAGAAAAATTAGTTTCTTACGCAAGCCAGCAGTTAAAACCACATGAGAAGAACTATGCCACTAATGACTTGGAATTGCTTGCAATTGTATTTGCTTTGAAGATTTGGAGACATTATTTGCTGGGTGAGAAGTTTAAACTCTATACTGATCATAAGTCACTGAAGTATCTTTTTACTTAGAAGGATTTGAACATTAGGCAACAACGTTGGTTGGAGTTTCTAGCAACATATGATCTGGATATTCTCTAAACTCTAAGGAAAGCCAACGTTGCAGCGGATGCGCTCAGTAGAAAGAATGCAATTATGGCTCATTTGTTTGTTACACCCACATTAATAGAGAAGATTTCTATTCATCAAAAGGATGATGAATTTATTCCGAAGAATAGTAAGAGAATTCAAGAGGGTGAAGCCTCGAACTTCAAGATTGATAACAAAAGAGTTCTGAGGTTGAAAGGTAGAATTTGCATTCCAGAACTAAAAAGAGAAGTATTGGATGAGTGCTATAAGTCCAAGCTCAGTATCCATCTAGGTGAACATAAGATGTATCGAGAGTTGAAGTTTACATTTCGGTGGAAATCGATAAAACGTGATATCTCGATATATGTTAGCAGGTGCCCAACTTGCCAACAGGTTAAAAGTGACCAGCAGAAGGTCGCTGAGTTACTACAACCATTAGATGTCTAGAGTGGAAGTGGAACCAGATATCGATGGGTTACCTCGAATGAAGAAAGGAAATAAGGGTATCTGGGTTATAGTTGATCGCTTAACAAAAAGCAATGATTTTCTCCCGGTGTAATTAATGAGAACAACTTCTATTTTACCTCAGTTGTATGTGAAGGAGATAGTTTGACTTCATGGAATACCCAACATCACTGTTAGAGATCGAGACCCGATCTTCACCAGTAGATTCTGGGAAGCATTTCAGTCAGCGTTGGGGACAACATTGAGCCTTAGCACTACTTATCACCCCCAAACAAATGGACAGACTGGAAGATTGAATAGAATTTTGGAAGACTTTTTGAGTGCTTGTATCCTTGATTTTGGAGGATCGTGGAAAGATCACTTGCATCTAGTGGAGTTTTCGTATAACAATAACTTTCAGGCAAGTATTAAGATGTCGCCTTTTGAAGCGTTATATGGTCGACCTTGCAGATCGCCAGTATGTTGGATTGAGTCTAGGAATCGACTTGTGTTAGGTCCGGATATGATCCGCGGATCGACAGATAAAGTTTACTTCATAAAGAAGAAGTTGAAGGTTGCGCAAAGTAGACAGAAAAGCTACACTGATTTTAGAAGAAGGGATTTATAATTTACAGTCGAGGTCAAGTATATTTGAAGGTTTCTCCGTTGAGATGAGTTATCCAATTTGGGAGGGCTAGGAAGTTATCACCGAAGTATATTGGTCCATTTCCGATACTAGAAAGGATTGGAATCCTAGCTTACATGATTCAGTTACCAGAATGGTTATCTGAAGTGCATAATGTATTTCATGTTTCTCATCATAGGTGATATGTGCATGATCCTGATTTAGTTGTTGAGGAAGTAACACAAGAGGACTTGGAAATCACTTTTAGTTTAGAAGTTCAAAGAGAGCCTTTGAAAATTATTGGCAAAGAGATAAAAGAATTGAGAAACAAGAAGTTTAAACTAGTCAAAGTGTCGTGGAGATCCGAGAGACTGTACATGGCAAAAAGAAGACAGTATTAGAAAGTCGTATCCCAGATGCCGAGTGGATATCTCGTAGTATAGCTCGTTTGAGAGGTAAAACTCATTTCTTAGACATCATTTCTATTCAGCTTTACTTTTATCAAATTTCGGGGGCGAAAATCTTTTAAGTGAGGGTGAATGTAACGACCTGAAATTTTGGAACCAATTTAAAAATTTTAAACTCAAGTTTAATTAAGTACATATAAGAATTTTCAGTCAATTTAAAATTAGATATTTTAAAATTATCCTAATAGCCTAGAAAGTAATTTTTTGCGAACGATCCCAACGAAACCGCTTTTATCGGATCCGAAACATCGAAGAATAATAGGATTCCAAATTTCACATCATTCAGAGTTAGTATGTGACGTGATGGAATTTAAGTCTAAACCGATCGATGGTTTGAACCTGAACTGAGCTCGAACAAGCAAATTATGAGCGAATGGACTCAAAATTTGACGAAATAAGTTTCGTTTGAACCGTATCAAAAAAAAATCAAGATTCCAAGTTTCGTCTAAAATGGAGTTAGTATGTGATCACACGAGTAAATAGCTTGAAGAGATTACACGTGCCTCAATTTGTGTTCACACATTAAGCTAGTTAATAACAATTTATGTTTTTTGTGGTTGTCATACATCCAATGGCACTAAATGTGCTTTCTCACTTAGCTACATGAGTGATAACTCATAAATCCATGTGCTCCATTTTTTTTCTTCAAATACACCTCCTTCCTTCCACTTTTCACACTTTACCCTTTCTTTCTCACATTTCTTTCTTCCTTCCTCTCTCCTACCTCGCCTCTTCAGCACTCCTTTGCTGCAGCAGACTACCGCCACCTATACAACCCCTCCATGTCATCCAAGCAGCCCCACGTCGGCCCCCTTTCACCTGAAACCTTCATACACCCTTAAATCTCCACTAAATCACCGTTTTCTCCTCTTTATACCCCAAAACAACCCCTCCTCTACCCCTTTCCAGCCCATCCCGCACCCAAACAACACCCCTATCTCCAAAACCTGCGGACCAGACCCCAAGGGCTCCATCTCTTCGAGCCCAAGCTCTGATTTCCCCCAAACTATACTTTGTTCGTTCCAAAAACCAAATTATAGCTCCACTTTTATTCGCCCGAAAATCCGAAACCTAGTAGCGTCGAACCCCTGCCCAATTTTCCTTAGAAAATATTTGGTGATGCCTTAAGGCTGCAGATTTTTTTTGGGGATAGCTAGGATGTCTTATAATCAAAGTTAGGTGGAGTGGAAACCAAGGTGAGAAACGATGAATGAAATAGAACTAATTATATATTTGTTAATGCGTATGAACTCGTTTGAATATATTTTGACTTGTGATTTTGTGTATGAGTTCGTATTGTAGTTTGACAATGTTTGGGATGGTTTAGTGTGCCTTAGTGTGAAAAATATTAGATCTTTAAGTGAGATTTATACTGCCACTTGCATATATGAACCCAAGAACTGAAATTGTGGACATTAGGATGGGTTTGAACCTTAAATGGTCATTTATATTGAAGTTAAACTTCATATTGGTAAATTATATGGGTATGAATCCCATTGATATTGAATTCATGTGTAGATTGATTGCGGTTAATCTGTTGATTGATAATACCATATACTGGGGTGAATTATGTCAAGATAGTCGTGACTGATACTATCATAGTTGATAATAATATGATATGTGATTATCATGATTGTATGTGGCTAAAAATTATAGTTATTGGCCCACTGGTTAAGTCTCCATTCATTAAAATGATTTTTAATGAATATTTTATTAATATAATAATAGGTGAGAATAAAAGCCAAAGTTGACGTCCAATTTTGTATGGGCATAAAGCATAATTCGATGCAATAAACTTTTGCAAAAGATAGAAATGATTTTGAAGAAATTATCGTGGCCTATTGAATTTTTATTATAAAATGAAAAGTAACTAGAAAAAGTGAAGTTCGGTTAGGGTATCTAGGAAAGGTTTTTAATTGATTTATTTTAAAAGCTTTCTTATTTATTTTTATAATGTGTTTCAGGAAAAATTAGGTTTAAAATACTAAATTTTGAAAAATAATATTAGTTTAGTAATAAAATAATATTATAATAGCCATTTATTGGAATATTTGAATTTTGAGTTAAAAATAGAGAATATAGTTTATGGAAATTTTTATATAGTCAATAAACTATTTTAGAAGCAATTCAATTCAATTTTAATAATAATAGAAGTTGGTTTGAATAGAACTCTTCGCGTAGCGGTAGTTCGCGAACTTTGACCTGTAACTTCAAACTGATATACCAGGAGATCCGACCATTAGATTTTCTTAAAAACGAAAACGTTGGTTAAGAAATGAAAACAACTTTCAGTTGGTATGTAGAGTTTTAAAATCCAATAGTTAGATTATTTGATTTGTTCAAATCAAGATTGAATAAAAACAGCGCCAATGCAACTGAATGACCTGAAACGTCGTCGGACTGAAATGACCTATTTTTAAATAAATAAAAGTAGGGAAAAATTATTATAAATTATTATAAACGATTAGAAAGAGGTTAGAACCAAATATATATGGTTTTGAATGATAATAACTGGTTAGGTAGAAACCAACTATATTTTGCAACATTTCTATATACTGGTTTTTAAGGAATGATCTAAGATAAAAGGTTATAGATTCTTAAAATGAATATAACCTTTGGTAAACCATTTTACAAGGTAAATGAAATAATTTCCAATTAAAGGAGACTTAGTTAATGGGTTGATAATCCAATAAGGATTTATGAAAGACACTAATTATTTTGAAAAGACCGAGTCTAACCCATTTCAAATAATTATACGATGATTAAATGTCGAAGATGGAGGAAGAGCGAAAATCTTCACATCGAATGGATTGCTTGCTAATGCCTTGAAATGGTTTGCTTCCATTGAAGGGTTATAGTGGTAGTAGTCTAGACGTACTTGTTGATTGTCCGTATATGCAAGGGCCTCTCCATAGTTAGACGCGGAATAAGGTGCCTTCGGTTTTGTTCAAACCCAGAATGAACTTGTATATGGATAATGTGTCTGACGTTGTATTTCACACTGTAAACGACCATTTTCCGTTGATATTATATCAGTTGGTGGCGGAAGATTTATTCTCTTAGCTTAACACCTTCCTTTGAGACTTTGATATTCAGAGGGTTATATATTAATAGACACCAATCATATGTTGTGAATTGACAATGTGGCACGTTGAGTGCTGCTGGTAGATAGATCAAAGCTGTTGTTGAAAACAGAGCTTTGTGGACTTGACTCTAGGGCCTTATACCCCGAAATGAGCCGAAAATAGGATAGTGGACAGCAAAGATATGGGCTAATGTTCCCTTTTAGCTAAATAGTGTTGCCATGGTATGGAGCCCAAGCAAGTTTACTTATGTGGATGATAATTGAGGCACCTCATGTGACGGCCTAATACGACCGGAGGAACGTTATGTTCACGTAAGATTCCAATCAGCCGTGTTTAGTGCTGACCGGCTCTGTCGATCTGAGAGATCAATAGTTGATTCCTGGGACATTTGCTAGAGTGTTTCAAAAACTGTTCAGGAAGGTCGAAATCCAATTTCCAATACGAGACTTCGTGTTTTAGTTGTATACTATATATCAAAAATGATTTCCGCGCTTAGACATTAATAATAATATCAAAATATTTGTTTTAAAGAATATCAAGCATGTTTGGCTATTATAAGGTAAAACTCTATACTCCAGTTTGAGTTGCATTATGTGATGGGAATTGAGTTTTATAATAGCTTCATTTTATCAAAATCATAAATTTCAAAGTTTTTGAATCTTAGTTGATGATTTTGTACACTAATATTCATGTGGAGGAAACACATTCCATGTTTTACGGCGTGGTCCCGTGATATGCCTCACTTATAGATAAGTTAATAATAACTAATTAGAGTTTCTTATACCAATCCCATGACTGACTCATAGTTTTTTTACCTTGCAAACTTGAGTGCCCTTGTTTCCACATAGCCGTTTTGGATTTGGAGAGGGAGCATGTATTGGATTTTCTTTTGGGCTCTTCATAGGACTCCGTCATAATATATCTTTTCCGTTGTGTATTTGTTTTCTTATCATCATTGTAATGTGTGACATTTGGATCCGATGGAATGTAGTGACTTTGAAATATCACTTGATGTAATATGATAACTATTATAATGTTCAATGAAACTTTTACTTTCTACTGTTATATTTGATGTGTTGTATCCTAAAGTTCATCTATTCATTTAGGGATCGGGAGTTCTGGTTGTTTCACTTGGTATCAGAGCTGAGGGTTAACCTAAATCTTGGGTATAACATATTAAATGACTCATCAGAGATAGAATCAGTAGTATCCTAGGATGGGTGACTTATTAGAGATAGGGTTAGCAGTACCTTAGAATGAGTACAGTAGAATAACGCGCACCTTGTAAACACATTTCTATCCATTTACGTTTCTATGCTTTCACGAATTCCTTAAGATATCTTTCTGCTTTCCTAACTCTTCTCTTGCTGTTTGTAGATATAAGAGAAAATGGACGACAGAAGAGGTAGAGGAAGAGGAAAGGGCAACGTTGCAGCTCAACAACTCGAACCTATAGAAGTAGTAAATGAGGCAAGAAGAGGAAGTGATAACGCTGAAGTCCAACAACAAAACACCATATAAGAATCTGGGAGGGCTGCCATTTTTGGGGAAAGAATCAATCATCGAAGCGCAAATCTGACTACGCTCTTGTGAAAGCATTTTTATTAGTTTGAGACTGATTGGAAAGCAAAAAAGGGTCTTGGCCTCTTGGTTACTCAAAGATGAAGCTTTTATATGGTGGGAAACAATTACTATGGGAAATCCAAAGGAAAATTTTACTTGGGATCGCTTTAAGTAAGTTTTTGAAGAAATATTCATACCAACTGAGGCAATATCCCATCTGTACTATGAGTTATCCAATCTGAAGCAAAGAGAAAGGACTATTCAGGAATATCAGAGTAAGTTCAACGAGCTTTTTAGCTTTTCCCTAGAATTGATCCTAGCTCCAATCAAGAAGAATGTGAGATTCATTGATGGTCTGCAAAGGAGGTGCATGAGTAGAGTGACCTCCCATACTAAGCTTCCATTCGCAGATATGGTAGAAATGGCAAGTCGTTATGAGTCGATAGACAAGCATAACTCCCTGGAAGACAAAGAGAAAGGTAATTCTAGAAAGAAGTGGAAATTCGAAAGTAAGAAACCCGAAGCAAGTAAGGGAGGGCAAGGAAATGAACCCAGAGAGGAATGGTTAAAGAACAACAAATGTTTCAATTGCGGGTTTCAGGGACACATGTCAACGGAATATAAATTCCCAAAGCAGAAGAAGAAGAAGAAGAATGAGTCTTAATCTGGAAAGAAATCTTAGAAGGGAAGGGAATGCTTCAACTTCCATAAGGTTGGCCACATTTCAAAGAATTGTCCGCTATTGAGGAAGTCCGCAGTGGCTCATGTCTATAACCTAGAGGAGCTCCAACATCCTTAGCTGATAGGACAGGTACAGAAGTTTTGGAAGGTACACTTTCAGTTATTAATATCTCAGTTAAAGTGTTATTTGATATTGGTGCATCATGTAGTTTCATTTCGATTAAGATGGCTAAGAAACTAGATTTACACCTCAAACAAATAGAAGAACCCATTTGCATTAGGAATCTGAGGGAATTATTTTCTTCCTTTTGACCATAGCAGGAAGCGAGTAAAGTTCGTTTTCGAAAGAAAGCCGAGATTGAATTTCGAAATCTGAAGACCAAAATCGAGGGCAGAGATCGAGAACTAAAGTTGAAAACTGAAGTCGAGAACGGAGACTAAAACTAAAGTTGTTCGTCCCCTTCCTGGCGCGCCAAAGTGTTGACGTTGAGAATTGTCGCCGATTCAGCACACGCCAACCCTCGAGTCTATGTGTAGTAGAGACATAGAAAACCAAATCCGAAGTAAAGTAATACAGGGAGAACATAGCTTTTCTATAGTGGTTCGACACTAATGCCTAAGTCCACTTTATAGTAACCATTCATCATATAGTTGTTGATTACACTTGCTGTACAAGTTCGGACAATATTTGTGTACAAAGAATTACAATAGAACAATAAAATAATTGTTGTTTCTAAACTTTGACCAAAATGCCTTTCTTCTTCTTTGTTGGGTGAAAAATATGTTGACTTGGTCAACAATGCCCAAAAAGTAGCTTCAATGTCCAAGAAATCTAAAAATATCCAAGAATAGCATAAAAGCAATGTAAAAGTTCTTATGAATGTCCAAAAGTTGATGGAAAACGTTTGTGCAACTTTTTAGTGGTCCAAGATATGTCTAATAGTCATGAAGAAGAAGATGGAAGCCATTAATGGCGCTTGAGAGATCTAAGAAGTCCAAAGTCCAAGAAAAATCCATCCCCTTTGAAGAATGATATAGAGGGTATTTATAAGTAGTAGGTTAGGTAGAAGTAGGTGGGATTTGGGGACCACAGTATGAAATTTTGCATCCCTGGGAGGCGAGATACAAAATTTCACATCCCTCAAACTCGCACCCAAAAAGTTGCATCACTTTGCCATGGTGAAGTTGAAAAAATCGCATCACATTGTGTAGAAAACTCGCATCCGAGAAATGGTGAAAAATCACATTCGGATCCATCAAAAAGCACTTATCCACATGGTATTACCTTCATAACAAAAAATTTGGCATTTGCCAAATATCGCATCACATCCAGAATACCGCCTCCCTTTTTCTCGTGTCCGCATTGGTGAAATTATTGCATCACCTGATGTGATCAGGAAAAAATTTGATTGCCAAAAAAGTTTGGAATTGCCACTTTTCTAAAATTTCGTATTGCATCCATCAGCACGCGCATCGTTAAAACTAGTGCCAAGGCTGATGCGATCATGGAAAAATCGCATCGCTATGAGTGATACGATGCGAGCTCCTGATTTGCCAAGTCAAATTACTAGAATTGCCAGAGACGATGTGATAACAGATTTTCGTGTCATTTTCCTATGTTGATCCGTTGATTCAAGCATGCCAAGTTTACCAAACGCGCCAAAGTGGCCATTACGTAAATGGAAAATGGCTTATCCACCGTGTTGATCACCATTTTCTGAACCTGCCAAATCCCTGTTTAACCAAATTTGCCAGGGTTATCAACTAAGGTTTTGCACGTGGATTTTCATGATTTTCACATGTCGATCAGGCATATTTGATGCGCCAGATCGATTTTTGCCAATTTACTAGATTTCAGTGTCGTGAGTCGCGCAAGCCATTTTTGTGATCGTTCCATGCCGATCAACTGTTTTTGAGTGCGCGGCATTTCTTTTTGCCAGAACCATATATTTTTGTGCGACGAGTTTTGCTACGTGATTGGACCGACACGCTCAAGCATTTTGAGCCGATCAGACTGAGTCGATCATGTACTTTTGTTGCGCTGGTTTTTCCGAGTCCATCGATGATGATTTTACGAATCGATGCCATTTCCATTCCTTTTCCGAACACATCGCGACTTCAACTGAATCGCTATGTGTTTTCTGATGACGCCATTGACGCTTGAGTATGTCGCTAACCAGAATCTACACGTGTGACAGCTTCGACCCAAAAGTGTGTCAACAATGATAGAACTACACCTTATTCACCTGAAATGAACGGTAAAGCTAAAAGAAAAAATAGGACCCTTACCGAATTGGTTGTAGCCATTTTATTAAATTCGAGTGCAGCAAGACATTGGTGGGGGATATATTATTAACCATGCGTTATGTTTTAAATAGAATCCTTTTATAAAAAAGTAAAATTTCACCTTTTGAAATTTTGAAGAATTACAAACCCAATGTCCTATTTTAGAATTTGGGGATATTTGGCATATTTTTGTATTCCTGGCCCTAAGAGAATAAAATTGGCAAGTAGAGCGTATGAATGTGTATTTATTCACTATGCTATTAATAACAATGGTGATCGACGATTTCTTATGAATTAGAAAAGCGCGGTTTATGAAATAATACTGCAAGCGTACAGGTCGCATAATATGCAGGTCGAATCATAGGGAGGTGTTTTAAATCTTATTATTTATCTATTCTTAGGCGAGTTAGGCAAAATCTGGAGATGTTTTTTTGAATTAATGTATTGAATTTACTATTGATCTGAATCTAATCAGATCAATATCAAATTCAACAACTGAAAAGAAAAGAACCAATTAGAAAAAAAAATAACAACTAAAACAATAACAGAAAATTTAAAGTAGGACTGTCGTTGAATCTAATCAACGATCAATCGCTAACATGTAGTAATAAAAGAAAATAACAGTATGTGTTCTACCAAAACTAATTGCGTAGACACACAAATTGTTATGAAAGAAAAAAGATGATGAAGAAGAACTTTGTTATTCATAAACGAGAATACAGAATTAAAAAATGGCATGAACATTTACAATGAGTACAACATATATTTATTGGTGGGATATGCCAAACCCTAATCAGATCTATGAATGAATGGGCCTCTTTTCCTAAGAATTCTTATCATATCTCATGCCTTTCTTGACCAAGCTTGTTTGGAAATAATCTTTAAGAATATCTGAGCATATCATGGTGAATATCTTCCATATCTTCCAAATCTTCCATGTGGCTAATTGATTGGTAAAAGATTTGCATGTGATTAATTCTTCCAAACATGGACTCTGATTAGACTCCAAAAGTGCATAAAATCTTCAAATCTTCCATGTAGCTAATTGATTGGTAATCAGATTATATGTAATTAATTCTTCCAAACATGGACTCTGATTAGACTCCAAAAGCACATGAGATAAAATCTTTGAAGTTGATCTTTTCTTGTGTAATATCTTGCTTTTCGGGGTGCATGAGGATTGATGAATGGCCTGTGAAAATATACGAAAAATACCCAATGTAAAATTTATTTATTTACAATAAAGATAAGATATAACATAAAAATTAACACTTTTACATGTTAATCAAATACCCCCACACTTATCTCTTACTTGTCCTCGAGTGAAAAGAAGGAAAAATGAAAAAATGAAAAGCTAAACTAGATAGGTCACACTTTCATACGAAATACGATTGCATTGAGCGTATGCAACAAGCCGTTAAACCTCTAGGTGTCCCTAGTAGGACGAGTGGTGTCTCGTGAGGGTTTTCAGCGAATACTACCTACAAAATCCAAATGCAGTATGTGTGGATCTAATGCAGATACATGAATGCAATGGATATATACAAAAAAACAAAAACAAAAATGACAACACGACTTGTTTCAGAAAAGTGGTACAACAAATTAAGTTAACAATTTCTAATCAGTTGATTGTACTTTAGATACCTCAACTTGTCACAAATTTTCAATGTAATTCAAGTTTTCAAATGTTAAATTTCAGCTTGGCCAGTTGGTTCGGTTGATAACATAATGCAGCCATGAAATAGATTATTAGTTTGCTTGGCACAGTTTGCAAAGTGGTATTATTATTTTCTCATGTATGGCTAGTCAAATCAATAAGGTCAAGAAGTGTTTGGGCATCCTCGCTTATTCTCTATTCTATAAAATTTTAAAATTTATGATTAATTACATACACCTAACTTAAAAGACCAAGGTATACCACCCATACACTGCCTTGCGGACTGGCGGAGAGTTAGGACAGAGCTTGGCGGATTGTGCAGACCGACGCTAACTTTGTCAACAACATGTCGCTAATCCTTAGGTGTCCAATCTCATAAAATGAGACTAAGATATTCAAACGCTGGCTTTGTCAACAACATGTCGGATAGAGCTTGGCGGGTTTGCACACCAACGCTTGATATACAAGCAATGTTGGATACCCTTGGATTACTATTATTATTATTGAAAATATAAGCACAAAAGAGAGTTACGCGAATTCAACTTAACACAACTTAGTTTTAAAGATATGAAAAGCCAATATAAGTATTTTAAGTCCTCCACTTATTTAAACAAAGACTACAATGTAGAATAGATTTCATGGCCATCACCTAAGAATCTCCCTACGTACCGGTTACACTATTATCCCTCAAAATTAAATTTTTCATTATATTTCTTATTCGATCTAAGTTGAGAGAAAAAAATACTATCAACTGACTAAAAATTATGAACTTATTTTGCGGCATCACTCTAAAATAAGTCATGTGTGTGTGTGTGTGTTTTTTTTTTTTTGATGCAGACTTGACTCCCCCACACTAGTTTGAGACAGTGTCCTAACTGTCTAAGGTATGCAGACCAAAATGGAAGGGAAAAATGAAAATTAAAAGAAAAAGAACGTGTACCACCTGATTTCATGATGGATGATCAGGCTCATGAAGATCGATAAGGTCATCGTCTTCGTATTGCTCGAATTCCAAAAATGGTTTCAATCGTTGACCGTTTACTTTGAAGACTTTTCCATCCTTAGGATGTTCAATTTCAACTGCTCCATGAAGATATACTGTTTTCACAACATAAGGTCCAGTCCATCGAGATCTGAGTTTTCTTGTCGTGTTGGGCTTTGGTTCTTTCTTTAAAGATTTTCGCATTTTCATATGCTTCATTTCTTAATTCCTCCAGTTCTGAGATCTGTAACTTCCTATGTGAGTCGGCCTTCTCTAAGTCAAAATTCAAAAGTTTAATTGCTCAAAGAGCACGATGCTCTAATTCAAGAGGTAAGTGACAGGCCTTCCCAAAGACTAACCGATATGGTGACATTCCTAGATTGGTTTTGTAAGCAGTGCGAAATGCACAAAGTGCATCAATCAGTTTTAAGGACAAATCTTTTCTATTGGAATTCATGGTTTTCTCAAGAATTTGTTTGATTTGTCTATTGGAAACTTCTACTTGTCCACTAGTTTGTGGATGGTAAGGGGTCGATAGCTTGTGTGTGATTGAATATTTCTTGAGCAAGGACTCAAAAGCACGATTACAGAAGTGAGTGCCATTATCGCTAATGATAGCTCGAGGTGCAAAAGCGTGAAAAGATGTTTTCTTTGAGGAATTTGATAACAACCTTGTTATCGTTGGTTTTGGTCGGGATGGCTTCAACCCATTTTGAGACATAGTCTACCGCAAGCAAGATGTAAAGATTCCCAAACGAGTTAGGGAATGGTCCCATGAAATCGATGCCCTAAACATCGAATAACTCAATCACTAAAATGGGGTTGAGAGGCATCATGTTTCGCTTAGTGATTCGACCCGTTCTTTGACATCGATCGCATTTAGAGCAAAATTCGAAAGCGTCACGGAAGAGTGTGGGCCAATAAAACCCGCTTTGCAATACTTTTGCAGTAGTTTTTCTTGCTCCAAAATGACAGCCACAAGCATGGTCATGTGAGAAAGAGAGGATACTTTGGTGTTCATGATCGGGTACACACCTTCGAATGATTTGGTCTGGACAGTATTTGAAAAGATATGGGTCATCCCAATAGAAGTTTCGAACTTTAGAGAGAAATTTTTGCCTATCTTGTTTCGACCATTCAGCGGGTGTTTGTTGCGTGACAAGATAATTCACAATGTCAGTGTACCAAAGGGCGTTAGAGATGGAAAGGATTTGTTCGTCAGGAAAATTGTCATCGATTTGGGTGTCATCAACATTTTCGTGCATAATTCGAGAGAGATGATCAGCTACAACATTCTCAGAACCCTTTTTATCTCGTATTTCTATGTCAAATTCTTGAAGAAGAAGAATCCAACGAATCAAGCGGGCCTTGGCATCCTTTTTAGAAATCTAATACCGTAAGGCAGCATGGTCAGTGTAAACTATGACTTTGGATCCTATGAGATATGGTCTGAATTTCTCAAAAGCGAAGACGACTGCCAAAAATTCCTTTTCAGTAGTTGAGCAATTCAATTGGGCCTCATTTAAGGTTTTGCTAGCATAGTAAATGACTTAAGGGAGTTTATCGATTCATTGGCCCAAGCTGGCCCCAATCGCAGAATCAGAAGCGTCACACATAAGTTCGAAGGGTTGAATCCAATCTGGGGGTTGAATGATGGGAGTTGTGGTCAATATTGACTTAAGAGTTTCAAAAGATGTTTTGCAATCATTGGAAAATTCAAACTTGACGTATTTGGCAAGTAAGTTTGAGAGAGGTTTTGAAAATTTTGAGAAATCCTTAATGAATCTTCTATAGAATCCCGCATGGCCAAGAAATGAACGAACATCCTTAATAGACTTAGGAGGGGGTAGATTAGCAATCAAATCGATTTTGGATTTATCGACTTCAAGGCCATCTTTTGAGACGACATGACCTAGAACTATCCCCCTTTTTACCATGAAATGACATTTTTCCCAATTAAGCACGAGTGATTTCTCCTTACAACGTTTTAGGACGAGTTCTAAATGAGTGAGACATTGGGAAAAATATGATCCGTAGATTGAAAAATCATCCATAAATATTTCCAAGAATTCTTCCACCATATCAGAGAAAATACTCATCATACACCTTTGGAAAGTCGCGGGGGCATTACAAAGATCAAAAGTCATGCGACGATAAGCAAAGATTCCAAAGGGACAAGTAAAGGTGGTCTTATGTTGATCCTCTAAAGCAACAGGGATTTGGTTATAGCCAGAGTATCCATCGAGAAAAAAATAGTACTCATGTCCCGCTAAGCGTTCGAGCATTTGGTCAATAAAAGGTAAGGGAAAATGATCTTTTCATGTGGCTGAATTGAGCTTTCGATAGTCGATACACACACGCCATTTTGTTTTGATTTTTGTTGGGACGAGCTCATTACTTTCATTTTTGATCACTGTGACTCCCGATTTCTTTGGTACAACTTGTACCGGACTCACACAAGTACTATTAGAGATGGGGTAGATGATGTTATTTTCTAGACATTTGATTATCTCCTCCTTGACCACTTCTCTCATGTTTGGGTTTAATCACCTTTGAGCCTCACGGGTGGGTTTAGCCTCATCAACCAAATATATGTGATGTTCCACAATTGATGGGCTAATTCCTTTTATATCGCTCAGTTCCCACCCCAAAGCATCTTTATTTTCCCGCAAAATTTCTAAGAGTTTTTCTTCTTGGTCATCGGTAAGATCAGAGGCCAAGATTACGAGAAAAGTTTCTGAGGAGTCTAAGTATGCGTACTTAAGGTCTTGTGACAAGGGTTTGAGGTCTAACTTAGGATGTTCTTGAGTGTTAACGTTGGTTAACATTCCTTGGTTAGATTCAGATGACGAAGGATTGGAGTCAAGAAATTCATTCTGTTCAGAAATGTATTCGAGTTCATCGAAATCAGAGTCGAAATGGTCAAGACACATTTTCAAGGCTTCAGAAGTGTCATTAGAGGTTTCATCAACTATGGTTTGAATCATGTCGATTTCATCGATCTCAAAATCCCTAGGTTGTTTGTTGAGATTAAAGATGTTTAGCCCAATGGTTAGGTACCCGAAGGAAAGTTGGAGTTGACCGTTCCTACAATTAATGACAGCATTTGAGGTTGCTAAGAAAGGGTGTCCTAATATCAATAGTATTTGAACATTGGGATTTGAGACAGGCTCGGTTTCTAGAACTATGAAATCGACAGGGAAGTAAAACTGTTCGATCTGTATCAAGACGTCTTTGATTATTCCCAATGGCTTTTTGATAGATCGATCAGCTAGCTGAAGAGTGATGTTTGTTGGTTTAATCTCCCCTAGTCCAAGTTGATGGTAAACAGTGTAAGGGAGAAGATAGACACTGGCACCAAGATCAAGTAGAGCATGAGAGATGTGAGTGTTTCCTATTTTACAATCAATCGTGGGGCAGCTAGGGTCTTTGTACTTGACTGGGGCAAGACTCGAAAGAATAGATCTTGTATTCACAGTTAGAAAGGCGGTTTTTGGGACATTAGTCGCACGTTTTTGTGTGAACAATTCCTTAAGACATTTAGCATATTGAGGAATTTGTTCAATGGTGTCTAAAAGAGGAATATTCACACGGACTTGTATGAAAATTTCCAAAATTTTATCAAAATTTGTCGCTTTCTTCTTATTATTGAGTCTATGAGGAAATGGAGCTACTGGTTTTTCGACTCTGTGACCAGTTTCATCATTCAAAGAAGAAGGTTTATCCACGGAAAAAGAAGGTGGTAAGGTTGTAGAAGATGGAATGTTGGTATTGCCAACATCGATTTTCGAAGGTGGGTTGGGTTTGCCGACACTGGGAGAAAAACTGTTGGGATTGCCAACATTTGAGGAAAATCGAGGTTTAGAAGAATTGGCGTTCGTATCCAATGGGTGATCATCAAGATTTGGCATTGGGGTCGAGTTTGAAGGTTTGCCAGGGTTGCCCACATTATTATCAATCCTCTTTCCAGGTCGAAGGGTTATAATAGCATTGACCGAATTATAGTTTTCGTTCTCACAAGAATTTACAGCACGAGAGTTATATTTTGGATTCACCTCGGGTTGACTAGGCAACTTTCCTTTCTCATTATTTTTCATTAGTTCCTTCATCATATTCATCATTTGGTCGAGTTTAGCGTCGTGTGAGTTCATTTTAGCTTCGTGAGAGTTCAACTGTTTCTCTAAACGCACAATTTCTTGTGACGATTGAGAAGGTTGAGAGGATTGGTTTGATGATTGAAAGTTGGGGTGCCTATAAGGCTGTTTGGATTGAGGTGCAACTTGAGAGGTTTGAGAATTGGAAGGTGGAGCTTGGTAATTCGGATTTGGAATAAAGGGCTGCACGTGAGATGGGTTAGCCGAATTATTGGGGTTTGACCAAGAAAAATTTGGGTGGTTCCTCCAACCAGGATTGTACGTGGATGAGTAAGGATTATTTTAAGCTACAGCATTAGCTTGGTCCTGAGAGTAATAGTGGGGTAGCCCTTCTCCGGCTTGAGGAGTTTGATTTTCTAAGGAAATTTGATTTGGGTCCACGACATGCACTCCTCTAGTAGAAGTACGAATGGGAACACGAATCGATTCCCATTGTATGTCCTTTTCTGAATATTCTTCTAAGAATTGCCAAGCTTCATCGGCCGTCTTAGACATAAAGTCTCCTCCACACATTGATTCTAGTTGAGTTCTAGTCTGATAGTTTAGCCCTTCATATGCAATTTGACATAAGTGGTCTTTTAGAATTCCATGATGAGGACAACTATATAATAGTTGGTTGAATCTTTCAAAGTATTTTGAAAAAGTTCCCCCCTCATTTTGACAAAACTGATTTATCTCGGTTCGAATTTTGAGAGTTTTATGGAAAGGGAAAAACTTTTTTAAGAATGCAGTGACAAACTCATCCCAACTTCTTATAGAATGTTTTGGAAGAGAATTTAGCCATCTTTTAGCGCTTTCAAGTAATGCAAATGGAATTAGCCTCAGCTTGATCGATTCGTTAGAAAATTGTTGCATTTTTGTTGTGGACACATACAATTCAAATTCACTTAGAAATTCATAAGCATTTTCAGGCCCAGTAAATTTTGGTACCCCTTGAATAAAAGAATGTTTAAGCTCAAAATTGTTTCCTTCAGCTGGTGGGAACACGATGACAGAGGGTTGAACGGTCCTAGTTGGATAACATCGATCACGAAGAGATAAGAGTCTATCCATTTCGATATTGAGATTTTGAAAATTTTGATGTGCTCGATTTTGATTCCCAAAGTTTGGAAAGTTTTGATTTACTCGATTTTGATCCAACTCGTTTGGAAAATTTTGGTTTATTCGAGAACCCTTAGGAGAATTTTGTTGGCTAACACTTTTTTCACTCATTGTTGTTAAATGCATACACGGAAAAATCCTAGACTTAAGGTTGACACAAGAAGCTCTTAATCAAAATAAATAACGAACACAAGTGTAGCTTATTAGTTGATAATCTCGATTTGAAGGGGGAAGAGGGTCTTATGGCCGTTCACGTATAGTATAAATACTAAGGGATACGACCAATGTTTTACGGGTAGTATGCAACCTCTTTTGCTAGAAGTTCAAAAAATTGAACTAATATATATCCGCGATCAAACCCTTGAGAAAATCAATTTCACAAAATACCCTTTTGCAGTTAAATATTATGCAAATCAAATTAAATAAATAGATTGAAAAAGTTAATTTGCTAGAATGTCGAAAAATTCCTGATGTAATACGTATCACCGTCCTTTACAAAAGGAATAGAACGAATTCCACACAGCAAAATAAATTTTTAAATCTATTATATTTAACCCAATTTGTTTGTCCTATTGAGCTTGAATTTTGCTCCTAAGGCCAACTTCTAATGAATTTTTATTTAGGTCCAAGGAGTAAGCAAATGACCGAATTTAATTGTTTTGGAGCCAAGGAAAGGTAATGACTTCCTCACCTTATGTTTGTTAGTGCTTTGCTCGTAACTAGATTTATTTCAAAATGCAGCCAAAACAACAATCAAACACAAATAATTGTAGAAATAAAAAAAAATTGTACAAGCAAGCCGCTGCCCCTGCAGAATTTTTTTGCAAACAATGTCTATATTTTATTTTTCTTTACAGCAGAGCACCTGTAGAGTTAAGAAAATATTATAGCGGGGTATGGCAGTCCTTCCAGAGCAATGAATGGTGCTATTTATTCAAATCCCACCGTTTGCAAATCGGTTGACCTCTGAATCCTTTGTCGCTTGCTTGAATCTGTTTCTTCCTGTGACCTTTGATTTGTTTTGAGGTTTTGTTTTCTTTTTTTTCTAGAGAAGAGAAGAAATAAACAAACAAAGGAAAAAAAAACTTAAACAAAGCTAAAACAAAAACTAAACTAAAAACTGATTAGACTAAATAACATAAATGAACAACTAAAACTCAACTTTAAAACGGAACTAAACCAAGCTTGGAAAAAGAGAAAAAAGAACTAAGTTTCTTTTTTATATAAATAAAATGGAAAGGAATTATAAATAAAAGGGAGGAGAAGGGATGTAAGAAATTGGAAGAAAATTCGTGAGCGCAAAAGGGAAAAAGAAACAAAAACAAACTGAGATTATTGTTTTTTTTATTTGTTGAGAGAAAAAAAAATGGCAGAAGAAATCTGAAGAAAGAATGACCGAAAAATAGAAGAAAGTGGTGAATTTGAAGAAAGGAATGCAATGTACAAGGAAAAATAGAAAGAAAGCGGAAACAAAATAAAACGAATAATGGAAATAAATAGAAAAGTTGGCAAGATTTTTTATTTTTTTGTGGATGAGATTTGTAAAAGAGAGAAGGAGTTTGTAGAAAATTGGAGAGAAATAAATAAAAGAAGGGAGAAGAAATGGAGGAAAATAAAGGAAATAAACTGAAGGAAAAGTTGGCAAGTGTTATTTTTTTTAGAACTTGTAAAATATGGAAGAGAATGTAAAATAAAATGGGAAGAAAGTTGAAAGATGGAAAGAAAAAAAGGACTTTTTTTCTTTATTGTTGTAAGAGAATGAAAACCAGTATATTAACAATTGGAAAGAAGTAAAAGGAAAGAAGGAATAGATGGAAAGAAATCAAAGAAAAATTGGAAAATTTGGCAAAATAAATGAACAATGCCAATGAATAATTAAGTAAAAATTGGAAAAAAGGATAGATGGAAAGAAGGAACAGATGAAGAAAGGAAAAGAATGAAAAGGGGAAAGAAATAAATTGAAAAGAAAAGGAAAGAAAATCAAGGGTATTTGGCAATTATTATTTTTCTCTTGTTAGGAAGATTACGGTATCAACTTATAATACCAAATCAACGAGTCAAGAATTTTTTCTATATCTATACACAAGAAAACAAAAGAAAAATAAAAATAAAAACTAATACGAATCGGAAATTAAGCAAATAATAAAATTTAATTGTTGCCTCCCCGGCAACGGCGCCAAAAACTTAATCGACGCTTTCTTATGAATTAGAAAAGCGCGATTTATGAAATAATACTGCAAGCGTACAGGTCGCGTAATATGCAGGTCGAATCACAGGGAGGTGTTTTAAATCTTATTATTTATCTATTCTTAGGCGAGTTAGGCAAAATCTGGAGATGTTTTTTGAATTAATGTATTGAATTTACTATTTATCTGAATCTAATCAGATCAATATCAAATTCAAAAACTGAAAAGAAAAGAACCAATTAGAAAAAGAAAATAACAACTAGAACAATAACAGAAATTTAAAAGTAGGACTGTCGTTGAATCTAATCAATGATCAATCGCTAACATGCAGTAATAAAAGAAAATAACAATATGTGTTCTACCAAAACTAATTACGTAGACACACAAATTGTTATGAAAGAAAAAAGACAATGAAGAAGAACTTTGTTATTCATAAACAAGAATACAGAATTAAAAATGGCATGAACATTTACAATGAGTACAACGTATATTTATAGGTGGGACAGGCCAAACCCTAATCAGATTTATGAATGAATGGGCCTCCTTTCCTAAGAATTCTTATTATATCTCATGCCTTTCTTGACCAAGCTTGTTTGGAAATAATCTTTAAGAATATCTGAGCATACATGGTGAATATCTTCCATATCTTCCAAATCTTCCATGTGGCTAATTGATTGGTAAAAGATTTGCATGTGATTAATTCTTCCAAACATGGACTCTGATTAGACTCCAAAAGTGCATAAAATATTCAAATCTTCCATGTGGCTAATTGATTGGTAATCAGATTATATGTAATTAATTATTCCAAACATGGACTCTGATTAGACTCCAAAAGCACATGAGATAAAATCTTTGAAGTTGATCTTTTTCTTGTGTAATATCTTGCTTTTCGGGGTGCATGAGGATTGATGAATGGCCTGTGAAAATATACGAAAAATACCCAATGTAAAATTTATTTATTTACAATAAAGATAAGATAGAGCATAAAAATTAACACTTTTACATGTTAATCAAATGGCTACAGATTTTATGACTTAAATACACATAATATAATTAAATCAAATGATGCTAATTTTTTTGAATCAAAATTTCCTTTTAAATTAAGGAATAGTGGGGCACATCAAGTAATCCTATGCATATGAGAACATAATTAATGAATATTCTGAAAATGTACTTAGAATAAGCAATAGAGTTAGAATCACAAAAGATATTAATTCAAATTTTTGTGCTTTTACTATAGAGGAGGATCCCTTAAATCTCAAAGAGGCCTTATCTTCTTTAGATGCCAATTTTTGGCAAGATGCTAGAAATGATGAGATAGATTCTTTGGAATCTAGTAAGACTTGACACTTAGTGGATTTACCACATTGTTGTAAATCTATAGGATGTAAATGGGTACTTAAAAGAAATTTAAAACCTGATGGCGTAGTTGCTAAAGGTTTTAAAAAATGAGAAAATATAGAATTTTTTGACACCTTCTCACTTGTAACTAGAATTACATCCACTCGAGTATTAATTTCACTTGCATTTATTCACAATTTAATAATACATCAAATGGATGTTAAAACTGCTTTTTTTTAATGGTGAACTATAAGAGGAAATTTATATGGACCAACCTACAGAATTTGTAGTTCGTGGCCAAGAACGGAAATTTTGCAAATTAGATAAATCATTATATGGTTTAAAATAAGCCCCTAAGAATTGACATGAAAATTTTGATAACTTGATAATCTCACATGGTTTTAAAGTTAATGAAAGTGATAAATGCATTTATTATAAATTTGAGAATGACATTTGTACTATCATATGTTTATATGTGGATGACCTTCTTATATTTTGATCAAACATTCATGCCGTAAACACTATTAAATCTTTGTTAAGTGTTAATTTTGACATGAAAGATCTAGCTAAAGCGAGTGTAATTCTTGTTATTACGATTTCTAGGTCCAAAAATGGACCTTCTTTGGATCAATCTCATTATATTGAGAAGATTCTAAATAAATACAATTACTATTACTGCAAACCTGCAAGTACACCATATGATCCTAGTGTAAAGCTATTTAAAAACACTGGTGAAGGTGTAAAACAGTCTGAACATGCGAGCACCATTGGCAGCCTTCGGTATGCCACTGATTGTACTAGACCGGACATTGCCTATGTCGTGGGATTATTGTGCGGCTTTACCTGTAGAACTAGTATAGCGCATTGGCATGCTATTGAGAGGGACGTGAGATACCTTAAACGAACTATGAACCTTGGATTACATTATGAAAAGTTTCCACCTGTTCTTGAAGGTTATCCCGATGCAGACTGGAATACTTTTTCTGATTATTCAAAAGCGACCAGTGGCTGTATATTTAGTCTTATTGGAGGAGATGTTTCTTGAAAATCCAAGAAACAAACTATTTTGGCTCAGTCTTCTATGGAGTCTGAGATAATAAAACTATCCATAGCTAGTGAAGAAGTAGAGTACTTGAGAAATCTGCTAGCTGAGATTCCCTTATGGGAAAAACCGATACAAGTTGTGTTGATCCATTGCAATAGTACCACGGCTATTCCAAAAGTACAAAACTTTTATTACAATGGTAAGAGATGACAAATATGTCGTAAGAACGGTACTATTAAAGAGCTGCTCTCTTCAGGTATTATAAGAGTGGATCACATATGCAATGATGAAAATTTGGTAGATCCTTTGACAAAATGATTATCCAGAGAGAAAGTCCTTAATACTAATAAAAGAATGAGAATATTACCCTAAGATTGTTGAGTCACGCATAACGGTAACCCGACCTAATGACTGGAGATCCCATGAACTAGGTTCAATGGGTAAAAACAAGTTGTATAGTGATAATGGTTGAACATGCTATTTTTATATACTTAGAAGCATGTATTCCTGAAGTGATTAGAGGATGAGTTAATAGAAACTCTTAATAAGATCTATATTCTATTTGGAGTGGAGTACCTACCTTCAGGAGTACTCTTGATAGGCTTACCTATGTGAATGTAGAAATGTGGCCTTTTTCTGTGGAGTGTTCGGCAAAACTTCTAGAGCATTCACTAAACTGGGATAGACGTGCATGGCCACAAACGCATGGGCTTATTTGATAGCACTAAAAAAAGGTTGTGTGTGGAATGATGTCAGAAACAGAGTTCAAGACCACGTGCACTCTAGTTAAAGCCGAATCTTATCCACTATGAAAAGGTTCAAGTCAGAAGACACCTTTATTTATGTTTAATCTTATGTTTTTTGAACTGCTCGAAAAATATTGAAAAAAATCCAAGTGGGGAATTGTTGGAAACGTTTCGTATACGTAGTGAACTTATTAAAAAAATACATTTACTAAGAATTTATTATCGAGACATTATTGTAATAGAGCCGTTGAAAGTTATAATGGTAATATATATATATATATGTATGTATGTATATGCATGTATGTATGTATGTGAGCCATTATTATGATTGACCCGTTACACTAGGGCAATAGTCATATATTTATATGACTTTTTATCGAGCTATTACAAAAACAAATGGTAATAAAATATTGCTATGAATGATAATAAATTAGAACTTATTAGCATTCATCGCTTTTGAAACGTATACGATTTACAAGTTATATATTGCAATTTTTTTACCGTTTCTTTTATAAATTATGGTGTTAATTGTGATCCAGCTTTCCTCCCATTAACATAGCCAACGTTACATTTTTGCATTCTGTTTATATAAGAAATAGGATAGACAAGGCAAAATATAGACCAAGTTTTCCATCTTCCTCTCTCTTCAAAAACATCCTTATCTTCATTGAAAAAATTTCATTACAAAAAGAAAAGAGTAGCACAGTTTTTTTAATTTGAGTGCAAATCAGGCTCAATTCGTTTGTGCAAAGCGAAATGATATTAAAGAAGAGGTTGTTTTATCCTAGAGGCGGCGACGAATGTTACAAACTGTTTTGCACCATTGAGCAGACTGTCAAAACGTCTTCAAGAAAGCGACTTTGTATGCGACTCAACCGTTGTTTTTCCAATAATACCGAATAGAAATTCATCCTTCGACAAAATTAAGTATATATATCAAAAGATTCTACATCACATCATTTACTTTCATTAAAGCGTTTGGTGATTATAAGTTGTAACAATCTATACTTTTGATCATTTAAAACTATTAAATTAACTGTATAATTTAAAATGAAACTCTAAAAAAAATATTGGTTTAAATTATATTTTGATTAATTTTAGTGCAGTATGAGAAATTAACAAATTAACAATATACAATCTCTATTGAATTATTAGAATGCAATTAAAGTGCATGATGGTTTCAAATTGAAATTGAATAGTTTAAATGTGAATTGACACTAAACAGACGTTATTTTAAATCAACATTTAGTTACCACTGGAATTAAATGTTTAGTTAAAAGCTAACTTGCAATAATTACCAACTTTTTTGATATATTTATTGTTTGGATGATGATTGCATTTATATATACATATTGGTTAATGTGTATATTGATTGGGTATTATTCTTGATGGCCATTTACCACGATGTAACCATATCACTGTCATGTGCACCACAAAAATTATAGAAGTTGTATATACATCATTTGAACATCAAATATCTCAACTATGAAATAGGTAGAAATGATGTATTCTTGTGACCTTTGGTATGAGTTGAAATAGTATATGCTCATGTAATTGAAATTTAAATCAAATGATCATTTGGCCATATGGTGGAAAATTATAATATAAATACCGAATTTGGCCAAATGAAACGATTTCAAATTTATAAATTTGATTTTGTTAAGTAAGATTGATAAATGCATTTTGACTTAAATTTAATAGGTTTTAAACTAAAAATTTGAAATTAAGACTTGATTTTTATTTTTCAAAATTGAATTATTTCAAGGGCTGAATCTGAAATTCTAAAATTTAAGTTTTGAATTTAAAACTATTAAATTGAAGTTGATTTTGAATTAGAAATTAGAATTTTAATTGATTATAAATCGAATTTCACATGATTTGAAATTTGCTTTAAAATAAAATATAAGATTGAACTGATTTAAAGTGTTTTTTTTAAACATGGAATTAGGTTCAAATGGTTTAAAAGGAAATAATCTATTTTATTCTAGAATATTAAATTGAAATAATATTTAAATTAATATTATTTTATGTTTCTATTTAAACTGTTTTCTCTTATACTATTTATTTTCATGCTACTATATAAGTAACTAATTTCATTCAAACTATTATATTTTAAATTAAACTTTTTTATCTATATATAAGATACCATAAACAAAAAGTCTATTTCCAAACTAAACTATTATAAGCCCAAAAATTGTGTTCAATATAAGCTTACATTTGAAAAATGATAATTACGTTAAGGAAGTCTTAAATCGGAATATTGATTACAAACTGATTTATGATATGAAATTTCAAAATTAGGAACTTGAATCCAATATTGATCTAATTTGAAATATGATAATAAAGAATACAGGTTTAAACTGAATTGGCCCTGACATGAAATATGTTGTTTTATTTAAACATAAAATGATCACGATGAGAAAAATGGCGATTGGTTGTCAAAGAGACCGAAGCTGGATATGGCATACTCACTATCAATACTGGAACTACTTTGAAAACTATGCAAATTAAGGATGTTTCAGAATGAGTGATTAGAATGGTGAACGTTTACTGGAATGAAGTAAGTGAACGATAATTGATAGCTTTAACACTTGTGTAATAATTTAAATGGCTAAAATAGGAGCCTATGTATGGCCACTAGCTTAGCTAGCTTTAGCAGACACACCTCTTCGTATTACTCACTTAATTATGATCCAATTTGTGCACCTTGATTTGATTCGGGGTCTTGTACGCAGTCGGCCTGTATAGATTACGGCCAACTAGAAATTGTAAATTAGTGGAACCCTATTTTGGGAATTGCCTCACATGCCTTGTCATATTTATCCATATACGAGTCCATGAAAAATTGTATTTGTATTAAACCTATAAAGGGCACTTTGATTACTATCCGTTTATGGTTGTACTACTGTACCTGGATAGACTACATGTATATAAAATATGTTAAAGGAGAATATAGATAACACCTTAACACTATTTTCGATATTATACTTTTCTGATATACAATACATATATATAGCGTATCCTACTATATACAGATATTTTAGCGGGTCCTTAGGAAATGGAAAATCCCATAACATCTCTTAAGTTATTGCGTTCGCATTATACACTAATTAAAGATGGAAAATCCCGTAAACATATCTGATGCTGCTACACTCATATTTTATTTTCTTTGATTTGACTTACATTAGAAATTTTAGTCCTAACTTGAGTATATATTGTCTTTTAGTATGCTTGGGACAACCTGAGTTGTTTAAATTAGCCGAAGACATTATACTGATGTTTGACCAAAAAAAGGTACAAACACTCAAAGACTAGAATTTGTATAGAAAAATGAAGAAATATAAAATGAAAAAGATGAAATCATAGCAAACACATACAATTTATAGTGGTTTGGCATTAATGAGCCAACATCTAATTTATAATTTCTTGATTCACTAAAAAGTTACAATTACAACGAGTACAATCTTCAAATACTCAAAATACAATACCATATCTCTTGAAATTCGATGATAGAATTTAAGAATAGCTTGAATGGATGTTGTTGGTTGTTGGTTGGAGTACGCATGAAGAATAGAAGTGCCAAAAGTGCCTAGAATCTCTTCGAAGTGGCGTATTTTTAGGTGAACAACAGGCGGTTCTTAGACCGAACACGTGGAACCCGAGCCGTGTTTTTTGGACGTAGTGGGGACAGTTGGAAAACAGTTACAGGAAGGAAGCACATCCAGTTCGAGATACATGGGTTCAGATATGGACATGTGGAAGCATCTACATGCCATCAGGAGATCGTGGGAAGAGTGGGAAAGGAAGCAACCTCCTTATCCGGGTCGAACAAGTTCCGGATTGAAGCCTTCAATCCGGGGCTTTGTTCGATCCGGGGTCTTTGACTTTGGACCAGTTTTCATTCGATCCGAGAGAAGAAATGATGTGGGCTACTTTTATTCAGTCGGATGAGTTCGAACTGAGGGCCTTCAAAATAATACACACTATCTTTTCCTCGATCCAAATACTTTGAGATGAGACTAAGTCTTTGGTTAGGCATGTGTTTGCGGTTTTGGGGCTCTTGGCCATGAGCATCTGGAACTTGGACGACCTTCTCAAAAGGCAGGTCAACATTTTGCCACCCAAAGTATATCTTATCGTAGATGGGATGTGCTTTGAACTCGTTGAGATATCCATTCCCGTGCAAGAAATGATTGACAATGTGTCATTTTGTAAAGTCATGACTCTTGATCTCTTCTGCTATGTATAAATAGAAGATCATATCCAGGATTGTCTTCGCTATACTAAGCAAGCCAAAATCCTTGACCGAAGCAATTACAAACACCTAAGAAAATCGTCCAAATCGTGTCGAGTTCGAAAGGTCAGATTTACCTGTTTCATATTATGCTGGGTTGTTGGCTCTCATACGCGAGTGTACAAATACAAGTCGTTCCAAACAAATTTTCTAAAGAACGTCCAGGTCGAGCCAGACCTTTTATATCATATGAGTCCATCTTGTTGCTAAAAACTTGAGATGGTTGATAGTGGTGCTTATGCACCTCTTTGACTTATTTCTAGACATCGAATTTTGGATCGAAAATTTTGGTCTCCCTACGGGTCGAACCATTCGATCTAGGGCTAGTTTATTTGTTTCAATCTTGGCAACGTTACTTCGGTTCGAATCTGTTTGATCTGAGGACCCTTTACTCATTCCAATTCTTCCGGGGGAAATAGTCAACCTATCACTTTGGTGGAAGCTTAATAGTCGCTCCTGTATTCTATATAAGTTAGCCGACTCATGTCTTTGCTTTTTTTACTTCTTCTCTTTACTGCCATTAATTTCGAACTTAGAGAACTATAAACTCCAAGTCGCTTAATTCATCTTTGAATCCAACACCAAATCATTAAAGGTGGGTTTACATCTGTTTAATCTGAGTTCTTATTTGAACTCTCGTATGAGTTATGTTTTGTATTCATGTTAATTGAATTCGATTTGACTCAAGATTCATGTCTCCAGTTTTGGCGAACACTGCCATCGTTGGTGGTGCTTGGGCTATCATCCCCGCATCAGTGGTGTTCTTGGAACTACCTCGATGGTGCAACACTTGTCTTCGTGGCTTGGAGATGAAAATCTTATAGAAACGGAATTCTGATTTGCCATAGGAGAATGAAGGCACAAAGGGAGATCGGAAGGGGAAAAGGAGAAGAGGAATATTGAATGGATTTTGTTCGAAAAATAACTTAGAGGCGAAGATACATAGTGGGATTAAGGAATACGGAATGAGAAGCTACGAAGGCCTAAAGGGATCACACTGTTCGGATCAAAAGTTCTCAAACCGGATGTTATTCGATACGGACTTTCTTCGATCCGGGACAACAATCGATCCGAAACCCGAACTCCTGAGACAACTCCCTTTGATACTTCTATCTAAGTGACCAACTGCAATATCTCTGCATAATGCATGACCGATGAACAATCCAACACCGAACTGGACAAACAAACATACATGGAATGTTAGGATAAAGCCTTGTACGACCCAAATCAAAATGTCCTAGCATCACTTCAGACAATTGGGACATAAAAACATAACTCTTCACAACACTATGACGCATATCAAACGATTGCGTGCACTCGATGTTTCTTCTTTTTTGGCAAAGCCGATCAGTTTTTATAATGATCTGTAACACTCTTTATTATAGAAAAAATATATTAATATAGGTGATATATAATGTGTATATACACTACGTGCTCCACATAGGGAGGAAAGATCTTTGCTTGTTCAAGTTACAAACCCATATCATAAACCCATTACAACAATGTTATTACACGAGAATAAATTACTTGCTACTTCGACATGCAAGAAAAACTACACTTGCTTGCTGCAGAGACACTACAGCTAACCGTTTTCTTGCAAATTCTTCAACATTTCCTTCTTCATGCTGTGAGTAATGGGGATTTTAGGCCTTGCTTTCTCGCCAGATGCAGAAGCAACCTGTTCAATTAGTAATTCAGGGGGCCTCTTGTGCCCAGGCGGTGGCGCAATATGTGCATTAGGAGACATATCACTTTGGGGTGACTTCTCATTGATAATGTCTTGGGAAGATTGAGTTGAACTTTGTTGCTTGATTAGGAGGAAGTTGGGTGAATTGATTTTCTTTAGCATTTTAGTGATGGTGTCTAAATTGGTTTTGCTGAACACATTGTTATCCACATTGGTTTGAATGGAAAGGCATTCGTTCAACAGCTTCTGAAGTGTTCCACTTTTTTCCAGCACTAATGCCATCACTTGCTAAGGCTGTTCTAATCTTGTTAGAAATAAAATATGCATCGTCAAGCATCACCACGGTTTCTGGAGAGGAATCAGAGCCTTGCAATTCAACTGGGTCGCTGAGATGATTTGACATTTCATGTGCATTGCGTCTGTTTTTCAATTCTCCTTATCCATTGTTTTGATATAGTTAGATGCAACATCTTGTACCACCATGCCAGCAGTTATTACATTGCCACTGTGCTGAACTGAGATTTCACAACCATTGCTTTCACTGTGACAGTTCACATTATCGGTCACTTTGCCAAGATTGGTATTTTCTTCATCGTGTTCTGTTATCTTGTTCAGACCATAGTCATCTTTATCACTCATAGCATCACAACCATGTTGATTAGAAACATTTTAAAGATCATCATCAAGAAGACTCGCTTCCCTTTCTTTAAGCGCATTCTCATCAACTCTATTTACTGGATCCTTATTAAAGCTTGGAATCTCAGCAGTATTTCGGAAGAAGATACCAAATTGTACACTTATCGGCACAATTCTCACATCACTCAGGTCAATATGTGATATTGTAAAATTTATATACATCACTCGCACTATCATTATCTACTTGTCTTTCAAGCTCAGCTGGATGATCATTAATTTCATTCATATTCTTCTCTGCCCTTGTCTGCTTTGTCTTCTGGTTAAGATTTAAAACTTTTTTCCACGTTTGATTTTTCCTTAGGGAGGGGAGTCTAACCTACCTCCATCACCTTAGTTTTAGCCATCTTCTTTGGTTGCCGAAGTCAAAATTAGTCGGCCACCCGGAAAAAACTTCAATAGGAGGTGTACCAAAAGCATCCTTCCGAAAGACCGAAACCCACTTCAGTGATTCACCGAGAGAAAACAAGAACTCCCGAAAGGAAGAGCTATCCACACTAACATGGTTAGTGTCGATACCGAAAGGAGTGGCAGTTCTCGGAATGTGACAAGTTGAAGCACAAGAGCACATATTATGAAGACTTAAAGGCAGAATCGGAAGCTTATTTACGAAAGTCGGAATTCCCTAAAGCAATCTATACCAACAGGCTTGGTATCGATACGAAAACAACATCAAAGAGAAGTCCAATGACCAAGACCAGCTATTTGAAAGCTAGAACCGACACGGCAAAAGCTATGATATATCTATTAACAATATCAAAAGAGAAACCGAGACCATGACAACCATAGCTGAAAGAGAAAAAAGTCCAACACATAGTTGCCGCACCTGAAAGAGGCCTTCGCTGGACGAATGACAGAAGGGGTCCCAATCTGTCTATAAATAAGAACCCAGGGGTCACATTTTGGGGGTCTTTTTCTCATTCCCCAATCTTGTACTCATTTCTTATAGAGTAAACCCTAAATTCTAAATCGATTTAGGAATTTCCTTTATAACCACTTGTGTACTCAAATCAATGAGCAATAAAGAGTGAATCAATACTTAACATAGTTTCTGTGATTTGCATTACTGCTCTTTCTGCCAATTTCTCTTCTCTACAATAAATGCTGCTTCACACGCAAGCCTTAGTCTTTCTCCAAGATTACCAAGATACCCTTCTATAAGCCATGTAGCTTCTTAACTTGTGTCGTGCTTAGGAACCCCTTGTCCCAAGTTAACTGTTGGTTATTAAGCCTCGCAAGCATGATACTCACCCCTTAAGGGAAGAGTAACTAATCTTTGGGCTTTCAACCTTGATATCTAAGAAACGATGAACTAGCTCAAACTTGTTGGAACTAAATAATCTCATCCTATCCTTAGGTGCACTTCCTTAGAGCTATCTCCAGTGTTGACCAAAAATATCGTTAACATTTTGGTGCTAGAAGGAGGGCTTGAATCTCCGACCATGTGGTTAACAACCACATTTCTAACTGTGTCGTTCCGTCCCGAATTGGACTAAAGCTTTTAAGAAGTAGGAGTAATGGGTAAAGGATCCCAACAAGAATCTTTCGGATCTCAAATGGATATGTAAAATGTTTCTGACCCGAAAGTGATGGAAGAACAAAGGCTTAGCTTGGAAGCCCTACAAGTTGAAAGCGGAAGAAAGGAAATAGAACTTTATAACCCTGACCGTTGGAGCATTAACCCTTTTCACATAGGTCAAACCCCTATCTTTGCCATAAATGATTCCATCTCAAAAGGATTCTACTTATTCACCCACTTGAAAAAGGCCATTTACGCACAAGCTAATGGGACTATATTTGAGCAAAGAGCACTAGAGAAACCCAAACAGATTACATCAGGGTAGTCTAAGAAATTTGCACCTTAATCTCACAACGCAACAAAGAGAGAATTCGAGGATAAAGGAGAGCCAAGGAAGTTAAGTAACAAAAGGATTAAGTTCCAATGACGAAAAGGGATCTTTGAATCACGATTGCCAAAAGAATGCAAACTTATAACGACCATTTAGAATGTCTACTTTCTAACCAAACACGAGTTCAACCATTCGCCATCCCAAAAGATGAAGCCTAAGAATAAAGTAAAACTTGAAGGAACTTATTGCTACTATCATATGGTGAACGGACATGAAACCAATAATTGCAGAGTCTTAGAGGGAATGATCATCAATTTCTTTAGACAAGGAAAATTATACAGATACGTCAAGGAAACATAGTCAACTATAACAACGGATTCTTTGAGAGAAGAGTGCCTATATAACAAAGGGTATGGAAACTCTCCTGAAATGTTGGAATAGCCCGGAACGGGTCAAACGAATAAATGATCAAAAAATCCTTGTCACCGCCTAGATGGCAAGGGAAAGGCACCCCTCAGAGGGGGTGATGTGCAAACCTTTCTCCGCACCCAAATTAGAAAGGGCTAGGTTAAAGCATCAAAAGCGTTAGCCTCTGATCCACGCCAGAAATGGCTGAGACTAAGCATCTAATTAGCACACCCTTCCTCTTCTCGCATAAGAGTACACCATGTCTCTGCTACGAACTAAGCACGTCCTACCTCTGCTTATGTTCCTCGTAACCCGCAGAAGGGAACGAAAACCCTTAACCGCGTCTACGATGGCTAGGTTAAGGCACCCCTTGGAGGGGGTGGAGTGTAAGTCTCTATCACCGCCTACGATGGCCAAGGTAGAGCATCAAAAGAGTAAGACTTTAAGTCGCATCTATGATAGCCTGGTTAAAGCATATAATCCCTTATCACTGTCTACGATGGCCAGGGTAAGGCGCCTCCTAGTGGGAGGTTGGGTAAGTCCTTGGACCCTGCTTAAAAATAAGCTAGCCAAACACATCGGACACTAGGCCCAAAAAGTGGCCAACAAAGCATGTACATCCTTCGATTTGACAATCACAGGCCCGGAGAGTGGCCAACAAAGCACATACACCCTCTGCTTTGCAAAAACAAACCCGGAAAGGGGTAACACTTCTATTAATACTAGATGTAATATCTGGTCTCTTATCGAATACCCGAATTTAGGTTACGGTTCGGAACTTCAATGTGGATATCTGGTCTCTTATTAAATACCTGAATCTGGGTTACGGTTTGGGACTTCTATTATTACCAAAAGCAAATTTTTGGTCTTCCATCAAATACACTAAATCAGGGCTTCAAGGTGAATGGCTGCCATTTCTAGATACGAGCTTCTAACACTCACCATGAAATTCTAAAAGAAGGGTTTCTGTTGTTCATTTTATATTCTCGAAAGAAAGATGTTCTAAAAACAAGCAAAGAATACACATCAGGGGATATTTACATAATTTACAAATTCATTTACAAAGTTATTTCATAAACTGTCCAAGCAAGAAGGTTAACTTGTACTTCTGCAAATACAATCAAATATTTGGCATAGGGTTAATGGCATGACGAACTGCAATACTTAAAAGTTCATTGATTTTGCATCTCTTCTTGCTATCCTCATTTAGGCCATCTGAAGGCTTGATCTCAAGCATTAAGGTCCTATTGAGAGCTCTACACATAGCTCTTAAGGACTTGTTATCTTTCTCTAAATCAAAAACCCTTTCACGCAAATCATGCCTCTCCTCCTGTAAATGTTTTATCTGATAAACATAATGATTGATGAGACTGAACGTATTCTCATTGAGTTTGGTGTCGTAAAAACTTTTCATCTTGGCTATTACCTTTTGCACCACTCATAAATCACTGATTCGTCTAAACCCCTGGAGTTTTCTTCAAGTAAAAATATTTTTGAGAGGTTGAAGCTTTACATCCCAGCGTAGTATTAGAAGGTTGGTACGTAGCCATGACAGGGAAATTATTAAAAGAAAATTCCCAAGTTTTGCAGCTCGCATTAGCGTTATCCAATTCGATTTCCAAATTAACTACCTATTGACGTAAGCTTTTTAACTCTTCTTCAAAATCAATGGACGGATTGGTCTTTATATACTTCTTTAATCCAAGAATAGTCCTATTCTTTCCCTCCAATTGACTCTTTAAGGTGTCCATCTTTTCATTCAAGTTCTTGATGGTCAAATTATGGAATAGAACCACTCTTTATCGCGACTTAGAGGGTCCCTCTCCTAGAATATCACTCTTTTTGGCAACTATCGATATCTCATCCCTGGTTGAATTTTTTTTTTGTTGATGTCCCTACTCACAAACAAGACATAATTACGAATAAAGTTTTACCTGCAAAAATAACATAGCAATTTTCAAAGGAAAATTGTATGAAATACTACATCCAAACGAGTCTTTGATTATATTGATGATGCATGCATCCACAAGTTACAAAGATTTAAGTATACTTATCAATACATCTATTGTTTATATATTAATTCAGCATGCTTAATTCTAAGTCTTTTTAAAACCATCTCTCGATCCCTGACCAAGAAGTTAAAGTGAAATTGATGGTATTTCATATAAATTTTCTTAAGCTCTCATAGAAAATGTGTCCTTCCCAATCTATGCGATGATGTTGCTGAAAAATTCCTTTTTCGGATTAGATATTGAATGTAACACATACTCATGAATAACAAGGTTCTGTAATAACACAAAAGGTGAAGATCAGTAGTTACAAAAAGAAAATTCATTACCATGAGTACACACCCATAACACTAAGTTTTACATGTTTTCTTCTTGTTCATACAAGATCGACCTTTTAAACAGTTCAGTTACAAATCTATTCTTGTTGAATACAAGCTTCTCTGGAGGTTGAACTTTCAGGATTGAAGAAACCCCTGGTAGGTTCCAACATTCCCCGGGATGGGGGTCGGCCTCGAAATCATCTAAATAATGTCGATGGAGACATTGGAGCAGCCCACCACTGCAATCTCCTAAGAAGGAGAAGTCAGTCATCGGGAATCGATTATATACTTTATACAAAAACACTAGTAAGGCATCTCTATTCCCAATTAGCGTCCAGAATAGCGTCATCAACTCCTTATTCTCTTCAAGAGTCGTCTCCCTACGAATGCGAACTTTTCTCAATTTTGGCGTCGTCTCATGTTCTTTGTAAAACATAAGTTTAGAAGCACTTCTGTCAAGATCATGATACCGTTGCGATAGGACATTATAATCTTTCAACAATTTTTTATGCTCTAATTGGGATGTAAGAATTTCCCTCTGTTTCTTATCTAATTCTGCTTTATATTGTGAAACAAGACCTTGTGACGACCCCCCACAGCCCCTGCACTATACAAGAGGAATAATGCGCTGAAAGATGTGCCAAGCAGCTATGGACGATCATCAAGGTATGGCAGATAAACGAAACCTGTCATAAACTCACAGCGCAAGGTTAAAATATAATACAACATATGCAACAGGTGGTGATAGTGAAGCAGAAAACACTAAACTTTCATGACAACAAGAAAGCATTTCCCATACACATGGATAACAACAATAGTGTTTGTACAATTTGCCTCACTACAACACTCAGAGAAATAGCAAACAGCGGAAACAAATACTAGATAGTAATAAAACTGGTACGTGAGCCTCCTGCTCGCCATCAATCAACATCGTCGTCCTCACTAAAGCAATACCTGCCACCTGTTACTCAGTCTGCCCATCCACAACCGGATGAAGAGTCCAAGGTAATATGAGGAAACATAAAACCTTGAGTCAGACAACAGTCTTAGTGAGCGATAAAATAGCTAACAAACTTCATCAATAAAGCATGTGAGATTGGGTAAATAATCAACTAATCTAACCAGCTTTAGAGAAGAACTCTCAATTTCCTTTCCCATTACATGACAGTGATAGCCTTTACAATCCATACACCCAAAGGAATAACAATTCAGTCATGGCAATTAAAGCATCCATTCATATATGGCAAAGCAACTCAATCATGATCACAACATGCATTCAAACGTCCATGACTGACTCTGGCTATCACTGCCAAACTTTATTTTGAACCCTTATTATCGTATGACTGGCTAACAATTTGCCGTCAATTGTCAAGGACTGCACACGATGTCCCGGTTCTAGCAAAACTCCACATGTTATACTCAACACATGCTATACACTTTACTCAACAAGTGTCTAGGCCATACACAATGCCCAAGGCACTTGACTTACAATTAGTCTTCAATTGTACCTTTGCTTTGAGTCCGCTAGAACCTACGACAACGATAATTCCTCAGTCCTTAGCCTTCTCCTCTCTGGACGTTATCAATTACGACTATTAATTAGCTCAGAACACCTTAGAACTGTCACTTCACACGAACTCAACACATCCTTGAGTTGTCTCCTCATTTGTTGCATACAATGAACAACAAACACTTTTCAACACTTCCAAACTCCCAAGTTGAATTCACTTTCAAGTCACATCATCACTGGAAGTGTCCGACCAAAAATAGCTGCCCAGAAATAGCAAAAATAGCTGACCAGAATAGGCCGACCCACTTTGGTCCGACCCAACTTATGTCCGACCCAACTTCAGTCTGACCCAACTTCTTGGGTCAAACCCAACTTTGGCCCGACCCAACTTCGGTCCGACCCAACTTCGGTCCGATCCAACTTCGGTCCGACCCAACTTCGGTTTGACCCAACTTCGGTCCGATCCAACTTTGTTCCGATCCAAAACCTACATATTGCAATTCAACTCCGATTTCGACCAAAACTTCTCCAAACGATAAATGCGACGAAACTAACTTATCCAATTCATCCAAAAGGATTACAATCATGCTATGAAATCAATAATATCATCAATATGACAATTCTACCCATGATGATGTCAAATTCACCAAAATCACCACAAATATGCATATGAACAAAAACCATGGATCAAACTTGCACATTCGTATGAAATATCATAGAAATTACCTATCCAAACTTGCTAAATCAAATCCTAGGGTGATCTATATGAAAATGAACTTACCAATGCATGGATCTAAGGAAAAACACTTGAATTTGACGAAAAACATGATCTACTACCCATGCACTTTATTGAATCCATGTGAGAGATGTAATCCACTCACCGATTCTCCAGTACAAGCTAAAATGATAGAATTATGAATTCGGACAGTGAGCAATTCGAACCAAACTCCTCGATCCGATGAATTCACCTTTGAAATGATGTAGATCTAGCCTCCAATAGTGTAGATCTATGATTTCCCTCCTTATATTTGGATTTTTAATGGTGGAAAGGTGTTAGAGGAAGAAAGAGATCAATGCCTCCAAATGAGAGAATGGGAAAGTAAACCTTTTCCCTCCACTCTCACCCCTTATTTATAGGATTCCACCAACCCACTAATGGACCTTCCCAATTCAGCCCATTAGGCTCTCCAAACCTGAATAGTCAACTGAGAAACCTTAAAACAACCAACTGAAAAACGTTAAAGCAATCATCAATTCCTTTCCAATGGCATAATTCTCACCCTCTGATTCATCCTGAGTCAAAAGTTATGCCCTGTACAAGACTGACAAAGGCAGAATGGTCACAACAAAATCGGTAAAAATTATGGACATGTCTCACATCCCCATAAGCAACATATTAAAAGATGAGAATTATCCAACCATTTGGGAATAAAATAAAAATATGTTACGATGTTCCGATACGTAAAAATGCGGGCTGTTACATTCTCCCCCCTTAAGAAGTTCGCCCCCGAAATTCCAAGCAAACACAACAATTATGCATGCCTATCATCCATGAGAAGCCAATTCTATCATCCAAACTAGCATCCATCAAGCCATGCATCCATAGCCTAATCCTAACACATGGAATTCTTTCAAACAATCAACAAGATACAACTATATAACGATGGTACGATATCAAAGAGTCCTACCGACGAAGAGTTCTGGATGAGTCGCCTTCATGCCCTCTTCCGTCTTCCACGTACAGTCGTCGCTATCTTCACTCCCTTGTACCTTGACTAGCTTAACCGTCTTCCTCCTAAGCTGTTTCTTGTCATTCTCCACATCACGAAGCGACTTACGAGGTCTCGCAACTACAGTTTCCACTTATAGCTCTTCGTACTGCTCTGGAGATACCACTTCATTTGAATCACGCACGAACTTCCATAGAAATGACACATGGAACACATTATGCACACTCGACATCTTCTCAGGTAACTCCAATATATATGTGAGCTTTCCATTTCGCTCGACTATCAGAAATGGTCCAACGAACCTAGGAGCTAGCTTTCCTTTACTTCCAAATCTCACCATATGCTTCAACAGTGAAACCTTCACGAAAACCATATCGCCAACGTCGAATTCCAAGTCCTTAAGACGCATATCGGCATAACTTTTGTGATGATCTTGGGCTGCCTTCGTCCGTTGCCAAACGATCTCGATATAATTCGAGGTCTCTCTTATCATTTCTGGCCCAAGTATCAATTTATCTCCAGTTTCTAACCAACATGCCGGAGAATTGCACGGTCTCCCATACAATGCCTCGTATGATGCCATCCCAATGCTGGACTGGTAGCTATTTTTATATGCAAACTCAACCAGATGTAGATCTCCTCCCATGATCCCCCAAAATCCAACACACAAGCTCTTAGGAGGTCTTCCAAAACTCGATTGACTCTCTCGGTCTGACTATCAGTTTGGGGATGATATGTCGTACTCAAGCATAGCTCTGTTCCCAAAGCTTCTTGCAAACTCTTCCAAAATTCGCTAGTAAATAATGGATCTCGATCACTCACTATACTCTTTGGATGCCATGGAATCTAACTATCCATTTCACATAAAGTTCAGCCAGCTTCGACGATGTCCTAGTCGACTTGACAGGAATAAATCTTGCACTTTTGGTAAAGCGATCCACAATGACCTAAATTTTTTCATTTCTTGCCCTGGTTCTAGGTAGTCCATCAATAAAATACATCAATACTTGTTCTAATACCATGTAGGAACTTCCAATTGCTGAAGCAAATCACTTGGCTTCTTCTGTTCAGCTTTCACTAAATAACAGTTCATGCACTTGGAAATGAACTTTCCAATATCTGGCTTCGTCCCCTCCCAATAGTGAATTCTCTTCATGTCCTGATACATTTTATTACCATCGGGATGAATCGTCAACTTCGAGTGATGACATACTCTCAGAACCTCATCTCTCAATCCATCAATATCAGGAACAACTAATCGCCCTTGCTTTCGAAGCCAACCTTCTCGATCGACTTTGAACTCTTTATCTTCTGGTTTTAGCTTCTGAATAAACTCAACAAGCTTTATATCTCGCTTTTGGCTCTCGCCAATCCTTCCGATAAGAGTAGGTCTTATCGATAAGCTTGCCAACTTTTCAGGTTCTAACTCACACCTTGGCCTGAAATCAAACCTTGCCAAATACTCAAGGCTCTTCCATTCCGGAAAAATCGCTCTTAAACTTGCGTGTCTTCGACTCAATGCATCTGCAACTGTGTTACCTTTGCCAGAAGTATAGGCTATATCAAAATCATACGATGCCAGAAACTCTAACCATCGTTGCTGCCGAAGATTCAAATCCTTTTGGGAGAAAGGATACTTCAACGACTTGTGATCCGTAAACAACTCGAATCGGACTCCCAACAGGATATGTCTCCACATCTTCAAAACAAACACAATCGCTGCCAACTCCAAATCATGAGTTGGGGATCTTCTCATGCGGCTTTAGCTGTCGACTCGTGTAGGCCACAACCTTACCCTTTTGCATTAGCACTGCACCAAGCCTAGTACCACATGCATCGGCGTATACCACCATCTCTTCATTCCCACTTGGAATGGTCAACACAGGAGCACTTGTCAATCACTCCTTCAGGATTCTGAACGCTTGCCCACACTTCGCATCCCATGTGAACATTTAGTTCTTCTTCGTCAATCCTGTCAACAATGCAGCTATCTTGGAGAAATTCTTGATAAATCGTCAGTAATATCCTGCCAACCTAAGGAAACACTGAACATTCGTCGCATTCTTAGGTCAACCCCAGTCCTGGATTGCTGCAACTTTAGCGGGGTCAACCGCTATCCCTTTTCCAGAAACTGCATGGCCTAAGAATCTCACCTCCTTCTTCCAGAAGTGACACTTCAAGAAATTAGATTTCAACAGATGCTTTCGCAAGATATCTAACACAACTCTCAAGTGTGTCTTGTGTTCTTCCTCATTCCTGGAGTAAACCAGAATATCATCCATGAACACAAGAACAAACTTATTCAACTGATATCTGAACACTCTATTCATAAGATCCACGGAATACGCTGGCGCGTTAGTCAACCCGAATGGCATCACTAACCACTTGAAGAAACCGGATGGTGTCCTAAAAGCAGTCTTTGGCACACTATCCTTAGCCACCCTCAACTGGTGAAATCTCGTTGCCAAATCCATCTAAGAAAACGCTTTGGATTCGTGAAGTTGATCGAATAAGTCATCAGCCCTTGGCAACAGATACTTGTTCTTCTTAGTTACCTTGTTCAGCTCACGATAGCCCACACACAATCTTAACGAGCCATCTGCCTTAGTTGCAAACACGACTGGTGCACCCCATTCGAAAACACTTCTCCAAATGAATCCCTTCCTTAAAAGGTCACGAACTTGCACCTCCAACTCTTTATGTTGCTTAGGCACCATCCGCCTAAGAGGCATAACGATTGGTCTAGTACCCTCAACCAAATCGATCCTAAACTCGATCTCACGATGCGACGGCAAACCTTTGACCTCGCCAAAGACATCCTCATACTCATTAGCGATCAGCACAGATGATAAGTCTTCTTGTGGAATCACAAGCGAATATAGATAGCTAACGAAGACACCTTCTTCGCGCTTACACTTTATCAACACCTTTCGCCCTTCCACATCACCGACTCTCGCCTCTCGCTTCTCGCAATTCGCCCATGCCGCATACCTTTTGAGCCTATCCATGCCCGAGATGATCCCAACTCAGCGAAGTTAAGAACAAAGCAATCACACAAAAAAAAGCAACCATGACTCGACAACAGTAGACCTCGACAAATCATGCAAAGATTTGATGAACCCCCAATTGGATTAGTTACTATGAAAGGTCTGTCACATATCTCGGGTTCCAAAACCAAGCGGCACACAAGCTCAAGAAATAGGCCACAACACCTAGGCCATCCACCACAGCGTTTAGAAGCACTGCTGAAAACTCCTCCAACTTGACCGATCGGCCTGAATACTCGACTGACCCACTTGGACCCGACAGACCCAAAAAGCCCAGGCTGACCGACCTAATGCTGCTTCTCACCAAAGCTTCACAACTGACCGACCCACCTCTACCACTTGAGACCGGCCCGCTTGCTCTTTTAGAACGACCCAAAACAAGCACCTCAACACAGCCAACCTTGATATGACCGACCCGATCCAACTCTTGTGACCGACCCGGTCGGCTTCAGTCAATTCATTTTCTACTCAATTGGCTGATCTGACCCACTCCTCTATGGACCGACCCAACCCGATACTAGGCCGATCCGCTCCTCATCCTTCGGACTGACCAGACCACCAACTGACCGACCCGAACAGCTATCAACTGACCAACCCGACCACTCCAGTTTTTTTTTTTGGCCCCAGTTCCTGCTCTAGAACTTTGCCCACTAACTGCCTTGATGCAAGCTTCCTCTTTGTTGCATCATCAAGGACCATGTCTTTGAAAATCCTAACACAAGTATCCATCCACCTCTGGACTTCTTCAACTGGCTCAGTGCCTATGAATTGTTTTCCTCCTAGTGAAGAAAAGTCTTTGCATAGCTTTGCAAATTCTATAGCTCTAGGCACTTGGACTCCAACATCAACCGTAGTTGCCGCTGGAGCGGGGTTCCTTCGAAGGCATGCTTCAATCATAGCTTCAAACATGGCTAGGTAGTCTTGCGCCCCGCAATTACCCCCTCCAGTATCAACTTTCCTAGCAGCGTGTCTTGATGATCGTCTACTCATTCTAAATCTGCAATTTAGAATAATTAGCCACTTCCAATAAAAACTGCTAAAGAATACAACCGCTACTACTATATATGCTAATATATATAATAAGCATCCAACTGAAATCTACAAGTACGTCCCTCATACGTGATTACGTCTTTAAAGTTTGGCTAAAATCATTAACCGACCTCTGATACCAAATGTGACGACCGCCGACAGCCCCCGCACTATACAAGAGGAATAATGCGCTACAAGGTGTGCCAGGCAGCTATGGACGATCATCAAGATATGGTAGATAAACGAAAACAGTCGTAAACTCACAGCGCAAGGATAAAATATAATAGAACATATACAATAGGTAGTGATGTGAAGCAGAAAACACTAAACTTTCATGACAACGAAAAAGTATTTCCCATACACGTGGATAATAACAATAGGGTTTGTACAATTTACCTCACTACAACTAGGGCTGGCAATTAGAACCGGGAACCGAAAACCCAAACCGACCCGACTCGAAAAGACCCGAAAAGACCCGAACCGAACCCGATGGGTCTCGGGTCGGGTCTAGGTGATGAAAAATACGATCAAGACCCGATCAAACCCGACCAGCATAGACCTGACCCGAAAGACCCGACCAAAAAACATTGAAATTTATGTATTTTTAGTGTTATTATTCACTTGGACCCGAACCGACCCGACCCGACCTGAGCTTCAACCCGACCCGACCCAAACCGAAGCTCGGGCCGGGTCGGGTCCAGATTTTTGAAATGTATAGTTTAGACCCGACAAAACCCGACCCGCCTAGAACCGAGACCCTCCGGGTCGGGTCCGGGTCCATCGGGTCGGGTCTAATTGCCACCCCTAACTACAACACTCAGAGAAATAGCAAACAACGGAAACAAATACTAGATAGTAATAAAAATGGTACGTGAGCCTCCTGCTCGCCATTGATCAGCATCGTTGTCCTCACTAAAGCAATACCTGCCACCTGTTACTCAGTCTTCCCATCCGCGACCGGATGAACAACCCAAGGTAATAAGAGGAAACATAAAACCGTGAGTCAGACAACAGATGATGCAACACCTCATGGTTCATTGTGGAGCTTTGGGTCGTCCAGTGACCTAAAGTAGTGTTCCAGCGACCTAAAACAAGGACAGGGAGATTTTGGTTCGTCCATGGCGCTAAAGAAGGCCACTTGCGATCTAAATCATGGTTCCAGCGAGCTAAGGAAGCCTAACGACCTAATGAAGCTAGATTACAAGCTAAAGCAGGAAAGAATGTTATTTGGATCGTTCTACGAGCTAAAGGAGGAGGGTAGGTCGTGCGCTTTTGGGGCGCCAGGGCCAGAAGGAAGCGCCAGCAGATGAACTTGGATCGCTATCTCTGGAGCTCTGTGTGATGTTAGGTCGATCGTGCATTTTAGGTCATATATGTCTGTATGTTACAATCATTTGGATCGTGCATGTAGTTGGGTCATGTGGACTATAGCTTATGTATGTTAGGTCGTGCCGCACAATTTAGGTTGCACCGTCTGGTGTTATGCCGTTGTATTTGGGTCGTTCGTTGTTTTTAAGGCATGAGTGTGGCATGTGTGTTAGCCTATAAATAGGGGCCCGGTGTGAGTTGTAAAGGTTGTTAAAATTTGAATAAATCTGTTATGTGAGATTTGTGCCACCATTAAAATAGGAAGTTGAGTGTGATCTCCTTTCTCCATCTTTGGATATTCGAGTGCGCCCGAATCAACAAACTTGAAGTCGATTCAGGGTATCACTTGCAAGTGATCAATGTTCGAAGAATCGTAGATCAACAACACGGTATCTTGCGAGATCAACGTATTGAAGATAGCGAGATTCCGGCATTGAAAGATCAATGGAGTTGAGCACCTATCTCATCCTTGATCGATTTTCGACGGATCCATCAATTCGTGTGTAGTTAGATCCTGGACGCTGCACCAGCTTGGTATCAAAGCGAGATTTCCATCTTTTGGTTGGATCACCGGAGCTTGGATCGCCATTATTTGTTGGATCGCCGACGCTAGATCGCCATATTTTTGGTTGGATCATCGGAGCTTGGACTGCATTATTGGTTGGATCGCCAACTCGAGATTGCCATCACTTGGTTAGATCACCGGAAACCATTCGGGTTTATCACCATCGCCATCGGAAGATCGTCAAATCACCATTCATTCCGCCACCACTAGTTGGATCGCCACTACTAATTAGATCTTCAGATCTAGTTGAATCGCTACCCACATTTGGACCGTCAACACCATAGGACCGTCATCCTCTTTGGACCGACATCCTCGGACCATTGACATCCAGTACCAGACTACCATCACCCGTTAGACCATCATCATCCATTTAAACCACGATCTGCATTAACCCGCTACCATCATTCAGACCACCAAATCCAGTTTAGACTGTTCCGTTGTTTTTGGGACGCGAAAAGTTATTTAGATTTGAAGTTTTAATAATTTTGGTAAAGATTGATCATGCCTCCAAGACGTGTTAATCGCCCTCAAAATTTGGAAGAAATGTATCGGAGAGAAGAAGCCGAACAAATGTAGAAGATAATTAATGATAAATTTGATGAAGGAATTGGAAGATTAGAGAGGCTTATGCTAGATATGAATCAAGTTAGACGAAGAGTATCACCCGATTCAAATCATGGTGGACATCGAATTTCTCCCTCAAATTTGGAAAGGATAAGAAGATCACCACCGTTGGAGCGAGATGGAAAAGACATGAATGACTATAGACATGAAGATGTTCATGATCGTCATCGCCATCATTAAGATTTTGATGAAGAAGGAAGTAGTAGTCATTCTCATTATCAAGATCGAGAACCATATCGTCAATCGAAAAATAATCACAATTGGGTGTCCGGAATGAAGACGGAAATTCCAGAATTCAAAGGAGGAATGTCAGCAGAGGAATTCCTAGATTGGTTGTCGAATGTAGAGGAAATTCTAGAGTTCAAGAATGTGCCTGACAATAGAAGAGTTCAGTTAGTTGCCACTTGTTTGAGAGGAAGAGTTATTGCTTGGTGGCAGCAAACTAAGCTAACTCGTGAAAGAATGGGAAAGCTAGAGGTTGTCACATAGGAGAAGTTGAGAAAGATGATGAGATCAACATTCTTACCTCACAATTATCAGTCTCATATGTATTAATGTTTGCAGAACTTGAGATAAGGGACGAAGTCTATGAGTGATTATACTGATGAATTCTATCAATTGATTGCAAGAAATGATATCATGGAAATAGAGGAACAGTTGATTGCTAGATATGTTGGAGGATTGAGAACACAAATTCAGGACATGGTAAATATGTTCCATCCAATGTCTGTTGCTGAAGCTCATCAGAAAGCTCTAGCTTGGGAGAAGCAAGGAAGGCGAGGAGGAGGAGTATTCACGAATTCCAATATTCAGAACAAGAGTGTTAGTAGCAACACTAATGTCTCCAGGACAGTTCCTAAACCTGTTATCAATGAAGCTACAAAGACAAAAGTCAATTCAACAGTCAGGTGCTTTAATTGTCAAGAAGTGGGTCATAAAAGCGATGAAAGCCCAAAGCTAAAAAAGTGAACAATGATAGTTGAGGATGTAGAAGCTGAAGTAGACTATTCTCTACCACCTAAATTTGACGATGATGTTGAAAATGATGTAGAAGAGATAGAGTCAGGAGACGAAGGGAGTAGTCTAATGATGCAATGATCATGTTTAACTCCAAAATATGTAGATGTTCTAGCTGGTTGCGAAGCAACATCTTCAATCTACCTGTACTATTCTCGGAAAGGTTTGTCGCTTTGTTATTGATGCAGGAAGTTGTGACAACATGATTTCAGAAGAAGCTATTAAGAAGCTTGGGTTGAAGACTGAGAAACATCCTAGACCATACAAGCTTGCTTGGTTGAAGAAAGGAGGCGAAGTCACAGTGGGAAGAAGAGCGTATGTGTCCTTTTCCATTGGGTTAAAGTATAAGGATGAAATTTGGTGTGATGTAGTTCACATGGACGTATGTCATTTACTCTTGGGGGGACCATGGCAGTATGATACATCAGTTCAACACGATGGTCAAACCAACAGCTATAGTTTCATGTTTGAAGGCACTAAAATCACGTTAGTTCCTAAGAAGCGTGCACAAAATGAAGTCAAAGCAGAGAAGAAGATGAACTCGAGTAGTTTTATCTTTGAAGGAATTTGTTGAAGAAGTAGAAGAGAATCCGGAAGTGTTTATGTTGATTGGATTTGAATCTCATGAAGAGTTTGATATTCCTATTAAAGCTGAGCTTGTGCTGAAAGAGTTTGAAGATGTGTTTCCTAAAGAGTTACCGCCACTCAGGGACATACAACATCAAATTGATTTGGTGCCAGGTGCAGTGTTAAGGCCACATTACCGAATGAGTCCGAAGGAGCATGAAGAGTTGAGGAGACAAGTTGAAGAGCTGCTTGAACAAGGGCGAATATGAGAGAGGTTTAGCCCATGTGTTGTGCCTGCCTTGTTAGTTTTAAAGAAAGATGGTTCATGGAGAATGTGTTACGGATAGTAGAGCTCTCAACAAGATCACTGTCAGATACAGATTTCCTATGCCTAGACTTGATGATCTAATGGATCAAATCAGTGGATCTGTTATCTTTTCAAAGATTGCTTTGAAGAGTGGTTATCATCAGATTCGAATTAGACCAGGAGATGAATGGAAGACCGCATTCAAGACTCGTGAGGGGTTGTATGAATGGTTTGTTATGTCGTTTGGTCTATCGAATGCACCAAGTACTTTTATGAGAGTCATGAATCAGATTTTCAGACCATACATTGGGAAGTTTGTTGTGGTATATTTTGATGATATTCTGGTCTACAGTGCTAGCATGGAAGAGCATATACAACACTTGAATGCAGTGTTGATGATTCTTCGTCAAGATCAATTTTATGTTGCAACAAAGAAGTGTGTGTTCATGATGCAAAGTGTTCTGTTCTTGGGGTACATTGTGTCCAAGGAAGGAATACAGCTGGATCGGAATAAAGTCGCTGCAATCAGAGATTGGCCTCAACCAAAAACTATAACGAAAGTTAGAAGCTTTCTTGGATTGGCATCATTCTATCGAAGGTTTATTCCACACTTTTGTAGTGTCATGGCTCCTGTTACTGATTACATGAGAGGAAAGCAATTTATATGGATGGAGGAAGCTCAATTTTCTTTTGAGAAGATCAAGGAACTTTTGACGACCACACCAGTCCTGGTGTTGCCAGATTTCCAGTTGTTATTTGAATTGCATACGGATGCATCGAAGGTTGGAATATGAGGGATGTTGAGTCAGAAGGGTTGTCCTATTGCATATTTCAGTGAGAAGCTATCTGGAGAAAAGATGAGATACAATACGTATGACGTGGAGTTTTATGCTATTGTACAAGCCGTCAAGCATTGGAGACACTATTTGTTTCATAAGGAGTTTGTTCTATATGCTGACTATGAAGCTTTGAAGAATTTGCAAAGTCAATATAAGATTGCTGCTAGGCACGCGTCATGGATTGCTTATTTGCAATAGTTTACATTTGTTGTAAAGCACAAGTATGGAGTGACTAATCGCGTAGCTGATGCTTTGAGTCAAAGGAATCGTTTGCTTATGACTATGGGAGTCAAAGTAGTCGGTTTTGATGTACTTCCAGAACTGCTAACAACCGATTCATATTTCTCGCGGGTCATAGACAGAGTCAAAGGAGGAAATATGGAAGGTTATGTGCTATTCAATGGTTTTCTATTCAAAGGAACTCAATTGTGTATTCCAAATTGTAGTTAAGAATGAAGATCGTCAAAGAATTGCATGAGGAAAGGCACATGGGCCGTGATCGTACTTTGAAGTTGATTTCTAATTCTTACTATTGGCCATCTATGAGGAAAGAAGTCAAGAAGTTTGTACAAAGATGCCACGTTTGGCCAAGTATCAAAGGGAACTGCCACTAATGCTCGATTGTACATGCCGTTACCTGTGCCTACTAAGCCATGGGTGGATGTTAGTATGGATTTGGTCTTGGGATTACCGAGAACACAGCGGGGCAATGACTCCATATATGTGTTAGTAAATCAATTTTCAAAGATGGTTCATTTTATTGCTTGCAAAAAGATGGCAGTTGCTGTAAATGTTGCTCAATTATTCTTTAAAGAAGTTTATCGTCTTCGTGGGTTACCTGAATCCATTGTTTCAGACAGAGATACTCGCTTTCCGAGTCATTTCTGGATTAGCTTGTTGAAGATGATTGGGACAAAGCTGAAATTTAGTAGTGCTTATCATTCGCAAACAGATGGACAGATAGAAGTAGTGAACAGATCTTTGGGAAATTTGTTGAGATGCCTTGTGAAGGATAATTTGAAAAGTTGGGATGCGAAATTGTGTCAAGCTGAGTTTGCACACAATCATGCTGTCAATCGAAGTACTGGGTTCAATCCATTTCAGATTGTCTATTCAATCGTACCGAGAGGACGCTTAGATTTGTCGACAGTTCCGCAGTAGAAAGGAGTTGTTAAAAGAGCCAATGATTTTATTAATGAGTTGCAAGAATGTCACAAAGTTGTGCAGGAAAGAATGCTTAAGTCAAATATGAAGTATAAGCAATTTGCAGATTTGAAACGACGAAATGTTAACTTCAAAGAAGGAGATTTTGTTTACGCAGTGTGGACGAAAGATCCTTTTTCTATAGGAACTTACAATAAATTGAAGGCTAAAAAGATTGTTCCCATAGAAATCGTGAAGAAGATCAATGATAATGCTTATCAGATAAAGCTGCAAGAGGGTGTGTACACTTCTGATGTGTTCAATGTCAAGCATTTAATTCCATATTATGAGGAAGAGCTTATCAACGAAGAAGAATGTGTGAATTCGAGGACGAATTATTATCAAACAAAGGAGGATGATGCAACACCTCATGGTTCATTGTGGTGCTTTGGGTCGTCCAACGACCTAAAGAAGTGTTCCAGCGACCTAAAACAAGGACAAGGAGATTTTGGTTCGTCCATGGCGCTAAAGAAGGCCACTTGTGATCTAAATCATGGTTCCAGCGAGCTAAGGAAGTCTAACGACCTAATGAAGCTAGATTACGAGCTAAAGCATGAAAGGATGTTGTTTGGATCGTTCTACAAGCTAAAGGAGGAGGGAAAGTCGTGCGCTTTTGAGGTGCCGGTGCAAGAAGGAAGCGCCAGCAGATGAACTTGGACCGTTATCTCTGGAGCTCTGTGTGATGTTAGGTCGATCGTCCATTTTAGGTCGTATATGTATGTTATGTTACAATCGTTTGGATCGTGCATGTAGTTGGGTCGTGTGGACTATAGCTTATGTTTGTTAGGTCGTGCCGCACAGTTCAGGTCGCACCGTCTGATGTTGTGCCATTGTATTTGGGTCGTTCGTTGTTTTAAGGCGTGAGTGTGGCATGTGTGTGAGCCTATAAATAGGGGCATGGTGTGAGTTGTAAAGGTTGTTAAAATTTGAATAAATCCCTTGTGTGAGATTTGTGTCACCATTAAAATTGGAAGTTGAGCGTGATCTCCTTTCTCCATCTTCGGATATTCGAGTGCGCTCGAATCAACGAACTTGAAGCCGATTCACGGTATCACTTGCAAGTGATCAACGTTCGAAGAATCGTAGATCGACAACACGATATCTTGCGAGATCAACGTGTTGAAGATAGCAAGATTCCATCATCGAAAGATCAATGGAGTTGAGCACTATCTCATCCTTGATCGATTTTCCACGGATCCATCAATTCGTGTGGAGTTGGATCCTAGACGCTGCGCCAACAGTCTTAGTAAGCGATAAAACAACTAACAAACTTCATCAATAAAGTATATGAAAATGGGTAAATAATCAACTAATCTACCCGGCTTCAGAGAAGAACTCTCAATTTCCTTCCCCATTACATGATAGTGATAGCCTTTACAATCCATACACCCAAAGGAATAACAATTCAGTCACGGCAATTAAAGCATCCATTCGTATATAGCAAAGCAACCCAATCATGATCACAACTTGCATTCAAATGACCATGACTGACTATGGCTATCACCATCAACCTTGCTTTGGAACCCTTATTATCGTACGACTGGCTAACAATTTGCCGTCAATTATCAAGGACCATACACGATGCCCCGGTTCTAGCAAAACTCCACATGCTATACACAACACATGCTACACACTATACTCAACACATGTCTAGGCCATAAACGACGCCCAAGGCACTCGACTTACAATTGGTCTTCAATTGTACCTCTGCTTTGAGTCCGCTAGAACCTACGACAACGACAATTCCTCGGCCTTCTCCTCTCTAGTCGTTATCAATTACGACTATTAATTAGCTCAGAACACCTTAGAACTGTCACTTCAAACGAACTCAATACATCCTTCAGTTGTCTCCTCATTTGTTGCATACAATGAACAACAAACACTTTTCAACACTTCCAAGCTTCCCAATTGAATTCACTTTTAAGTCACATCATCACTAGCAGTGTCTGACCAGAAATAGCTGCCCAGAAATGGCAAAAATGGCTGACTAGAAATGGCTGACCAGAATAGGCCGACCCACTTCGGTCCGACCCAACTTCGGTCCGACCTAACTTCCGTCAGACCCAACTTCCGTCCGACCCAACTTCCGTCCGACCCAACTTTGGTCCGATCCAAAACCCGCATATTACAATTCAACTACGATTTTGACCAAAACTTCGCCAAATGATAAATCCGACGAAATTAACTTATCCAATTCATCCAAAAGGATACAAGCATGTTATGGAATCAACAATATCATCAATATGACAATTCTATCCATGATAATGTCAAATTCACCAAAATCACCACAAATATGCATATGAACAAAAACCATGGATCTAACTTGCACATTCGTATTAAATATCATAGAAATTAACTATCTAAACTTGCTAAATCAGATCCTAGGGTGATCTATATGAAAATGAACTTACCAATGCATGGATCTAAGGAAAAACACTTGAATTTGACGAAAAACATGATCTACTACCCATGCACTTTATTGAATCCATGTGAGAGATGTAATCCACTCACCGATTCTCCAGTACAAGCTAAAATGATAGAATTATGAATTCGGACAGTGAGCAATTCGAACCAAACTCCTCGATCCGATGAATTCACCTTTGAAATGATGTAGATCTAGCCTCCAATAGTGTAGATCTATGATTTCCCTCCTTATATTTGGATTTTTAATGGTGGAAAGGTGTTAGAGAAAGAAAGAGATCAATGCCTCCAAATGAGAGAATGGGAAAGTAAACCTTTTCCCTCCACTCTCACCCCTTATTTATAGGATTCCACCAACCCACTAATGGACCTTCCCAATTCAGCCCATTAGGCTCTCCAAACCTGAACAGTCAACTGAGAAACCTTAAAACAACAATTTCTCCCAAACCGCTGAGCCAAATCTTTAATGTAACCACTCTATGGAAAGACAATCATCAATTCCTTTTCAATGGCACAAGTCTCACCCTCTAATTCGACCTAAGTCAAAAAATATGCCCTGTACAAGACTGACAAAGGAGAAATGGTCACAACAAAATCGGTAAAAATTATGGATATGTCTCACATCCCCATAAGCAACATATTAAAAGATGAGAATGATCCAACCCTCACGGAATAAAATATAAATATTTTACGATCTTCCGATATGTAAAAATGCAGGCTGTTACAGACCTGTTCTCGTTTATATAACATTACAGAGGATAGATTACCGTAATCTCAAGAAGAAGAGAAACAATTTAATAGCAATAACTATACTTGAGAAGCTGGGATACCAGCCTGAACATGGTGACCTGTTCCCTTTAGTCCCGAAGAGCTCCCTCCTTGGAGAAAGTTTCCTTCAGGTTCATATCAATAAAGGCATCAGAAGGGTCAAGGAATATTCCTTCGAAAGCACTAGAGCCTCCAGCGGTAGGAGGAGAAATATCACCATCCTTATCAGGATCATCATGATGGCTCTACCGCCAAAATCAGTGCCATCCTTATCACCGTCATCGTTATTCCTTTTTTCATCGTCAACAAGGGCCACGTTTTCTTCTTCATCGGCAGATTCATCAGGCAGGTCTTTATTTATAAAAAGTTGTGTTATCAGGGTCATATAGTTGTTGGCAAAGAGATCTCATTGTTCGTAATCATAAGACCACCTAAAAGAAGCAACTCATGAGGTAAGTCATTCCAAAATCCACATGTCACTGTTTCTTTGAAACTTAATATTTAGTTGAAGTTCTATTTATTTACATGCTATATATATATATATATATATATATTCTGAATCAGTTTCAATTGATTTGGTATTGTCTCAACTCTCAAGCTTATTGTGACTTTTTGGCTGGTACACTTGATTATAGTAATTTTTTAAAGCATGCTACTCTCATTCATGAGTTACAGATGGAATCACTTACTGTTTAAGTAATTTGGATTTGAAATCTAATAGATTGCATTATGATATAAAGCTATATTGTATTATGAAGCAAACTGATTTTTCATTTTCATGGGACCATGCTTATTGTGAGGTCGTATTTAGACCAGAATTGAGTCTAAGTTTATAGTCACTATTACCGGTCATTACTTTCTCATTCTTGATTATAATTTGAGTCACATTGTTGATTATTATTATTGTTTACAGGTAGATCAACATTTCTGAAGAAATCAGCAATAACAACACTAGTTTGTGGTATTTGTTAGGAAGTTCCGTTGTTTATTTTGCTTGCTTATTTCAGCTGTTTATGGTACTTTAGCTGCAGTACGATTAAGACATTGTTTATGGTAGTTCGATTGTATAAATGTATGGCTAACCTTTTATCTTGACACTACTGTTCGGTTATGACATACGTATTTTGTGTTTATGTATTTTGTGAAACTTTGATTGTGTACATGTATATGTGTTTCATGGTTGTTTAATTGTGTACGTGTTTATGTGTTATGTTATTATATAAGTTTTGAACAAATTGAATTGGAGGCGAAATCAGAGGCAGAGGTGGAATATCATGAAACAAAATCGAAACAAACAGTGGTGGAAAAAAACGCTATGAAAAATTATTATTTTGTAGCGTTTAAAAATCGCTACAATAACCAAGTACCTTTTCAGTGGCGTTTTAGAAACACTGCAAAAAAATAACCAACGTTAAAAAAGGCCACAAAAAAACTAACATAGTAAACGAGCACCTTTTCGGTGGTGTTTTAGAAACGCTGCAAAAAAAAAACTTCCATATCGTTCAAAAATCGCTGCCAAAATTATATTTGTAGTGGCATTGAATTAAATGCAACTAAAAATCATGAATTTTTAGTTGTGTGTTTTCTCGTGGCGTTTATCAAAACGCCACTGTAAGTTTCGGCGGCGTTTTTTGTGCGCCACCATAAATGAAAATTCTTGTAGTGTTGGAAGAGTGTTAATGTGGTTCGAATGGATTTCAAAGTGATTACCTGTTGGAGCAAGTAAAGTGAAACAATAAGGGTTATAAACACAATTAGGGAATATTCTATCTATTAGAGTACGTGGAGGATTATCATTCGCCATTTGAAAAGGAAGTTTTGTTCGAATTAAACGATTTGTCATAGTGTCATGAGTTTAGATGTTCAAGCACACGAGAAAAGATTAAGAAGTAGATGAGGTGAAAAGTAAGTTTGTGAGAATGAAATTAAAGTGAATTTATTTCTTGGGTTTTTTTAGATAAGGAAACCGTTTATTTGGAAAAAAAAGAATATGTTCAAAAGAAAATGTTTTAAAAGAAATGTTTATTTTTCTAATCTTTTTGTGTGAAAGTGAAAAAATGTAAGTATGTGTTCAAAGAAAAACATTTTTTATGTTTTTCTTTTTTTTCTTTTTATATATACATGAGCTAACGCAACTAGATAAATGCAAAAACTTAAGTAAAAAATTTCTATCCTTAGTAGGTGTGAACCCAAATCTATATCAAGACACTTTGACTTAAATCAGCAAATAATTCTAAACCAGGCAACGGGCATGGGTTATTAGTGCACCACCAATCACCATAGCAATGCAACTGAAGGTTTAAGTATCTTCAAAAAAATAACATCAACAATATCAACGAATCACCATGATAATTATAAGTGATCGTACCTCTGTTGTTTCCTTAAACACAATGATATTGTTTTGGTAAAATAAAGCAAGTTATCAAATCACAAAATTGCCTTATATGAGCCTGTAACACACTTAAGTCCAACAAACAATCGTTATTAATTATCATTTTTTACAAAGAAATGCAATTTTCTACACCAAAGCAGGGTTATGAACTCCCCACCTTATGTAAGTTCTAGTGTGCCCTTAAGAAAAATAAAGCAAAATGAAATTAATGCAAAATAGAAATTAAACATGAATTAACAATGCAACCACGAATGAAATTTTACTTGATTTTTTTAATGTAAGTGCAAGCAAACAACAATGCAAATAAATAAAAACAAAGTTAAGAGTACAACACCAGAACGTGCAGATTTATTAGCAATTTATTTTAGTGTGATTTTTTTTAAGTAAGCAAGCAGCATTATTTTCTAGCAAGCAATACTCGTCGGCTAATTTCGACAGCCTGACAAAAAGCTGAAAAGAATTTTTTTATGGAAAGAAGGTTTTTCTTTAGAATAAAGCAAACTCTTTGTTTTTACCTTTTTTAAACAAACAAACCATATTTGTTCTTTTTAGAGGACTAAAATAACAAAAAAAAAAAAACGATCAAAGATAAGCAAATCCTTTTTTGGAAAGAATTCAGAGGAAGGAAATTAAAAGAAAAAAAAAACAAGATTTTTTTTTTTATCATTTTTCTTAAGCTAAAGAATTTTTTGTTTCTTTTGGTCTTAATAGATAAAACTCTTACACTAAAGTATTAAGAATCCCTGCCGAAGAGCTGAACCTACCAAAATAATACCTAAATAAAATTCTCTCTTTATTTTTATATGAGAAATCGATAAATAAAACAAGACAAGTTGTAATGGTGATTTTTAATTCATGACTAAGATTTGAGAAGTTGTAGCGTATGGATTTACAGTTTTAGGGGAGCGATGATTCAGGTGGTCCTTCAAAATGGGGATCTTGCCACTTGATTTGGGGAGGCGATTGGAGGAGCGACGAGTTGATGAAACCCGAGCAGTGGTTGAAACTAGGGTTAATGAGTTTGGGAGTGACGATTTGGTTTATGAGTTTAAAATCAGGCCTTTGCTATGGCTTGCAGGAGGTGAACAAATGTCGTTGTTTAGAGATGGTGGGTTTTGGGTTGAAGCTGAACACGATGGATGGCGATCAATGGTAGAGGGCAGTTCAATTTTCTGTGATTAATGGATAAGTGTGCAATGTTGGAGCTGAACTTGCGGTGGAGTGTAACTTGGAAGTCGTGGTTGGATTGTTGTGGAGATGTAGGGATCGGCGAAGGGATTTGTGAGGTGGAGATGTAGGGATGCTGGCTGAATTGATTATGTGGAGACTGGTGTTATGATTTGTGATATTCAGTCATACTTTGAGAAGATGATCTATGAATCGAAGTCCGAGTCGAGTTTTAAGATCTGTTGACCGAGTTTTATGGAAAGATTTATTTTGAGCAAGTTTTGTAAAAGATTTATTTTTGAGATATTTTAGGGTCCAATTAGGGTATTGACCTAGTTTTTCTATTTGCCTATACAAGCGTCCCATTAGAGAGGGATTTTTTATATTTTTGAAGGGAAAAAACTTGTTTTTGTTTTTAGGGATTGAGATATTCTCTCAATTTTAGGTCTTTCTTTGTAATAAATTGGTGGATTAACAATGGTTTGTTTAGAGGAATTTGTTTGTTATTGTTATCTTCTTCCCTCTTTCAAAATCTAATTGTGTAGTGATCTTGCGGAAACCCTAACAATTGGTATCAGAACCTTCTACACAATTTTTTTAAAGAGGGTTTGAATATGGATAAAATAATCACTGAAAACCTTAATGTAAGAAATTAGGGATTATGAAAGGAAAAGATGGAAGATTTCCTGTATTTTAATGATCTTCATCAACCATTAGAGAATAATGGGGTGAAATCTAACAATTTATCCAAAGCAAAATGGGAGACTTTGGATAAGAAGGTTGCTGCATCTATTGGATGTTTTTGGATAATTCAGTGTTTCATATCGTTGCTAATGAAACATCTGCTTATGTTGTATGGAAGAAATTGGAAGGGGTTTATGCGAAGAACTCCGCAACAAACAAGGCTCTTCTTATGAGAAGATTGGTAAATTTAAAACTTAAGGAAGTTGGATCAATTGGGGTGCATCTTAATGATTTTCAGGAAATTGTGAATCAATTAGCTGTCGTGAATTTCAAGGTGGACGATAAAACACAAGCTTTAATGATGACAAGTTCATTGCCCAAGAGTTGGGAAACACTTGTAGTTGCATTGAATAACTCAAATTCGGATGGCGTTGTTTTAATGGTGTCTGTGGTTAGTAGCTTGATTAATGAAGAGATGCGAAGGATGAGCCTTACGGAAGGGAAAGATAAGGAGGAAATGGAAATTGAAACTCCAATTGAAAAAGATTTTATTACAAGGAAGGTTAATCAATGAAATATGGAAAGGCAATCAAATAGGCCAGACATGAAGAAGGAATACATTTGTTTTTACTGCGACAAACCTGGTCATCAACTGAGAATTTGTCATAAGCTTAAAAGGGATAAAGAGAAGATAAAGGCATTGGAAGAAGAGTCGGATGAACAAAATAATAACGGTAATGAGATAAATTTTGGTGGGGAGCTTGAAGGCAACGTTTTATGTGTTAATAAAGGCAAAAGCAAAGATTGGATACTTGATTCAGGAGTTTGTTTTCACATATGTCATCAAAAGGAAGCATTCATTGTTATAGTACAATTTATAGAGACCCTTTTTTCCTTGCAAATTAGAGTTCAGTTCAATCTAAAATCGCAAGAGAAGGTAATCTCCAACCTTTATAAACCTTAATCCATCCTTAAATCGAAGAATTAGTTTACTGTAATTGATTTTGGATCTTCTTTCCTTTTTGCATGTTGTTTCTATGGCTTATACAAGTTTCTAATTGCTAATTCAAGGCCAAAGCTTCTTCCTTTGCAAGAAAATCATTCAGTTCGCTGTAAAAAGTTTGATAGCATTTCGCTATGAAACGAAGAAGAAACACATTTTCAAAGATTGCTCTTTTCAAACACAAATGAATTATGTTAAAAAAAAATCTAGTTTTTAGCTAACTTTGGAGATATGTTTAGCATATAAAATTAATGAAAATTTTCAGCAATAAACTTTAATATATGAAGAACAAATTGCTAAAGTGGAATATGTCGATGGCGGAGATTTGCATGTTAAAGGCATAGATTCAGTTCGGTTGAAGATGAATGATGGAAAGGTAGTGAAGCTAACAAGAGTTAGGTACATCCCAGAAATTACGATAAATCTTGCTTTAATAGGACAGTTCGAACTATAAGGCTGCAATTTTTCGACTAGATGTGGAGCCACACGGCTTTGGAGGGGTAATAAGGAGCTTCTATGCGCAAAATAGGAAATGATAACATATATAAATTACTTGGAAAACCGGTGGAGAATGTTATGAGTTCTCAAATTGGATTAGGAGAGACAAGTTCATCTGAATCAACGCGGAGCCATCAACGTAAAGTCACAAAGCCCACACGGAGGCCATTGTGGTATTACAAGAAAATTTGAGATTATTGTTGAGACGTGCATTTCATGTGGAAGATGCACCATTTGTACGTGGCTTTTGGATTAGTTTTGAGATTGTTGACTATTAGGGTGATTTTATATCAAGGTAGAGTGTTATGATTGTGATATTCAATCATATGTGGGAAGACGATGTATGAATCGAAGTCTGAGGCGAGTTTTAAGGACCTGTTGACCGAGTTTTATGGAAAGATTTTTGTTGAGCAAGTTTTGTGGAGGATTTATTTTTGAGATATTTTAAGGTCCACTTAGGGTATTGACCTAGTTTTTCTATTTGCCTATATAAGCATCTCATTAGAGCGAGATTTTCTGTACTTATAAAGGGAGAAAAATTTGTTTATGTTTTTAGGATTGAGATATTCTCTCAATTTTAGGTCTTTCTTTGTAATAAATTGGTGGATTAATAAAGGTTTGTTTGGAGGAATTTGTTTGTTATTGTTATCTTCTTCCCTTTTTGAAATTATAATTGTGTAGTGTTCTTGCGGAAACCCTAACAATTGGTGAACTATATATGGTTTTCATTTTGGATGTTTTAGGTTGTTTGTGATGGTGTAGGGAGTTAAAAGGACGGAAGGTTAAAGGAGGTACTAATGGTTTAAGTGGTGGTCTGTAGAGAAAGCATGTGTAATTGCAGTGAATTGTTTGCTTGCGAAATAGAAATGCAAAAAGGAAGACGGAAGAAGGGTCGTTGTCAGTTTTGATGAAATCTTGGGTTACACGACTATTGACAACGAGGTGGGACATGACGTGGGTTTTTTGGCAGTGGTCGATGCGATGTGTTGTGATGGTTAATGGCTGACAGTCTAAATTGTTACTTGGAGAAGAAGGTCAGATGGAGAAGTTGAGGAAGGTGACAACAGGTTTGAAAGGGGTATGTTTTGAGGTAGTTTTGGCACTTAAGAAGCAGTTTTGTGTATGTGGAAGTGTTTGTTTATGCTGTATTTTGTGGTTTAGTTTTGATTTGTAGCCGGAGTTTGTTTGACATAAATATATAATGAGAGTAAGTATTGAGGGGAGTCGCTGGTTTGTTTTAGTGGAGGAGATTTGAAGCAGAAGACAGTAGGTTGAATCGTGAAAGGAGATGGGCGAATTGATGTTGGGTTGGTGGTGGAAGTGATTAGGGGGTGATGATGTATTGAGTGCTTGTGAATTTGGAGTTAAAATGAAGCGTAGTGAAGATCAGGTGGTTGAATGTGTTGCCAGTGTTGAGTGTTTGGTACAGGAACTACAAAATAAAATTGCAACTTTGTAAATGCCTTGTAACAAAAATTGTTAAATGAAAACTCGATTTTGATTGCAAAATGAAATGTAACGTAGTGCCAAAGTTTATATAATTTCTGTTCAGAAACCAAATATGCAACACAGTTTTGGAATTGTGCTTGAACAAGTATGAAACTAATTGCCTAGAAACTCAAATGACAATACAATGCTCAAAAAGAAAACATAAAACTGACAGTTTTTTTGTTTAATGAATCAGAAGAACTCATTTTTTTTTCTTCAGACACCAACCAAATCAAAAAGAAAATTGTCAGAACTAGTTCAAATGTGGCGCAGCGTCCAAGATCTAACTCCACACGAATTGATGAATTCGTGGAAATCGAATCATGGATAGGATAAATGCTCATTGGTGAATTATAAGTTGTCCAACGACCCAAAGAAGGAGTCCAGCGTCCTAAAGCAAAAAGGAGGGATTTTCGGGTCGTTCATCGCCCTAAAGAAGCCATTCAGCGAGCTAAAGCTTGAAGAGAGGGAGTATAGGTCGTCCCACGAACTAACTATGATGTTTTGTGAGCTAGAAGACCAGGAAGAGAGGACTAACGATCACTACAACAAATCGACCATATTACAATGATGGAAAACTGTTGTAAAATACTTTTTACAACGGTGGAGCTATTGTCGTATATTAAGAAGTTGTAATAAACTAAAATCTTTTACAACTTTTTTACACCATTGTAATATGTATATTTTACAACAATTTTTCCACCGTTGTAATAAACTTTATTACAACTGTTATGCACGGTTGTTATAATTTTTACAACTGTTTATAACCGTTGTGATATATTTTATTACAACTATTATTTTACAATTATGATATATCCACAAATTATATACATATTACTACTAAAAATTTTCATTTCTGAACATATTATCTACAAAACTGAAGATATCAAACAAACTTAAAACATGAATGAAAACAATATATTAGTTTTTTCAAACTCTCATCAATTTTTTACATAATATGTTGAAGTTAAAAATCATACGGATAGTTCAATTGCATAGATGGATAATAGCATAAGTTCATAAAGCATCACACATACATCAAACACAGAATTTCAAATACATAATTCTTCAAGAGTAGCATGCAAGTCCATATATTCATCCCATTAAAATCCTCCTACAGATGAATTAAAAAAATACATTACTAAAACTCACTTGATGTTCACATCCAAAAGCACGTTTTCACTTAAATTCAAACTAAGATATAAAGAATATACAATGAACTATTGAATATGGTGTAGTGGTTGATATTCTCCTATTAGACTATAAACAGTGATGTTATTTGCTTATGGATAAACAAATAAACCTTTATAAAAGACTCACGCAAAGGACGGAGGAATTAATAAAAGAGACATTAGCTGATACCTGTTACTTGAATTAGAAGATTCACATGTACAAAGTTGTTGGCTAGATAATGAAACCTGAGGAAAAAAACTTTCCTAAACACGGAAATTTAAATGGTATTCTTGGAACTTTGAAATGAGCTGAAATGCTAAAATGCTCATTTACTTATGATTACATAAGATGATATGAATAATGCTAATGGACTGCATACTGGAGATTAGATTCCAAGCTAAAATATGATTTCTTAGGGTGCGTTCTTAACGAACGTGAGCGTGACATTTGAACGTGGTACTGTAGCAAAGGGGAATTGTGTTTTTAGCTATGAACGGGGTATTTGAGCGTGGTATTTGAGCGTGATATTTTTAAAATAAGATTTAAATATAGATGGTTTGGCAAATTCGAATACAAATACAAATACAGTTTCTAATACAGATACAAGTACAGTTACAAATACAAACACAAATTAGTGCAGACCCGCAGCAACCAACCGATCTCTAATGGTATCTCGAACTAATGACATTTCTCGGGATCCTTCCGCTTGAACACGTTCCGTGCCTCTATTCGTCGTATTTCTCATACTATAATATTCCGTCAAGTAATTATCGAGTATTCGTTCAGGATCATCATCAAAAGCCATAAAATCCGGGTCACCACTATTGTATTTGCGTATGAAGTTGTGTAAGGCCATTGTAGACACCACAACTTTCACTTGAGTTTGAAACCGATATGTAGGCATCTTGTTGAGAATGGTAAATTTTTTCTTCCGAATGCCAAATGTTCGTTCTACGGCCATCCGTAAACTCGAATGGTAGTAATTAAACACTTCATTGTCCAACTTTGGTTGATTCATTGTATCACGGAAATGCGGAATATGATATCTCATATTTCGATATGGCGGTAAATATCCAGTCTGTAGTGGATAGCCCGAATCAACTAAATAATACTGTCCAGCTGGAGGGTAAGGAAAATTATAGTTTCTATCGTTTGTAACAGCATTAAAAATTCTGCTATCATGTGCAGTCCCTTCCCTACCAGCCATAACATACGTAAACTGTAAATCGAAATCACAAACCGCTAATATATTTTGAGTTGCAAACCATTTTCTTTCAATATAAGGGATAATTTGATCAGCGGGTAAATGTGCAGATACGTGGGTACCGTCTATAGCGCCAATACAGTTTTTGAAATACGGGTAATACCGGGTGGAAGTTCTGATGTGATGTGGAACAGTATTAAATTGTTGTTCCACTGGCTTTATTACATCAGCAGCGAGTAATTGAAAAGCGTTTAGGACATCATGAAAACAAACGGAAATTGTGCTACCTGATCGTTGAAATCTTTCTTGTAGTTGTCTATTTGAAAGCCCAGTAGCTATTGTATAAATGAATATTCCAACCATTTCGACGACACAGATTTCTGGTCTGGAAGCGAGACCATGATGTTGCAGTTTCTCACATAATGCGTAGAAACAAAGCCTTTTCATCCGAAAATTATTTTGACAACGGCTTTGATGGCCATTCAAAATTTCGTTGATCCAAGATAAGCCAGTGAACTCCGAAGTATTAATCCGCGTCATATGATTTCTCCTTTCATTCTAAACCAGATAAACCCCGTAGAGCTCCATCAAATCGTCGTTCTCGAAGGATGAATCGGAGTTTGACATTAGTCGAATAAGTAGAAAGAGTTGAAGAAGTAGTATTGTGTAAAGTGTTAAGATAGAGGGGGTAATATATAGGGAGGAAGAGAAGTTGGAAATCAAGCCGTTGGCGTCCGACGCTAACGGCTTGATTTCCAACATCCAGCGATCGTTCCATTTGGAAGTAGAAAAAAGTGCTCGCGTCCGACGCGTCGGACGCGAACATAAAGTTGAGCGTGCCAAAACTTTGCTGCGGACGCACCCTTACTTTATTCAAAGTACAGACCACCTAATTGTATGATTTAGTATATTAAAAATTGATCATTTTTATTAATCCATCATCAGGTAATCGTCAGTAAAAGAGAGCATGCAAAGGGACTTTTTATTATAGCACTTCTCAAAAACCATACCCTGCATTAGAAATAGTTTTATCAATTATGATTCTTAGTTTAATTCGACATACATGACTAGTGTGAAGAAAAATACAATCTTTATCATAACGATGATAGACGTAATATATACATATAAATATTAATGAATATATGCCAAATACAACCAATATGATGTCCAATATACCGTCATTTAACAAACACTTGAAATGCCAAATATATAAACTAATAGGATGATGGATCTTATTTTCTAATCCTAATAACATGTATACCTCATGTTATAGGTACTATACATGCAGCAGAAACCCTTCATGCTCTAGTTTACATACCTTCGGCTAGAAGAAGGCTTCGTAATATTAACAATATAAACTAGCGTGAAACACTGAGCTGAAGTGACTAAAATTAGCTCTTTCAAATTCAACCAGCATTTTCTGTCATTTTAAAATCATACCTTTGTTTCAAAAAAGAAACACTAAAGCATTGAATATAAAATTAGCACTGCTACACATATTCAGGTCAAAAAAGAAACAAATTTTATATATTTTCATTTTATGTCTGAGACAGTTACCGACACAACAACTAATTATTTTCATTTTATGTCTGAGACAGTTACCGACACAACAACGAATTACGGGAGTTTCTAGCATAAGGGGAAAAAATTAACAGTATAATTGCAGCAATTCTGTGTAGAATTTGAAGACTTCGTGTGCATGTGTGTATAGAGAGAAGAGATAAAAAAATTACCTTAAGAAATAGTGACCAATCCTTCCCTTTGCAAAAAGACTTTAGCATGCCAACTATGGAATTTCATGAACAAGTCAATGGGCGAGAAATACACTATGAATTTTCTTTGGATAGCTGAAAAAAACGCTGGGATTTTCTCTAATATAACGCCCAATCTGGAAACATAATTGAAGCCAGTAGAAAGGTAGATACAATTTCGAATGGCGTTAACAATTAATATGTTGATATTGCTAAAGGCAGTAAGTGTGTATACTGGCATATGCCATCCCAAGTGTCCTGGAACCAAACTTCCAGCAAAACATGCATGTTTGTTTGGCATGTGAAAGCATTATTTTTCTATTTTCATACTGGGAAAAACAACAAAAATTTGAAAATTATGATTTGACAAAAGCAGATAATGGTATATTATAATAATATACAACCATCTGTAATCTTTCAACGCTCTAGATGATCAAAAATCAAATGAGTGCACGTGTTGTATGGCAAAAGGTTTTGTAGGAATTTCATATATTGAAAATAACAAGTACTATAAAAAGTGAATTTAAGAAAAGTATACATGACTGAAAACATATTAGACTGAGCACTCAATAATATAATATAATACTGAATCAATATATAATACAAAATTTGCTACACATAATGTCGTCAGTCAGGGCAACGTCCTTCCCTTACCAATTCCAGTGTAACCTTTATATATTCGCTAATGCAATTTGAATTAGTCGCATGTAAATACCATTTCAGAATAAATTTAATAATATATTCTGCCACTATAAATCACATGCAACGCAGAACAACTTCAAGTCATCTGAATATTAATCATTTTGGTAATCAAGTTATTAATATTTGGAAGAGAAAATAAAAACCTTAGTTGACAATGGGAATAAACATAGTGATTGTGTTCTTTGTAGCATTAACCTCATCATGTCAAGTGTTTGTTTCAGATCCTAGTCAACTCTAGGACTTCTGTGTCGCTCAAAAGTTACCCAACAGTAATTTCACTACCCATCTGTATTTAGCGCAGGTTGTGTAGTTTTAATGATTATTGGTACAAGTACTTTCCGCAAAATAATTGAGATGAACATACATAACTATATTAATGGAAAAATTCAATATACATCAATGCTATATTTTCTTTTGAGTTATCTAAGTCAAGTTCCATGAGTGCAAAACATATATTAAATTATTTTGTCTTGTCCAAGAAATATGGGAGACAGCAGGCATAGAAAGTTACATAATTTGTTAATTGAAAGTCACAGGAGGAAATGAATGGATTACCTAATACTTCAACTAACTGACAAGAGAATGCAATAGATATATATTGTCTAACAATGGAGCTTACAGCCTACGATAGAGAAAAAACTATTAGAATAGTCCGTAACATGCAGGAACACAACATTCTGAGTTTTTGAAGGTAAAACATTAGCAAAAGAATGAGGTTTTGAACAGAAAACGTGTTCCTAGCACTACGAAGAGACACTATCACATGAAACTCCTAGCAGTTTATAATCTTTAAGATCCCATTGAACCATTTTTCAAAGGTTTATATGTTCTACTAACAATAAGATTAGAAAACAAACGATCAACATTTTCTGGCATGATGTAGAATTCAAGGCATGTGCCTGTTAGCTGTAGGAATTGCATACCACTTAATGGTGCTATTTACTTCCAATGTCACAGAAACTTGAAAGGTGTGTTTATATATTCAATGCCTAATACATGTATTTAGAGAATAACTTATTATATTTGTGTTTTTTCTTTTCAAACTATGTACTTTAACTGCCAACAAGTTTCGTTTTCAGGGATTAAACTCATGACATTTAATCTTGTTATGCAAAATACCAACAACTAAGTCAATCTCATTACTTGAATAAGATTAGAAATCAAGTTTTGACTTTTGAATCGGTTTTAAAAGCTAAATCGATTTTAATACTAGTTTAAAAATTGAAGGTAATTATTTCTCGAATCAAATATGGAAAGTATCAAAAAAAGGGGTAAGAGAAAATATTATCATATGCTAGGTTTTGTTCGACTGCTTTCAGATCTACTATTATAGTTGAAATTGAAACCAAATTCAAATCGAAATTCAAAGACCTGAAAATAAACAGTGACATAAGTAGAGCGACATACTTAATTTGCTATATAAGATCTCGGATGAAGATAAAAGCCCTAAAATTGTTGTTCCAACATGGAGTAGAATCTGTCATCTCCAAACAATGATGGAGGTGGGTGGTTTCACTTGGGAGACAAAAGCAGCTTTCTTTGGAGAAGAGGTAAGGAACGGGACGCCATTTTTTTAGGTAGTGATAGTTTTTCGATTAAAGCCATTTCGTTGGGAGAAAATTAGTTCGAGCGGGACAAAATAAAAGAAGACTGAAAATAAAATTAACGACGAGAGGAGGGAAAACAAAATTTTAGCTTAAAAGGAAAGCGGGAGCCAAATGAAACCTTTTCTGAAAGTCAGTGAATTACAACTTTTTGAATAAAAGAGTTGTAAAATTTTATTATAACAGTCGGTATGTGACTGTTGTAAAATAATAGCTGTAATATCGTTTTTTTGTTGTACTGGATATAAAGAAGTACGGACTTAAGAAGGCATTGATGGGTCGTCTGCTTTTGGATCATTCCGCCTGAAGTTGGATCGCACCGCTTGCATATTGGGTCGTACAGATGTTTTGTAGTTTGGGTCATGCGCTTGTTGTACTTGGGTCGTTTTTCTGCTTCACGACGTGTTATGTGTGCCTATAAATATGGCCATTGTGTGAGTTGTAAGGTAGTTGATCGTTGAATAAATTTTGTGTGAGCTTTGTGCCACCATTAAAATTGGAAGTTGAGTGTGATCCCCATTCTCCATCTTCGGATATTCGAGTGCGCTCGAATCAACGAACTTGAAGCCGATTCACGGTATCGCTTGTGAGTAATCAACGTTTGAAGAATCGTAGATCGACAACATGGTATCTTGCGAGATAAACGTGTTGATGATAACAAGATTCTGGCATCGTAAGATCAACGTACTTGAGCACCTATCCCATCCTTGATCGTTTTTTCCACAGATCCGACCATTCGTGTGAAGTTTGATCCTGGAGCTGCGCCAGTTTGATATCAGAGCGAGATTTCCATCATTTGGTTGGATTGTCGGAGCCTTCATCACCATTTTGGTTGGATCGTCAACGCTAGATCGCCATCATTTGGTTGGATCGCCAGAAACCATTCAGGTTTGTATCACCATCATTACCATTCCATTCCCGACCATCGTCACTTTCATTTGGACCGCCATTATCATCCTCATCATATCACAAGACCACCATCACCAGATCGTCAGATCACCATTCATTCCGTCACTACTAGTCAGATCGCCACCCTCATTTGGACCGCCATCCTCATTTGGACCGTCATCACCACATTGTTCTCCACATCCATAGATCACCGTCGTCACCCTTAGACCGCCATTTTCAATCCGCCACCATTCTAGATCGCCGTAGCCATCTAGACCGTCCGAGCCATTCAATATCGTCACTACCATTTTCCGTCTGCCACTGTCACCAATTGGACTGTCGTCCCATTTAGATCGTCAATCTGAGCTTTTGGACCATTCCATTGCTTTGGGACGCGAGAGTTTGTTCGGATTTGAAGTTAGCATTTTTGATGAAGAGTTTAATATGCCGCCAAGACATGCTAATTGTCATCAAAATTTGGAAAAGATGTATCGAAGAGAAGAAGCCGAACAAATGGAGAGGAGAATTAATGATAAATTTGATGAAGGAATTGGAAGATTAGAGAGGCTTATGCTAGATATGAATCAAACTAGAAGAAGAGCATCGCCTGATTCAAATCATGGTGGACATCGAACTTCGCCATCGAATTCGGAAAGGAGAAGAAGATCAGCACCATTGGATCGAGATAGAAGAGATATGAATGACTGAAGACATGAAGATGGTCATGATCGAGATCGTCATCATTCAGACCTTGAAGATGAAGGAAGTAGTCATTGTTATTATCAAGATCGAGATCGAGATCCATATCGTCAACAAAAGAATAATCATAATTGGGAATTCGGGATAAAGACAAAAATTTCTGAATTCAAAGGGGGAATGTCAGTAGAAGAATTCCTAGATTGGTTGTCGAATGTAGAGGAAATTCTAGAGTTCAAGAACGTGCCTAAAAATCGAAGAGTTCAGCTATTTGCTACTCGTTTGAGAGGAAGAGCTATTGCTTGGTGGCAACAAACTAAGCTAAGTCGTGAAAGAATAGGAAAACCGAAGGTTGTCACATGGGAAAAGATGAGAAAGATGATGAAAGCTACATTCTTACCTCATAATTATCACTCTCTTATGTATCAACGTTTACAGAACTTGAGACAAGGGACGAAATCTGTGAGTGATTATAGTGATGAATTCTATCAATTGATTGCTCGTAATGACATCATGGAAACAGAGGAAAGTTAACTGCTAGATATGTTGGAGGATTGAGAACACAGATCCAAGACATGGTGAATATGTTACATCAAATATCTGGTGCTGAAGCTCACCAGAAAGCTCTAGCTTGAAAGAAGCAAGGAAGACGAGGAGGAGGAGTGTTCACGAATTCCAACATTCAGAAAAAGATTGTTGGTATTGGTGCTAATGTCTCCAAGACAGTTCCTAAACCTATTGCCAATGAAGCTGCTAAGACGAAAGTCAACTCAATTGTCAAATGTTTTAATTGTCAAGAAATGGGCCATAAGAGCAATGCATGTCTGAAGCTAAAGAAGAGAACAGTGATAGCTGAGGATGTAGAAGCTGATGTATGCTATTCTCTACCACTTAAGTTTGACGAAGATGTTGAAAATGAGGAAGAAGAGATAGAGTTAGGAGACGAAGGGAGTAGTTTAATGATGAGAAGATCATGTTTAACTCCAAAGCATATAAAAGAGACAAGTTAGTTGCAAAGCAATATTTTCCAATCTACTTGTACTATTCTGGGAAAGGTTTGCCGTTTTGTGATTGATGCTGGAAGTTGTGACAACATGATTTCTGAAGAAGCTGGTAAGAAGCTGGGATTTAAGACTGAGAAACATCCTAGACCATATAAGTTTGCTTGGTTGAAGAAAGGAGGAGAAGTCACTATGGGAAGAAAAGCGTATGTTACATTGTCCATTGGGCTGAAGAACAAGGATGACATTTGGTGTGATGTGTTAAACATGGACGTATGTCATTTGCTCTTAGGTAGACCATGGCAGTATGATCGATCAGTTCTACACAATGGTCGAACCAACAACTATAGTTTCATGTTTGAAGGTACTAAAATCACTTTGGTTCCTAAGAAGCGTGAGCAAAGTGACGTCAAAGCAGAGAAGAAGGTAAATTCGACTAGACTTTTATCTTTGAAGGAATTTGTTGTAGAGGTAGAAGAGTCCTGAAGTATTTTTGTTGATTGGGTTTGAATCAAGTGGAGAGTCTGATATACCTACTGAAGCTAAGTCTGTACTGAAAGAGTTTGAAGGTGTATTTCCTAACGAATTGCCTAAGGAATTACATTCACTCAGGGACATACAACATAAAATTGATTTGATGCCAAGTGCAATATTATCAAATAGGCCACATTATCGAATGAGTCCGAATGAGCATGAAGAGTTGAGAAGACAGGTTGAAGATCTACTTGAGCAAGGGAGAATACAAAATAGCCTTAGTCCTTGTGTCGTACCTACCTTGTTAGTACCGAAGAAAAATGGTTCATGAAGAATGTTTACGGATAGTAGAGCTCTTAACAAGATCACTAGTCGATACAGATTTCCTATGCCGAGACTTGATGATCTATTGCACCAAATCAGTGGATATGTTATCTTTTAGAAGATTGATTTGAAGAGTAGTTTTCATCAGATTCGAATTAGACCAGGGGATGAATGGAAGACCCCATTCAAGACTCGCGAGGGGTTGTATGAATGGTTGATTATGCCATTTGGTCTATCGAATGCACTAAGTACTTTCATGAGAGTGATGAATCATATTTTTAGACCGTACATTGGTAAGTTTGTTGTGGTTTATTTTGATGATATTCTGATCTATAGTGCTAGTATAGAAGAGCATATACAACACTTGAAAACAGTATTGATGATTCTACATCAAGAATAATTTTATGCTGCAACGAAGAAGTGTGTGTTCATGACACAAAGTGTTCTGTTCTTGGGGTACATTGTATCCAAGGAAGGAATACAGGTGGATCAGAATAAAGTGACTACAATCAGAGATTGGCCTCAGCCTAAGACTATAACAGAAGTCAGAAGCTTCATGGTTTGGAATCATTCTATCGAAGGTTTAGTCCACACTTTAGCAGTGTGATGGCTCCTGTTACTGATTATATAAAGGGGAAACAGTTCATGTAGATGAAAGAAGCTTAATTTTCTTTTGAGAAGATCAAGGAACTTTTGACGACTGCACCAGTCCTTGTGTTGCCAGATTTTAGTTGATATTTGAATTGCATACAGATGCATCAAAGGTTGGAATTGGAGGAGTGTTGAGTCAAAAGGGTTGTCCTATTGCATGTTTCATTGAGAAATTATCTGGAGCAAAGATGAGATACAATATATATGACGTGGAGTTCTATGCTATTGTACAGGCCGTAAAGCATTGGAGACATTAATTATTTCACAAGGAGTTGGTTCTATATACTGACCATAAAGCATTGAAACATTTGCAAGGACAAGATAAGATTGCTGCTAAGCATGCATCGTGGATTGCTTACTTGCAACAGTTTACATTTGTTGTGAAGCATAAATCTAGAGTGACTAATCGCATAGCTGATGCTTTGAGTAAAAGGAATCATTTGCTTACGACTATGCGAGTCGAAGTAATTGGTTTTGATGTACTTCCAGAGTTGCTAACAACAGATTCATATTTCTCGCAGATCATAGACAGAGTCAAGGAAGGAAATATGGAAGGTTATATGCTGATCAATGGTTTTCTATTCAAAGGAACTCAATTGTGTATTCCAAAGTGCAGTTTGAGGATGAAGACCATCAAAGAGTTGCATGAGGAAGGACACGTGGGTCGTGACCGTACTTTAAAGCTGATTTCTAAGTCTTACTTTCGGCCATCTATGAGGAAAGAGGTCGAGATTTTTGTGCAGAGATGCCACGTTTGCCAAGTGTCGAAGGGAACTGCCACAAATGCTAGATTGTACATGTCGTTGCCTACTAAGCTATGGGTAGATATTAGTATGGATTTTGTCGTGGGATTGCCGAGGACACAGCGAGACAATGATTTTATATACGTGGTAGTAGATCGTTTTTCAAAGATGGTTCATTTTATTGCTTGCAATAAGATGGCAGATGCTGTGAATGTTGCTCGGTTATTCTTCAAAGAAGTCTATCGTCTTCATGGGTTACCTGAATCCATTGTTTCAGACAGAGATACTCATTTTCTAAGTCATTTCTGGATCATTTTGTGGAAGATTATTGGAACGAAATTGAAGTTTAGAAGTGCTTATCATCCACAAACAGATGGACAGACAGAAGTGGTAAACAAATCTTTGGGAAATTTGTTGAGATGTCTTGTGAAAGATAATTTGAAAAGTTGGGATGCAAAGTTATGCCAAGCTAAGTTTGCACACAACCATGCTGTCAATCAAAGTACTGGGTTCAATCCATTTCAGATTGTCTATTCAATCGTGTCGAGAGGACCCTTGGATTTATCGATGATTCCGCAGCAGAATGGAGTTGTTAAACGAGCCAGTGATTTCGTAGAAGAATTACAGGAATGTCACAAAGTTGTGCAGTAGAGATTGCTTAAGTCAAATATGAAGTATAAGCAATTTGTAGATTCGAAATGATGAAGTGCTGACTTCAATGAAGGAGATTTTGTGTATGCTGTGCTAACGAAAGATCGTTTTACTTTGGGAACTTACAATAAGTCTAAGGCTCAAGATAGGTCCCGTAGAAATTGTGAAGAAGATCAATGACAATGCTTATCAGTTGAAGATACCAGAAGGTGTGTATACTTAGGATGTATTCAATGTCAAGCATCTAATTCCATACTATGAAGATAAGCTTATCGACGAAGAAGAATATGTGAATTCGGGGTCGAATTCTTCTCAACCAGGGGAGGATGATGCAGCATATCATGGAAAATGCTCATTGATGAATTATAAGTCGTCCAATGACCCAGAGAAGGATTCCAGCGTCCTAAAGCAAAAAGGAGGGGTTTTCGGGTCTTTCAGTGCCCTATAGAAGCCATTCAGCGAGCTAAATCTTGAAGAGAAGGAGTACAGGTCGTCCCATGACCTAACTATGATGTTCCGCGAGCTAGAAGACCAGGAAGAGAGGACTAACGATCTAAAGAAGACGTACGGACTTAAGAAGGTGTTGATGGGTCGTTCGCTTTTGGATCGTTCCGCCTGAAGTTGGATCGCGCCACTTGCATATTGGGTCGTGTTGATGTTTTGTAGTTTGGGTCGTGCGCTTGTTGTACTTGGGTGTTTTTTCTGCTTCAGGACATGTTTTGTGTCCCTCTAAATAGGGCCATTGTGTGAGTTGTAAGGTAGTTGATTATTGCATAAATTTTATGTGAGCTTTGTGCCACCATTAAAATTGGAAGTTGAGTGTGATCTCCTTTCTCCATCTTCGGATATTCGAGTGCGCTCGAATCAACGAACTTAAAGCCAATTCACGGTATCGCTTGCGAGTGATCAACATTCGAAGAATCGTAGATCGACAACACGGTATCTTGCGAGATCAACGTGTTGAAGATAGCAAGACTCCGGCATCGAAAATCAACGGAGTTGAGCACCTATTCCATCCTTGATCGTTTTCCCACAGATCCGACCATTCGCGTGAAGTTTGATCCTGGAGTTGCACCAAAATACAAGTGTCTACAAAGAAAAAGTTATATTCTAGTAAATGAATAGTAACCATCTAATATTTTTCAGTTAAATGAAGGAAGAAGAAAATAGAAACAAATTGAAAAAGAAATGGTAGTTGAAAAGCAAACATAACAATGCAAAATTTAACACAAAAATCAGATTTGCAGAAATGCAATGGACAAAAACAATCTTTTTGAATGAAAACTAACGTAAAAGAAAATTAATTCGAAGAGTAAAAAAAAAAAATCACCTTTGTGGCAACGACGCCAATACTTGAGTCACACGGATTTTTGTGTCGTTTATGAAAATCCGTGAAATTTTATATATCGTTAAAATATCGCAAGGGCACGGCCTACAATCGTAGTATGTGTGCGAGTACAGTCAATCTATAGAGAATTTTTTAAATTACTTAATCAAAGTAATTCAAATTTAGAGATTGTGCTAACTAACTATAAAATTTAAAAAAACAACTAGAAAAAGGTTAATTATGTGATTAAATAGTAATTTAGAGACAAATTCACTCTCACGATCACACAAATCAGCATAGAATGATTTTATGATCTTTCTTTTATTCTTTTATGTAATTAATGGATGTATTTATCATAAGCATAACTTAATTGTGTTGTTAATTAACACAATTTGAACCGTCATACTATGGTACAACCTACAATCCACTTTTCAAGTCTTTTGAAAATGAAATGGTGATAAAAATGAAATATATATTAAGCATGCATTATTTACTATTAACTAGTAACATAATCATATGTTGATGAAGAGGTAATTTATGTTTATGTTGATTAAGCATGGCCTATTTTGTTTTAGCAACATAGACTATTAAATTCAGTATTGAACAACAAATGTTCGTAAGCATATAACTTCCCTTAAGCACAGAAAAGATCATAATTTAACTCACATATGTAAATTTTTGTGACACCCCACATCTGTTAATGTTACTCATAAGAGAATGAATTAAGTTTTGTGAAGCACAATAGGTAAATAATACATAAAATCTACAAGAGCAGCAAAAAAATTCTAACTTCATTATTAAAAATAAAACGTAGTCTAAAAAAAGGTTACAACAAAACCAGTTACATCAAATTTGTCTCATAAAACATAGCATGAAAGTACATAAAATCATATCCCTTGCCATAAGCCATAATAGAATAGGGAGAAAGCTAAAAATGGTACATCTCAAGAAACCCAAGTCCAAGTTATAAGAGAAAGTCCTAGTCACTGTTGAGTGCTTCCACTTTGACGACCTGGGGGGAAGGAAGAAAGAAGCGAAAGAAAAAGGGTCAGACATTAAGTCTAGAGAGTTCCAGTTATTTTCAAATGTGCATAAAATAGAAATGCAAAGACATGTAAATAAGACTGGATGAGAAAGGTACAGTGTCATATAAGGTAAACTAATCTTAGACAGAACAACAGGATAGACGGGAATAATAGGAATAAAACATGATCGAGTAATGCTTCACATTTATATCCTAAAACTGGCATGTATGCACCAATACTAGTATAACAAGTTCAACATGAATAACAACGGAATTAAACAACAAGATTAGGCGTACCCTAATTACAGAACCAGATTAGGTGTTAACCTAATTACACAACAACAGGATTAATTGTACCCTAATTTAAACCCATCTGATCTTCTCCCTAATACATAAATACCCTATGTCAGCCCCGGTAGTAGGGTGTATCACTCCCTAACCCGACAATTATATGTCACGGGCCTATTTTCTGGTGTTACAGCGTCTTATCTTCCCTACCCGGACCCATGCATACTCATGACTCTGCCGGAACGCTCCCATACCCACCCCATGTGAACCTCTTACTATCGAGTTCATTAAAGTGTGCCCTGGACCCAACCTATTGTGAGGCCACCTCTAACAAGATACCAATACGGATACCGACTGATATGGGTTCCAAACAGCAGATTGACACAAGCCAAAACCCCCTCGGCTTGTGCCTTTAAAACTAGGATTTAAGATTCCCCAAAACCTAATACAACAGCAGAACGAGGGACCTCTTAGCTTACTAATACTCATGTTTAACCTAGTAGGTTTAGGTTTACTAATAAGCATGGTTGTAATATTACATGTCCTCATGTGTGTACAACCCTTCCCCAAAACACCTGCCTAGATGTATACAATTTCTACTACATTTCAGTTTGTTAACGTACATTTGGTGTTTACCATATTCTAACATGTCATTTACTTAATGTCTGTTATTAAGTCAAATTTAACATGTCCAGTATATGCATATTATTCATCAACTATGTTCCAATATGTACAGGTTTATGCATATTATCAATTTACAACAAGTATACACATTTTCCCTTTTTATCAGTTTACAACAGGTCTAAACATGTGTATATTATGCCTTTCCCAATTTGTATTTAAACAGCTCCAATTTAATAACATGCATATATTCCTCTTTTTATGCCATTCATTATTTCTGCAATTATATGCACACTCTAATCGGGTATAGCCTAATCTTCCAAAGACCTAGGCATAGCATAAAATAAAAAGGGAAAACAGAGGAAGGAGATAAGAATCAAATCACATAGGCATATAGGCAAGACTGGAAATAAACATAAAACATTAGAAAATGGGAAAAGGGAGATAGATACATATAACTTATTAATTATCCAACAACAAAGGCCTATGTTTTACTTATCATAATGCCATAAGTGATTAACAATGAAAACATATGTAACATTTATCTTACAAACACTGTAAATCCTAACCCAATTTTATTTAACTGTTATGTTATAATCTAGGAAATCAAATCTAAAAATGACAGGGAACTCACAGTGGATCTTGGTGAAGAAATGATAAATTTCTTATATATATAAAAATATGTTGTAGAAAAGTCCAATCCAAGTTGTATGTATGCAAGTCCTGAATGTTGTCTCTGTAGGTCGAAGTCTCAGCAGCATTCCCCCATTGTATGTTTATATTTTTAAAAATAATTTCATAGAGGTAGAAATATGAAGAAACAATGTGCATTGGAATGGGAGAAGCCACCTATTTATAAATTCATAGAGTCAACCTCAACCTTTAATTTCTAGGATTTTAATCTTAACCGTAAAGGCAGTGGTGAGTCAGCAACATATATAGTCCGAAAAACAGTCCAGATTTGCAGAGTGAATATGCCTAGATCTGTATTGGGTTAACCCACCAACCCATGGGGTCGAACCTAGAGTCGACTCAACCGACTTTGGGTCGACCTAGGCCAATTGTGGGTCGTCCCGCAACGGCCTGGTTTCCCGATTCTTTTCCCTCTCACCTCGTTTTGAATTTTTCTAAATTATATATATATATATATGACCTTATATGTATAAAAACTTCTAATGCCCATAGCTTCTTCATACGTTATCCATTTTATGCAAACTTGGGGTCTTTCTGAACCAGAACTCCGAGACGAATGCAACAGTAATCCTGTTTCTCTTAATTTTGAATCTTTAATCAAGTTATACCCAATTTATCATCTTAATGTATGGTTATAGTGTATTAAATATTAGTGTGTTACATTCTCCCCTACTTAAAGGATTTCGTCCCCGAAATCTCAAAGTTAGGAAGAATGTTACTATCCTAACACCACCTACAATCATCTACTCATCCACCATCCACGGGCATCCTTTGTCCTTAAAAAAAAAATCTAATTCTTGTTTGAACATATGTAAAGGTGGTGTGTGTATATGTCCATACACTAATGCGAAAAACCAGGCAGTCGACTGGTTTAGTTGACCTCCTTAATGCAATATATATTTGTGCCATGTATCCAAAATATATGCAAATATTCCTAGTTTATCACATTCTATATGTGTGCACAATCATTCATCGAAATGCAACATCCATATGATGATTCACCCATTTCCATCCATTGAAAATTAAGAATGCAGACACATTCATATCCAATATGTATGTGATTGAGCTGATTGCATCCACTCGCAGCCATCAATCATAACATGTTTCAAACACATGTTTCCAACCATTGAATTCTACCTAAGGATCGAAAGTTTCGAATGATAGGATAAATCTACTTGAATGACAGATGCAAATGCAAAGTAAAGGCTTGGAAAGAAGTCAAGAACGTACTTTCAAAACGAAAAGGATAAGAAGCGTGAATCCTATTTTCGGGTTCCCACATCCCATCTTTGTGGTCCCCTCCCCGTTGTACTTTTATCAATCTGATCTCCTTGTTAAGTAGCATCTTGATTTCTAATCCAAGGATATGAGTAGGAACTCTTCTCACCGATGCTTCCTTCTCAACTTCCACGCCTTCAAGTGTGCTCGGCTCTACTATCTCTACTGTATCATGAAGACATTTCCTTAAATGGGAAATGTAAAACACATCGTGTACGCCTGCCAGTCTGTCTGACAGCTTAATCATATAAGCCATCTAACCTTTCCCCTCCACAATAGGGAACGACCCTAAAAATCTCGGTGCCAGCTTCCCTACTGAGCCAAAGCGAACTACATTCCTTAGCGGTGATACTTCAATGAAGACCATATCTCCCATTTCAAATTCCAAATCAGTCATCCTTTTGTCAGCATATGATTTCTGTCTGTCTTGAGTGGCTTTCATTCTTTGGCGGATAAGATCAACCTTCTAGGAAGTGTCTCGAATCATCTCAGGTCTAAGTAGAAGTATGCCCATAGACTCCTACCAACAAGTCGGCGATCTACAAGGTCGTCCATATAGAAATTCAAAGGGTGCCATGCCTATGCTTGATTGGTAACTTGTTGTAGGCAAACTCCACCAATGGGAGATGCTCCTCCCAAGTCCCTCTAAATTCTAGGATACACAGTCTCAGAAGATCCTCAAGAACTTTGTTCACCCTCTCAGTTTGTCCATTTGTTTAAGGGTAGTATGTTGTGCTCAAACATAGTTGTGTACCTAACGCCCCTTGTAAACTCTTCCAAAACTCTCTAGTAAAGATGGGTTCGCGGTCGCTTACTATGCTGGAAGGTACCCCATGCAACCAAACTATCTCTCGAAGATATATTAATGCCAGCCAAGTCGTCCTTTTACTCTTAATAGGAATAAAGTGAGCGCTCTTTGAAAGTATATCCACTATCACCCAAATGCACGTATTACCCTTCCTTGATCAGGGCAATCCATCGATTAAATCCATAGAGATGCTCTCCTACTTCCATTGTGGGATATCCACCGCCTGGTTTCTTTTGTTCAGCCTTTTGTGCGTTGGCATGTCAAGCATCGAGCTACAAATTCCTCCACATCCCTCTTCGTGCCAGTCCAAAAGAAAACCTTCTTCATGTATTAATACATTTTGTCATCGCCCTGATGGATATTCATCCGAGAATGATGAGCTTCCTCAAGCACTGCCTTAAGAAATTCCCCGATCTTAGGGACACATAGCCGTCCATCTCATCTTAGCCACCCTTTCTCGTCCACGGTATATCTAGTAAGGTGACTAGAAGTCTCCCCTCTACCAAGCCTACCCAAGATGTCAGAGACTTGCGGGTCCTCCTGCTGCATAGATCCAACTCACTCCAATAGAGTAGGTTGCACCTCCAACGATGCTAACAATCCAAAAGTGAAATCCGTAGATGGTTTAAAATCAAAGGTCGAGACGTACTCCAAGCTTTGCCTTTCTACAAATAGAGGACTCAAAGTCATCCTCTGCCTACTCAATGCGTCTTCCACTACATTACCTTTGTCCGGGGTATAAGCTATCTCGAAGTCATAAGACGCTAGGAACTCCATCCATCGTTGCTGCCTTAGGTTGAGATCCTTCTGTGAGAACAAGTATTTGAGCAACTTATGATCTATGTATACCTCAAACCATTCTTCAAGTAGATAGTGTCGCCAAGACTTCAATGCGAACACTATTGCAGCCAAATCTAGATCATGGGTAGGGTAGTTCTTCTCATGAACCCTCAACTGTCTGCTTCCATAGCATACTACCCTTCCCTCTTGCATCAGAACCACACCAAGCCCTGTGCCACAAGCATCTGTGTAGACCATGAACATCTTGCTTCCATCTGGGAGAGTCAAAACTGGGGCTGTTGTCAGAGCCCTCTTTAATCTCTAAAAGGCATCATCACAATCTGTGCTCCAAGAAAAAGCCAAGTTCTTCTTTGTCAGTCGTGTAAGCGGGGTTGATACCCTTTCAAAGTCCTTGAAAAACTTTCTATAGTAGCCCGCCAACCCTAGAAAGCTTCTCACCTATGTCGCATTCTTTGGAGCCCTCCAATCTTGAACTGCGATGACTTTAATGGGGTCCACTGCTATCCCGTCCTTAGAGACTACATGCCCTAGGAACCTTACTTCCTTTCTCCAAAAGTGACACTTAAAAAGTTTCTCCTTGAGCTGATGCGATATGAGAGTGTTTAGAACCTCTCCTAAGTGTTGGGCAAGCTCCTCCCCATTCTTTGAGAAGATCAGAGTGTCATCCATAAAGACCACCAAAAACTTGTTCAGAAACTCCCTAAAGGTCATACTCATTAAGTTAAGAAAAATAGGTGGGTGCATTGGTTAGCCCAAAAGGCATAACCAGCCACTAGAATAAACCATCTGGAGTTCTAAATGCAGTCTTATCGATGCTGCCCTCTGCCACCCTTAACTGACGAAACCCCACAGATAAATTCATCTGCGAGAAAACTTATGCGCCTGCTAGCAAATCGAACAGGTCGTCAATTCTTGATAGCGGGTGTCTATTCTTTTTAGTAAGCTTATTCATATCCCTATAATCCACACATATACGAAGTGAGTCGTCCGCCTTAGTTGTGAATATGACTGGAGCTCCCCACTCTGAAATGCTTCGCCTAATAAAACCTTTCTCGAATAGCTCCCCTACTTGCATGCTAAGCTCCCCTAATAAAACCATATTCTACCATGTCATTTAGTTAATGTCTGTTATTAAGTCAAACCTAACACGTCCAATATATGCATACTATTCATCAACTATGTTCCAACATGTAAAGGTTTATGCATATTATCCTTTACAGCAAGTATACACATTATCCCTTTTTATTAGTTTGCAACAAGTCTAAACATGTGTATATTATCCCTTTCCCAAATTATAGTTAAGCAGCCACAATTTAATAACATGCCTGTATTCCTCTTTTTATGTCATTCATTATTGCCCCAATTATAGGTACACTCTAATCGGGTATAGCCTCGGCTTCCAAAGGCCTAGGCATAGCGTAAAATAAAAGGGAAAACAGAGGAAGGAGAATCGAATCAAATCACATAGGCATATAGGCAAGACTGGAAATAAACATAAAACATAGAAAATGGGAAAAGGAATATAGATACATATAACTTATTAATCATCCAACAGCAAAGGCTTATGTTTTACTTATCATAACGCCATAAGTGATTAACCGTGAAAACATGTGTAACATTTATCTTACATACACTGTAAATCCTAACCCAATTTTATTTTACTGTCATGTTATAGTCTAAGAAATCAAATATGAAAATGAAAAGGAACTCATAGTGGGTCTTGGTGAAGAAGAGATAAATCTCTTATATATATAACAATATGACATAGAAAAGTCCAATCCAAGTTGTATGTATCCAAGTCCTGAATGTTGTCTCTGTAGGTCTAAGTCTCATCAGCATTCCCCCATTGTATGTTTATATTTTTCAGAATAATTTCATTGAGGCAGAAGACATGAAGAAATGGTGTGTATTAGAATGGGAGAAGCCACGTATTTATAGATTCACAGAGTCAACCCCATCCTTTAGATTCTAGAGTTTTAATCTTAACCATACACATTGTGCTGAGTCAGCAATGAATATAGTCTGAAAAACAGCCCAGATTCGTAGAATGAATCTGCCCAGATCTGTAGTGGGTTGAACCTAGGGTTGACCCAACCGACTTTGGGTCAGCCCAGGCCGGTTGTGGATCGTTCCACAACGATCTAGTTTCCCATTTCTTTTCCCGCTCGCCTCGTTTTTAATTTTTATGAATTATATATATATATGACCCTTATATGTATAAAAAATTATAATACCCATAACTTCTTCATACGTTATCCATTTTACGCAAACTTGGGGTCTATCCAAACCAGAATTCCGTGATGAACACAAAGTAATGCTGGTTTCACATAATTTGAAATATTTAATTAAGTTGTACCCAATTTCTCATCTTAATGTATGGTTATAGTACATTAAATTTTGGGGTGATATAATTTTGTTCATGATTCATAAGAGTTTCATTACTCCCAAATTGCAGGTGTTTAGCTACTCATAAGTGAATACGTGGTAGCATTTTTAGATCTACATATAAAAGAAAGAAAAAAGGAAATGAGCTTAGAATAAAAGCAACTAACTAACTTGCATTAAAAAAAACTAAGTTACTAACATGAAAGGAAAGAACATAAAAAAATTAACATAAAAGAAAATAACATGAATTAAAAGAACATAAAAGTAAATGATAATGCTTAAACGTCACTAAAAAGAAATTAATTTTTATTCTAATTTTGAATTACAACTTTTAGGACAATATCTTTAGTCATAAGAGGGTAACTTTACATGCCTAATGTCTTAACTCATAATTAGTGTGCTATCCAAAATGCTTTTGAGGAAGTGTAGGCTCCAAATAATCATTTAACAAATCCTCTAGTAAGTTTGGTTTTTATCATTTTATTTGTTCTACATTAAGTGGTGGGTAGAAGGGCTCCTCCAAATTGTAGGAATTATCTATTTCTTCATGTTTTTGGGTTTAACACTTGTGTATGCATATATCTTCATGTAGCCTCTTTCATTTGCATTTATTTCCCTATAACACAAAATAAGAATGTATAAGTAATTTTTTTCAAGTTAATTCATACAAAAATGACTATTTTACCCTTGTGTAAGTGAGTGGATGATTACTTGAAAATATTTTTTTATTTTGGTTAAAGACATGTAAAAGCACCCTTATATGACATGTAATTATTTAAAACAAGAGTAAGTATGTGAGTTAAAATATGCATTTTTACATGCATATAAGTCAGCAAGATGGTAACAAAGGGTCTCGTCGAGGAAGGCCTTGCATGGCGAGTTGTCATCTACCTATCTCTGATACTAAGTGTCTGCTTACTATCTTTGATCACCTCGTGCGTGATTTGGATACGCAAATTAGGAAGTCTTGATTAGTAGTATGAAGGTAAGTAGCCAATGTCCTCTAATCAATAATAATTATGTTAAGTAAACTACCTGTCAAGGTCTTAAATGATCGTTAATCAACCTTAGATATATTACATTTTGAGTGAGGTCATAAGTGGCTATAGAACTGGTCTGTTTAAGAACTAAGTGAGGTTTTAAGTGGTTAAAAGGTTCGTCTCTTAGTTACTTGTTAGTGTGGGGTGGTTTAAAGGCTTAAAATATAAAAAGGTATTATCTCAAGATTTAATTACTTAATTTGGTAGGGCTGCTACCTTTGGCACGGTAGCTAAATTATTGTGCACACTAGTAATTGGTTAGGCTAGAATCATTGACTTTGTTAGACGTATAATTTGGACAAATCAAACGGGATATATTTGTATATTGTGGACAGTCTTATACATTTTCTACTCATTAGAACTTGTTGATATGGATCCCTCCTCATAACGACTCTCAGGTTAACCTTAAGAGAAGCACAACTTTAGAAGTAGGCATGTTTGGTTTTTGTTTATGTTCTCTCATGCTCGATGTTGTTATGGCGATTCACATTTAAATTAATTTTCATAGTAAATGTTATATCATGCTATCTTATTTCCACTGTGAGTTAGTTGTATAATACTATGATTATGCTCACGCTCATTATTGTCGGTGCCAGATCAACATGATCCATGCTTTCATGGGTTTAGGTTTTGACTTTTATCGAAATTTAGGATCACAGAAGTGTGGGTTGTAACATTTTGTAGCAGAGCCATAGGTTCAGATTATTAAAGGATTAATAATTAGGGTTAAGAGAGAATATATTCGAGCTTTCTTTCTATTTTCTTTGTATCTTTGCGTTTGACTCTAAATTGTTTGACAATGACATAGTCGAGGTCCTACCTCATAGGATGGTCAAACCGATTATGAATTGGAAATATTTTGTAGGTCGAGTTTCTTGCCAACCTTGAATTACCCCATAATTCGTTTGGCTCTTGTCTTATAGAGCATGAGGAAGACATATGATGAAATCCCGTGGACTTGAGATGCATGACTGGATGATAAAAGCTAGTTACACCTGAGAGAACTACAATTTTTGGTTGTTGTTGGAGAGTTCCTGTAAAAACCCGGAATTTTGGAACCAATTTAAAATTTTTATTTTTGCAATTTTAATGGATTTTATATATTTTAAATAATTTATTTTAAATAATAACGATTAAAAAACTATTTAAATTGAAGTTAGAACAAATATATTTATTTTAATTTTAAAAGGAGTAGAAATAGCACTGTAGTTTGAAAATTTGAATTTGAACTTTGACTAAATGTACAGGATTCAAAATAAATCGAATATTAGTGAAATCAAAAATATTTAAATCTGTTTAATTATATCTTTCCAACGAGTCCGAAAAATTGAAATTTCATAGCGGGAATCAAAAGTTATGTCCAGTTGAATATTTAGAATAGTTGCTATGGAATTTATATATATATTTTAATATTATAAATAGCCATTTTGCAAACGACCTCTGTTTTCAGTTAAACCACTTTGGTTGGATCCGGAATGTCAAATTATTGCAAGATTCCAATTTTCATAATTTTTGGAATTAATATGTGAGCACAGTAAATATAAACGTGTTTTGTTAATTTCAGTCAATTTGGATCGAGCAGAAAATGGCCATTTTTCAAACGGTCTCCGAATTCGACGAAATTAATTTTGTTAGGACTGTATCATCAAAACTTAACTAGAAATAATTTTTCTGGAATTTTTAGAGTTAGTATGTGGCCTCGGTAAATTAAAATGTACGATCAAATAAAATAATTTAAATGTTTTATATTTTAAATTAAAGAAAAGGAGGCTGAGATGGTCAAACGGGATGATGGGACCTAGTCCATTATGTCCGAAATGGGGGTATTTGACTAGGGACAACATTAGTTGGGTTGGATTTGGTGCTACTAAAAGTTAACGGGCCTTTTTTGTTAATAAATGAATTAAATAATATATTATATTGTAAAGACACTAGAATACTTACAAACCCTAATTACAATTCTAAATGGTCAGCCGCCATCTCTTCTTGAATGGCCAATACAATCTGAATTTTTTCCTCCAAATTCGTGAAATCTACTCAGTAATTTAGCAAACTTATATACGAAATATTGTAGAGCACATCATGCTCTACAAAATCAACGGTGATGATAATCAAAAGCTTCACCGTACGGGAGAAATCAATGCTCAAATGATCTGCGTTCATGGTTGTTTTTAGAAGAGGTAGTGGCCGCGAGTTGGGTGACGTGGCGGACATTGGTAGAGGAGGAGGAGGGCCTCACGGTATTGGTTGTGGATCGGCGTTGGAGTGTCTTGAGGCGCGCGCTTCGAGGAGGACAAGGCATGTTTTGACGAAGTCTGGTGGAGCAAATACACGATGAAGAAGAACAATGGGATTAAGAAATTCACGGTTAAGAAATAATTAATTATTTAAACTAATAGTTAATTATTTATTTAAATTGTCCAATGTAAAAAATATTCATGTCTTATTCAAATCTAATCAGAATTTGATGAAACTGGAAGCGTTGGAATCAAAAAAAGAGATCTACGCGATGGAACAGACCAAATCTGAAACGGAGCATGCTAGAAATTCAGATAAAATCAAGGTGAGATCTCTATTTTAAAATAAAATTAATTATTAATCGCGATGTGAAATTTATATTTATACTATATAGGTTTCATGTTGGTGTTGTATTAAATTGTAATTATTTGTTTGTGATTACTGTGACGACCGCAAACCCCGTACGACGGTGGCAAGGGTAATCTTTGGAATATAACACATAAAACAGATAACAACAAAACAGAAATAAATAAATAAATACACCAGATAATGTACAATGGAATACACTGGATAAACATAATCATCAGAGTTACACAGTATACAGGATCATACTTAGTACAGAATACAGGTCAGCTATACATAAATGTCTACAACGGAAAACAAAACATAATATGTACAATAGGAGCTGAACAGCATAAAAAGAGATAAATGATAGAATCCATCTTCAACTCCAGCTATCCAGAAAGAACCTACTAAAACCTGAATACAAGGCTGCCCGTGTAGAAAAAGGGGCACCCAAGTTTGCAAGTGAAACAAACTACGAGTCAGTCATGGGACTGGTATAAGAAATCTACTTAACACATTTTATAATATGGCCAATCACAGGACCACGCCACTTTCGCAGAACGGATTTACTCCATTGGATTGCCAGTGCTTTAAAACAAGTAAATATTTTAAACATCGCAATGCTTTTTATAAAAATGAAGCCATTATAAGACTCAGTTCCTATCACACAATGCAACACAAACCAGAAAAAAGAGTTTTACCTTATAATGGCCAAAATATGCTTGATACGAGCAAAACAAATCATTTGATATTATTGCTAGTGTATATATGTTTCAAAAACAATTTCAATCATAACTATTAATCATAGACGGCATGAGTACCATATATCATATCGCCATATATATATACAATCAAAACCGCACGGTGTCGTATTTGGAAATTGGATTTCCATCATGAACGAAGGCAAAAGATAGTCCTTACCGAATTTGAGACTGTCTAGCCCGAGCCTCAGGAACAGCCGCAACTGCCCCTTGGATCGTCAGGGCCAGTCCATCGATGTGGATTAAAATGCATGAACACTGCGTTTCCCCGCCCTTTGGGGCGTAAATGAGTCTTATGACTCCATCGGCTTCACATAGTCACCGATATATCCGAGGGGCCTCGCAACAGCAACAACCACACAGGTGAAAATAATATAAATGTCAGGGCTGGTAGGCCACTGACACCACCCTAGCTAGAAAGAAACGCATGTCCTCCCTGAGGTCCTCTCCCATTTCTGGTTCATACCGGGGTGTGAGGCTCGCGAATCAACGTTATACACAAAGCTATGCCATACAGGCCGCGCTTTGATCATCAACCACAAGACTTTGCTTTTCAACAGAAGCCTTGATCATCTGCCACTTAGGCATGCCACACAGGCAATTCACTCCATGCGACTGATTTCTATCGATATATAACCTCTGAGCTCATACGTCTCAGAGAAGGGTGTTAAGCAGGAGAATAAATTCTCCGCCGCCAAACATATATATATTTAATAGAGATCAATCATCACAAAACAAAATCCAATGTCAGACACACAATCCATTTACAAGTTCGTTCTGGGTCTGAACGAAATCGGAGGCACTCAATACCTCACATATCCGTACAATCCACAAGTACGTCCGGACGGCTACTACTTCAGCCCCTTCAAGGTAGCTACTCCTATCATGAGCATCAGTAGCACCCCTCCATTCGACGTGACGATCATCGGTCTTGCACCGTCTTCATATCTTCGACTTTCAATCGTCGATCAATTATTTGAAATGAGAATTAACGCGGCCTTTTCAAATAATTCATGTATATTTAGAGTTTCAAATCAATTCATTTCAATGGTTAAATTATTTGATATCACTAATTCTGTTCTTTAAAGTAATTTTCACGCCAAACACATTCAACCATCGAATATCAAATAAACCGAGCAAATTCAGCTTATTTCCATTCCATATCGTTTATAATATTTTGTCACGATTTATCGCTATTTTTATTTATCTAAAAATAGCCAATTCATTCAAACGACGGTTCAGGTCATAACGCGGCCGTGGCGCTGTTTTTCTTCAGATTTGATTTACACATATATGAAAATCTAATCGTTGGATCTTAAAAAATTTTATATCATTAGAAAGATCTTTTCAAAACGAATCCAACAGTTTCAGTTTTGGGAAAATCCGACGGTCGGATCTCCCGCACTAATCGTTTGAAGTTACGATTTCAAAATACGAACTGCAGCGTCGTTTTTCGATTTAATTTAATTATATTTATATATAATTATAAATATAATCGATTCTAGCGCTGTTTTTCTTCAGATTTGAATTAAACATTCCAGACAATCCAACCGTTGGATCTTCACAAAGTGGGTGTCGTTGGAAAGATATTTCCAAAGCGAACCCAACGGTTCCGGTTTCAGGAAAATCCGATGGTCGGATCTCCCGCAATAATCGTTTGAAATCACGGTTTCAAAATACAAACTGCAGTTTTGTTATTCGATTTATTTTGTTTATATATATATATATACATAATTCATTCTTCGATTTCAAAACAATATTCACTTCATATATTTGATAAAAATGATATTTTTATCCAACAGATATTTATTTCAACACATCACTATTTTTAACACTTCATATTCACAATCAAAATGTAGATTTCATTGTTCAATCTATATATTCAACACATGAATGTTTTCGACTTCACTCAACACATGAATGATTTTTATCGTTCTAGTCCTTTATTCAACACATGAATGTTTTCTATAATTTATATATATAATAAAAATGTGATTTTTATTGTAAAACAATTTATTTCAAAACACGATTATTTTATATAGTTCATATATAAGGTAAAATTGTTATTTTTTTATCTCAAAAAAAATTATTTATTCAACACATGAATTTCTATTCAACACATGAATTCCTATTCAACACATGAATTTATATTCAATACATGAATTTGGTTTCAACACATGAATGTGGTTTCAACACATGAAAATAATTCTATAGTTTATACATATATATAATAAAAATGTGATTTTTATTGTAAAACAATTTATTTCAAAACACGATTATTTTATATAGTTCATACATAAGGTAAAAATGTAATTTTTAGTGTTAAAACAATAATATTTTATATAGTCTATATATATAATAAAAATGTTATTTTTATCTTTCAAAAGAATTTATTCAACACATGAGCTTCATTCAACACATGAATTTCTATTCAACACATGAATTTCTATTCAACACATGAATATAGTTTCAACACATGAAAATAATTCTAACACAAATATTATTGAAAATTTCGGCAGCATAACGACAGGGTAGGTTAAACCGGCACCGTCCCGAGTACGGCTCCTCGCCCTACCTTAAAGCCTCGCAGCTTTTGATAAAGGGGATTTTCAATATCTAGTTCGTACGTAGACGAATTTTCCCATATACTAATCCTATTGGGATTTCAACTACAATCAATCATTTCAAATCAACCATTCATGATATTCACCAAATTTCACATCAACCAATAATCCAAACAATATCACAACCAATATATATATCGTCCATGGTCTGTGGACGAGGGGAGTGTGTATATATATATATATATATATAGATATACGTATATAACTATATTTTAGTTTCATTTCAATATCATTTTGATCGTCGCCAATCTATGAATTAGAAAAGCGCGATATTTAAATTAAATTCTGCAAGCATACAGGTGTGTAGCATACAGGTTGAACACAGGGAGGTAGATTAAAATCAAATTATTTATTTAATCTCTTGGGCGAGTTAGACAAACCTGGAGATTTTGTTGAAATAAAAACAAATTGAAATTGCGAACTTAGGATTATTGTTGAATCTAATCAACGATTAATCACTAAAGAAAGTAAATTGCAAAACAAGAACAACAATGCAGAAAATAAAAGTGCAAAATAAGAAGAACAACAAAAATTAAAATTAGGATTGTCGTTGAAACTAATCAAACGACTAATCACTAATGAAACAAATGTAAAATACAACTAGTACTCTACCGAATCTAATCGTGTAGATGGCACTAGTTGCTAAGAAATAAAAAAAATACTAGAAAATAAAAGAAGAAGAAGAAGAATTTTTATTAGAGTAATGGAATACAGAAATGAGATGGTGGCTACAATGCTATTACAAGGGTATTTATAGGAGATAACCAAACCCTAACCCTAACCCTAATACAATGATAAATGGGCCTTAGGGAAATCACAAGAGAGTTTACAATAAGAAACATAAATGGGCCTTAGATAAATAAAGCAAATTTGGGCCTTTTCTCTTTTCCTCTTGCTTCCTTGACACTTCTTCATTGATTTGTGATGTGAAAAGCCTTTTTATCAATCATTTTCTTGTCCAACAGCAACTAGATGTGAGATCTTCATCTACAATTCTTCAAAATGTAAATATATATCAATTTCATCTCTATTTCTCTACTTTTCTGGTTGCATGCGGGCTGGGTTGGAATATTTGTAAAAGTAACAAAACAATACCCAAGTAATATTTATTTATATACAAAAGATAAGATATAAGAGCATAAAATAAACACATTTCTATGTCAATCAAATACCCCCACACTTATCTTTTACTCATCCTCGAGTAAAACAAAAATGAAAAACTAACTAGGTAGGTCACACTTTCGTAGGAAACACGATTGCATTGAGCGTATGCAACAAGCCGTTAAACCTCTAGGTGTCCCTAGTAGGACGAGTGGTGTCTCGTGAGGGTTTTCAGCGGATACTACCCACAAAATCCAAAAGCAGTATGTTATGATTCTAATGAAACTACATGAATGCAGAGGACTTATGCAATTGAAAACAATAGTTGAAAACACGACTTATTTCAAGAAAGTGGTACAACAAATTAAGTTGACAAATTTTAATCAGTTGATTTTATTTTAGATACCTCAACTTGTCACAAATTTTCAATATAAATCAAGTTTTCAAATGTTAAATTCCAGTTTGGCCAGTTGGTTCGGTTGATAACATAGTGCAGCCATGAAATAGATTCTTAGTTTGCTTGGCACAGTTTGTAAAGTGGTATTCAAATTTCCTTGTGTATGGCTAGTCAAATCAATAAGGTCAAGAAATGTTTGGGCATCATCGCTTATTCTCTATTTCTATAAAAGTTAAAATTTATGATCAAGTACATACACCTAACTACCAAGGTTTACCACTCATACACTGCCTCGCGGACTAACGGAGAATGGGTAAAGAGCTTGGCGGATTGTGCAGACCGACTTTGACTTTGTCAACAACGTGTCGGTAATCCTTAGGTGTCCAATCCCATAAAATGAGACCAAGATATTCCAACGCTGACTTTGTCAACAACATGTCGGATAGAGCTTGGCGGGTTTGCACACCAACGCTTGATATACAAGCAATGTTGGATACCCTTGGATTACTATTATTATTTAAAATATAAGCACAAAAGAGAGTTACGCGAATTCAACTTAACACAACTTGGTTTTAAAGATTCGAAAAGCCAATATAAGTATTTTAAGTCCTCCACTTATTTAAACAAAGTCTACAATATAGAATAGATTTCATGTCCATCACCTAAGAATCTCCCTATGTACCGGTTACACTATTATCCCTCAAAATTAAACTTTTCATTATATTTCTTATTCGATCTAAGTTAAGAGAAAAAATACTATCAACTGATTAACAATCCTTAACTTATTTTGTTGTATCAATCTAAAATGAGTCGTATTTACCACAAAAAAAAATTATGGTATGTTACTACAATCTAAAATGTATGATGGTCCTACTTAAATGGCTAAAAATAAAAAGAAATAAAAACAAAGAAAAATGAAAATGGATGAAATGCAGACTCCCCCCCCCCCCCACACTTGAACTAAACAGTGTCCACACTGTAACGTTTCCTAAATTTGAAAGATCGTACCCAAAGATGGATTAAATGTAAAATGACTTGTAAAATGAAATGCAATCTAACTATATGTAAGAATGGATCATATGTACAATGATATATGTGTTTGCGATGTATGCGATGCAAAGAATTCCACCAACTTTTTCCCCCATACTTGGTTCTAGCCCTATGAGTCCCATTCCCACTATGTCTAGGCGTGTTTTCTAATAAGAAAAGGTTTTTGAAAACCACCTCATCTTTAAACCTAGATTTATAGTCCAGTAAATGAATGTTCAAGGTCATCCTAACATGAAGTTTTTCAATCAAACTAACATTCCAAAAATAGTTCATGTGTTCAACAAATTTATCAGTGTAATTTTTCAAAAAATTGTGATCGTATATAAATTCAGTGAAATTTGAAATCTGAGTGTTGTTCAAGACTATGTGATCACATTTCTCATCATTAACTGACAATGTATTTTCGACACTGACAATTTCAAGTTCATTTGAAATCTCAAAATTTTCAAACTTGGATTCGTGGCCTAATTCTGTTTCATCCTCATTCGGCAACTCCTCTTCATTCAATCCAAAAAATTCATGTTCATTGAAATTCTTCTCCAACTCTGAGTTTTTGAAAAATTCAACATTTTCATTTTGTTCAAATTCTAGAATTTCAAGTTTTTCACAGCCTGAAAGAGGAAGGTCAAAATCTAAGCTTAAATATTTTTTCTGAAAAGAGTTGAAGTCCAAATCATTTGTTGAATTTTGAAAATCTTCATCAAGATGATTATTCTCAATTTCCAAAGTCGTTATTTGAAAATTTTCAATGTCAGTAGAAATTGGATTATTTTCTGATTCAATGCTCATTTGATTTTGTTGCTCTTGTTGTTCTTTAAAAGATTTCATTAAGCAAAGAAGTTCATCAAGCTTTCTATCTTTTTCATCAAGCTGTCTATCTTGGTTTTCTACCCTCTCTCTAAGAATGTTAAGATGATATTCTTCAGAATCGTTGATTTGAAAGCTCTCATTTTGGATTTCTTGATTCTCAAAATTATAGTCCACATCAATTTCACGATCAATATCGTTCCCAATGTGGTGGTTGTTTGAATCTTTAGAAAAATGACAATGATATTGGAAATCATTTTGATTTTGAAAATTAGGGTCATAACCAAAACTGTTGAAATTCGATGGAAAATTGAAATTTTGGTTATTTTCAAGATGTTGATATGGGTTGTAATTTTCAAAACTTTGTTCGATTTGAAAATCATTTTCATATTCAAAATTATTTTCGAATTGGTTTCCAACCCTGTATTGATGTTGATCAAAAGTATATTGGGATTTAAAGCTATTTTGATATGAATGGGGCCCATAATCGAATTTATTGAAATTTGAATTGAAGTAGCCATTTTGATCATAACTTTGAAAATATTGGTCATTTTGAAAATTGTTGACATTTGGCTCGCGAAATTTTGGAAAATCTTGCTTCATGAGTTGTAATTCAAAATCATACTCTTGAAGGGAACGTCTACTTCGGTTATTATCCCACGATTCTCTCAAGGATCTTTTGGAATCAGACATTTGAATGCAATCAACAGAAGATAGAAATTATTCTTAGTTCAAAATAGTATAAAAGAATGAGTTATGCTCTATTAATTAACTAACTCAATTAGAAGGGGGAAGAGGGTCTTATGGCCGTTCACGTATAATATAAATACTAAGGGATACGACCAATGTTTTACGGGTAGTATGCAACCTCTTTTGCTAATAGTTCAATAAATTGAACTACTATATATCCACGATCCAATTATACGAGACAGTCAACTTCACAAAGCACCACTTTTCAATTATATTATTTTGAAAATCAAATCAAGTTTTATTATTGAAAAACGACGAGCGTGATGATTTTAGTTATGGAAAATAATTCCTAACTAAACAGATTAAGAAAAATTCAATCATAGAATAGTCACAGAACAATAGCAGAATAAAAAATTTGTACAAGCAAGTCGCTGCCCCTGCAGAAGATTTTTACACACAATTTCTATATTTTTTCTTTGCAGCAAAGCACATGTAGAGTTTAGAAAATATTACAGCGGTGTATGGCAATCTGTCCAGAAAAATTGAGCAGTATTAATGATTGAAATCCATTATTTGCAAATCCGTTGACCTTTGAATCCTTGTTCGTTACTTGAATCTATTCCTTCCTTTGGCCTTTGATTTGAATTTCACCTCTTCTTCTTCTTTTTTGAGAGAGAGAGAGAAAGGTAGCAAAATCAACAAAAGAAATAAAAGAGAGAAAAGAAAAAGAAAAAAATTATGAAGGAGAGAGATGGAAAGAAATAAATGAAATAATGGAAAGAGAGATTGTAGGAGGTGAATGAGAAATGCAATTGGAAAGAAATAAATAAAAAGGAAATAATGCAATTTTTTTTTTTGAAAATTTGAACAAGAAGAAAGGGAAAGAAATGAATGAGAAAAAGAAAAAAGGGAAAAAATGAAAAAAGGAAGGAAATAAGGAAAAAAAACAAGGTTTTTTGAGTAGAGAGGAAGGGTAGAAGGAATTGAGGAAAGAAATAAAAGCAGACAAAAACAAGAAAGAAATCAACGTAGACAGAGAAGAAAATGCAAAAGTTTTTTTTTTTAGAAAATTGTAGACAAAAGATGGAAACAAATAAAAAGAAAAGGAAAGGGAAAAGAAAAATGTGAAAATCAACAAGGTGGTAGAAAGATGGAAAGAAAGATTAGAGGAAGAGAGAGAGAGAGTTGTAATTAGAAAGCAATCGATAAAAAAATGCAAGTTTTTTTTTTGGTTATTGTTGTAAAAGAATGGAAACCAGTGTATTGACAATTGGAAAGAAGTAAAAGGAAGGAAGGAATAAATGGAAACCAATTAAAGAAAATTTGGCAAATTAAATGTACAACAATAATGAACAATAAAAATAAAGTAAAAATTGGAAAGAAGGAATAGATGAAGAGGGAAAGAAAAAAAAGAAATATAAATGGAAAAACAAAAATGAAAAGGAAAAAAAATCAAGAGAATTTGGCAAGTTCTATTTTTTTTTTTATTATTATTTGTCTAAAGTAGGAATGAATTTGCAAGAGGGAAACAAATAAATGAAAGAAAGGGGAAAGGGGAAAGAGGTTGAAAACAGGAAAGAAACAAAAGAAAAATGGCAAGTTTTTTTTTTTTAACTTGTAAAAGAAGAATGAGAAGTAATTATATTGAAAATTGGAAAGGAGGAATAAAGAGGAAAGAAAGGAAATTTGTAAGAGAAGAAAAGAAATCAAATAAATTGAGAACAAGAAAGACAAAAGAAAAAAAGAAAAAAAATTGCAAAAGAGGAATCTTTTTTTTTTTTTTTGAAATTTGTAAAAAGAAAAAGAATGTAGACGATTGGAAAGAAAGTGGAAGGATGGAAAGAAAAAAGGAAAATTAACAGTTTTTTTTAGGCTTGTAAAACAAGAAAGAAATTTGTACAAAGGAGGAAATGATTAGGAAAAAAAAGGAAAGAAGTAAAAGAAAAAAATGGCAAAGACAGAAAATCAATGAAAATGGCAAGTTATTTTTTTTTCTCTTGCTTAGAAGATTACAGTATCATTGAATAATACCAAATCTATTCAATCAAGATTTTTTTCTATATACACAAGAAAACAAAAGGAACATGAATTAAAATAAAAAAACTAACACGAATCAGAAATTAAATAAATAATAAAATTTAGTGTTTACCTCTCCGGCAACGGTGCCAAAAACTTGATCTTCGCCAATCTATGAATTAGAAAAGCGCGATATTTAAATTAAATTCTGCAAGCATACAGGTGTGTAGCATACAGGTCGAACAAAGGGAGGTAGATTAAAATCAAATTATTTAATTAATCTCTTGGGCGAGTTAGACGAAGCCTGGAGATTTTGTTGAAATAAAAACAAATTGAAATTGCGAACTTAGGATTATCGTTGAATCTAATCAACGATTAATCACTAAAGAAAGTAAATTGCAAAACGAGATCAACAATGCAGAAAATAAAAGTGCAAAATAAGAAGAACAACAAAAATTAACATTAGGATTGTCGTTGAAACTAATCAAACGACTAATCACTAATGAAACAAATGTAAAATACAACTAGTACTCTACCGAATCTAATTGTGTAGATGGCACTAGTTGCTAAGAAATAAAAAAAAACTAGAAAATAAAAGAAGAAGAAGAAGAATTTTTATTAGAGTAATGGAATACAGAAATGAGATGGTGGCTACAATGTTATTACAAGGGTATTTATAGGAGATAACCAAACCCTAACCCTAATACAATGATAAATGGGCCTTAGGGAAATCACAAGAGAGTTTACAATAAGAAACATAAATGGGCCTTAGATAAATAAAGCAAATTTGGGCCTTTTCTCTTTTCCTCTTGCTTCCTTGACACTTCTTCATTGATTTGTGATGTGCAAAGCCTTTTTATCAATCCTTTTATTGTCCAACAGCAACTAGATGTGAGATCTTCATCTACAATTCTTCAAAATGTAAATATATATCAATTTCATCTCTATTTCTCTACTTTTCTGGTTGCATGCGGGCTGGGTTGGAATATCTGTAAAAGTAACAAAACAATACCCAAGTAATATTTATTTATATACAAAAGATAAGATATAAGAGCATAAAATAAACACATTTCTATGTCAATCACATTTCAATTCATTTCAATGCATATATCACTTTTACAACGCATATATAACGTATACCTCGAACATACAACTTATACAATGCTTATACATGTGGTGTACAACGCTTATATAACTCATACATCGACTATATAATTTATACATCGTTGTTTTCCATATCGTTTATAAATTAGAAATCTCACATTGGGTTCCACTCCACCAAAAATTGTAGAAGGCTCAGAAAAATATCCAGTCTCTTCTAAAATATAGAAGACATCCGCACGAGTCCACTGTCACTTGTTTCACTGGATTTCGACCACAAACAAAAAAGATATGATTTTTATTATAAAATCAAAATCCGTAGCGTTTTAAAGTGCTATAAACTATTTAAAATAGAAATAGCCGAACCTCTCAGCGAAAGCTTTAAAACTAGGTCTGCGATTTTCGGCGAATCCGTGTAGCGGTTGGAGGATCTGAGGGTGCCACGTCGTAGGGCTAGGGGAGGCGCATGTGTGCCTGAAGTGGGGTCCACTTCGGTGGCCAGAATCGGGCGGCGCGGCGATTTGAAGTCACCAACTTCACAGCGATCGTTCTCCTCAAACACTCAATGAAAAAATACAATCCCGATCTTGATTTGAAGTTCTCGTGATGTTCTCTAAAATCTTTAACTGGGGCTTTGGCTGATTTGGCTTGTAGGTGGAGGAATCGGGGAGGGAAGGTTTGAAGAAAAACCGCCGTATATCGCGTCGGGGAAAGAGAAAACGGGGAGAGAGAAAAAGTGAGGGCCAATAGGATTTTTTATTTTATTTATATATTTTTAAAATTCTAAAATACCCCTCTTCGCATACTAGGTCCAATCCAAACCCAACGACTGTCGTCCCTAGCTAAATACACCCATTCCGAACACAATGGGATATGTTTCGTAGCCCCATTCGACTGTTTCAGTCAGTTTCTCTTCAAATTAAAATATAAAACATTCAATATTTGATTTGAACGTACATTTCAATTTGCCGGGGCCACATACTGATTCTAAAAATTCCAGAAAAATAAATCTGGCTATGTTTTGACGATACGGTCCCAACAAAACTAGTTTCGTCGAATTCTGAGACTGTTTGAAAAATGGCCATTTTCTGGTCGATCGTATTTAACAGAAATTGACCAAACACATTTTCCTTCGCCACGCTCACATATTAACCTCAAAAATTATGGAATTTGAAACTTAGCAATAATTTGACATCCCGGATCCAAACGTAGAATTCTGAGGTCGTTTGCAAAATGTCTATTTTCAAGGGCTATATATTCTCTATAGCGACCTTTCTGAAAATTCATTTAGCCATAACTTTTGACTCCAGCTATGAAACTTCGATTTTTCAGATTCGTTAGAAAGATATTCACTAACAGATTTAAATATTTTTGGTTTCACTAAAATCCGTTTTATTTTGCACCCGGTACAGTCAGTCAAAGTTTGAATTCAGATTTTGAAACTGTCGCGCCTTATCAGGCCTTGTTTATAATTTAAAATAATTATATTTATTTTCAAACATCGATTCAAACATACTTTTCATCGTTATTATTTAAAATAATTTATTTTAAATATTTAAAATCCACTAAAATAGCCAAATTAAAAATTTTAAATTGGCTCAGATTTTCCGGGTTGTTACATTTGAATAACTGAATTGAATTGTGTATATTCATGTTTGTCAAAATGTATGCATACAATAAAAACCATATTTTTATTGTATATAACAAATAAAAACATGTTAATACATGTTTGGCATTAAAAAGTCATTTTCTTATGTTAGATTAGAAATATAATAAAAACATGTTAATACATGTTTGGCATTAAAATGACATTTTCTTATGTTAGATTAGAAATATAATAAATACATGTTTGGCATTAAAAAGTCATTTTCTTATGTTAGACTAGAAATATAATAAAAACATGTTAATACATGTTTGGCATTAAAAATTCATTTTCTTATGTTAGATTAGAAATAAAATAAAAACATGTTATTACAGGTTTTGCAATTTATAAATACATTTTTAATATATTAGTGTAGACTAAAAGGAAAAACATGTTATTTCATGTTTTGCTATTTTACAAGACATTTTTAATATGTTAGAGTAAAATAAAAATAATAACATGTTACTACATGTTTGGGTAAATAATAAAGATTACATTTTTATTACATATGGTGATCATTAAAAATATGTCATTTTTTGTAAAAATCATGTCATGTTATTTAAATATGTCATTTTTCTAAAATCATTTATGTTAGAATTAAAATATCATATTTGTTAGATTAGAATAAAAATAACATTTTTGTTAGAAATGTTACATTAGAATAAAAATAACATTTTTGTTAGAAATGTTATATTAGATTAAAAATAACATTTTTGTTATAAAATTATCATTTCAGATAAATTGTCATGTTAGATTAAAAATACATTTTTTTTATAAAAATGTCATTTTAGATAAATGTCATGTTAGATAAAAATATCATTTTAGATAAATGTCATGTTAGATAAAGATATCATTTAAGAAAAAAATGTCATGTTAGAGAAAATTGTCATTTTAGATAAAAATTTCATGTTAGATAAAAATATCATTTTAGATAAATATGTCATTTATGTTAGGGATGAAAATGTTGAAACTTCAAAATTCACATTTTTAATGTAAAGTAAAATATATAAAATATTCATAGTATGGATAATAATGTTGAAACATTAAAATTTACATTTTTAATGTAAAGCATGATTTATGTAAAATGATCATTGGTTGAAATATAAAAATGTTTAACAATAAAAAGTTTACATTTTTATTGTATATGAGAAAATATGAAAAATGAACATTTGTTTTAAAACATTCAAGTTAATAAAATTTTGTTTACATTAAAATTTACACTTTAATGTATATATGAGTCATATTAAAAGATTCATGTTTAAAAATTTGTTTTTACATTAAAATTTACATGGTTGATGTAAAAATGAATCATCAGAAAAAGGTTCATTGCTTGAAAAATGTTTTTACATTGAAATTTACATTTTAAGTGTAAATAAATCATATGAAATTTAAAGATTCATTGTGTAATAAAAATATATTTTGACATTGAAATTTACATTTTTAATATAAATAAATCATTAGAAAAGGTTTCATTTTTTAATATATTATGTTAACGTTAAAATTACATATTTAATTTAATAATAGATTGATTAAAAAGACTAAACTTTGGTAAAAATATGTTAACATAGGAAAGTACATTTTTAATGTACAAATGATTATATAAAAAGATTAAAATTTGATTATAATATGTTTACATTAAGAAGCTCATTTTTAATGTATAAAAGGATTCAATAAAAAGATATTTGATAAAAATGTTTGTACATTAAAAGATTATATTTTTAACGTAAGTAGGAATAATTAAAATATGCATTGTTTAATATTAACATTTACATATTATAAGAGTAGAAATGTTCAATTGTTTAATATTAACATTTGCATGCTAAAGAAGTAGAAAACTGTACATTGGTTTAACATTATCATTATTGTGTTAGCGATATTAGAAATAATTCAAACTGAATTATAATTGGTTAAATTTATTAACCTATGATTTATGTATGTAAACTTTTGTTTGAAAACCCCACACGGGTATTGGGATGACATTTGTCATACACTAGTCCGAATATTTAGTTGTATGTCAAACGATGGGATGAGCGTTATTTATTTATTTATTTATTTATTTTAATGCTCACACAGTTATAAATTTCACTCTAGATGTGAATGGATTGTTTATTGGTTATTTCTCATTATTGTTATATACATGCGATGTATGAAATCCATATAACTAAAATTATATGGTAATTGATTGAGTCGCATTCTGATTCAGAATATTTTTAATGTAAAATATATTTAAAATAAAGAATCTTTTGAAATAAGGAATATTTTCAAAGTATAAATATTTTAAAATAATATTCAGTGTAAAATAAAATTATGATTTCTATGTTCCTTTTTAGATGAATATAAAAATGTGAAGCCGAATTAAGTAGCAAACGTTATTTTAACCCGAACGGGTTTACCTATCTATTTGATTTACTTTATAATGAACATCGAAAGAAGTGATTTATAAATCTAATATTTTTAAAATATAAATATTTAATATGATAAAAATATAGAATGTTCAATTTTTATTTAAAATTGAAAATGAAGTTAAAATCGTTTTAAAATGAATTTATAAACGATTTATAAAATACGTTTTAAACAGAAATCGATGAAATATAAATAATATATGTTATATGTATTTAATGGCCAGAATAGAACGCGCTGCGACCGTTCGCGAATTTCGACCATTAACTTCAAATTGATGTAACGGGAGATCCGACCGTCAGATTCTCCTAAAACCGGAACAGTTGGGTTCGTATCGAAAAGGGATTTCCAATGAATAGAAGAGTTTTGTAATCTAACGGTTGGATTTGGAATTATGTCCAAATCAAATTTGAAAAATGTCGCTATGGGTGCAGTTCGGTGGCCGTTATTCGAAACCGACTGTAACGGCCTTAATAAAATTATTAAAAATATGGAAAAATTATGTGAAATCATAATAAATGATTTAAAAAGATTTTGGGATGAAAAATTCCATATTTGAAAAGATAAAAATATATTTTTATCGAAATGAACCAGTTATTAACTAGATTAAATCTTTAAATTAAGATTTAATGAAGTTTTCCAATTAATTAATATTTACTTGGAACTAAATAAAATAAATTGGATTTTTGGGTTTGTCGTGAATGGTGTCTTCAATAACACTATTCTTAGACCCAGTCGAGAAACGAATAAATCTTTTAATTGAGATTATTAGAGTTTCTAATTATATTTTGTAATTGGAATAAATGAACTGTGAATTGGGTTTATCGTGAACTGTGTTTTAAACGACGTTTGTTCTTTAACCCAATTAACAGTAAAAATATAATTTGGAAGTTATAAATCTTTTATTAAGATTTAATGGAAATTATCCAAAGAAAAGTTTTCCAATTTAATATATTAAATTGGAAATGAATGGGATTCGATTTAATAATCATCGAGATGAGATTCTGTAAAAGAAGACCATTACTATATATGGAATTTAAAAGGCTTTGCCGGTATTCCATTTATATTATTAGTCTGATACAAAAATTTATATCGATTATATATCGATTTGATTTTTGTGAAAAGTCCAAATTTAATAGAAGATGGTTTCGGGTTTATCGTGAACTGTGTTTTCAATGACATTGGTTCTTTAACCCAGTCAAAGACAAGATTAATTTCTTAAAGTTGAATAATCATAAAGTAATGATTTTTGATATTAAAACCAAATTAGAGTTTTAATGAATCTCGAAAAAGAGGATTAAAGAATGAATTTAAGGAATTTATCTTTGATAAAATTAATGGGACCTTTCCCTAATAATGTGAATATTTTATTAAAATAATATTCTGAAATGGAATGAGGCGTATGTTGTGTTTTTATAGTACTTAATTTTTGATTATAAAATACGCGAGTTATTTGGAAAGACCGGGATTAACCCATTCTGAATAATTACTACGACGGTTAAAGGTCGAAGATGAAGACGGTGGTTGAGGACCGGAGGTCTTCACATCGTTTGGATGATTACTGATGTCTTGATTGGGAGGCATCCCAAGACAAGGTAATAAGTGGTGATCTTCCAGAAGTGCTTAGAGATCGACGGATATGCGAGAACCTCTCTCCTGTATTGGACATATAAGACGAGGAACAAGGTGTCTCCGGTTTCGTTCAGACCCAGAACGAACTTGTAAATGGATGGTATGTCTGACGTTGTATTTCTTTATGCCTTATTCGTTGATCTCTGCTAAATATATATCTATTTGGTGGTGGAGAACTTATTCTCTTTCTTAACACCCTTCTCTAAGACGTACGAGCTTAGAGGTTATATATTTGCAGAAATCAATGGTATATTATGGATTGACAATGTGACAAGCTACGATGCAAATGATCAAGGCTTATTGTTGAAAAGCAGGGCGTTGTGGTTGATGATCAAAGCACAACTTTATTTAAGCATAGCTTTGTGTATAGTGTTACTTCGCGAACCTCACACCCCGGTAAGAGTCAGAAATGGGACAAGGGAACACAGGGAGTGCACACGTTTCTTTCTAGCAAGAAGTGGTATCAAGGTTTTGCAAGCCCTGACATTTACTTATGTGGATGATGGATTACGAGGCCTCGATTATATTGGTCGATAGTGACCAGTTTATAGGTTCAATAGGACCGAGAAGCGTGCGTTCAGGAATTGCCAATCCACTAAAGTATTTGTGGACCATCCTTGTAGGATCCAAGGGTTCGCCAGTGTCCGAATCCTAGGACATTTGCTAGAGTGTCTCGAATCGATAATGAGATCGTCCCTAGCCTTGACTTATGATGGAAACCCAACTTCCAATACGACACTACGGTTTTGAATGTAAAACTAGTATGGTGACATAGCATATGGTAGCTTTGCCGTCTATGATTGATACATTATGATAGAAATGTTTTTGAAACATATATATACTAATAATAATATCAAATTCGTTTTATCGTATCAAGCATTTTTGACCATTATAAGGTAAAACTCTATCTTTCGGTTTGTTTGTGTGATGGGACTTGAGTCTTACAATGGTTTCATTTTTCTAAAAAGCATTGCGTTGTTTATCGATTTATTTTATTTCATGCACTGGCAATCCAACGAAGTAAACCCGTTTCGCATTAGCGGCGTGGTCCTGTGATTAGCCTTATTATTAGATAAGTTAAGTAAGATTTCTCATACCAGTCCCATGACTGACTCGTAGTTTGTTTCACTTACAAACTCGGGTGCCCATATTTTCCACATGGGCAGTCGAGTAGCTTATTTTGCAGATATTGAGCAGGATTCTGGATTGAAGCTTAAAGCTATGTCCAGAGCATTGATAGACTTCCGCTGTATCAGTTTATTGGTTCCGCTGCACTGTATTAAGTTCACTGTAAATTATCTTCCGTTGTATTATTATATTCGATGTACTCTGATATTCTGTACTCTGATGTAACATTATTATAATGTTATATAAGTCTTCTATTATCTGTTCTGATGTGTTGTATGCCCAGAGTTAGCGCATTCAGGTTTTGAACGGTCTTGGTCGATTTAACGATCGATTAAGCCTGAGCGAAATCTGAATCGTCACAGTTAGTATTAGAGCTTTGGTTAGCTTAAACCTTTGGGGTACAACTCGTTAGAACTAAACAAAAGACTCATCAAAGGTTGGATTAGTAATATCCAATAAAAAGAATATTCATTAGAGATAGGATCAGTAGTATCCTAGAATGAGAAAACTTGTTAGAAATGCCCTAGAATGAGTTGAGAGTGACAAGTTTATAACTAACGTATTTGTGATTATATATATAATCCGATCTTAGAAAATATGATTTTTGAATATATAAAGTTTATATATTTTTGAAAAGCTAATCAAATAATTGATCGATGTTTGTGTTGTGTGATTATAAGTTCAACTAATAAAATTATTGAAACCAATAAAAGAATGAAAGTGAGTTGGTTAATCAAACAATTTTCAGCTTCGTTCCTTTTCGAGGAAGAAAAGATTTTAAGTGGGGGAGATTGTAACAACCCGAAATTTTGGAACCAATTTAAAATTTTTATTTTTGCAATTTTAATGGGTTTTAAATATTTAAAATAATTTATTTTAAATAATAACGATTAAAAATCTATTTAAATTGAAGTTAGAACGAATATATTTATTTTAATTTTAAAAGGAGTAGAAATAGCACTATAGTTTGAAAATTTAAATTTGAACTTTGACTGAATGTATAAGATTCAAAATAAATCGAATTTTAGTGAAACCAAAAATATTTAAATCTGTTTAATTATATCTTTCCAACAAATCCGAAAAATTGAAATTTCATAGCGGGAATCAAAAGTTATGGCCAGTTGAATATTCGGAATAGTCGCTATGAATTTTTTTTTTTAATATTATAAATAGTCATTTTGCAAACGACCTCCGTTTTCAATGAAACCATTTTGATTGGATCCGGAATGTCAAATTATTGCAAGATTCCAATTTTCATAATTTTTGGAATTAATATGTGAGCACAGTAAATATAAATGTGTTTTGTCCATTTCAATCAATTTGGATCGACCAGAAAATGGCCATTTTTCAAACGGTCTCCAAATTCGACGAAATTAATTTTGTTAGGACCGTATCGTCAAAACATAACTAGAAATAATTTTTCTGGAATTTTTAGTGTCAGTATATGGCCCCGGTAAATTAAAATGTACGATCAAATTAAATAATTAAATATTTTATATTTTATATTTTATATTTTAAATTAAAGAAAAGGAGGCTTAGACGATCAAACGGGCTGACAGGACCTAGACCATTGTGTCCGGAACGGGGGTATTTGGCTGGAGACAACATTAGTTGGGCTGGATTTGGAGCTACTAAAAGTTAACGGGCATTTTTTGTTAATAAATGAATTAAATAATATATTATATTATAAATACACTAGAATATTTACAAACCCTAATTACAATTCTAAATGGCCAGCCGCCATCTCTTCTAGAATGGCCAATACAATCCGAATTTCTTCCTCCAAATTCGTGAAATCTACTCAGTAATTCAGCAAACTTATAAACAAATATTGTAGAGCACATCATGCTCTACAAAATCAACGGTGATGATGATCAAAAGCTCCACCATTCGGGAGAAATCAATGCTCAAATGAGCAGCGTTCGTGGTTGTTTTCAACGAAGGTGGGGGCCGCGGCAGACGTTGGTAGAGGAGGATGGCTTCACGGTGTTGGTTGTGGATCGGCATCGGAGTGTCTTGAGGCGCGCGCGTTTCAAGGAGGACGGGGCGTGTTTTGACGAAGTCTGGAGGAGCAAATACACGATGTAGAAGAACGATGGGATTAAGAAATTCACGGTTAAGAAATAATTAATTATTTAAACTATTAGTTAATTATTTATTTAAATTGTCCAATGTAAAAAATATTATATCTTATTCAAATCTAATCAGAATTTGATGAAACTACAAGCGTTGGAATCGGAAAAAAGAGATCTACGCGATGGAACAGACCAAATCTGAAACGGAGCATGTTGGAAATTCAGATAAAATCATGGTGAGATCTCTATTTTAAAATAAAATTAATTATTAATCGCGATGTGAAATTTATATTTATACTACATAGAATTCATGTTGGTGTTGTATGAAATTGTAATTGTTTGTTTGTGATTACGTTGAACAACTGAACTGAATTGTGTATATTCATGTTTGTCAAAATGTATGCATATAATAAAAACCATATTTTTATTGTATATAATAAATAAAAACATGTTAATGCATGTTTGGCATTAAAAAGTCATTTTCTTATATTAGATTAGAAATATAATAAAAACGTGTTAATACATGTTTGGCATTAAAAAGTCATTTTCTTATGTTAGATTAGAAATATAATAAAAACATGTTAATACATGTTTGGCATTAAAAAGTCATTTTCTTATGTTAGATTAGAAATAAAATAAAAACATGTTATTACATGTTTTGCTATTTGAAAAGACATTTTTGATATGTTAGTATTGAATAAAAAGAAAAACATGTTATTACATGTTTTGCTATTTTACAAGCATTTTTAATATGTTAGAGTAAAATAAAAAGAATAACATGTTACTACATGTTTGGGTAAATAATAAAGATTGCAATTTTATTACATACGGTGATCATTAAAAACATGTCATTTTTTTAAAATCATGTCATGTTATTTAAATATGTCATTTTTCTAAAATCATGTTATGTTTGAATTAAAATATCATTTTTGTTAGATTAGAATAAAAATAACATTTTTCTCAGAAATCCTACATTAGAATAAAAATAACATTTTTGTTAGAAATGCTATATTAGATTAAAAATAACATTTTTGTTATAAAATTATCATTTTAGATAAATTGTCATGTTAGATTAAAAATAAAATATTTGTTATAAAAATGTCATTTTAGATAAATGTCATGTTAGATAAAAATATCATTTTAGATAAAATGTCATGTTAGATAAAAATATCATTTTAGCTAAATGTCATGTTAGATAAAAATATCATTTTAGATAAAAATGTCATGTTAGAATCATTTTAGATAAATATGTCATTTATGTTAGGGATGAAAATGTTGAAACTTCAAAATTCACATTTTTAATGTAAAGTAAAATATATAAAATATTCATAGTATGGATGATAATGTTGAAACATTAAAATTTACATTTTTAATGTAAAGCATGATTTATGTAAAATGACCATTGGTTGAAATATAAAAATGTTTAATAATAAAAAGTTTACATTTTTATTGTATATAGAAAATATGAAAAATGAACATTTGTTTTAAAATACTCAAGTTAATAAAATTTTGTTTACATTAAAATTTACACTTTAATGTATATATGAGTCATTATAAAAGATTCATTGTTTGAAATTTTGTTTTTACATTAAAATTTACATGGTTAATGTAAAAATGAATCATCAGAAAAAGGTTCGTTGCTTGAAAAATGTTTTTACATTGAAATTTACATTTTTAATTAAATAAATCAAATGAAATTAAAAGATTCATTGTGTGACAAAAATATATTTTGACATTGAAATTTACATTTTCAATGTAAATAAATCATTAGAAAAGGTTTCATTGTTTAATATATTATGTTAACATTAAAATTACATCTTTAATGTAATAATGGATTGATTAAAAATATTAAACTTTGGTTAAAATGTGTTAACAAAGGAAAGTACATTTTTAATGTACAAATGATTATATAAAAAGATTAAAATTTGATTATAATATGTTTACATTAAAAAGCTCATTTTTAATGTATAAAAGGATTCAATAAAAGGATTATTGTTTGATAAAAACGTTTTTACATTAAAAAATTACATTTTTAATGTAAGTTGGAATAATTAAAATACGCATTGTTTAATATTAACATTTACATGTTATAGGAGTAGAAATGTTCAATTGTTTAACATTAACATTAGCATGCTAGAGAAGTAGAAAAATGTACATCGGTTTAACATTATCATTATTATGTCAGCGATATTAGAAATAATTCAAACTGAATTATAATTGGTTAAATTTATTAACCAATGATTTATGTATGTAAACTGTTGATGTTTGAAAACCCCACACGGATATTGGGATGACATTTGTCATACACTAGTCCCAATATTTAGTTGTATGTCAATCGATGGATTGACAGTCTGTGATGAGCGTTATTTATTTATTTATTTATTTTCATGCTCACACAGTTATAAATTTCACTCTGGATGTGAACGGATTGTTTATTGATTATTTCTCATTATTGTTATATACATGCGATGTATGAAATCCATATAACTGAAATTATATGGTAATCGATTGAGTCGCATTCCGATTCAGAATATTTTTAATGTACAATATATTTAAAATAAAGAATCTTTTGAAATAAAGAATATTTTCAAATTATGAATATTTTAAAATAATATTTGGTGTAAAATAAAATTATGATTTCGATGTCCCTTTTTAGACGAATATAAAAATATGAAGCCGAATTAAGTAGCAAACTTTAATTTAACCCGAATGGGTTTATTGATCGATTTGATTTACTTTCTAATTAACATCGAAAGAAGTGATTTATAAATCTGATATTTTGGAATATAAATATTTAATATGATAAAAATATAGAATGTTCAATTTTTATTTAAAATTGAAAATGAAGTTAAAATCGTTTTAAAACGAATTTATAAACGATTTATAAAATAAGTTTTAAATAGAAATCGATGAAATATATATAATATATATTATATATATTTAATGGCCTGAATAGAACCGACCGCGCAGTGACCGTTCGCGAATTTCGACCATTAACTTCAAATTGATGTAACGGGAGATCCGACCGTCAGATTCTCCTAAAACCGGAACCGTTGGGTTTGATTCGAAAAGATCTTTCCAATGAATAGAAGAGTTTTGTAATCTAACGGTTGGATTTGGAATTATGTCCAAATCAAATTTGAAAAAGGTCGTTATGAGTGCAGTTCGGTTGCCGTTATTGGAAACCGATTGTACAGGCCTTAATAAAATTATTAAAAATATGAAAAAATTATGTAAAATCATAATAAATGATTTAAAAAGATATTCAAAAGAAAAATTCCATATTTGAAAAGATAAAAATATATTTTTATCGAAATGAACTAGTTATTAACTAGAATAAATCTTTAAATTAAGATTTAATGAAGTTTTCCAATTGATTAATATTTACTTAGAATTAAATAAAATAAATTGGATTTTTGGGTTTGTCGTGAATGGTGTCTTCAATAACACTGTTCTTAGACCCAGTCGAGAAACGAATAAATCTTTTAATTGAGATTATTTGAGTTTCCAATTATATTTTGTAATTGGAATAAATGAACTGTGAATTGGGTTTATCGTGAACTGTATTTTAAACGACATTTGTTCTTTAACCCAATTAACAGTGAAAATATAATTTGGAAGTTTTAAATCTTTTATTAAAATTTAATGGAAATTTTCCAAAGAAAGGTTTTCAATTTAATATATTAAATTGGAATTGAATGGGATTCGATTTAATAATAATCGAGATGAGATTCTGTAAAAGAAGATCATTACTATATATGGAATTTAAAAGGCTCTGCCGTTATTCCATTTATATTATTAGTCTGATACAGAAATTTATATCGATTATATACTGATTTGATTTCTGTGAAAATTCCATATTTAATAGAAGATGATTTTGGGTTTATCGTGAATTATGTTTTAAATGACATTGGTTCTTTAACCCAGCCAAAGACAAGATTAATTTCTTAAAGTTGAATAACCATAAAGTGATGATTTTTTATATTAAAACCAAATTAGAGTTTTAATGAATCTCTAAAAAGAGGATTAAAGAATGAATTTGAGAAATTTACCTTTGATAAAATTAATGGGAACATTTCCCTAATAATGCGAATATTTTATTAAAAGAATATTCTGAAATGGAATGAGGCGTATGATGTGTTTTTATAGCACTTAAATTTTGATTATAAAATACGCGAGTTATCCGGAAAGACTGGGATTAACCCATTCTAAATAATTACTACGACGATTAAAAGCCGAAGATGAAGACGGTAGTTGAAGACCGGAGGTCTTCACATCGTTTGGATGATTACTGATGTCTTGATTGTTAGGCATCCCAAGACAAGGTAATAAGTGGTGATCTTCCAGACATACTTGGAGATCGACGGATATGCGAGAACCTCTCTCCTGTATTGGACATATGGGACGAGGAATAAGGTGTCTCCGGTTTCGTTCAGACCCAGAACGAACTTGTAAATGGATCGTATGTCTGACGTTGTATTCCTTTATGTCGTATTCGTTGATCTCTGCTAAATATATATCTTTTTGGTGGCGGAGAATTTATTCTCTTGCTTAACACCCTTCTCTGAGACGTACGAGCTCAGAGGTTATATATTGGTAGAAATCAATGGTATAGTATGGATTGATAATGTGGCATGCTAAGATGCAAATGATCAAGGCTTATTGTTGAAAAGCAGGGCCTTGTGGTTGATGATCAAAGCACAGCTTTATTTATGCATAGCTTTGTGTATAGCGTTACTTCGCGAACCTCACACACCGGTAAGAGTCAGAAACGGGACAAGGGAATGCAGGGAGTGCACATGTTTCTTTCTAGCTAGAAGTAGTATCTGGTTTTTGCAAGCCCTGACATTTTACTTATGTGGATGATGGACTACGAGACCTCGGTTATATTGGTCGATAGTGACCAATTTATAGGTTTAATAGGACCGGGAAGCATGTGTTCAGGAATTGCCAATCCACTAAAGTATTTTTGGACCGGCCCTGTAGGATCCAAGGGTTCGCCAGCGTCCGAATCCTGAGACATTTGCTAGAGTGTCTCGAATCGGTAAGGAGATCGTCCCTAGCCTTGACTCATGATGGAAACCCAACTTCCAATACGGCACTACGGTTTTGAATGTAAAACTAGTACGACGACATAGTATATGGTAGCTACGCCGTCTATGATTGATACATTATGATTGAAATGTTTTTGAAACATATATACACTAATAATATCAAATCCATTTTATCGTATCAAGCATTTTTGACCATTATAAGGTAAAACTCTATCCTCCTGTTTGCGTTGCATTGTGTGATGGGACTTGAGCCTTATAATGGTTTCATTTTTCTAAAAAGCATTGCGTTGTTTAACGATTTACTTTATTTCATGCACTGGCAACCCAATGGAGTAAACCCGTTCCGCGTTAGCGGCGTGTTCCTGTGATTAGCCTTATTATTAGATAAGTTAAGTAAGATTTCTCATACCAGTCACATGACTGACTCGTAGTTTGTTTCACTTGCAAACTCGGGTGCCCATATTTTCCACATGGGCAATCGAGTAGCTTATTTTGCAGATATATTGAGCAGGATTCTAGATCGAAGCTTAAAGTTGTGTCCAGAGCATTGATAGACTTCCGCTGTATCAGTTTATTGGTTCCGCTGCATTTTATTAAGTTCATTGTAAGTTATCTTCTGCTGTTGTATTATTATATTTGATGTACTCTAATATTCTGTACTCCGATGTAACATTATTATAATGTTATAAAAGTCTTCTGTTATCTGTTCTGATGTGTGGTATGCCCAGAGTTAGCGCATTCGGGTTTTGAATGGTCTTGGTCGATTTAACGATTGATTAGTTCCGAGCGAAATCTGAATCGTTACAGATCCAGTCAAAGAAAACCTTTTCTTAGATTTAAGGAAACGAAAAATTGAAGTAATATGTGGTTTTAGTCCGAAGGCACATTAATAAGGTATATTCATTTGGCACCTTATTAGGTAAACTGTATATTCTTTTATTTGAAATAATTCCTTTGATTTTCTTAGTCCTACCATCGGAAGAAATTCAATTTTGAACTCATATGAAAAACAAGGGTTCTAAAGATTTTTATTTTACAAATGAGATTTGGTTTCAAAAGCTATAGTAATAATAATAATGATAACATTTTTTTTTGTGTGTGTGTATGTATATATACAAAATGCGAACATCAATTCGTAAATAAAAATTAATTTTGAGGAGAATTTCTAAAATTTTCTATCGAACGGGTCAAAGAATTTTTTGTATTAGGGTATTTTCTCTTCAATTTTGTTCAATCCATCAGCTGGGAAAAAGGGGATAACTTCGTATAAATTAAATACGGAATACTAACTAAAATATTTTTGACTATTTTGAAGTATTGTTTGGTCACAACTTTTGTTGGGGTTGCTACAAACTTTTGGATGATGGTTTGGAGCTAGATGGTGACTCGTGGCATTAACATGGTAAGGACAAGAATTTTTGGGATCGTGTCAGATCCTATAAGACGATGCATAACGATTAATATATTAGTCTGACCCTAACTAGATCTAGGTCCAACCTGTGTCCAAAACCCGTATAGAAGTTGACCGTTTAAAATTAAACCTAGAGTGATTAACTGACCAAAGAGTTTTGGTAAAACTTGACCTAGGACATAACTATTAAGGTTACGTCTGAATTCATCCCCCAAACCTTTTTCTTTCGTTGTTCCTTCCTCATCAACCTGAACCCTATCTTTATCTTCTTCCTCTTTCCTTGTAGCACTCGCACTTCTCATTTCTTCTAAGCGATGTCGTTTTTCTCTCTCTTCTTAGAGAAGCAGCCCTTTGCATATACTTTTTCACTAATTTCGTACACTAGATCTTGCCCCGCCACAACTTTGAGATCTAAACTCAATTTCTTCCCTTCGATCATTTCTTAGCCCATAATACCTACTAGCAATATCCGTACTTTTTCACGTTATTTATGTCTCATACCTTGAGAGACCATTTGGTTGGATCAGAATGAGAAGAAAGTTCCACCGCTTTAGGGATGAAAGAATTAATCATAGCTGTAGGATTTGTACCGATCATTTGCTTTGAGATTTCTAGAATCAATGGCCATGCTTCATCCGTCTTTGCAATATCTTGGTTGAATAGATTTCTTATAAAGGCACTGTAACGACCCGCATTCTACGCATCATAGGATCGTAGAACATTTATTTCTTTCACATACGAAGTCGTATGGTCATGTAACTTTGGGAGACGACTATTGAGGTCATTTCCCATGTTCATGATTTTTGTTGATTTTTAAATGACCGTTTTGCCCCTAGATGATATTGTTTTGGCCATAACTTTTGATTGGAAAGGAGTTTTGATCTAAAACCACTTCCATTGGCTCCGGATGATGGTTTACTTTTCCGTAGAGTGGTCACATTAGCCAAACAGGCTCACCATTTGGGAGATATGGTTGAAACAAGGTTTAGAAGGCGAAAAACAGCTTAACCGGGCCTAATTAGGGTGATTAGCAAGAGGGCCCATGACCCATTTCGGGATTAGGGTTATGGGGAGGCTGAAATGAGTTAGGTTTTCATTCTATTTTAGTTTTCTAGCTGCCACTTACCTCTTAGAAACCCTAACAATGGCCTCCAACCTCTAAAATACCTCCAAATCACTTTCTAATCAAGGATTAAGCATAGCAACATCAAATCAAGGCGGATTAGCACAAGAATCGAGGTAGAGCTGCTTTGTTGCATTGGTATTCGCGCCCAAACTATAGAGTTTCAATTCTAAAGGTTTTATTTGTGGCCAAGGTAAGTGATTTGCATAGTTTTGCACTAATTACGGTTAATTAAGGGTAATTAGTGAAGAATAACGAAATTAGACAAGATAAAATTTTGGAAAATATTTATAAATTCTTAAATATTATTTTAGACCTTTGTTAGAAATTTGGGTTAATTTGGTTAAGTTTTGCTAATTGTATGCCTAAACATGCTTAAGGGGAAAATATGGGTTTTGGTTATGTTTTATCCGTTTTAACTTATCAAATTATTGTTTTGATATTTGTGGATGTTTATATATGTTGCTATGATTGTATGGAATGCTTTGTGATTGATTAGAATAGTTAGAATGGTCGAAAACGCCGTCGTATGGCATAAAACAATCGCTGGAACAGCGGTAGGAAATAATGCAGAGCCCGGATCGGATCGCCCCCTCCTTCCAAACCCGACCCGTTCGTGTAGCCCCAATCATGAGCTATCTCCACGAGCCAAGGGACCGAACCGCGTCACGAGCTGAATGCTTCACGAGCTAGAGTTGAAGACCACGACTCGATCCAACCTGGCGAAGACGGCGCGACCCGAACCGGTGTGACACCTCGACCCGATCCGCCTGCACAGGCCAAGGGAGCTTGACCACACTGGAGCATCATCACGACCTGGAGATGAAGCTGACCCGATATGATTCGCTGAAGGGTACTCGAACCGATCCGAAGGGAGCTGGTGACCACGGACTGAATGAGGGAAGAGAACCGATCTGAACTAGAGGGGAAATACGAACCGAGCCGAATGAAGAAGACCGATCCGAGAAAGAAGACCAATAACCCGATATGCAAAGGTAGTCCAAGTAGGAAGTTTATACTCAGGATCCAGATGGGAACCAACGAGTTAACTTCATGAGTTGGGATTTGCTGCGGGACGCGTGCTAAGGGGTTGTCGATGTCTATAACTTTGGATCACTAAGTGTAGGAGGTACGTGAACGGATTCAGGGCCACAGTGGCCTAGGTACGACTAAAGAGATAGAGACCAATGAAGTGGGGTCATTTGTAAAGGTTTGGTCATGACTCCATGTGGTGAGCTTGGTAGTAGCAGTAGTTGTATAAGTTGAACTCCGCCACTACTCGATGGGTCTAGTGATCGAAGCGGTAGATATCGTCTGCTTTACGCACTGAGTGAGAGATGTGAGGATGGTTGCTATGTTTGATTTGTTTGACATCATTATGACATGCGCACCCCCACCCCCGTTATCTTAACACCATCTGTTTAGTGGCAACTTAGAGCATTGTACGGTATGTAGTGCTAACTCTTTGGTTGCAGGTCCAGGTTCAGGTATGGTTTAGTATACCTGTTATTGTTCTGTTTAGCTGCTTATCGCTCATACCAGATTTTCTGTCTGACCCAGAGTTTTATGTCTCTTCTTATTACTCTGTGTGCTCTCACGAGAACACTAGAGGCAGGTTAGCAGGGTATGCACGAGTAGCTGATCCGAAGACGAGCAGGAGGCTTCCACGTATGATATATATAGATATTCTCCCTGTGTTGTTGGAAATCACTGCTTGGCCATTAGTAGTGTATCTTCTACTTTTGCCTTCTTTTGTTTTAGAGACAGTAATTTGGAAAATTGTAATAAGCTGTATCTGGATTTCCGCTGCTCTGATGATGTTGTTGATGTTGGTTTTAGTTATCAGCTTATGCATTGTCTCACCTGTTTTATGTCAAGTATATTATTATTGTATTTTGTTCCATGCACCGTGAGACATTCTACGGGTTCTTGATTAGTTCATCCTATTCTGTTCTTTCTTTGGCAACCATTCCGTGCTAGTCAGGCATGTGTACATCGCACTTTCGGAGGAAATGCCTGCTGGTGCGGGGCGGGCCGTCACACTTGGTATCAGAGCTCTAGGTTGCGTAGTTAACCTGGGGAAGTTATCAGGGAGAGATAGTATACGTATATGAGAGCGTGTATTTGTGATTATTTTGATTTTTAAAAGCTATATATATACTATTAGTATATCTAAGGATGAAGTCGCACTGCACTAACACCACAAAGAGGATGGTTAATCGTTTTCTCTTTACAGATTGAACGATGAGCCGATACGCAAGGGGTACCGGTAGAGGAGCCAATAATGGGAATGCTGCTGATATGAGGACGATGTTTACTGACCTCATGAGGGAGATGCTTAGAGATGTTCAGAGGGCAGCTCCCAATGCTGGTAATGGTGGTGGTCCAATAGTGCAGGCGCCTAGAGCCGATTTCACCAAGCTGAACAAGGATTATACTAGTCTTGGTGGGAAGCCGTTCCATGGAACGGAGTCGGCCACGGATGTTCAGGATTGGTTGGATAGCTGCGAGCGTATTTTCGAAGACTTGGGTATCGAGGATGCGATGAAGAGAAGGCTAGCATCCCGTCAGCTGCAAGGACGGGCAATGAATTGGTGGAATGCTATAAAGGCAGCTACTCCTGAGGATCAGATTACTTGGGATCAGTTTAAGGCTCGCTTTAGCGATAAGTTCATTCCAGTTGCTCAGAAGTCAGTGTTGTTTAAGAAATTCTTGGAACTCAAGCAGAATGGCAGGGCTATCTTTGAGTATATTTCCGAATTTGACACTTTGTCAAAATATGGGTTATCCTTAATAGATACCGCCGAGAAGAAGAACGAGAAGTTCATAACTGGCTTGGATGGATACTTGGGGGAAAGACTTATTAACCACATCGATGAGACGTTTGAATCGATTGTGGGGAAAGCATTGAGGTCGGAGAGTACCCTAAGTCAAAGATTGAGGTTGCATCTACAGAGGAGCCAAAGCCGCAAGCAAGCGGTGGAGGCAAGAATGGTTCTCAGAATAAGAGAAAGCAGAATCAGACTAAGGATGGCCAGAAGAAAAAGGATAAGAAGGATGTTGAGTGCTTAAGCTGTGGTAAGAAGGGCCATAATGCTAGTAATTGTCGGGCCAAGCCAGCGGATAGGAAGTGCTTCAACTGTGGCCAAGTGGGACATCACAAGGACAAGTGTCCGCAACCCCCTAAAGAGAAGCAGATAGTGAATGCATATGCCCTTAATGCTATTCCTTCTTCGTCGAATGGCCCAACTGCGGTGGAGAAGGGAAAGAACGTCGTTATTCAAGGTATGCTTTCTGTTTATGATGTTCCCGTTAGAGTTTTGTTTGATACTGGAGCTTCCAGTTCTTTCATATCTAGTGACTTGGTAGATAGGTTGGGATTGGAGCCCGAGATCGTCAATAGACCTTTAGTAGTGACGAACCTGATTGGTGGTTCGACTAGCCTTAACATGATTTGTCGTAACGTGGTCTTATCGAGTCATGGATGCATGTTTGTTTGTGATTGCTTGGTTTTGGGCTTTACTGGGTTTGACGTTATTTTGGGAGTCGACTGGCTCCAAAGATACGGGGTGGTGGTAGACTGTGAGGGCTTTCTGGGGACAACTAGAGTGGATGATGGGCGGAGGGTAGTGTTTGGTGGTCTACCTAGTGATGGGGTAATGGCTAGTTTTCTAAATTCCCTCGACATCCCGCATAGTGAGTTGTCAGGTTTGCCCGTGGTTGGCCAGTATCCGGACGTCTTCGAGGAAGTGACCGGGCTTCCACCACACCGAGAGATTGAGTTCCGTATTGATTTAGTGAAAGATACCAGACCTATAGTGATGCCACTTCATTGTATGGCACCAAGGGAGCAGCGAGAGCTCGGGGTGCAAGTCAACGATCTTTTGAAGAAGGGATTTATCACAAGGAGTGTTTCTGAATGGGGAGCACTAGTTGTTTTTGCTACGAAGGCGGATGGTTCCCTTCATTTGTGTGTAGACTACCGCGAGTTGAATAAGGTGACGAGGAAGAACAAGTATCCTCTACTGCGGATAGATGATTTGTTTGATTAGTTGAGTGGTGCGAGAGTATTTTCTCAGTTGGATCTCGCGATAGGTTTTCATCAACTTAGAGTGGAAGCTGAGAGTATAGCTAAAACGGCTTTTCGGACGCCGTCTGGATTTTATGAGTGGTTGGTCATGCCATTCGGGCTGACCAATGCCCCAGCAAATTTTGTGGATCTTATGAATAGGGTATTCAGAGATCAGTTGAATAAGTTTGTCCTTGTGTTCGTGGATGATATTTTGGTCTACTCGAGGATAGAGGAAGAACACAAGGAACATTTGAGAATAGTGATGGAGGTGTTGAGAAAACACCAATTGAAGGCAAAGTTTTCTAAGTGTCACTTCTGGAGGAGGGAAGTGAGATTCTTGGGCCATGTTATCTCAGAAAATGGTATTGCCGTGGACCCGGCGAAGGTGGCTACAGTACAAGATTGGTCTACGCCCAAGAATGCAACGGACATAAGAAGTTTCTTGGGGTTAGCTGCATATTATCGTAAGTTTATCCAAGACTTCTCCAAGATAGCAGCATCGTTGACTCAATTGACTAAGAAGAATCAAGCCTTCGTCTGGGACGAAAGGTGCGAGAATGCATTCAAGAGTCTAAAAGAAAAGTTGACATGTGCACCAGTGTTAGTCATTCCTAAGGGGAAAGAAGAGATGACAGTATATACGGATGCATGTGGCACAGGGCTAGGTGCTGTATTGATGCAAGGAGGTAGGGTTGCAGCTTATGCAAGTCGGCAACTGAAATCGCACGAGAAAAGATACCCTACCCATGATTTGGAATTGGCAGCGATCGTGTTCGCATTGAAGATGTGGAGACATTATCTCTTGGGAGAAAGATTCGAGTTGTTTACCGATCATAAATTGTTAAATTATCTTTTCTCTCAGAAGGATCTAAATCTCCGACAGCAAAGATGGTTAGAATTTTTAGCTTCCTATGATTTCGACATCGCATATACACTAGGAAAGGGCAATGCGGTGGCTGATGCATTGAGTAGAAGACATGCCAGTTTAGGGGATATGTTTCTAGAACGGAAGCAACTAGAGTACATCGCTGGGTATGATTTCAGACCAAAGTGCGAATTGGATCTAGAAATGTTAGCAAATTTGACGATCAGACCCACTTTGATTGAGCGGATTGGTTCCAGTCAAAGGAACGATCCTAACCTATTGGAAATCATCTCAAAGTTAAAGATGGGAATCGACGGAGATAGGAACAAGTATGGGCTTGATCGAGATGGATGGCTTAGAAAGAGTGGAAGGCTTGTTGTACCCAATGTCAATGGATTGAGAGATGAAGTGCTTAGAGAATGTCATCACTCAAAACTGACTATACACCCTGGTGGTAGCAAGATGTACCGAGACATGAAGCAGACCTACTACTGGGAAGGGATGAAAAGAGACATTGGGAAGTTTATATCCAAATGCATGAATTGCTAGCTAGTTAAAGCCGAGCAAAAGAATCCTAGTGGTTTGTTACAACCATTAGAAATTCCAGAATGGAAATGGGAACAAGTGTCAATGGATTTCATTGATGGGTTACCAAGGACTAGATCGGGCCATGATAGCATTTGGGTGATTGTGGACCGATTGACCAAAAGTGCAAGATTTATACCCGTCAAGTCGAATAGGACGGCAGCTAAGTTAGCTGAACTATATGTAAAGTGGGTAGTGAGATTCCATGGAATACCCAAAGGCATTGTGAGTGACCGAGATCCGTTGTTCACTAGTGGATTTTGGAAAAGCTTACAAGAGGCGTTAGGATCAGAATTACATCCCAGTACCGTGTATCATCCTCAAACTGACGGACAGACAGAGAGGGTGAATCGTATATTAGAAGACCTCTTGAGAGCTTATGTATTGGATTTTGGTGGATCATGGGATGACCATTAGCATCTAGTAGAGTTTGCATACAATAATAGTTATCAATCCAGTATTGGTATGGCTCCATTTGAAGCTTTTTACGGAAGTCTCACCGTCATGTTGGTTAGAAACTGGTGAGAAGTTTGTGCTTGGACCGGATGTGATAAGAGAAACTTCAGACAAGATCAAGATCATTCAACAGCGAATGAAGGCTGCCCAAGATAGGCAGAAAAGTTATGCTGATAAGAGGAGAAGTGAATTAAAGTTCTCCATTGGCGACTTGGTGTTTGTCAAGATCTTTCCGTTAAAGAGCGTGATACGATTTGGCAGGAGAGGCTAGTTAGCACCAAGATTTGTTGGTCCATTCCCAGTTCTTGAGCAAATTGGGAATTTGGCATATAAAGTTGAATTACCAGAGAGGACGGCAGGAGTTCATAACGTATTTCATGTTTCCCAGTTAAGGAAGTTCGTGCACGACCCAGACGTGACTATTTCACCTGATCAGTTGGATGATACCGAAGTTGAACCAGAGGCGGTTGGGAACCGCAGGCCTATGCGTATTGTTGGGAACGATACGAAGCAACTACGAAGGAAAGCGGTGAAGTTAGTCAAAGTTCAGTGGGGCGAGAATGAGAATGACTATACTTGGGAGACAGAGGAGAGCATTAGGAAGACGTATCCAGAACTCTTCGCCTGGTAAGATTTTAACTTCGATCTAGTTTTTCCGCATGCTAGGATAGGCTTGTTTGTTTGTTTTGCATGTTTGATTGTTGTATATGATTGGTAGGCATGCAGGATCCTATGTATGTTTTGGGTTAAGGAATTTCGAGGACGAAATTTCTTAGGGGAGGGAGAGTGTAACGACCCGCATTCTACGCACCATAGGATCGTAGAATATTTATTTCTTTCACATACAAAGTCGTAAGGTCATGTAACTTTGGGAGACGACTGTTGGGGTCATTTCCCATGTTCATGATTTTTGCCAATTTTTAAATGACCGTTTTGCCCCTAACTGATACTGTTTTGGCCATAACTTTTGATTGGAAAGGAGTTTTGACCTGAAACCACTTTCATTGGCTCCAGATGATGGTTTACCTTTCCGTAGAGTGGTCACAATAGCCAAACGGACTCACCATTTGGGAGATATGGCTGAAACAAGGTTTAGAAGGTGAAAAACAGCTTAATCGGACCTAATTAGGGTGATTAGCAAGAGGGCCCATGACCCATTTCGGGATTAGGGTTATGGGGAGGCTGAAATGAGTTAGGTTTTCATTCTATTTCAGTTTTCTAGCCACCACTTACCTCTTAGAAACCCTAACAATGGCCTCCAACCTCTAAAACACCTCTAAATCACTTTCTAATCAAGGATTAAGCTTAGCAACATCAAATCAAAGCGGATTAGCACAAGAATGAAGGTAGATCTACTGTGTTGCATTGGTATTCGCACCCAAACAGTAGAGTTTCAATTCTAAAGGTTTTATTTGTGGCCAAGGTGAGTGATTTGCATAGTTTTGCACTAATTACGGTTAATTAAGGGTAATTAGCGAAGATTAACGAAATTAGACAAGATAAAATTTTGGAAAAATATTTATAAATTCTTAAATATTATTTTAGACCTCTGTTAGAAATTTGGGTTAATTTGGTTAAGTTTTGCTAATTGTATGCCTAAACATACTTAAGGGGAAAATATGGGTTTTGGCTATGTTTGATCCGTTTTAACTTATCAAATTATTGTTCTGATGTTTGTGGATGTTTATATATGTTGCTATGACTGTATGACATGCTTTGTGATTGATTAGAACAGTTAGAATGGTCGAAAACGCCGTCGTATGGCGTAAAACAATCGCTGGAACAGCGGCAGGAAATTATGCAGAGACCGGATCAGATCGCCCCCTCCTTCTGGACCCGACCCGATCGTGTAGCCCCCATCACGAGCCATCTCCACGAGCCAAGGGACCGGACTGCGTCACGAGCTGAATGCTTCATGAGCTAGAGTTGAAGACCACGACCCGATCCAACCTGGTGAAGACGGCGCGACCCGAACCGGTGTGACACCTCAACCCGGTCCGCCTGCACATGCCATGGGAGCTTGACCAAACTGGAGCATCATCACGATCTGGAGATGAAGCCGTCCCGATCTGATCCGCTGAAGGGTACTCGAACCAATCCGAAGGGAGCTGGTGACCACGGACTGAATGAGGGAAGAGAACCGATCTAAACTAGAGGGGAACTGCGAACCGAGGCGAATGAAGAAGACCGATCCGGGAAAGAAGACCAATAACCCGAGATGCAAATGTTGCCCAAGTAGGAAGTTTATACTCAGGATCTAGATGGGAACCAATGAGTTGACTTCATGAGTTGGGCTTTGCTGCGGGACGCGTGCTAAGGGGTTGTCGATGTCTATAACTTTGGATCACTATGTGTAGGAGATACGTGAACGGATTCAGGGCCACAGTGGCCTAGGTACGACTAAAGAGCTAGAGACCAATGAAGTGGGGTCATTTGTAAAGGTTTGGTCATGACTCCATGTGGTAAGCTTGGTAGTAGCAGTAGTTGTACAAGTTGAACTCCGCCACTACTTCGATGGGTCTAGTGATCGAAGCGGTAGATATCGTCTGCTTTACGCACTGAGTGAGAGATGTGAGGATGGTTGCTATGTTTGATTTGTTTGACATCATTATTACATGCACACCCCCACCCTCGTTATCTTTACACCATCTGTTTAGTGGCACCTTAGATCATTGTACGATATGTTATGCTAACTCTTTTGTTGCAGGTCCAGGTTCAGGTATGGTTTAGTATACCTATTATTGTTCTGTTTAGCTGCTTATCGCTCATACCAGACTTTTTGTCTGACCCAGAGTTTTATGTCTCTTCTTACTACTCTGGGTGCTCTCACGAGCACACTAGAGGCAGGTTAGCTGGTTATGCACGAGTAGCTGATCTGAAGACGAGCAGGAGGCTTCCACGTATGATATATATAGATATTCTCCCTGTGTTGTTGGAGATCACTGCTTGGGCATTAGTAGTGTATTTTCTACTTTCGCCTTCTTTTGTTTTAGAGACAGTAATTTGGAAAATTGTAATAAGCTGTATCTGGATTTCCGCTGCTCTGATGATGTTGTTGATGTTGGTTTTAGTTATCAGCTTATGCACTGTCTCACCTGTTTTATGTCAAGTATATTATTATTATTATATTTTATTCCATGTGCTGTGAGACATTCTACAGGTTCTTGATTAGTTCATCCTCTTCTTTCCTTTCTTTAGCGACCGTTCCGTGCTAGTCGGGCATGTGTACAGCGCACTTTCGGATGAAATGCCGGCTGGTGCGGGGCGGGCCGTCACAGGCACCTGCTGTTTGAGCGGTGAATATCAAGTTGTCTTGTGATGGTCTACCTAAGAAGGATCCCGTTGAGATTTTATATGCATATATGGAACATGCAGATTTGAATGATCCTGTGTTAACCGGATTCAAGATTTTACAATAGATCTGTTTCCCATATATGTCGATTTTTGAAGTAGGGATAACTAGTGTAACAACCCGGAAAATTGAAACCAATTTAAAAATTTTATTTTAGCAATTTTAATGAATTTTCAATATTTAAGATGATTTATTTTAAATAATAACGACTAGAAATTTATTTTGAATAGAATTAGAACATATAAATTTATTTAAATTGAAGTTAGAATGAATAAATTTATTTTAATTATATAACGAGCCTGAAATGGCGCGGTAGTTTGAAAATTCGATTTCAAATTTCAATTGAATCTACATGATTCAAAATAAATCAGATTTTGGTAAAACCGGAAATATTTGAATCTGTTTGAAAATATCTTTCCAACAAAGGTGAAAAATCCAAATTTCATAACAGGAATAAAAAGTTATGTCCAATTGAAAATTCAGGATAGTCGCTATGGAATTTATCCCTTAAAAATAGCGATATTGTAAACTATCTCCGTTTTCGACGAAATCGCTTTGGTTGGATCCAGAATGTGAAATTATTGCTAGATTCCAATTTTTATAATTTTTGGAATTAATATGTGGGCATGGCAAAAGAAAACGTGTTTTAACAGTTTCTGTTAATTTGGATCGACCAGAAAATGACCGTTTTTCAAACGGTCTCCAAATTTGACGAAATTAGTTTTGTTAGGACCGTATCATCAAAACCTGGCTAGATATAATTTTTCTGTAATTTTTGGAGTCAGTATGTTGCTCCAGTAAATTAAAATGTGTGTTTAAATTAAATATACATTGATTTATATTTTAATTTAAAGAAAAACTGATTGAAACATTTGAATTGGCTAACGAGACATATCCCATTGGGTTCAGAATGAGGGTAATTAGCTAGAGGCGGCAGTCGTTGGGTTTAATTTGGAGTTTGTCTGCGAAAATTTGTTTTAAGAAATAAATAAATATTAAAAGATTATAATAATTATAAATAGTGGCCAATCAAAATCCCAACCCTCCTTTTATCGTGAAGCCGCCGCCGAGTCTTAACGAAAGGCTGGAATCGTTCGAATTAAAACCCCTTGATTTCTCCCCAAATACTACAAATTGGCCAACTATTATTATTCCAAAATTAAAAAGGGTGATGAGAGCTTCAGTTTCATATAGGGTTGATCGAATTTAAGCAACTGTAGTGAGCGGTATTGTGCTTGAAACTTACGCCGATCGAAGGCGTTTCTGGCAACAGATATGACCTCGAGTTGAGTGCCACTTAGGGCGTCGGGAGAGTGAAGCAAGCCGGTCATCGTGGTGGTGCTCGATCAGATTCCGGCGCTTCACGGTGACGGCAAAGGGGAGCCCTAGAAATCGACGACCGTATTTCTTCAATTCCTGGCAAACCCGAAGATGAAGAAGAAGGGATAGCCACATTTCTTTAACATTACAAAAGGTAATTAATTTTATTTTAAATTTAATTAACGTGTTAATTAGTATATATAACATTATTTAAAAATTAGTTTTTGTTATATAGATATCGATGTTTTAAAATAAAAATAGCATGATGTTTTAAAATAAAAATAGCATGATGTTTTAAAAATATAAGTAGCGTGGTTTTTACTAATATAAAATGTGCATTGTTTTGAAAAATAAAATTTTCATTGTTTTGGAAAATAAAATATACATTGTTATGAAAAATAAAATACACATTGTTTTTAAAGTAAAATTAGCATTGTTTTTAAAATAAAAATAGCTTTAGATTAAAAATATGATTTTTATAAAAATAGTTTTAGATTAAAAATAGGATTTTTAAAATATAAATAGCAAGGATTTTTAAAATAAAAATACCATGGCTTTAAAAAGTATAAAGTTACGATTTTTGTATATGTAGTAGCAGTATAAAAATACGATTTTTATATATACAATAGCGTTGTAAAAAAAAATATGATTTTTATCGTAAAAAGGAAATATTTTTGGTTAGATAAAATTGGGATCGTATGTAGGAAAATATTTTTAGAAAGACGAAAATATGATTTTTAGCCTATGTATGTTATTTATAAAATAGTCATACAAAGAAATAATTATTGATTGGTTAAAATATGATTTTTAACATAGGTATGCTATATAGATCGACAATCAAAGCACGGCGGAGTGGAAACCAAAGGTGAGAACTTCTCACTCAAATTTATTTTCTAGTTAAATATATACTAGGTTGCAGACGGGGCTTAGTAGCTTCTAACACCGTCGTCCACAGACCATGGACGACTTATTTGATTGTATTGTGTAGTGGAAATTGATTGTGATTGTATTGTGAAATGGAAAATAAAATATTCATGCGATGAATAAAATATTTAAATAATAAAAATATCATTTTTATTGTATATATAATATATAAAATACTCATGTATGGAATAAAATATTTAAACAATAAAAATATAATTTTTATTGAATACATGAACCATATAAAATGGTCATGTGTTGAAAATAAATATTCATTTACAAATCAGACGATTTGTTTATGTACACACATTTAACTGATATGGATTGGGACGATATATTTTACACATCGCCCAACTGCACAAATAATAATCGATATTTGTTGGTTGAAACCCCCACACGGGTATTGGGATGATATTTGACATGCACTAATCCCAATTGTTTAGTTGATGTCAATTGATTGGTTGACAGGCTGTTATAAGCATTGATTATTTATATTTAATGCTTATGTAGTTGTGTAATGCACTCTGGATGATGGTTGACTGTGTTTGATTATTGTTGTGTACACGCATGTATGAAATCCATATAAATAAAATTATATGGTAATTGACTTGTCTGATTCCAATTCGGAAAGAATGAGTAATTTAAATTAAAAAAGATTTTAAAATGACGAGGAATGAATATTTTAAAATAACCAATATTTTAAAATAATATTTAGTAAAGGATCAAAATATGATTTTGATGTCCGATTTGGGATGGACACGAACATATTTAGATATATAAAGCCGTGTTGATTAGATTAATGCCATTTTGACTTGAGCGATATTTATATTGATTTTATCCATTTTTATAATGACTATCGGAAGGGAAAATATTTCAAAATCTGATACTTTGAAAATATTATCATTTATATATTATAACGATAAGGAAAATTCATTTTTGATTTAAAAATGAAAGTGAAGATGGAATCGTTTTAACGAATTTAAAACGATTTATAAAAATACGTTTTAAATGGAAATCGATGAAGTATATATATAATATATATATATATATATATATATATATATATATATATATATATATTTAGTGGCCTGAATAGAACGCGCTGCGCCGCGGCAGTTCGCGAATTTCGACCATTGACTTCGAATGGACATTACGGTAGATTCAACTGTCGGATTCTCCTAAAACTGGAATCGTTGGGTTCGTATCGGAAAGAGATTTCCAACGAATATAAAAGATTTGAAATCTAATGGTTGGATTTGGAATTATGTCCAAATCAAATTTGGAAAAGGTCGCTGTAAGTGCAGTTCGATGACCGTTTATGAAAATCGACTGTACGGGCCTTGATAAAAATATTAAAAATATTGATAATTTGTGTAAAATCATAATAAATGATTTGGAAAGAATTTGGATGAAAAATTTCATGCTTGTAAAGATAAAAATATATTTTTATCAAAATGAACTAGTTATGAACTAGAATTATAATCCAATATTTTTAAATAAATAAATTGGATTTGAAATGGTTTTAAAAATAACCAGGATTTCCAATATATGAATTGGAATGGATTTGAATCAAAATTATCTTCGAAATATTTCGATGCTGATTTCATAATTATACAGATATAGTTATGGAAAATTAAAAGATATATTGATATCATTATTTCCAATACGATATTTGTTGGTTGTAGAATTGATATTGAATATAAACCGATATATTTTCTATTTGGAGCCTTTTATTTAATATCAAGTGAGATTTTCGATTTGTCATGAACGGTGTCTTAAATAACACCGTTCTTAAACCCAGTTGAGGAAAGAATAAATCTTTTATTAAGATTTAGTGAAATTTTCCAATTAATTAATATTTAATTGGAATTGAATAAAAGAATTGGGTTTGGGTTTGTCGTGAATGGTGTCTTCAGTAACACTATTCTTGAACCCCGTGTGAAGAGAATAAATCTTTTAATTAAGATTGTTAGAGTTTCCAATTATATTTAATAATTGGAATAAAATGAAATGTGATTTGGAATTTATAAATCTTTTTTTTAAGATTTAAAGGAGATTTTCCAAAGTATAGTTTTCCAATTTAATACAATAAATTAGAATGGAATGGAATTCGATTAGATAATAATCGAAGTGAGCTTCTATGGAGGAAGACGAAGCTTTGCCGTTATTCCATTTATATTATCGGTTGGATATGGAAGTTTATATCGATTATATATATTGATCTTTTTTCTGTGAGGATTCCATAATTAATGGAATGTGATTTGGGTTTATCGTGAACTGTGTTTTAAATGACATTAGTTCTTTAACCCAGTTAAAGATAAGATTAATTTCTTAACTTTGAATAATCATTAAGTAATGATTTTTGGGATTAAAACTGAATTAGAGTTTTAATGAATCTTTAATCAGATTGAAATGTGAATCTGATAACTAAAATTATTAAATTCAGGAAATGATCGAGAATGGAGTATCACCGGTTTTACTCCAAGCGATAGTTAAATCTTTAATTAGATTTGAGCGTAAAATGGTAATTAATTTTACCAATGACACAGTGGTGTTAGATATGAAGTATTACCAGTTTTGCTTCATGGGATGAATAGGTTGGGATTGGGAAATTAAACAAATGATTACTTCAGTAAGATGCGCTAATCCCGACTAGTTTGGATCAACCTTAATTTGGTTTGAATTGATATCCAATGGAAGATTAAAGAATAAATTTAAAAAATTTATCTTTGCTAAAATTAATGGGAACATTTCCCAAAGTATATGGATATTTAAATAAAAGAAAAATTAGAATTAGAATGAGGCATATGTTGTGTTTTTATAGCACTTGTTTATAAGATACGCGAGTTATTCATAAAGATAGGGTTTTCCCATTCTGAATAACTGATTCAAGATATGTCGACGATGAAGACGGTGGTTGAATGTAATGACCCAGATTTTCATAACATCAGAGTTGACTATATACATCATACGTCCAACCCAAATATCACGAAAATACGGAACATTTTTTGTTTAGAAGAAAGAGATAGAAGAAGAACAGAAACAATAACACAGAATCTCACATCGCAGCGGAACAAAATATAATATATCACATCTTTGAAATACAAAATCTTAACTGTATAACATACACTTATCAGAGTACAACACTTACAACACAATGGAACCACTATAACTAGATAACGCTGAAGCCTCCTGCTCCAAGCTCCTTTAGATATATCTGAAAAATCCTGAACTACTTGACTGCCCGTACAAATTTAGGCACCCAAGAGTTTAGGTAGAACAAAACAAATAAACTCCGGGTCAGTCATGGGACCGGTATGAGTAAAACAGTTTAAAAACAGTTCGAACAAGTAAACGATATCTCATAAGACCACGCCGCATAACGGAACGGGTTTTTCCCTTATGAGAATCCAAAATATCTTTATATCAAAACCTTTTGATATTATAATAATGTCTACCAACCACAGTATATATAAAATCATCTAGCAGAAACGCTTTCATCTCACGTTCTACATATATAGTATACAATCAAAACCGCAAGCACGTATTGGGTAATGGATTTCCAACTATGACAAGGTATGGAACCACCTTTCGCTAATGTACCTCTAGAGAGGAATACACTGGGTTCAACAAGAACATCTTGTAATCCGGCCACACATGACCGACCACTCATTTCGCTTGAGTGTATCGAATGTATATCACCAACAGTTGGGATCAGCAACCGTTTCCCGAATGGGACAGCATCAACAATAGATTTTTAGAAGTAAATGAAACTCTAGATCAGGTGATTATACACCCTACTTCGGTGCGACCGACTTAGCCATGCTGCCTGCCCGATTTCTGTCATTTACCGGATGATGAGGCTAGAAGCTACGCTTTATCATCATACCAGATTCACTTTGAATGCCACATCGTCAAATCCATCAAATCACCGATTGATGTCTACAACAATACTTTATGTGTTAGCTAAAAGAAGTTTCCTTCTCCGCCTCCAATCTTGGTACGGTTGGAGAAATCAATATACGTGATCGTCTGGAAATACTCTGTCAGACATTCATCCATACAAGTCACCTAGGAACAGGATGAACTGAAGGCACTATTTCTATTAATAGAAAAAATCCTTGCACTCTACTCCGTCTTCGATTATCTTTATATAATCTGATTCGCACGCTACTGCCGATATGGAGTGGTTCTTCGGATAATAATCCAACCGGTCTCTCCATATTGACAACGATGGTCAAAACTTCGATAGTCTGTGATTTAACTATCGAATAAAAACAAGTGTTTCGATAGTCGATGATTTAACTATCGAATAAAACAAGTGTTCATCCAAACATCCAACAATCACTGAGCCTTTAATTAATATTCCATTAATTAAATCAATTCTCTATTTCTTTACTAATATTTGTTAACCAAATATTTTCAATAACCATATTGGCCTTTTACGTTATTTGGAAAACATTTCCATATATCGCCTTCCTTTATTTTCTATACTTTAGAAAATATATGTTATTTATAATTGGAAAATATTCCAATTACTTATCTCTTTTCCAATCTCGTTTATTTCTATACTTAGGAAACGTTCATTATTCTATTTCCAAGCTTTGCACATATTTGGGTTAAAACAGATGTTGTGTAAAACATCGTTACGACAACCCAAATACAGTATTTAACTAATTCTTATTCCACATTGATCTTCGAGCCTGAATCTTGCTACTTATCGGTGTATCATGAAATCAACCAAGTTGGGGTATAATTACCTCTCAGACCTTGACTGAATAACATTTAACGTCAAAACAGACAAGACTACTTACTCGAATAATCAATACCATACAACTGATTATTCACCTTTAAACACATATACACTTTTTCTTTCTATTCTTACTAGATTTTATTCTTATACTTCCCTTTTTAATTATACTATTCTATTTCTAAGTTCGTTTCCTTATCGACTTCTATATAATTTGATATGTTGATTTCTAACTATCAAATTATCTTAAAAATATTCTATCTCCTTAAATTCCCGGAAAAATTCGCCATAACCTCCTTTGTACCGGGAGCATCGGGAAATTTCAAATAGCTTTCCCGGTCCTTCTCATCTCAAAAAGAAAAAAGAAAAAGCCAAGCGGCTTGCCGATACGGCGCATAAAATCTCATATATGAATTTAAATACGTACCTTTTTGTCGGGCATTCTATTTATTTCACTTCTATACTTTATTCCATACCTGTCTCCTATATATTTATGCCTGTCCAATCTATTTTAACTCAACCAAATCGTTTTAACTCAATTTGTTAAATAAATTTGTTACTTAACTCTTCAGTCTATTTCACCTTCATATTTGAACATGACATGTTCAAATATATTTTAACTGCATATTAACAAATTCTAATTATACTCATACTCTCGTTCCCTTATCGACTTCTTATTCAAATTCCAATTCAATTCTATTTGAATTCTTTTTATTTAAACTTCATTTGAATTCTATTTTCAAATTCTATAGTTTAAAGTCCATTTTGAATTCTCTATTCAAATTCTATAGTTTAAAGTCCATTTGAATTCTAATATTCAAATTCTATTGTTTAAAGTCCATTTGAATTCTAATATTCAAATCCTATTGTTTAAAGTCCATTTGAATTCTAATATTCAAATTCTATTGTTTAAAGTCCATTTGAATTCTATATTCAAATTCTATTTGAATTCTCTGCATTATTTATAAACAACGTTTATAACTTCAATTCAAATCCCACCTTTCCATTTATAAACAACGTTTATAAATTCAATTCAAATCCCATATTTTCATTTATAAACAACGTTTATTAATTCGATTCAAATCCCATATTTTCATTTATAAACCAAGTTTATGAATTCGATTTAAATCCCATATTTTCATTTATAAACAACGTTTATAAATTCGATTCAAATCCCATATTTTCATTTATAAACCAAGTTTATAAATTCGATTTAAATCCCATATTTTCATTTATAAACAACGTTTATAAATTCGATTCAAATCCCATATTTTCATTTATAAACCAAGTTTATAAATTCGATTTAAATCCCATATTTTCATTTATAAACAACGTTTATAAATTCGATTCAAATCCCATATTTTCATTTATAAACCAAGTTTATAAATTCGATTTAAATCCCATATTTTCATTTATAAACAACGTTTATAAATTCGATTCAAATCCCATATTTTCATTTATAAACCAAGTTTATAAATTCATACTTGTTTTATATACCTCCAAACAAGTTAATATTTTCTATAGTTTTATTTAAAATTCAAATTCTATTTATAAAAATAGAATTCCCTTTTTAAAATCTCAAATACCCTTTCGATATTTTTATAGATTAATATTCAAACCCCAGTGATATTTTAAACAATCAAATCAACCAAATTTCAATCATTTGATTTTTAACACATCATATATGAATATATATGAAATCAAACAAACAACAGATAATATATATTTTTGAGGAATCCAGTTGGATTCCTCCAACCTGTTTTTCCTGCATCCACAGACGTTAGTCAACATAGTAATACCCATCCTGCTTCGAGGCAGGATATCGCGGTATGAAGGTCATCCACTATCATAGCGTGGGGCGTATAGGGTAATCATCCGCTATGAAACTGCGGGCATCCGCTAATGAGACTGCGGGAATCCAACCAATCATCAACCCAATATATATATAATAGTCAACCAATCCTAGATAACTAATATATTTTTAACAGCAATAAATAAATATTTAAAGCATCCAACAAATCAACAAAACAATTATTTTTAACTGATAAAAATAATTCTAAATAAACAGAGTGAGATTTACTCACCGTTATTTGTTTGCCAAATATCCGATTAGCTGATGAACTGTGGCAGCTACGAATAACTCGAATTTATTTGTTTAGCACCTTAATTCCATTTCCGAACAACTCCAACTAAATCAGTCCCAAAACTGCTCTTATCCTAGTTTGGCAATTCATCGAACATCTCGCAGTCAACTGCCAATCCATTTCCTTTCTTCCTGCGTTGCTCCTCCATTTGCCACTGTCGGACTTCCCCTTCCACCTTGACATACTCGCTCTTCTCCTGACACCAGTAGATTAACTCGAATCGAGTCATAAACCAACATCGCACTCCTGCGAGCGCAGTTCAACCCACGGCAACCTCTCATCAACCTCGCGCACCCATTATAGACATCGCGACCCCCTTCTGGCCACATACGTGATGAATCCGAACCCCTAAATCCCCAAATCATCGTCGCCTTTTCTACCGCTGATCGAAACCTCTGCAAACCCTGATCGAGCTCGACCCTCTGCTCGAGACTGACCCCAAAAAGCTACTGTGTACGTGCGTCTCAGATCTGGAATCGCGATGGGATTCGATCGCGACCTGATTTCCCCTTTTCTTTTCTTTGTTTCGGTGGAGTTTGTTTGACTTCGACGCTCTCATTTTTGATTTGAAACTGTCGGTTTCTCCATGCTTTAGAAATGAAGAATTTAACAAAGGAAATTTCTTTGATTTTTACTGAGGAGCGGCTTTTATGGTTGAACGGATGGAGAATGAAAGCCCACGAGTTGTTTTAGCTAGTGGTTAAGAAAGAGGATATGTGGTTTAATATGGAACAAGTATTTTTTATTAATATTTTTTTTCGAACGGGTATCCTTTAATTTTAAATAACCCTTGATTTCGAACTCCTTTCTGAACCCAATAACTGACATTTCTAGCGTTATACCACTGCTCTGAACGCACTGGGACCTGTTTCGAAGTCCAGTTCGATCATATGTAGTTGATATTAATTTAAATTGATATAATTTAAATTTCAACTATTTATTCTCCTTGATAATAAATAAATATTATTACCGTTAAAATTTCATATTCATTATTTGAACTGTTTTCAATTCAAATTAAAATTTGAATTCAACTGAATCCATTTTCATATTCTGATAATTTAATATTTTCAATATTAAATTGAAATTGATTTTCAATTCGATAACTCCCTTAAAAAAATTGATTTATTTACTTAACTCAATATTTAAATCCATATTAAATATTTTAAAATTAACCCATAAGGATCCGGGTCATTACATTGAAGACCGGAGGTCTTCACATTGTTTGGATGGTTACGGATGTCTTGATTGGGCTGTACACCCAAGACGAGATAATAAGTGGTGATCGTCCAGACGTACTTGGAGATCGACGGATATAGGAGGGCCCCTCTTCCGTATTAGACATATGGAATGAGGATTAAGGTGCCTCCGGTTTCGTTCAGATCAAGAACGGACTTGTAAATGGATGTGTCTCTGACATTGGAGTTCGTTCCGTGTTGATTAATATCTAATAAATATATATCTGTTTGGTGGCGGAGAATTAATTATCTTTCTTAACACCCTTCTCTGAGACGTACGAGCTCAGAGGTTATATATCGATAGACATCAGTCGCATGGCGTGAATTGCCTGTGTGGCATGCTGGGATGCAAATGAACAAGGCTTTTGTTGAAAAGCAGAGTCTTGTGGTTGATGATCAAAGCACGGCTTTAATATAGCATAGCTTTGTGTATAGCTTTAATTCGCGAGCCTCACACCCCAGTGTGAACCAGAAACGGGAGAGGACTTTGGGGAGGATATGCGTTTCCTTCTAGTTAGGAGTGGTGTCATGGTATGGAGCCCAAATATGTGGATGATGGAAAGGGAGGCGCCTCGGTTATATCGGTCACTACGGGGCCGATGGATGGTTTGGTCGATATACTGACCAGTTTACGCCCCATAGGGTAGGGAAACGTATTGTTTAGGCATTTTAATCTACTTCATGTGGACCGGCCCTGACGATCCAAGGGTTGATGCGTTTAGACCCTGAGGCTCGGGCTAGAGAGTCTCGAAGCGGTAAGGACGATCCCTTACCTTGGTTCACAGATGGAAATCCAACTTCCAATACGTGACATTTCGGTTTTGATTGTAGGGCCTAGTATTGACAACATGATATATGGTACCCATACCGTCTATGACTGATACATTTATATTTGAAGTTGTTTTATGCACTATGCACTTATAATAGTATCAAATGATTTGTTTTAAATGGACCAAGCATGTTTGGCTATTATAAGGGAAAATCCTATCCTTTGTCTTGCATTGTGTGATGGGACCTGGGTCTTATAATAGCTTCATTTTCTCCAAAAAGCATTGCACTGTTTGTTTTATGCACTGGTATTCTTAGAAGGAAACCCGTTCCGTGTTATACGGCGTGGTCCCTTGATTTACTTTATTTTTAAAGTAAAGATTTAATAACTATTTTAGTTCTCACACCAGTCTCATGACTGATGTGGAGTTTATTGTTTTAACCTAAACTCTGGGTGCCCTTATTTTCCACATGAGCAGCTAGTATTTTTTGTTTTGCATATATTATATTCACCGGATCCTGGTTTACAGCTGGAGCTATATTCGGAACGCTCTGTATCCGTGTATTTCTTTCAGTTGTGTTTTGTATTATTTTCCGTTGCATTGTAATTTATAAATCTCTGATATTCATCAAATGTATATTATTTGTTCATACTCTGTATATTCTTGTACTCTGATGTAAATTGTTGTAATAAGCAATGAAATGTTCTTCTGTTTTTGTTCTGATTTGTCATGTTCTCAACTCAGTCTGGGCTTTCTTTTATGGGGAAATTTGGGTCGCTTCAACTAGTCTAAATTTCTCATGTACATGTGCGACTCATTTAGCACATTTTAAAGAATTAAAAGTTACGACTAGATTCGCCCTATGATGCGGAGATCAATCTTTGCTATGATTGGTGGCATCACAATCAACTAAGATCGCATCATCTTTGATTTAATTTTTTGAGCTTATGAATTACTTCATGGAGTCACTTTCTGTGTTTACACCTATCAACTTTCATTTAAGGCGATCATGGATGAATCTCCATGGAGAGCAGTTTCGAAATTGGTTTTTTTTATCATCACCAATTCTCTTCTAAAGAAATAGTGATATGGAAACATCCAACAACACCAGCAATGTCTGCAATACTAGATTTAAGCGTTTAGCTATCATGATATGACTAATAAGTAGTCATAGAAATGGTTCAAGATCTAACCGTGAAGCAGGAGATCTCATTGTGTATATGCAATGTTTTGAAGTTTTGGTGTTGTTATCTTACTTCTTCTAGCATGAACTCTTTTCCCTTTCAGATGATCTTTTGAGGTTGCTTTGTGACTGTTAACTATCAACTATCCTTGTTAAATCACACTATGATGTTATGATATTTCAATCTTTTGAAATTATTATGTATGTCATTCGCACTTATTTATAATATAAATTGAAAGCAAAATCTCATAATTTAAATCTAATCAACAATTATTAAAGCATTGAAAAATAAGTCTTTGTAGGTAGTATTTTTTAGCGAAAGATGGGTTAAAATTTGTTTTCTCATGGTTAGTTATTTTCATTTGTTCCTTAAAAGCTAATTTTTTTTGACATTTTCCAAAATGCCTAACATGGGTAGGATTATTAATCCAGATTTGTGCAAATTTCATGTAACTAACTTCCATCTACATCGAACTGTGACCCAAATCGCCTCAATTTTTAGAAAATATTTTTTAGAAACATTTCTGTATTGTTTGAAAAAGAAACGAAAAAGGTTATGATTCTTAAAATTTAGTTTTATTTTTATTTTTTAAATAAATGCGTATTTACAAGTTTTAAGCTAATTTTTCCAAAATAAACGTGTAATTTTGAGAACTAAAAAACATTTTTTTGAAAACAACGATTTTTAAGGTTAGATGTGAAGCGTTATAAGATAATTAGAAATTAAACTCATGATTTTAGCGGTGCGTTAGGGAGGTGATACGTTTAAATGCTAACGGTACTAAGGAGTACAGAGGTAACAAATTTATTTCTGTGGGTAATGGTTAGTCTGTTAAAACAACACACATTGGTATAACTTGTTTAAAAGATGAGAAACAATTATTTCTAAACAACTTACTTATGGTACCTCAAATCGAGAAAAACCTAGTAAGTGTTTCCAAATTTGTAAGTGATAACAATGTATATTTTGTACTTTGTCCTAGACACTGTCTTGTAAAAGATATGCAAAGTAATGATATACTTTTGCAAAGTGAAGAAAGCAATGGGCTTTACAAATTTAATCTTGCTAGATCTCAAGACACTAAGGTGAAAGAGGCAGATAACCATCAAAGTAGCTTTACGGATACAGATATAAGTAGCAATTTATCTAAATTACAATAATATGAAAACTATAAACATGTGGCACTACAAATTGGGTCATCCCAATATAAACATTGTAAAACAAGTTTTGAATAATAATATTATAAAAGTTAGAAATGTTGATTTACATTATGCGTGTGCATTCTGTCAAACGAGAAAGAGTCACAAACTTGCCTTTGATGACTCGACAACCAAATATCCAACCCACTTGAACTGCTTGCAACAGACCTATGGGGTCCTACACTAGTCAATTCTGATTTTGGATATAAATATTGTATCTCTTTCATTGATGCATACTCCAGGTATACCTGGATATATTTCCTCAAAAATAACTCTGAAGGTATTTGTGCAGTTCGTAAATCAGGTTGAAAGACTCACTGGTCACAAACAGAAAATATTTCAATCAGATGGAGGAACTGAGTACAAACCACTTAGTGAATATTTCCAAAAAAAGGAATAGTTCACAGAGTGACATGTCCTTATACATCTGAACAAAATGGTTTAGCTGAGAGAAAACACAGGCATACAGTAGAAACTGGGCTTACATTATTAGCTCAAGCCTACTTACCATTGAAATTTTGGCCTGAATCATTCAATACAATAGTGTATCTTATTAATAAACTACCCAGCAAAGTATTGAATGATTCAAGTCCCACAGAAAAACTATTTTGCATAAAACCAGATTATTCAATGTTAAGAGTATTTGATTGCCTGTGTTTTCCTCATCTAGGACCTTATAATAAACACAAGCTAGAATTTAGGTTTTCTCCATGTACATTTATGGGATATACTAATGATAAAAAAGGCTATAAATGTTTAACTAGCAATGGAAAGATAATAATATCTAGACATGTTGTATTTAATGAACAAGAATTTCCATTTGTTGGTAAAACAATCAAAACATTCCAAAAAATGTACAATCCTCATTATTCCATATATAACATACCCTTATATCAAGAAAATAGGGAAGAAGACTAACACATATTGCCATCAACAAAACATACATGATCACAATGCATAAATTAGTCTGAAGCTGCACCTGAATCTTCAGAATCAAATGCTGACACAACAAAATCAAAGTATAAAGGCAACATCTGGAAATCAACTAGCCAGAACCAAAGATCCAAGTACAACAATATCAAGTAAAAGGCCAGTAAATCATATGACAATAAGATCTAAAAGTGGAATTTTCAAACCAAAAGTGTATGCAGTAGACTTAGAGGGGGATGAACAAGAAAATTTGCAACAAGCAATGAACAGTGAAAACTGGAATCAAGCTATGTAAGAAGAAATAATGCACTCTTGATAAACAAAAACTGGGAGTTAGTTGGAAAACCAAAAGACAAAAACATAGTGGGCAACAAATGGACATACAAAATAAAAAAGAATTCAGATGGAACGATACAGAAGTACAAGGCAAGACTTGTAGCAAAAGGCTACACACAAGAACATGGACTGGATTTCATTGAAACCTTTTCTCCAGTTGTTAAGCCAACTACAATAAGAATTGTTCTAACAATAGCATTACACAACAAATGGAAAATCAGGCAACTGGATGTGAATAATGCATTTCTCAGTGGAGTACTAGAAGAAGAGGTGTACATGCGACAACCCATAGGATTTAGCAATGGCAACAACAATATAATTTGCAAACTCAACAAAGCTATCTATGGATTGAAGTAAGCCCCTAGAGTCTGGTTCAACAAACTGAAATTGGTATTAACTGATTTGAATTTTCAACCAACTAGATCTGACAACTCTCTCTTCATTAAAATTTCTAACAGTATTACCATTTACATAATAATTTATGTGGATGACTTTTTTGTAATAGGTAATAGTGAAGAGGAGATAAACAAACTAGTTATGCAACTGGGCAGTCAATTTTCCATTAAGGATCTAGGAGAATTATATTAACTTTTAGGAATAAATGTTAGAAGAAAATCAACTTCAGAACTGCACCTATGTCAGAGAGAGTACATATCAGACATACTTAACAAATCAGGGATGAATAAAGTAAATACACTACCCACACCAATGATTAGCAGTTTAAATTTGACAAAGCTTCAAGGAGAAGCAATTCCAAATGACAAATAGTACAGGAGTGTGGTAGGTGCATTACAATATGTCACCATTACCAGAACAAACATAGCATTCATTATAAACAAAGTATATCAGTACATGCAACATCCATCAACAAATCACTGGAAAGCAGTCAAAAGAATCTTAAGATGCTTAAAAGGGACAATGAATTATGCATTAAATATGAAAGCAAGCAAAAACTCGAATATTACTGGATTTGCAATGTAAATTGGGGAAATGATCTAGATGACAGAAAATCCACTACAGGCTACTATATTTACTTGGGTGATAATCTAATTTCTTGGTGTGCTAAAAAGCAAACAACAATATCATGTTCAAGCACAGAAGCAAAGTTTAGAAGTGTAGCCAGTGCAACATCAGAAATTATGTGGATCGAATCATTATCCAGTGAACTAAAGATTAACACTAGCAGGAAACTAGTAACATGGTGTGATAATTTAAGCACTGTGTCATTAACACCAACCCAGTACTTCACTCACGAACAAAACACGTTGTTAATGCAAAAATTGCACCAACACCCCAAGGTGTATTTCAACACTTCACAAATGATCAAAACAAAGTTAAGATCAAAAAAGCGTGGGAAAAAGTAAAGTAGAGAGGGTCTATAGTGGTTCGGCCTCAGATCTGGCCTATGTCCACTTTAATTGGGGATTTCATTACGATCTTCATCATTACAAGGTACATGATCACTTTCACTTTATACATCTTTACTATATTTTTTTACGATGAATCTCTCTTCTCTACAATTTTCTATCTCTTCTCTACAATCACTTGAATTCGTCATAGAAATGATTAGATCTTCTTAGTTGAGATTATTAAAGTAGATCTTCGATAATCAAGAACTTTGATGATCTTTGATGATTTCACAATGATGGAGATGATTGAACAAAGCCTGATGGATCTCTAGTGGAGTTTAAGATGATTGCTTGATGTTGAGAAATGAAAATGGCAGCCCTTAGGGGTAAAAAAATTCAGTCCCTTAAATGTGTGAAATGGTGGGGTATTTATATGTGTGATTTGGAGTGGAGTGGTAAAGCTGAAATTACATGTGTGTAGGCTATGGATGGGATGCCCGATCCATCATAATTACGAAATTGCCACTTTGCCAAACTTATAGCCGATCCACGGTCTATGTATGCCCAATCCAGGAAAATGAGCTGATTCATCAAGTGGCGCTCTGCCAAATCACCTTTTTGACCATGCGCAGTGGCTTGCCGAACCATAGTGGGATGCTCGATCCATCAAATGGGTCTTGCCCGATCCATCAAATGGATCTTGCCCGATCCATAGTAGTAGTAATGTCTGATCCATGGTATATTGCCAAAAACCTATCCATGAAGCAAAGAGAACCCGATCCACGGTCTTGTAAATGACCGATCCATGCAATGACACTTTGCCGGTCCATGTTCTGAAAACAACCGATCCATGGAAAAATTATATACCCGATCCATGGGCGTATACTTGACTGACCCAGTTACATAAAGCATAGCCCGATCCAAGAAGCAACGAATATGACCGATCTATAGCATAATTATATGCCCGATCCATAGCTAAGAAACAACCGATCCATAACACCATTTTATGCTCGATCTATCATTCTAACACATGACCGATCCAACTAAATATTTGTATGTCGATCCATCACCTTAGTTTAAATCCAATCCATCAGCACATGCATGATTTTTAGTGGATAAACATTTTCCCCTCGAAGCTTGTAATTTTTGATTTAAAAAATTGCAAGCTTCGAAATGAATGATTATGTTGCTATTTGAAGGATCAAAACACTTGTGTTAACATGGATCGAAACACACACAATATATATATATATATATATATGGATCGGGGCGTGCTAATAACAACGGAACATGGGCATTTTTTAAAAGTGGATCGATGCACACAATTTTTAATGGATCGGGTATGGCCCACTCAATGGATCGAAAGGGTTTGCCATACATTGCCTTCATATTCTTTTTCGGACTTCACTTTCCCATTTTATCTCCTTCAGCCGAAAATCATTTTGACGGAAGCCACACTTTTTTATTAAAATTCGATCTCGACACAAATTTTTAGCCTCATCTTCGATTGAATCTTCTTCCAATCAGATCTGTGCCTTCACCTGAATTCGATCATCGTCTTCCCTATAACCAATTTTGAATCAATTTAAAGCCAAGTTCGCCAGATTCGAGTCATTTTGCAGCTGCTTAGTTCAATTTCACCAGAATTCGACCATTCATCTCAACTGCAGGTGGCACTTCTTCAACATTTTGTTGTTAAATCGGTTTTGGGTTTTAGGGTTTATAATTCAAATTGGATCTTTGTGGGCACAAACTGTATTTCTGAGTTGAATCCAATGATTGTGTGTCGATGTCGATTTAGTGATTCATTTGTGAATTTGGATTTTATCAAACTGCGACTTGTATGATAATTTTTGCGTTGGGTTTTTGGGTTGAATCCGAAGTTTCTATGTTTTGATTTTGACATTGTATAGAAATTCTTGTATGAACTGTTTTAAGCTTCAATTTGCATTCAATTGTTTGAGTTTGAATCTTTGTTTTTACTGTTATGACAATGCGAGTGTTCCTTTGTTGATTGCATACATTGATTTGTTTATTTTTTTATGTTGCCGAGCACTTGGAATTTGCATTTTTTGATGATCACGGCCTGATCTCGTTGACTTGTGTTGAAGTGCGCATGAGTTTTGTTGATTGAACGCTTCAGTTCAGACTTGCTGCTATTGACACTATGACGATGTACAAATGCCTCAGTTTCGGACTTGGAATTTTGCAAATTGATTGTTGGACTTGATCACCACAGCCTCCTGAATCGCCATCAGATGTGCAATGGGTCGACAATGCCCGATCCTCCATGGATCGGCTTTTCTCGATAAACTGTGGATCGGCTATGCCCAATCCACTATGGATCGGTTATGCTGATTTATAGTGGATCGGCTATTGACGTTCCATCGAAAAATTTGTATGCCTTGGAAATCTTCGTGGCCATGGAGACTATTTGAAGAAATCACAATGAAGAGATCAATGACAACTTGACCTTGTAATTGACCAACTAAACATGTTTTTTCACTGCTACAACCTGCTTTGTAACAACAAAAACACTTGCACGTTTCTAGGCCAATATTTTGTCATCGACTGCCGACATCGACAATAGATTAGTTAATCATTAAAAATTTAACTATAACGAACTTTATTACCTGAATTGAATGACGCATCTACGCAGAATCATTTCGTTTGATCACTTATAACTTGTCAAACATTGCTTGCATAGATACGACATTCTAATCTGAATTCCCAGTGACGTTGGAAATCGACTAACCAGCACACGCCAATTGTAGATTCCAAGCTTCATTTTTAATGACTTGTATAATTATGCACAACACTTCTCACTTAGGAAATGCGCACCTTTGGTTTGTTTAAAAACACGATTCCTTGTGTGGAAATGGTAACCCGACAGCAATCTCGCTAAAAGTCTGAGGAAACAACTATGTCTACTGACGCTGGAGTTTTTGCTCAAGTTCCTGAAATTACGACGACTGCAGCTCTTGGGTCATATGTCAGTCAAAATTTCCTTTGCCTCGTCCTCTTACCAAATCACCTCCAGAGAGACACCCCCACAGTGCTTTCATTACATACTTTTAAACAATTATGCACTCAGTTTGGCATCCTAAAAGCTGATGCAAGATTACCAAGGAAGAATGATTTTGTTGATCTTCCGCCCGTTCTATGTTACAGTTAATTGTTTCATGTTAGTAAGCGGAGCCGTACCTCCTTTCAACCCATTTTTAGAGATGATCCTTCGGCGTTTGGTTATTGCCCCGTTCCAGCTACACCCAAATGGTTGCGCAATCTTGATAGGGCTATGTGTGCTCTTTATGAGGACAAAGCAATGCATGCCTACTTTTCAAGATATCTGCTCTTTATGCGTTTTCAAAAGGCGGAAAGAACATCCTTCAATTGTCTTTATCGGTGGTGCTCAAAATTCCAAGCTTATCCTCGACTTACCGGACAACATTCAGGGATTTGTGAATCAATACTTTTATGTTCGGTTCCCCGAAAGCTTTTATGGCATTTGGATGGAAGGAGATGAACATATTTGCTCAGAGCTCTTCATCCAATTTCTTTCCAAGTCTTAATCATTAAATCTCCCCTTTATTTTGCAAACTTCCCTCTCCTGACAAGGACTCTACTGCTGATTAATCTACACTTAAGATTTTGAGATTAGTCCCTACCGAAGAGAGAACTAAAAAAATTTCTGATCAAAGAAGAATTTCTTCGTCACTATAACTTTCTTAACCCTTCATGTTCTTTTCCTTATGGAGGAGCTTCTTCAACTCCTCACTCTACACCTGAAGCATCGGGAGCTTCAGCTTCTGGAAGGGATACTGCATCAAAAGATTCCACCGAGGTGCCTCCTCTAAAGAAATGCGTAGACCCTGCTAGCGTAGCTGGTTCATCCGACCAACCCAAACTGCCTTCTATTGAAGAAGAAGTATTTGGACATCGCGAGGGAAATGGTCTTTTGTTAAAGCTCAACTTCGTCTACAATCTAGCTTGGCTAATTCAGGCAGTGAAGACTTTCATCTCCAATTAAACTGATTACCGAAGCGTCGGAGACTCAGAGAGGGTGCCCCCGTATAGGTCATTGGTTAAAGCCCAACTTCGTCTACAATCCAGCTTGGTTAATTCAGCCAGTGAAGACTTGCATCTCAAATTAAACTGATTAACCGAAGCGTCAGAGACTCATAGAGGATTCCCCCGTAGAGGTCTTTGGTTAAAGCCCAAATTCGTCTACAATCCAACTTGGTTAATTCAAGCAGTGAAGACTTTTATCTCCAATTAAACTGATTAACCTAAGTGTTGGAGACTCAGAGAGGGTGTCCCCGTAGAGGTCTTTTGTGTTTGCGTAGTTCAACGGGGCTAACACCAATTCTTTCACTGGATGCTTGACTTAGTAAGTGATTCATGACTTAAGAGACCAGGGCCCTGGGCCTCACACTTGGTGAGGTGCCCTTTGGTGAAACTTGCAACTTGTGGGAAACCTCCTTTATTGTGTTATTCCATAGGAGGGATGCCGGTTCCTTTACCGGACGCTTGTCTCATTAAGCTATCTCGGTTGGAGAACCAAGGCCGGTGCCTCTCACTTGGAGAGGTGCCCCTTCGGTGGAACTTTGCAATTTGTACACTTATGTTTACTTGTTGCGCTTCTCATTGGTGGACTTTTAGCGATTTGACTCCTAGTGATTCCCATGTTTTATCTTCAAGGTGGTGCTCCACATCCTCGCATATGTGCAGATGTACGTTGGTAGCACTGGACACTTGAGTTATCCTTGTCTGGGATGTTGTGTAAGTATCGTCGGATTTTGAATAAGTAAGCGCCTTTTTTTATGACTTGCAATATTAAATTGAGTTTAAGCAACTTTTGAACTGCTTGACAAAATTTGGCAAAAATATTCTGGACATAAGCAGGCATGCTTTTCATTCATGATGATATTCAATTACATAACTTGGAAATATTTACAATCACTATTTTTACAAGAACTGAACAAAGCAGCTATGAAAAATAACGACATAGGTGATCAGAATTCCAAGATCATGGGATGGGGATTCCATTAACAATTGAGGGTTTGAAGGTGCCATCCAGAAACTTCTGACTGATAACATATGGCCCTTCCCAGTTTGGTCTGAATACTCATGTTGTAGTCATCACCCTCTTCAGCACAAGGTCACCAACCTCGAAAGTCCTCCTGCGAACTTTGCTATTGAAGTGGCTACTTTCCTTTGATGTGCTGCGATTTGGAGCTCTGCTTCATTCCTTCTCTCCTCAAGTTGATCGAGTGCCTCTAGCTGCAGCTGATCATTATGTGATTGGTTGAAATGAATTCTGCACCGAGTAGGAACCAAAAGCTCTACCGGAATCATCGCTTCAGAACCAAATGCCAAGGAAAAAGGAGTGTGCCCAGTCGCAGATTTATGAGTCATTCGATATGCCCATAGTGCAAGAGGGAGCTCGGCCACCCAACCACCATTTTCTTTCTTAAGATGCTTCTTGATGGTTGAATTTATGATCTTGTTGATTGCTTCCACCTGCCTGTTTGCCTGCGGATGAGCTACAGATGCAAAACTCTTCTGGATTTATACTTGGCACAGAAATCTTTGAACTCTTCGCTCTCAAATTGAATCTCATTGACTGGATTATCTTCCGTGGAACACCAAACCCATTAATGATATTCTTCGAGACAAAGTTTATGACTTTCTTTGAGGTAATGGTGACCAGTGGCTCTGCTTCAGCCCACTTTGTGAAGTAATCGACGGTGATCATGGCATACTTCATGTTAGATTTGGCAGTAGGCAACGCTCCAATCAAATCGATGCCCCAAACAGCAAACGACCATGGACTGATCATTTGAGTCAACTCTATGGATGGTGCTATAGGAATCTTGGCGAACCTCTGACATCTATCACATTTCCTTGCATATGCTGCAGAGTCTCTGCTCAAGTCGAGACAGAAATAACCATATCGCAGAATTTTCTTAGCCAACATCTATCCACCTGAATGCCCTCCACACACTCTTCACCATGTAATTCTGCTAGAATTGCCTTTGATTCCCCTTTGGTAACACATCCAAGTAGAGGCATAGAGAAATCCCTTCGGTATAATCGACCATCCTGCATAAGAAATAGAGGTGCTTTCTACAGCAACTTCCTTCACTCCTTCTGATCTGCAGGAAGTATCCCATTGAGAAGGCAGTCCTTGATTAATGTCATACACGAGCCTGTCTCTTCGGCAATTTCCATAACCCAATCAATATCAGCGTCATCAGTGCTCGGATTGGAGAGAACTTCGACAGGAACTAACCCCAACAACTGAGAGTCTCCTGAGCTAGCATATTTGGCAAGTGAATCCACCTTCATGTTCTCTTTCCTCGGAATATGAGTGATGGTGTAGTAGTCCAAATTGTTGAGCAGTTCCCAAGCTTTAGACAAACAAGATGGCAAATTCCCCCATTTAGCTTGAAACTCTCGTTTGACCTGACATATCATTAATTGAGAATCACTAAAAATCTGTAAAGCTTTCAAATTGAGCTCCTTCGCTATCCTCAATCCAGCTATCAAGGCCCCATACTCTACTTCATTGTTTGTTGATGGAAATTTGAGCCTCAATGAATAGCATACCGAGCATCCTTCGGGAGTCTTTAGCACCACTCCTACCCCTGAGCAATACTCATTCATAGCTCCATCAGCAAACAACTTACATCCTTAGGCACTTCTTTCTCGTTCCCCCTATAGGTGAACTCTGCAATGAAATCCGCCAAAGCTTACCCGTTGATTGCCCTTCGTGGATGATAAGTGATATCGTATTGACTGAGTTAAGTATTTCACTTCAGTTATCTCCCCGAAGTCTCTAGACAGAACAAGACTTGCTTTAGCGGCTGATCTGCGAGCACCTTGATAGAATGAGCTTGGAAATACAACTTGAGCTTCTTTGAGGCAATAAGTAGACAATACGCAAGCTTCTCTATCTTTGGATAATTCACCTCTGCCCCGATAAGCCTTTTGCTGATGTAGTAGACTGACCGTTGAACCTTTGAATCCTCTCTTACTAGAGCTGCACTCAAAGCATGGGATAAGACTGCCAAATATAAAAATAAATCCTCACCATCACCGGGCTTCGAAAGCATTGGAGGTGTTTCCATGTGTCTGATAAGCTCTTCGAAAGCTGTCTGACAAGCTGGAGTCCATTCGAAGTCTTTCTTTCCTTTTCTCAAAGCATCGAAAAACGGAATACACCTGTCTGTTGCCTTAGAAATGAAGCGATTCAGTGCAGAGACCTTCCCATTTAAGCTTTGTAGCTCTTTCTTTGTCCTTGGAGCTCGCATCTCTCTCAATGCAGGAATTTGAGCAGGATTGTCCCTGATGCCCCTGGCATTGACCATGAATCCCAGAAAGTTGCCTAACACAACTCCAAATGAAATTTTGAGAGGATTTAACTTCATGCCGTATCTGCGGAGGATATGAAACATCTCAGCCAAATTCTGGATGTGATTGGCAGCTCTCTTTGACTTCACAAGCATATCATCAACATACACTTCCATGGTTTTATCGATTTGAGATTTGAACATTGCATTAACGAGCCTTTGATAAGTTGCTCTCGCATTCTTCATCCCGAATGGTATGACCTTGTAGCAATGTAAGCCCATATCTGTAATGAAGTTGGTATTCTCTTGGTTTGGCTCATGCATCATTATCTGATTGTAGTCTAAATAAGCATAGATGAATGATAGGAGTTCAAGCCCCGTTGTTGCATCCACAAGCTGATCAATCCTTGGCAGAGGAAAATATCTTTCTGGAACGCTTTATTAAGGTCTGAATAATCGATGCAAACATGCCACTTGTCATTAACCTTCTTCACAAGAACAGGATTAGGGACCTAATCTACTGATGAAGCGATTCTCAATTAATCTGTCAACTTCGTCTATGAGAGCCACAGATCTCTCGGGGCCTTGAACCCTCCTCTTTTGCTTTACAGGTGTGATGCGGGGATAAACATTGAGTGCATGAATAACCACTTGAGGAGATAACCCACACATATCTGCATGACTCAAAGCAAACACATCTAGATTAGCTTTAAGAAAAATTACTAATTCACTTTACATTTTTTGGCTCAGCTGAGATCCTATTTTCAATACTTTATCAGGATCTTTTGGATGCACTGATATAGAGATTGTGACCTTCACTGGCGCCACTCTATTCTCCCCTGCACTGGACTTCCTAGGATCCATCTCCTTTTGAGCCCCGCTATGTTCGCCAGGGCATGGGCCATGCTTTAGCCGCTTTAAGGAAGGTTCATGAATGTAGAGGGAACCCTCCACACTCTTCCCTTTATCTTTCTTCTTTGCCTCTTTCAGCTCTGTAAGATACCATTCTCTAGATGACTCATGATCTTCTTTAACCACTCCAACACCGTTCTATATAGGAAACTTCATTGTCAGACACCGTGCCGCTAGCGAAATCCTAAAATCAGCTAGAGCGGGCCTGCCAAGGAAAGCGTTATAAGCCAACACCTCATCAATACAAACAAAGGTTTGGTTCTGAATAGCTCTTTTATCCCCTTATCCAAACTCAACACGAAGGTTAATGGTTCCAATGGGTTGTTTTGGTTCTCCGGTAAACCCTTGTATCTTAGTTTGGCAAGCTTGAACATCTGACATAGAGAGATTCATCCGGTTAAAGGTCTGTCGGAACAAGACATTGACGGAGGCGCCACAATCAACAAGCACTCTCCTAACCATCGTCGAGCCAATTCCAGTCGTGACCACCATCGAATCTTGAGTTAGGGCTAGAATACCTTTGGCGTTTTTATCTCCGAAAGTGATGGTTCCATGAGAAACTTTTTGTTACTTCGGAGGAAAAGTATTGCTCAGAATCAAATACCTCTCCTCCTTCGGGGCGTACTTCAAAGCTCCTGCATACCTTTCAATCTCACCCCAACTATTTCCTACCGGATAAGACCACCAGAGATAGTGTTAATCACCGGCCTAGCGCTAGTTTGCACGGAGCTCTACTACTAGAACCAGGATGATTAGCAGGTGCATTCTGCCTTTGAGAATTCGAGAAAGGACTCGTAATCTGTGGCTTCTCCACATATTATTGCAACCTATTCTTCCTTATCAATTCTTCGATCAAGATCCTGAGATGTCTGCATTTGTTCGTGTTGTGACCAGGCTGATTGTGGAAATGGCAAAACCTTCCAGACTTCAACTGGTTTTCCACAATCTTCAGCGGTTTCGGATTCAGATAATTCTTTGTATCTTTAGTGGTAGTGAAGATATTTTCTGGGCTGTTTGTCAGAGGAGTCAATTCTGAGATGCTGAAGAATTAGAGCTTCTTCCCATTCCTATTATCCTTCCCATCATTTCCTCTCTTCTGTCCCCCATTACTCTTTCACCACCTTGAGCACCATTGTCCTTCTTCTCTAGCACAACACTACTTTCAGCAACATTCCGTGTAGGAGAAGGGTCATCTTCTATTCTGATAAATTCCTTGACTTTCTTATAGAACTTTTGAAGAGTATTAGGATCCTTCATTTTCATCCATCTCCTAAGCTCGAACTTCTTATCCACAACTTTGTATAATGCCATCAACACAATACCAGGCTCTGGATTGCCCACTTCAGTTACGGCAGCATTGAAGCAAGTAAGGAACACTCTAACCGATTCACTCGGTCTTTGCTCCATGTCATTCAACGACATTACGTCATTGACTTTTGTTGTATACAACCTAAAATGCTTCCTGAATTTCTTTGCCAGAAAAGAGAAATTATCCACGGACTTTGGCGGCAATTTGGTAAACCAAAGTGATGCTACTCCTTCCGGCCCGTGCACAATTCATATGTTGATCATACTTGTACAGAAACAAGTTAGGATCACCAGTTCCACCATAAGTTGTCATGGTTGGAGGAGTAAATTTCTTCGGAAATTCAGCCTTCTGAATTCTCTCAGTAAGTGGAGTCTTTCTCGGAGCGAAGCCCCATTCTCTTTTGTTATCATTTCTTTCCATACTTTCTTTCATGATTTGCCTAATCATATCCGAGATATATTCTTCGTCGCCGGCTCGTTCCACGGGGCGGACGCCATCTCCTTTGCCGGATGCTCGCCTAGGCAAGCGGTTGCGGGTAGGGATCTGGGGCCCTGGGCCTCCCGCATGGGGAGGTGACGCTTTGGTGGGACTCGCCACTTTTCGAGAAGCATACCTCTCAGAATGAATCTTGGCATTGGGCTTAGAATCTTCAATATCATCATCTGAATTGTCAACCTCTTCAACAAAATACCTATGGTTGAGATCTGAAGTGGAAGAGTTAGCATTCTCTTTGAGATTAATTTCAACTTTCTGGTTTGCCATATTGGCTTGAGCAGCGAAAAGAGCTTCTAGCCTCTCCATCATAGCCTTGTTTGAAGCCTCCATCTGTCGAGTCAAGCTAGCAATGATAGTATCTAACTCTTCTCGAGACACACCAACTCTCGGAGTTTGAGAATTAGCAGGATGATTAGTTTGAGGAGTTGGAGCATCATCAACGGCATTATCCGAACCTCTAACGGACTTATTACCACCTTTCTTCGATGGTGCCATGATTTCAGATAAATTTACAAACTTCTTAGGAATTCTTTCACTGGGCCTGACTTCTAGATCGTGTGGATCTATCATAGAATGACAGGCTTTCTATCTTCACAATCCACAAAAATCCTCCAAGGCACTTAACCTTGTGGTCGTGGGTTCGAGCCCCACGGTGGGGCCAAAATGTTAATGAAAAAAATTACACCAACAGCTCAAGGTGTATTTCAATACTTCACAAATGATCAAAGAAAAGTTAAGAGCAAATAAGTGCGGAAAAAAGTAAAGTAGAGAGGGTTTATAGTGGTTCGGCCTCAGATCTGGCCTACGTCCACTTTAATCGGGGATTTCATTACGATCTTCATTATTACAAGGTACATGATCACTTTAACTTTATACATCTTTACTGTTTTCTTTTACGATGAATCTCTCTTCTATACAATTCTCTGTCTCTTCTCTACAATCTCTTGAATTCGTCGTAGAAATACTTAGATCTCTTTAGTTGCGAAGATTATTGAAGTAGATCTTTAATAATTGAGCACTTTGATGATCTTTGATGATTTCAAAATGGTGGAGATGATTGAACGAAGTTTGATGGAGCTCTAATGGAGTTTGAGATGATTGCTTGATGTTGAGAAATGAAAATGGCAGCCCTTCGAGATAGAAAAAATCGGTCTCTTAAATGTGTGAAATGGCGGGGTATTTATAGGTGTGATTTGAAGTGGAGTGGTAAAGCTAAAATTACATGTGTGCAGGCTATGGATCAGATGCCCGATCCATCATAATTACGAAATTGTCACACTGCCAAACTTATAGCCGATCCAGGAAAATGAGCTGATCCATCAAGCGACACTCTGCCAAATCACCTTTTTAACCATGCGCAGCGGCTTGCCGAATCATAGTAGGGGGACGCCCGATCCATCAAATGGATCTTTCCCGATCCATAGTAGTAGCAGTGTCCGATCCATGGTATATTGCCAGAAACCGATCCATGAAACAAAGAACACCCGATCCATGGTCTTGTAAATTACCAATCCATGCAATGACACTTTGCCAATCCACGTTCTAAAAACAACCAATCCATGGCAAAATTATATACCCGATCCATAGGAGTATACTTGACCGATCCAGTTACATAAAGCATAGCCCGATCCATGATGTAATGAATATGAACGATCCATAGCATAATTTTATGCCTGATCCATAGCTAAGAAATAATCGATTCATAGCACCATTTTATGTCTGATCCATAGCTAAGAAACAACCGATCCATAACACCATTTATGACCGATCCATCGTTCTAACACATGACTGATCCAACTTAATATTCGTATGTCGATCCATTACTTTAGTTTAAATCCAATCCGTCAACATATGCATGATTTTTAGTGGATAAACATTCAGGGAACTTGATTAATATTTTGTTCATGAGAGGGTTATTAGTAAACAGCTTGAAGTAAATTATATATCTTCCTTTTTCCAGAAAGCAGACATTTTTATGAAACCATTATCAGCTATTAACTTTATCAAATTAAGAAAAGAATTACAAATTGAAGAATACCAAAGCTTCAAGAAGAAAGTAGAAACAACCAACAATCCTTGATTGGCAACAAATCAGCTGATTTCAACATCAGAGAGGAGAATCAAACAAAATGGAGACATGAATGGAGAACGGTGGAAACCCTAGCTGAGCTTAAGGGGGAATATTGGAAATAATAAAGCTCATGTGATATCCGCCCGATATATTATCCATAGTTACATCATAAAGCCCAAATGCCTCTCATCTCATCGCATATGTATTGGGCCAGGCCCAACAGCCTATTCACTTTGTATTACTCAGTCCACTATGTATTATTTGCCTAAATTACAATCTTTCTTATTTTACACTTTGTTACCGTTGGCTTATAGCCTATACATATGTATCATATTATTTTACAACAAAATCATCAATATATAAAAAGTTTATTTCCTCCATGACTTTGACAGAGATAAATTTCACTATATAACGAAAACTGAAAATTTTCAAAATGACAAAAAATTTGAATTCCCCACTAAAATTCTTTTTTCAGTATAAGAGAAATAATTAGAAAGTGATTTTATCTGTGTTATCATTTATGATGTTGGGGTTTAGAGGCAAAATTAGCTGCTTCATATTTCTATTCGTAGTCGTGCAAGGGTCTCAACTAGAAAATGTTTCTCAAGAAGTTGTATCCATGTAGAACTACATGTACATTTTAGGATGCTTGCATCATGTTTTAAAATGAATCCACATAGGAGGATCAAATTTAGAATCATTATACATGCATATTTTTATGGTTAGGACTTATTATATGTACACTTTGCACATGCGCATATTTGGTTGCAAAAATTGTGGCTGTGTAGTTTAAGATAATTAGGTATCACCACCATGACTGTCAATTGTAAAATTTAGGAACGAAATTTATTTTAAGTAAGAAAGAATGTAATAACTCAAATTTGGTATTAGTTAAATTAGTTAATTAATTAAGTTCCAAAAAAGAATTGGAGAAAACGTTGAAATTTGACCGCGAAACTTTTTTCAATGCGTTCGTGATAGAATTCCATTCAACATTCATGTTTGGAACTTCGCGAAAGAAGTCCACACGAAGAAGTTAAGAATGAAAAAAATCAGATGGAAAATAATTACATAAACAAAACTATATTAACTCTCATCATTGAAAACCTGATTCCCACTGGATCCATATCGACCAAGACGTTCGACTACTAGATCGACCTCCTGGTTGATCGGTTCTAGTGACTGTTGGGATTGTGGTGGGTTTTATTTAATACATACGGACGGATTACTCTAGACTTAGATCTAACGGTTCATATAATCATTTCAGCGCCTATAAATAAATATCTTAACCTCTTATCCTTCCTTGTATTTTTTCGAAGTAGCAACAAAGCTTTGTCATCTTCATTTCTCCAATCTCTTCCACACTTTCTTAATAAAATAGATTTTATTCCTATTTACAAGAATTTAATATAATGAATTCAGATTTATAAGAAAAGATGTGTTTTGTGCATAAGGTAAATCTCTGATATTTTCAATCTTATTTTTTCCCCTATTCCAATTCTTTATCTAGATCTACAATTTTAATATGTATATCTCATATATATATATATATATATATATATTATTTGGACATAAAAGGATTCGGAAATAAAGCCTAAAAGTTGCAGTTTAGATCTGAGATTTGGGAAATTTTACAAGTAGAAGGTCTATATATTTTTTATAATATCAGATAATTTTCATTAGTATAATTTGTTATATGTCTAAATCTGATAATTGAAATTGTAGGTTTTTTGTAAAATATAAATCTTGCCTACAATCCCTTCTATATCTTTTGATTAGTGTATGCTCTGAAATCTGAAAATCAATCTCATAAAGATATTAATGTTATTGCTTGCAGATGTGTTCCAAATTTAAAAAAATGGGTGTAAAAATAAGATTTGTGCCAGTCGCCCTTTTCGATTTGAATCTATTTGTGTTTTGGTTTGTTTAAGAATATCATTTAATTTTTATAAATTAACCTATCTGTCCTTTTTTTCACAAGAAAACAATGTTTGAAATTATAAGGAATACGTACAAAATATAAGAAAGAGATGTGTAAATTTATGTATTTTGCATCTAGTTTAAATTATCTATTCTAAATAAAAGATTACCCATTCCTTGTAATTTTAAATAAATCGATATTCTTTACTTTTTAAATGTTTGGACAAATTTATGGAAATTATAGCAAAAGACGTTTATATAAAATTTGAATTTTAGCAAATCAAAGCATAGGAAGATTGTTCTAGTTACTAGCATGGACTTAAACATAAATAATTTAAATTTAAAACGTAATTATTTTTCTATGATATATTAGCAGGCCCGGCCTAAGACGTATGCGACCAAGGCGGTCGCCTATGGCAGCACGGCATGAGGAGGTGGAGAGGGCAACAAAATTTCCTCCATCCTTTCATAAATATTGTTATATAAAAAAGGTAAGGCATAAAGTTAACAAAGTTTTCTGTGGCTGGATGGTAAAAGCATCTCAGTAGGCTTGGAGCAGGCAGGGTTTGAGACCTGGCGCTTGCACATGTTTAGACTTTCAATTTTTTTACCCAGGTTTGCCTAGGGCAACCAATCCTATTGGGTAAGCTCTGTATATTAGTACTATATCCGTTCAGATCTTACATAATTTACGCTTATTATTATTAGGTAGATATTTAGGTTACGTTTGAATTTGAAATGTTCTCTGTTATATATGGGTATAAATCAGTATACTTGTAATAAATGGAGAATTAACAATTATAACCTTAGGGTTTATAGGTATTGAATGTCAAAATTAAATATAGAATTTATGAAGGTTACATGTGGGACAAATAAGAATTAAATGTTGTAACTCAAATTAATGGGAAATTAGTACTATAATAAATTTGAAGAATATTGATGAGTTACAGTTAATAGAAATTAACGAGACTGGTATTAATAGCATTTACTGCAATGTTTATTACCCTAGGAAAAATAACCATTATAATTATTGGTGGCATTTCACAGTTATAGTAATTAAATTTAAATAAGGATGGGTAGAATTATCATAAATATTCTAAGCCCAATAAATCTTATCCTAGGACAAGAAAAATTACCTTACTTAGTTTGAATTTAGGAATAATATATCCTAATTAAATTAAATAGGTAGCTGGACTTAGTAGATCGATAATACGAGGTTAATCGAGTTATCATACAGAACATTTTCCAACATTCGGATATACACACAACTGATATGAAATATTATTGATCATAGGAACCCGTGATAATTAGTATATTATGGTGAGAAATGTTTCTATTGGTTTACTTCAAGTATTGAGGTCTTAAGTGGTCGTAAGATCCGCCTCCCTTCCAAAAGAAGAAACCTAAAGAAAATTTAGTGTAGCCTACTTCAAGATTAAGATCTTAAGTGGTTGGATCCGACTTTTCAAGGTATTAAATAAGACTCGCCTATTTCCTTAGGATTTAACTTGAGGAATATGGATGGTAGTCGGACTCGTCCCTTTCCTTAGAATTTATTCTAAGGGGTACGGGTAGTAATCAGGCACGCCCCTTTTCTTGGGGTCCAGAGGAGTAGCGAGTAGAATCATAGGATCCGCCCTCATTAGGTCTCAAGTGGTTGGAGGAATTGCATTTTCCCGACAAATTGTATTAAATGCCTAACTTGGTACAAATTATATAACATCTGAAAGGGTCTGCTTCCTTAATGTATTAAATGGTTGGGTTAGAGTTCGTCCTGAGACCAAAGATCTGTCGTCCTACGGGAAGTATTAAGTCGTTCAGAGTTTATTCAATAAGGTCGGCTAGATGGTAACATAGAGGCCCATCGGGGAAGGTTTTAAATGGAGAGTTGTCTATATATCTCGAATACTAAGTGGTTGCTTACCATCTCTCGTCTTATTCGGGGTTGGGATACACGAATGAGGGAAGTCTTAATTAGTAGTTAGAGGACATAGCAGCTAGTGTACTCTAATCAATAAATAATTGTGTTAGGAAACAACCTGTCAGGCCTTAATTGATCGTGGAATCCATCTTAGCTGCGCAGTTAATGCCCTGCTATTACCCCGCTATCTATATCGTGTAGCAGATTCCTACCGCTACGCTATTCCCAAATAGCCTCTGAAATAACATTTCAAGTTTAAGCCCTGCTTAATTCTGATATTCCCGATATATCCTATTATTTCAGCTATATTCTGCTACTCCCGTTTTATCTTCTATAAAAGAAATGAATTGAAAATTGATTTTTATACGCTATAAAATATGTAAAATTAGTTTTTAATAGAATTTTTAACATTTTGTTTTTTAGAAGAGAGAATATTATAATATTCCTTTAAATTTAATTAAGAAAAATAGAAGTATCCATTTATTCACATATATTTGCACATGTTTTTATTTTAAATTAAAAATGTATTGATTATAATTAAATTAAATGACAATTAATTCTCCATTAATCTATCATTTGTATATTTGTAAAAGCATTAAATACTAGTTTTATATGCTATTTTAGACTCCTTCGTTATATCCTGTTATTTCCTCGTTTTATCCCCGCTGCAGCTTTTTGCACCTTCGCCGCATTGGATTCGCTGAGCGCTTTAACTGTACAACATCTTAGATATATTACATTTTGGGTGAGTAACTAAGTGCAGGGCCGGTTCTAGTTCATTTTGGGCCGCGGACAAAACTCAAGTTTGGACCCTTTCATACAAATACAAATAACATTTTCAAACAATAATAAACACATAAATCAAATGTAATAATAATTTTCTTAAAAGCTATTTAATTTGTTCATTACATCTTCGAAAACGTCAAACTTACAACTTCTTGATCATTAAAAGACAAAATGTTAAGTCCAAGAACATCGTTTAAAATTGTTGTTACTGCATCTGATTGTAATAACCATGCCCTATCATGAGTTTCTCCATTCTATAAATTTTGAATATAATAACTTAAAGAAAATCTTCTTAATTATTCATCTTTTGGAAAATTATATTAGTTTCCGTTTTAGGTCCATTTTCAATAAGCAAGTTTCTACGTTTTCCTTGAAGATTATCCCAAATTCTAAGATCATAAATGTTTAAACTCAAATCATTTTCCAAACACTTAGAATAATTGACAATACGCTTGTTTTTATGAAGATTGTTAATATCACTATTATCTTAATTGTATCTTCATCTTTTTCATATATTTCTCCACCTTTATCACTATCATCCTCTTTCAAATTTTCAATATCATTTTTTTATACCTCGAGTGGATTTACCGATCCATCACCATTTCATTTTTCCTTGACACTAATTAGTTGCTCAGGTTCGACTAATGAACTTGATTGTTTATTAAAATATTCATTTACCGAACCTTGTAAAATTTGAGTTATAAGTTCTTTTTATTTTTTCTTTTTTGAGATCTAGATAATTGTTTCATGATGGCACAACTACTAAATTAAGCTTTAAAAATAGTAAAAATTACTAATCATAGCAATACAACCTGATTCAAGAGTTCCTGCCAATTCATCAAATAATCACTTCTCATTATTCTTCCATCCATTGTATTACCTTCAGAAAACTACAGTTAGTAAACAAGATCAAATGTTATTCCTTGATTTTTTTTCTTAATTGGATAAAAATGATTAACATTAAGTTACAATTAAAAAACAGTAGACAAAATACAGAAGTAAAAAGTTAAACAAACCAGAAAATAAAACGATAACAAATGATATTCAACTAGCAGGAGAAGCTTTAATTGTCAACAAAATGCTTCAAAATTATCAGGGGCACAGTTCTGTTGGAAACAGTAGACCCAAGCAGACATTATTTTTAGGCAACAATTATATTTTTAGGTGATCTTGTAAAGAAGAAGAAAACACATTATATTTCTAGGCATTATAGGCTTTGAGAAAATCCTTCGTACATTCTAGAAAAACATAGTAAATCGACACAATAATAAGTTCCAAAAACTAGAGATAGTGACAAATTATTGAAGCAATGCAAAACTTTAAAAATTATAATATTTAAATTCTCAAATTTAAAGCTTACATTGTGGTTGAATTCTGAAATCTAAAGGAATCCAAATCCAATTTGAATGTAGAGATGTTGATAAGTTGTGTAATCTCATAACTTTAATTATAGATTGTAGGATTGATCAAATTAGAAAAGGGAAAGAAGGTTGAATCAAATTGAGATTTGGAGAAGAACGTAATCTCCATTGAAGTTCTAACAACCACTAATGGAACTTGAAACCGGGCAATTTAAAGTGCGTAGACGGCTTCAACTTCTGTTCGAACATTAATTTTTGGACGTGAAAATCAAAAAAAGCATGGGAATGGAAACTTAGGGTTTCTGCTGTTGGGCTGAGAAAAAAAATATAGGACTAAAGTAAAAAAAAAAAACGTGCTTCCTTGGAAATTGGACCATGGGTTGTCGCCCAGGTTGACCGGCCAAAGGGTCGGCACTGACTAAGTGACTACATACCCTGCCTCTTTGAGAATTGAGTGAGGTCTTAAGTGGTTAGAATCAACTCTTTAGAAATTGGCATGCATGGTTTTTTCATTCTTGTTCTTTCATGCTCAGTGTTGATGAGATGATTCACTTTTAAGGTGGTTATCATAATCAATGCTTATCATTCAATCTTTTTTCCGCTGTGAATTAGTTTTATAATACTCTAACTAATTACACCCATGCTCATTATTGCAGATATCTGATCAATATGATCTATACTTGAATGATTTTAAATTTCGTTTATTATCGAAATTCAAGCTCAGAAAAGTGAGGTTTGTTACATGAACCCATGCACTAAATAACCATATCACATTTTGAATTCCTCAAATTGTAAAGTTAAAAAACCAAATAAAGAAAGTCTAATCAGCACATCTTCCAAGATTCAATCAATGGTACCAATCTACCCGCTGATCAATACAAGTTTATATTTAGCTAAATTTTCAGCTTTTACTAAATATATTTTGCTTTCGTTCCAAAATAGTGGTTTTAATCAATCAGTACCAACCACGTTCCATTACCAAAATTAATATTTTTCTTCAAACTTGCATATAGAACAATAGTAGAAGCAAATTGAGAGTCATACCAAGCTTTAAATTGACCGATATCAATATGTGGATCGACCGATCTTGATCGATATTGGTGATTTTATCCTAGGTATTTTTCCCTAGTACACCAACTTGTTCTTTTCCAAACTCTTTGATGTGTTCATTCATCAATACATACTCCAGTTAGAGCATCTCCAATAAGGAGCTAATTCAGCTTACGAATCGTAATACTCGTCGTTTTTGCACCCTAATGGATATCTTTAATCGAAATATTCAGCAATATACTCAGGGGCTAATTCGGAATTGGTTTCGAACGCCGAATTTTTCAACGCTCAAAATAGAGCACTGAAAAGTTAGGTTGTGTTTGGTTAAAAATGAGTTTTGGGTTTTCAAAATTAATTACAAAACAATAAAGATGTGAAAGGAGGATTTGTAGAATGAAAGGAAGATGGAGGGGACCACGAAGGGAATGTAGCAATCGTGGAAGGAAGAATTGCTCTTCGTGTTTCTCTTATTTCTCAAAACCTGAAAAATAGATAAAAGTTGTTTTTATTATATATGTTAACTTTGTTTTCAAAAATGGTTCCGTTATATACGTGCGTCGTGCACATTTTTATGTCGATGAAAACCAAAAACAGAAAATAGTATACCAAACACTACCTAAACGCGGCAAACAAACTTCCTAACTTCCCCACGCAAAGCATGTCCCACTATCCAGCAGCGCATGTTCCCATTACCCAATAAATTTGCCCCGTGTTCCTATTCTAATGTTCCTAACAACGCAAATATCCGTCGAATGTCCATATTGTCAATTAAAATAAAGAGAAAGGACCAGGTTAATGAAAGGTAATTTTTTAAAAGAAGTGACTGCTTAAACATAAAATTAAACACAAATTGAAACACAAAAAATTCTCAATTATTAAAACATTTTATCATAATATAGATAAAAGTGCCGTAATAATAGTGAAAATTCGTTGTGTTACTATTTATGTTAAATTTGAAGTAAGTCGGTAACTATGACACAACAGAATTTTCACCAACCATGGTATCATTTTAAAAGACTTACATTAAAACAAAAGAACCGTGGTATAATTTATCTCCCAAATAGGGCTGTCAACGAATACTTTCGGATACAGATAGCGCCATATCCGTATCCGCATCCGAAACCATTTTCGGATATTGGATATCTGTATCCGCAAATACGGACGGATATCGGATATTTATCCGCTCCGTCAACAATCGATAAATCAATGAACATAAATGAATTTTTTTAGCTTAATATTAAGATTTTTCAACCTAATTGATTACTAAAGTGCTAAAAATAAATAAATATGATGATAATATATAATTTTGAGCAACGAACATGCATTTAGTAGACTTTTAATTTTGCAAATGAATAAATTAGTCTATTTAATTATGTTAAAATACACATAATTTAAGCTATAATTGAAAGAAAAAAAGCGGACGGATAATTTTCGGATGCGGATATGCCTATATCCGCATCCACTTTCCCGGATATCGGATATTTATCCGCTTTTCGGATACGGATGCGGACAGATTTCGGATTTTTCGGTATTCATTGACAGCCCTACTCCCAAAGCAAATATAATGTCCATTTAGTAGAGCTAAACTATATTACTTTCTTCTTGGAGAATGCATAGCATGAATGGTATAAATTGCTGATGTTGTTATATAATAAGGGACGCATACAAAGTTAGCGCACATTTTATTGTAACAAAAGAAATTCATGATGTTATGTAACAACCAATTCATATTTATACATTTCATCAAATCATTTAACAATACAACGCTTTTCAAATTCAAACCGTCATTTCTCCTTTGCAACATATAGGAAAACTTAGTACACTTTCAAAATGAAGTAAAATCTAATACGTTTTTTTTTTTTTTTTCAACAATACATCGGTTCAAAGAAAAGCACTCAAATAAAAAGGGGCACTTTTGGCATAGCTCCTTATTAAGGTTTAAAATACGCGAAAAGTACTCCTTCACTAAATTTCAGTCTAAATTATGTCTTTGTTTTTTATCCCCATTGTTGTAGACATATCAGCAACATTTCATAAAAGTTGCTGGATATCAGCAACTTTTCTGTACACGGTATAAAAGTTGCTAACATATCAGCAATTATTTACAAAAGTGCTGACATTTTTGCAACAATTTTTTACTTTTCTTTACACTATAAAAGTTGCTGACATATCAACAATTATTTACAAAAGTTTATGACATTTCAACAGTAATTTTTTACTTTTCTTTACACTATAAAAGTTGTTGACATATCAACAATTATTTATAAAAATTGCTGACATTTCAGCAATAATTTTTTACTTTGATTCTGGAAAATGAGGGCAGATTTACAATGAAATTTTACCAGTGAAAGTAGTTGACATATCAATAATTATTTTATAACAGTTGCAGACATATCAATAATAATTTTATTTGTTTTTAGGAAATAGGGACCAGATTTACAATGAAACTTTGACAGGGATCAGTTTTACAATATAAAAGTATAATAGGGATGCCTTCCTAATTTTCACATAAAAAAGCACCATACGTGAACGGTAAGTTGCAACTTACTAGTGTTAATTTTTACCATCTCAAATAGTCAGTACTCAACGTGAATCATTCAGTTTCCAACCTCCAATAAGGTGCAAAAAAAATTTTTAATCGAAAAGGGCAAATTGAAGGGGCTGGAGAAGGGGATGCGTTCATTTTACGGAAGAGAATACGAAAGGGGAAGAAGAGGATAAGTTGAATTTGAATTCAAACACGAATAGCAAAAGGTCATTAGCAAACATTTAAGATCGTTCAAATTAGAAGATACCAATTGATGAATAGATGTCTCGCTTCTTCTTGCTTTTTTCTTCTTTTTGAAATTCCAAAATAAACATTATCATATAACGATTTTTATAAGATAACAATTCATACCTTAAAACGAAAAATCTTAGATTGAAAATATAACATGCGTTCAATTGGTTTAAACAATGTATTTCTTGTGTAGATCTAGCGTCTGACAAGTCTACAAGCCAGCTCCTTTTCTATCATCAATGGGAAAATAGGTCACACTGATCTATTTCCTTTCTTGACACATCACATGCTTCAAAAAGAACAATGGGTCATTTCGAACTAGGGGTGAGCATTTTTTGGTTAAACCAACCAAACCAACCGAACCAAATTATTTTGGTCGGTTTGGTCTGGTTTTGAAATTAAATCGGTTTGTAATCGGTTCAGAAAAATATTTAGTTTGGTTATCGGTTTAACCAAATTAACCGAACTTTTATTATATATTAAAAATTATCAATATTATAATAAATATTTTAAGTTAAATTAGTTCTCCAAGTAAATTTTAATCATCATGCATGTGTTAAAATTACTTTTAGAAAGCATAAGAATCGTAAATAATAATACTATAATCATACACTTATGATTTATTTCAAATTATAGTTAATATTAGAATCATAAGGTCTAAAATATATTTAGTTCGGTTAAATCGGATAACCAACCGAACCAACCAAACTTAATTTGGTTGGTTTGGTTTGATTTTCATTTTTATCGGTTTTAGTTTGGTTTGACAATTTTCATCATCGGATAAACCGAACCAACCAAACGCTCACCCCTATTTCGAACCAGCACCCGTATATTCAAAGGAGCATTATTATTCCAAATAAGTCTTATTTGGAAGCTTAACCAAAAGGTTGCATTTTGTTATTGCACGTGTTCCAGTTATCTGGATGGGATACAAGCAAATGTGGAGAAGTGTAACTGGCACAAGAAACACGACTTCTTCCTTAAAGGAAATATTTAATCACAGACGTAAAAGTGGCAAACCATTATGGTGGTACAGCAATGAAAAATCATTAAACTCCAAGATATTTCATTGAAGCAACAAATATTATTCGAGTCCGTGATGTTTTAGCAAATACCCGGTTGAACATATTTCCTAATCTCACAAGTTCCTTTCCTCTTCTCACTGTTGTGATAGTCTTTCAGTTAACCATTTAGACAATGAGAAGTTTTTTCTTCTCTTTTCTTCTCTCTCTTTCCTTCTTTTTTTTTTTCCTTTGAAAATTGATGAATATGAAATCCCAGACTCAGAGTAGACCTCGAACTCATGACCTCTTACCGGAAGGAGCAAGTCTTTCAACTATGGCATACCATACTATAGTTAACAAAAAAATTCTAACCTTAAAGATAGATAACAAAAAAATGTTTAGTGTAAACGGAATGGTTTGTTCTAGTGAAATTAATGATTATCAAGATATTGTTTGAAAATATCGGTTCGTAAGTCTCCAACAATAGGAACATGACTGACTTTGCAACTCATACAACACAAAGTGAGTAATGTTCATCCACTGAATAAACAATTTCAACCATTCATTCTTTATTTGCAAGAAGGAAGCACACCATAATAATTCAGACACACCTCGCCACTTATAGAAACAACCGAGTAGTGAATAAATACATAGCATGTTTCATATCTAAAAATGTAACATTCCCAACTAGCAATCACAGTAAAAGCTAGAAAAGCACAAGGATCATTGATACCTATATATAATGCACTCTGGTTCTTTACGTCCATTTGAAAGATGAAAAAAGATAACAAATTGAAACAATATAAAAGACAACACGAAAAAGCATAGAGGAGCAATGGTGGCTAAAGGTCATATTCCTATTATAGTCGGTAACAGAAGTGAAGAAGTAGAGAAATTCATTATAAGTTTAAAGTTGTTAAAGCATCCAACTATATTATTTTTGCTGGAGTTAGCAGCAGAAGAGTTCGGCTTTGAACTTTGAGGAATTCTCAGAATTCCATGCAGTGTCATCAGGTTTAGGCAGATTCTTGAATCTATCTACAAGGATTAGCGAATTGCATTTGGTTAAGTTCATTCATTTTTCTTTTCTTTTTTAATTTTCTTCTCATAAGTGCATTTAGATCATAATGTGATGATATCAGGTCAGTATTAATAAAGTTTTGCTTGACGTTGCACTCCCGTATCTCAAGAGCTTAGCATGGTATAAAAATAAATATAGGCAATTTTAATTCAAATATTACTTATACATAGAGAGAAGGATGTGCTTGCCATCGCATAAAGAATTAGCAGGGCTTCTATTTAAGTAGAAAATATGTTATTATAAAACATTTTTGCCCATCGCATTAGCAGCCTAACCATTCGTATGCCACAACTAAAGAAGATTAAAATCAGATTTAACAGATGACGGAGAATCATACAATTCTAAATGCTGATATGACAAAAGAGGGCGTTCCCACTGACATCGAACATTTTAAATGGATACTTCATGAGATCCAGAAGGGTAAACAGGTCCATGAAATTATGTATGCACTGCAATTTACACGGAGTGAATAACGATGAGAATTCAGATTCAGCATTGTTTGAAGGTGCAGATTTTAATTTGTGGTTACAAAATTTGTCATATATAGAAAAATATGACAATACCCAAGCATGATGCTACTTTGTTCCAAAAACCCAAGGTTGATCATATGAGGAAAAATATGACACGTTTACGTTATAACGTACTACTTATGCGTTACAACACTAGGTTATAACATGCTGAGATAATAGAAAGTAAAATTAAAAAGAAATATGACACGCATTAAGATATAACATCAATTGCAATTGACAAAATGCAGTGTATTTCCATATAACTTTTTTCCCCCTTTGGAAACATAATTGCAGTCTAACAATAAGAAAATGACCACTCTGCAAGTTAGATAACTCAGAATCACCTCACAATATATGGAAACAATCTAATAAATAAGAGCACAACTCCTTTTTATATCATCAGGAGCTTGGCCCAGTGCTAAAACACTAGCATTTTTGGTTAAAATCGTATGCAGGGAATATACCCATTGCATGTAATATATGAGCACATGGAATTTACATTGTTTCTTTTTTTGTACTGTTGCTCCTGTCTTATGCTGTTGTTTACTTGCAATGAACAAGCACAATTCTGTAAAAACAATTAGGCTAAGTGGCATATACGCTACGTAATCACAACACATTCTTGCTTGCCGCTTTCACTGTCGATGTATATATACCAGGGCTAAACAAGATAAAATCAAACAAGCGCTTAGTATTTCATAACTCACAAATCGTATTTGTAGAAAGATGAAGAAATCGGCAATTATAAATGTTGACACGGCCAAAGAGGGCATACCAAAAGGATATGTTCCATTACTCGTGGGAAACGAAACAGGAGAAAGAGTGTTCGTGAACGTGAAATTACTAAAAGATCCATGTATATCTTTGCTGCTGGAAAAGACAGCTCAGGATGTAGGGTTCGAGCAACAAGGGATCCTCAAACTTCCCTGTGACGTCGAGCATTTCAAGTGGATAGTTCATGAGGTTGGGAAGGGTAAAAAGGTCTAAGGAATTGTATATGAACAGTACAGTTTATGGGATGAATAATGCACGATTTTCTTGATTGCGTTGAAGACCATGTTTTAATTTGAGTTTCAGAAAGTTTGTAATGTGTTGTGCTATGATGTTGTGTCTCATGACATATTGAATTTACTGACTATAATATTAGTTCATAAACTTTAAAAATTAAGCATGCCTCAAAATGATAACCAAAATAAAATTTCAAAAGAAGGTAGAATGCATATGCTAAAGCTGTGATATATCAATAAAACAAACTAATAACACTATTCTGAATAATTGAAACCATTAATATCCTTCTTACAATACATATGATGGTGACTGAACAAAAAATATCACAAAACATAAACAATGGGGAACAAAATTTCTTCTCAGAATTTAAGTCTACCTCACAGTTGAAGGAACCCAGCCTCAAAAGGATCGGTTGACGACTGGTATTCTTTGAGGTCATGTCTTCATAAGTTACGCTACTAGAATAACAATAATCTTTTGCCTACACGTTAATAAAATCAATATATTCAACTCTTTTTAACAGGAAACAAAATACACCAGTGCAGTTTTTGTAGTATGATGCATTACCAATTTTGTCTCCAGGTTAAGACCTTGCATTCTGGAGGAGGCTAGCATAATACTTCGTAAAAGAAGCATCAGAGCCATGCTTTTCCAACTGCAGGAAGGTGAAATTTGGAATGTTAATTAAATATACTTTTATCTCACAAAATAACTGTAAAAGAAATATTAATAACAAATACCTGTAGAAATGAGTCGACTGAGGTGAGATCATTGGGTGAATACACAACCTCGTCTCTTTTTCTTTCGATAAATCCAACGTTTTTCTCAACCTAAATTTGAAAGAAGAAAAAAGTTGATGAGGGTATGCAAAAAAAAATGTCTTCAGGGGGATAAAAAGCATATAGTGACTTAAACATTCTTTGAAGAGCAAGGATTAATAGCATCATCTGTAACCCTCATATCTGCTGCAAGTTTATATTTAAACAAGGGAGGAGAGGAGGCGGGGGGGTTGAACGAGAGCAGATATTTAAACAGAGCTACAAAATAATGCTAACAACATCAGAAAAGTTATGTTGATCATACCTCATATATGCTAACAATATCAGAAAAGAGGTTTAAGCTTTACATTATTTGTTTCAAAAGTTTCACTAACCTAAAATTTTGTCAAATGTTCATTTAAAGTTTTAAACAATGATATGAGCTCTGTCTTTTAATATACCTGATCAATTAAGCGCTTGACTGAACGTTTCAAACTTTCAACTTTAATGTTTTCACAGAGTCTTTTTAAAAGAATAAGAGGAATAGTTGCAACTTCAGGAAAAGAAATGTGATAGCTCCACTGTGAGAAATGTACTAAAAGCAGCTGAACTGCTGAACGAATGCACTCTTCGTGGAAACTTCGTGTTTTCAGTACCTTCTTTGGAACCTATAAATAAGGATAAAAAACACACAGGGTTTAGCGCTTGATTATAAGAAAAATGAACCCCCCCCCCCCCCCCCCCCCTTCTATCCCTCGAAAGGTTTCATCTTTCTCTATGTGACTGCACATGCAAGCTATTTACTCAGCATTGCACTGCTGGGTGAAAACACACAATTTTGATCCACAATCATCAAAGATATTGCATACCAAAATGGATAAATTGCAATATTGTTCTCAGGATTAATAACTAAAGAGCCTACATAATACTACATTAATTTAATACAACACACTGACAATTCTTGAGGTGGTGTTATCTTACCAACTGGAATGCAAATCGCAAAATTAAAAAGCCGTATTACCTTCAACAAAGATTCGAAGTCAATTGCCTCCCCACGTTCCATGTCCGAACTATCATCTCCTTTGTATTCAAGGGACTCAAAAACCAAAGAAGATATAGGAATAAAAATTCCAGTGCATGATGACAGATTATTAAGCATTTGCACGCATTTGACTCTTAAAGGCACATAGCGTGGACCAGTAAACAAGCAAGCTACCCCACTGATGATGTCAATAAGGAAAGAACTCAGTGGTCTTAGGTCATGCTCCTTGATGTTATGGGCAATGAATTTGACCCACGTATTTACACAGTTTATGTACTGCCAACTGTATATCTTTTTAAGTGCATCCTGGATGGACAAAGTATACTTCACATGAGATAAGCTGAGTTTTATCGTGATTGCATTTGAAATGTACTTTTCTCTACGAAGCAAAAATAGACTGTATATTTTCAAGTGTATGAATGTATATAACTTCTTAAGGGGGAAATATAGATGTCCGAATACAAAGGTGCAGTTATGATAAATTCTTGCGAAAATTAGCAAACAAATCTACAGGCATGAAGCATGCAAACGAACTTGACTTCTTAACAAGTGCGAAAATATACCAGGCCATGGGACTAGCTGATATGAATTCTTCTCTTGTTATGAAGTTAAGTTCATTTACACACTTGTAGATTTGTTTGCTAATTTTAGTGAAGAATTTACCATGACTGCACCTTTGTATACTCACATCTATATTTTCCTCTTAAGAAATTAAATACATTCATACACTTTAAAACAAAATCAGAATATGAGCTAAAGGATATTTACCTCATTCTTTGTTTTATAAGCCTTTTGCAGTATAATTGCAAGTTGCTGCACAGATTGAATCACTTTAGGGTAAGACTGCTGAACGTCCAGGGAATAGAGCTCCACAACGGAATCCATCAAGAACTCCATATGTTTCAGATTTGTAGTCTGAACAAATTTACAATGTGCAATACAGGTTCTAAATGTTTTTGTTAAACATGCGTCAAAGCATTCTGAATTTAGCTGATTCGCAAGTTCTCGCACAATGAGGAAGGAGGACAATGATAGATCTTCTTCACCAGTTACCCATAAATGAGTAGAAATCTGCATACAGATGTATTTAAGATTTAGTTTGCAGATTAAATCGAGTGGTAATAATATAGTGTACCAACTTGAAACAGATGCAATATGGTGTCCCTAATCGACAGGAGTGTCGTAGAGTGCTCCTCATGTGTGTGTAAGATAGGATCTATAGCACCCCAAACAGTGCAGCACTCCTATAGCCTCCCCCTCATTTCCACCACGCACACTCATTTCTCTCTCTTCCCACTAACTCTCTCTCTCTCTTCACTAACTTATTTAATTATAAATAAGTGACTGTTATTCGAATGCAAAGGGGGTGCCACGAAAGAGGGGTACCATATAACCACCTCTTTCGTGACACCCCTTTCACCCGAACGATAGACACTCATTTATAATTAAATAAGTCAATGGAGGTAGAGAGAGTTAGTGGAAAATGAAAGAAACAGGAATGCATGGTGGAAATTAGGGAGCTTTAGGGGCACTGCACTGCTTGGGGTGCTCTTGATCCTATCTCGTATGTGTTTATATATGTATATATATGTGTATACACACACACGCGCGTGCGCACGCACATGTATATATACATGTAAATACACACATGTGTGTATGTGTATATATACACATGCACATGTAATATATACATACACATGTGTGTATGTGTATACACACATGTATATATATATACAAACACACACGTTTGTGTGTGTGTGTACATGTGCATGTGTGTGTCTATTGTTATGTTGAAATTAACTTTACATATTAAATTGAAGCAGAGGACAAATGATGCCTAGCAGTTACAGGATGATATAAACCTTTAATTATATTTTCACATATTTGCATAGATCATCAAACTGGATCTATAATTAGCATTCAAGGAAGAAAGATCCATGGATAACTTCGAGAATTCATCGTAACTTCATTTTAATTCATTTTGCAATGGTGAAAGTATTTAAGAACTAAGAAGAACAAGAATCCACATAATATGCCTCAACTAAAAAGTTGAGTGTGTAGTACCTTGATGAGTCTTCTGATTAATGATGGAAAAGCAGCAAAAAATACCACAGAAGCTTTGAGTTGGCAGAGAATAAAATCAAGTAACTTTGAATCAGTTACTTGATTTAATATACTTATACAGCTCTTCAGGTAAGACTTCACAAGTGGTCCCATGGTTTCCCAGATTGGCTTAGTCTTCAATTTCATCACCTTTTCTTCAGTGCAGGATCCTGAGATTTCCAATCTGTTGCGAATTATACCGTCCATTTCACAAAGAACAAACGACAAAATCTTTGAGTATGTATCTTTGTCTGAAATTTTGAATGGACTTTCGTCTTGGTCTATTCCATATCGGCATGCAGTTCGAAAAGCATTAAGAAGATTAACAAGTGCAGGAACATTTGGTTCTTCCATGACTAACCAGCACCATACATCAATTGTAGAGCTAGTGAGGACCTTCTTATCATTCTGTTCACTACTTTCATCTTCTGACTGATAATCTATTTCATCTTCTTGGTCGGAATACTGCACAAAATCATGTTAGGAAACAACTGCTTACAATACACCGTATAGTGTGCTACGATTTAAATGGATACAGAACTTTATCTCCATGAGTTGTTAATTTTATCACCCACAATTTAACGTTTACATGGAACGAAAATGTACAAGGATCAATCATTAAAAGTCATTTTGACTAAAGCATTAGGATAACGTTACAACGATTAACCTCTTTGGAAATATTTGTGTTACATCCAAAAGGGCAAAACACATCAAGACTTTTCACAGTTTATTTGGTAATAATGTTACAAATACAATTGGTATAAGACTTACAATTTCTTCCAATCTTGATGACTTCAGCTCAGCTTTATGACTTTCCAGGAATTCTGATAACTTTGGATCCTGAAATTCAATTGTCCGTACTTAATCCACAAATTTTGATATGCTGTGAATACCAACTGCATGTTTTTCATACTTATTTGAATTGAACGCAAGGAACTAAGGAAAGAAATGAATAAAATAGTGGCTGCTAAACTGATAGGTGTGTATTACCAATATCCTAACTACATAATGAAAATTTTGTAACCATTGGTCCATTGGTTGCTAGGATCACTGGCAAAACAGGAAAAAGATGGGAAGAAAAAAAACTGACATGACAATATTAATTTTCAACACTAGCTTAAATCAAGGCAAAGAAAGATATATAGTACAAACTAGTTTAAGCATATGCTTATGCTATATACAGAAAAAGTAATTGCAGCGCTCCTGAATAATCCATTAGGCGCTCTTTTAGTCAACAATCATTGTTCTGCTATTTCACCTGCTAATAAATCTACTAAGAATCATTAATTGGTTACCTTCTTTAATATTTTGGCAAGTTTACTTTTTTGCTCCGCAAGGTCCAAATAAATTTTCTTGTTTTCTCCCTCTAAGGCAGACTCGTTCTCTTTATCTGCAATAATTTCCTTGGTATTGGTCCTAAATAACGGTACTGTTCAAACTCAAACGTTTAGATTTTTAAATAAGATATGCTAACCTTTCTCCGTGAGCTCCCCTTCAGTAATATATGGGCATTCAGAATCCTGACAATCATCAACGTTGGATGAATATTAAAAAAATAAAAATACTTCCGTGGTTCAAAATCATATAATCAGTCGACAATGCTACTGAAGAACCTCTTTAAGGGTAAAATGATGTATTATGCCAATAAAAGTATTGGTTAGTACATACACAAATGGTTACGATGATAGATGCATAGGACAAACCTCAGATAGATAGCCTTCACTGTCAGAAAAATCCTCAAGATAATCCTCATCGTCTTCAGCAAACAAATCATCCAGTAAATTGTTGGACAGTTTATCGTCTGTTTTTGATATCTCAAAAATTCTGTGCATATGAGAAAGAACAAAAGAATTTAGTCTCATGTCAATATAATCTAAAGAGATAATAGCTTACTCTTTTTTCCTTTGTTCCTTGGCATGCTTTCCATCATCTTCCGCAACAATCCTACGGTCTGCATAAACTCAAAGATTTAGAAGTTGATCTTGCGATTTAGAAATTGTGCAAGTTTAATTTGAACAGAATTACATAATCAAAGGGATGAAATTGATCCTTACTTTTGGAAGATCTGCGTTTAAATATAATTTTGCTCTTTCGATTTTTTTTCATTACAGATTGAAGATTCTTCTTTGCAAATTTTCGAGCCCTTTTACCTAGTTTGCCCATTTTTGTGGTCTGAAAGTTAACTGCAAACCATGAATCAAGAAAAGGTTAGGCTGCTTTTGTTTTTATGTTGAATGCTCGGTGCTGAATATGGTCAAACTTATCTGATTTCGATTATTTTTAACTTTTTGATTAAAGGCTTTACCAAAGAGAATATTTCCTTTTGAACTCATATACAAAACGTAACAAACAGTCTGGCAAATTAAATAATAATACATGTCTTGGTAATTCAAACCTCAAACAACATCTTTTAAAAAAAACTATTTACAATAGAAACCAGTTTTTCTGTGAAGTAATAAAAAATTGCCAACATGAGATTGCAGTCATTAAATATGCAATATGCCAATCTAGTCATCAACTATGCCAGTGAAAGGTGGATCAATGACCCAGTAAGTAATGCAATCCAAGTAACAGAAGTTGGTGTTAGTATTTTTTATATCAAACTCTGAATCAAGTTATTTAGCTTTGCAAGCCAGTTAAAAATATTTTGAATTAAATTCAGAAGTTGATCCATATTAAAAAGTCAATCTAAAAGTAGTACATTCAAATTTGAACAAGTTAAATGAATAATTGCACATCATGCAGGGTAGAAATCTTAGTTCATGGTAAGTAATAGGTCAGGTTTGAATAATGATCGATGGTTCAAACTACGAATGAATGTGGATGGTGTTGCACCAATCATAAAAGACCTGAGGCTGCATCTAAAATTTGTCAAACAAAAAAGGAAGTGAAAAAATTATAGCATGAAGTAAATGCTAGCAGCAAAAACCAAATAATAGTCTGATACAAATTATATGAATGCATGTCAATATAAATAATCAAAATTGAAGGGTGATTAGGTACTTATGAGAGTTCTGTAAGTATTCCAAATAAAGCATCAAGTTCTGGAGCAACGATGACTTTAAAACGCAAATAATAACATTTAATATCGCTGTTTTCAAGCTTTGAAAGTTACGACATGTCACCAAATTTGAAAATGATGCAGCACTATTTAGTATGCAGTAGTAACCAAGTCATGAGGTTCCGGTCGCCTGGGGTCGGTTCCGGCTGGAGGCAGGGCCGGCCCAACTAGATCCAATGCCCTAGTCAAACGAAAAAAATTGTGTTTTTGCTGCCCTAATATTTAATAATAGCGATATAATTAAAACTATGAAACAAAAGTGCAAATTCTTTTTAAAAAAAAAAGTAATATTGATTACAAAATATTAGTCAACTAAATCATTTATAATACATACCCAAAAAGCCAAATGTTAATGTACAGGTGAAGTTTTCATTTTTCACATGAAACATGGCATGAGTTTTGAAACTTTGAGACATATTTTTTGGGCTATTATATTATGACACCTTACTCAGGAATTTCATTATATATCTAACTAGATTGTTAGTGGATCGTTATTTACAAATTGGTTAGTTGAATGTTGTATTTTTGTTTTTGAATTATTGCAGCATAAACGGCGAAGAGCTATTGGAAAGAAAATGTGAGAAACGTCAAATGTCATGTAGCAAGAAGAAACATAAGAAATAAAGCATCAGGTAATTAGTCATGCACATTTCCATTTAAAGTCTTTTCCACTCGGTGATGTGTGAAATCAAGTGAGACTTTTTGGAATATATTCCACTCTGAATAGTTTAAATTTGTAAGCAGATCAATATACTACATACGTTATTTAGACAAGGCAATGTATTGATCAGAAAGGGGATAAAATGAGAAAAACATATCCTTCAGTAATATGCAACTATTTCATCACAATGATAACTTCCTGCAATTACACATCTCCTAAATCTTAATTCCTAAACTACTTAACAATCGAATTTATTTATTTGTTATTACGTTGTGACCTAACGCCCTAACTTAGAAAATTAATTCCGTAATCCACTAAATTAACTCGCACAGTTAGGAATTAGGGAAAATCAGAACCAATTAGGGCTCTGGCGGCTGGTTGTTGACGAAGATGACCGCAACTGGCCTCAGTTGAGTTAACGCTTCTCGCAATTGACTAAGACCACAAGACGCTGGCCTTCGATTGAGTAGACTTGGGGCAAGGGTAAGGCAGCTAACAATTGCTGTTGAGAAGAGGAGGCCGATGGCGATGCAATGTTAGAGTCGTCAGCAATGTTCGAAACAAACGCGGTTTGAAAGAGAATATGATTTTTGTTTTGTTGCTCACTTGATGCCCTAGGCAAATGTATCTGTTGCCTACTTGCCCATGCCATGGGCCGGCTGTGGCTGGAGGCAGGACGATAATAGGGCAAAAACTCATCCCATTTAAACTCAGTGCAAAAAACCCAAAAGAATTGAATCAAAAGAATCAGGAAAATCAGTTACCTCCAACCAAAATCGAGCTGCAACTTTGAGCAATTCGCGTTTGATTGCACTAAAATCGACAACCTTTATTAAGCTGAAGTTGGTTGAGCGGTGGTGTCTTTGAAGTCCTTAAGTCGACATCAGCTTACTCTGCAGACTGCAGATGAGAAAACTTCGGCTTGAGAAAAAACGAAGCGAAGAGGGGAAAGGGCACAAGGGTTTAAGCTTAGATTTTTGGGTAGAAGTTAATTGGGCTGACGAGTTACATTAAATTGCGGTGAAGTTATTTCTAATTAATTGGGCATGTTCTGTTTAGTTTATGTAATTTTTATTTACAATGTTTAATTTAACATAGACTAACTAATAAATTATAATATTCACTTTAAATGTAATGTTTTATATTTAATTTTATTCAATTTAGGTACATTATGAAAATCAACTAACGTTATATGATAATTAGGTCCGAAATCGAAACTAAAACTGGAACATTCGAAATTCACCGAAAGTAAGAACATTTCAAATGATCGAAAATGAGACCGAAACCGGATTCTCGAACCTTAACAGTAAAACATTCTATGAAATTTGATGTTAGACGGAAAAGTGGTCACTTCTCGCCTCACCCCGAATGAAGCAAATCCATATAATAATCACATAGTACGTAACAGATCATATACGCAAAGCGCAGAAAAATAAATGAACATACAAATTTATAGTGGTTAGGCAAGTGTGTCTATGTTCACGATCGCTTTTTTATATTGTTTTATTGTAGTTACAGTCCTGGTTTAATTACAAGAAAGTGAAATAAAAGACGTTGTAATTTGGCTATTACAAAGTTCTTGTGTATGAGTGCCAGAAAGCCAAGAGAAGATCCTTAAATAGTCCATGATGGTGTATTTATAAATGCAAAGAAGCTCGAGTCAGCCAAAAAGTAAGGGTCAAAATAGGATCTTGAATTGATCAAAAACCATGGTGAGAAGTCGAGTCGGCATCTCAAGTCCATCCGGATCGGCCCCCGATCCTTATGGCGCTGAATTAATCAGTTGGTAAAATCCGTGTCAAGCCAATCGGTCCAAGGGATAATCCTCCCCGTGCTTCAGTTGATCCACAACGCCCGCATAGTTGATCGATCCATTCCTGAAATGCCAAATTTACCTGATCTAAGCATTTGATCCTTAAGGCTTTTGGCTGATCAAATCCAATTCCCTGAGGTCGATCCAAAGATTAGACCGATCTGGCTTGGTCAATTCGAAGACCAGGCTAGTCTAGTTTGGTAATTACTAAATCCAGAGCTTTAATGCTAGACATGGCTAATCCAACGAAAACCATATGATTTGACAAGGCTACACTAACGAAAATCTAAGGTGTTGCTAGCTACAATGTAACCATAGCTATGCTGATTTTTGTCTATTGCAACACACGCTTCAATGTGTTAGCATATATATCAAATTGTGTTGCAGTAGCTCTAGATATATTCTATTTAAAAAAAATTAAAAAAATTAGCAATCCGCGTGAGCAGGATCCAACGTTCTACGTTACCAATCCGCGTCATCTTATTTTTCTTCGCCGCCTAACCTCCTTTGCCCTCCAAAATTTCATTTTCCCGCTGAACCTTCGCTACTTGCCTTTGGGTTTTTTTTTCACTTAGAGAAAAAATACAAAAAAAAAGGTAGTGCTAATGGCAGTTATGGTCATTGAATTTCTGTCTTCCCCCAGTCTAAATCGACTCTCCTTCTCAGCTTCCTGTCCGCGCAAGGTAGCAGCAATGTCAACTCAATTCGGAAATGGTAGATTAGGGTTAGTGAATGTTGATTTCAATTGATTTCTAGATGGTTGTGATTTCAATTGATTTTCAGACAGTTGCGATTTCGAAAGTTAGTGAATATTTATCAGGGTCGGTGAACTTTGTAGATTTTGTGCTTCATGTTGATTTCGGAAGTTAGTGAATGTTAATTAGGATGAAAAGCGATTGTCATTGATTTCCAGACGGTTGCGATTTTGTGTTTCATGTTGATTTCCACACGGTATCCTTTTTGTCAAGAAGTAGGGATTAGGTACAACAAAAAGGATTGTGGTCACTGGTCATCTAACTCAAAAAGCATGATTTCGTATTTAGGAATTTGTGCAAGCAAGTTATATTCACCAAAATATTATCTGTGCTAGTAGCCAAACCAATTTTTCTCCAAGTAAAATCATACCCCATAGGTTTTATTTCATGAGTCCAGAATGAATCAAGAAATTACTAAATGCTCATAACTGTTGAAAGGGGATAGCCAAACCACCTTTCTTATCAAGTTGAGATGATGCATTATTAAAACCAGCATAATACCCATGGTATGGTTATGGCACTGCCTCATGCGTTAGAATATCCCACAGTGACTGTCTATAAGTTAACAAATTGCTATCATACACCAAAGTGACTATAAGCAGTAAGTCACCATAATTTGAAGTTGAGAAAGACATGTGCTATGGTGATTGGGATATAATGTGCATGAACCAAATAGTAACATCCCAAAGAACTAAGATTCTTCCTGAGGACTAAGAAGAATTTTTTGTGATGATGTCTCAATTTCTGGGGATTCTTTTTGAATATAGTGATACATTGGCAGGATTTAATTTGTGTTCCACCACCAAGCCAACCAAAATTGGCTTGAATTTAGTTAGGAGTGTGAAAACATCGCTTGTGCACTGTGGTGAGTTCATACTTCATACCCCTAACGTTTCAGGTTAGAATCTTTTTTTATTTGAGGAGTTGCTCCTCAACTTTCCTTTAGTAAGAGTAAAATCAGTAGCTAGCCTTTCACTTTTGTCTTGGTTTAAATAATTATCATTTTTGATAACATAACCTGACATATTGACAGACCGATCCAGTGGTGGTTCCTCATTTAAAGCATCTACAACATGTTGAAGTTCATTATCTAAAATCTCTTGGGTGATTCTGGTTAAGAAAATTTAAATGGTCATCCTCTTGGTTATGGCTCTATTTATTAGCATTTGGAATGCTGGAAGTTTTATCAGGTGCATTTTTGTGGGTTGAAGTCTCTGATATGGTGGGTATTTCTACTGATTGCTTGGGAGTTCATTTAGGTGTTGTAGTTGTTTCATAAATCAAGCTTTCATAACCAAAAAATTTGCATTTATCACATTCTGCTGGAACATATATTCATACTCTATCCATTTCCTTTTTCACTTGAGTGTGTAGTATCATAGAAATCATATTGATCAAATCAATATCAATATTTACTTTAATCTGTAACCTGGCAAATTTTGTGAATTTTTTGCAGTTGTGTTTTCATCAACTTGAAGAGGCTCAGCAATAAAACGTGCAGTCAAGTATAAAGCTTCATTTGTCTAAAATTCCATGTCTATATTATGGAGTCTAATCCATATTTGGATAGTTAAAGTGTTGAATTTCTAGAAATCATTGCCTGGGCACCATTCGTCAATCATTAATAATTTTATGTAATAAGAGTATGTGTTGGATTCAATAACTTTGGCAATGTCATCACATTTGAATACTGAACTGCAAACAAGAATTTAGGCGCAAGACGAACGTTTCCTTAGGTTTCCGGACTTTTTGTATATAATCCTTTAGCTTTTGTAAAGAAAGTAGAAAACCAATAGGGAGAAAAATAATTGTGTTTGACCATGAATTCTCTGATTTGTTGAAGATAGTTTGAGGGATATAAACATGAGTTTGCAGTTGTTTCACAAATAGGAGTTGGCCCTGTTGTTGGACAGGAGAGAAGCTTTCTTCCCAGCATTCAGAATTTCATACATCCTGCGTAAGATTGTTTACGCCTGCTACTTTGAATCACTCAGAATTCAACCTGCTTTTGCAACTGCCTAGTTTAACATTGCTGGCCTTTTCATGGGGTATGGAGATTACTAGAGAGCTCTTCTATATTGCAAGGTAAGCATATTTCATATTCAAACTCAGAATCTACCTACAATACACAAGGTAAGCGTATTTCAAACTTGGATCCTCGGTCCATGTCAAGTTATTCTATCCTGTTATCCCTATTCTTGTGTATTTACATTTGCTTTTTATTTTTGTTAACTTGTGCTTGTAGGTGTAATATCTTGAAGATTGAGGAGAGTAGAAGTTTATAGTAGAAGAAAAAATGTTGGTATAATAGTATTAGACCATGTTTATTTATTAGAAATTTATCATGATTATTGTGTTTTGTTGTTGTGTAATAACATAAAGTAAAGTAGTTATGAGACCATGTATAAAACTTCTCATTTAATAAGTGTATGTACTTTTATTGACATATGTAATGAATTCAGTTATTTTCTGTAATGAAGTTACTAATTCATAAATGGTGTTAGTGAAATAGTGGTTATAATTATAATATTATGAAATCTTTGATTAATAGCAGTTGAGGTATAATTACTTTTAGCAGTTGTAAAACAGATTTTAACAACTGCTAGAAACAGTTGTAAAAAAGGTTGACTTTACTACGGTTGCCAGTTTTAATAGACATATTAAGACCGTTTGTAACACCCCGCGTCCATTAATGTCACTCACAAAGGGAATGCATTAACTTCTATGGAGCATTTTAAGTGTGTATAAAACAGAAACTTAACAACAAGACAGATATAAACAGTACTTAAAAATTCAAAATTTTATTCATTGCAGCGGTAAACACATAGGTTTGATTACATCATCAAAAACCAGAGTCAAAGTACATAATATCCATCTTGACTAAATCAGAGTACATAAATTGAAAGACATAACCCCAACACAAAATAGCCATAAATAAGATAGGCTGAACTTTTACTTCAGCGATCCAAGCAACTTCTAAAAGCAGAGATACAGCTGTCCAAAATCAAGCTCCACTGGTGCTAGTTCCACCCTGAGCACCTGGGGGGAAAAGGAAGAAAAGAGGTGGAAACAAAGGGGGCCAGACATAAAGTCTGGCGAGTGCGATAACTTTAACAACATAATTACCAAAATAACTAGGCTAAGGCATAAGTTGGAAAATAAGGAAATGACTGTGAACAATTGGGTATGACAGAGTAAACAAGGAAATAAGATGAACAAAGATAATGTTAAAGGCGCACCTAAACCACTATAAGATAACTACTATACTGCACCACCACTAGTCACCCTAAGGTTGATCACGCCTACAGAACTTAATAATGATAATGGTAGTTTCGTGCACCCCTAGTTGCCTTCATAGGTGTCGCCTGCCCTTATCTCCACTAGGTGTACCCACTACCCCCATGCGATCGGCTCCCTAACTCGTAGATACCCGTGTTGGTCCCACAGTGGGGTGTATCACTCCCCAAAGTGGCAACCCGATACCACCAACAATGCACGGCTTATACCTACACGATGCAACAACGTCTTACCTACCAGCCCGGGTCCTACACACGCACATGAACCTGTTGGACTTGCGTTGTCACCGCTAACCCATTTTGGCCTCTTACAGTCAAACCCAGTATGCGTGTCCCGTCCTCGACTTGGGTTGAGCCCACAAAGATACTCATGGGTTACTGGTTGAAACGGGCCCCCATTACTTGACACAAGCTATCCACCTAAGCTTGGTCCCCTCTAGTACATCCCACTTAACCCTCTTCTTATTCATGTTCACTTACATGTTTCAAATTTTGGTTAAGTGTTTCTAATCGTATTTCACAAGCCACCCACTTAACCCCCATATCCCACCACATGTTTATCAGGTTAAGTGTTTCTTAATTCATTAACACCGTAACCTTGTAAAGACCTCCCACATTAGACTGTTATTTGTGGCAGTTGGATTTTCCGGGCGGGTCCGGGCAGTCTTACACCACAAACGAGCCTAACCTCATGTCTTTACAACTGTTACGCATTTAATTTATGCCTAAGACCTCCCACATTAGACTGGCATTTGTGGCAGCTGGATTTGCCGGGCGGGTCCAAGCAGTCGTACACCACAAAAGAGCCTAACCTCGTGCCTTAGACGATTAATTATACAAAATTAATTATTCCCCAATTTGAATTAATTTCCCTATTCAAATTATCAATCAATTCCAAATTTAACTATGTCCATAATTGACTCAATTATGTCCATCTATTTATGGTATGCAAAATCATACCAATTTTCATCACAAATTAATTCTATGCCATTTAAGGCATTTATGCCAATTCTCAATATTAAATCTTTTAATATTATCCCATTGCCCCCACGTTGTACGTTCGTTCGTTTAACGTAAAATATACGTTAGACTCGAATAGTCTAACTTATTGAATAAAGAGAAAACATCACAACATACATATAGATAAAACTAGATCTAAACATAAGGGGTGAACTTGCATGTGTGAATGAGGTTCTTCATCTAAAAACTTGCATAGGCCAAAGTCACAAACTTGCATAAAACTACATATGTCATAGATCTAAATCTAAAGGTGCAAACTTGTTTAGGTAATAGTCACAAACTTGCATAAACCATGTATGTCGTAGATCTAATCATAAGATGTAAACTTGCATAGGCAATAACCACAAACTTACATTACATGATTCATACTCCAAACATATATATATATATATATATATATATATATATGTATGTATGTATACTTGCATATGTGATTTATGCAACATAAACGATGGTGTAAACTTACATCTAAACATGTAAACTAGCATATAGAATTTTGTATACTAGCATATAACTCACACATTTCATAGCCTAACTTTAGATCCAATTTACACATAAAATAGATGTCATGAAACATGTAAGGTTGTATATAATTTTCACTAACTTGCATATGATCCATGCCTCAATTTACATCCTAACTTGCATACTTACATATGACTTATCATATGAATTAGTTCCAACAACATAACCAAACTAGCATATGAAACATCATTATGAATTGATTATACATAAGTCAATCATAGAATTGCAACATAGATGATAACATCACAACTTTACGACATAGATGATAACATCATCGAATTTACAACATAGATGATAACGTCACAATTTTACAACATAGATGATAACATACGGTCAATGATTCACAACATAACCATATAATCCAAATCATAGCTCAATCCAATTAAATTGTTAATTATTTTATTAAAGAAATCGAGCTCACAACTCAAAGAAGGTCTTGAGTTCTGAAATCTGAGTTCTGAAATTGATTTAGCTTTCCTTGGAAGAAAACGATTTGTTGCGGTTTAAATTAGAATTGAATTTGATTAGCTTTTCTTCCTCTCTAATTGGTGGCGGCTATTCTAGGTTGCAAGGTGACGACATGGAGGACATGATTCTAATTTTTATTTGATTTTAGGGTTTGAGTCTACATGTGTTTTTATAGAGTTTAGGATTAATTTAGGCAATCCGATCAAGCCAGAATTAACCCTAGCCATTCAGACCAGATCAGAAACCCTAATGACTCAGCATACAGTCATAAAAAGGTCATCAAACAAATCTTCCCGGGGGGGAGGGGGGCAGGTCGACCCCCTGGTCGACCTGTGTGGGTAGGTCGACCCCCAGGTCGACCCCCTGGTCGACCTGGCCCTGGCCGGAAATTTCCATCCTAGCCCAATCTGACTCTGAAATTCGAATTTTTGAAATCTGTTTTGAATTTTCTGAAACTTCCGATGGCCATAACTTCTTCATACGAAGTCCTATTCACGCAAACTCGGACTCTATCTCAACCAGAATTCCGAGACGAACACAATGGCGCAACCCGTTTCCCTTAATTCTCACATCTGAGATTAGTTATTCTTTAATTTGTGAACATTAATATTGAAAATTACGGGGTGTTACATTCTCCCCTCCTTAAAGAATTTCGCCCCCGAAATCTCCAAGTTAAGGAGAATGCATATCCTAACATCCAATCAACCATCAAACACAGGCATCCATTGTCGTTATAAAATTCCTAATGCTATATGAACATATGCAAGAAGTGTGTGTATATGTTCTTTATATAATGCAAAATCAGGCGGTCTACTGATTCAGTTGACCTCCTTAATGCAAACCATGATAGTGCCATGCGTCCATTATGCATGCGAAAGAATCCTATCGATACATATTATTTCTACATGTGTGCACAACCATTCACCAAAATGCAACATCCATATGATAACACAACCATTATACATCCATTAACTTAAATATGCACACACATTTATACGCAATATGCAATATGAAGTGACTGAGCCAATCTAATGCCTAAAGTGTGTGTATATGCATCCACGAGCAACCACTAGCAAACACTTGCATCCACATGCATCCATCATACATAACATGTCTCAAACACATGTTTCAACCATAGGACTACCCTATCTAAAGGTCAAAGATACTAGCGAGAGGACATACCAAAGATAAAACAAGTACAAGCTAAGCGATAAAGGAGAAATTAAAAGACATACCATCGAAAAGAAAAGGTACAATGAACGCATCTTCTCTTCCGTCTCCCAAGTAGCGTCGCTCTCATCATCTCCCCATTGCACTTTGACTAGCTTGACCTCTCGATTCCTCAACTTCTTAATCTCCGACCCAAGAATGCACGTAGGAGCTCGTCGAATCGTCGCATCACGCTCTATCTCCACCTCTCTACGCAAGCTCGTTTCCACCACTTCCGCGGTCTCGTGCAAGCACTTCCTCAAATGTGATACATGGAATACATCGTGTACACCACTAAGTCTCTCAGGCAACTCCACTCTATACGCCATCTGTCCAATCCTCTCCTTAATAGGAAACGACCCTATGAACCTTGGTGCTAACTTCCCAATGGACCCAAAGCGAACAACATTCCGTAATGGAGACACCTTAACAAAGACCATGTCCCCAATATCAAACTCAAGATATGTCCTCCTCTTGTCCGCATAAGATTTCTGCCTATCTTGCGCCGTCTTCATCCTCATTTGAATCAAATCGATCTTCTCCGAAGTCTCTCTAATCATATCAGGCCCAAGTAAGATCTTATCTGTAGATTCCCACCAACATGTAAGCGAACGACACGACCATCCATAAAGAGCCTCGAACGGTGCCATGCCAATGCTAGACTGAAAGCTATTATTATATGCGAACTCCACCAACGGAAGATGTTCCTCCCATGTACCTCCGAAGTCTAAGACACACAACCTCAATAGGTCCTCTAGAATACGATTCACCCTCTCGGTCTGGCCGTCCGTCAGAGGATGATATGCGGTGCTCAAACATAACTGAGTCTCTACCGCCTCTTGCAAGCTCTTCCAAAACTCGCTAGTAAAGATAGGATCGCGGTCGCTTACTATGCTTGAAGGAACACCGTGCATACGAACTATCTCTCGAATGTATACGGAGGCTAACCATGGAGCAGTCCTCTTACTCTTCACGGGAATAATATGGGCGCTCTTAGTAAGTTTGTCTACCACGACCCAAATTCCCGTATTACCCTTCCTCGATCTCGGTAACCCATCAATAAAGTCCATCGAGACACTTTCCCACTTCCATTGTGGGACCTCCAATGGGTGAAGCAACCCACCGGGCTTCTTTTGCTCTGCTTTTACTTGTTATCACACCAAGCATCTAGCAACAAACTCAGCCACATCCCTCTTCATGCCGGCCCAAAAGTAAACTTGTCACATGTCCATGTACATCTTGTCCCCGCTTGGATGGATGGTCATCTTCGAACGATGTGCATCATCAAGAATGGTCTTCCTCAAATTCTCGTCCCGTGGTACACAAAGTCTACCATCCCTACGTAACCAACCCTTATCATCTAGGGTATACCTACTGAGATGGCTCGATGACTCCTCCCTTTTGAGCTTCTCTACTAACTCGACCAACTGTGGGTCATCTCGTTGTGCCTCACCAATCCATCCCAAAAGTGTAGGTCTGACCTCTAAGGATGCTAGCAAACCGGGTACAAAGTCAATGGAAGGTCTAAAGTCAAACGTAGAGATGAACTCTAAGCTTCGTCGCTCAACAAACAACGAACTCAAGGACAACCTTTTCCTACTTAAGGCGTCTGCCACCACGTTACCCTTGCCAGGGGTATATGCTATCTCGAAATCGTAGGACGCTAAGAATTCCATCCACTTTTGCTGCCTTAAGTTCAAGTCCTTCTGAGAGAACAAGTATTTTAGTGATTTGTGGTCAGTGAACAATTTGAATTTCTCGCCAAGAAGATAATGGCGCCAAGACTTAAGCGCGAAAACAATAGCGGCCAACTCTAGGTCATGTGTAGGGTAATTTCTCTCATGCACTCTCAACTGCCTTCCTCCATAGGCTATTACCCTTCCCTCTTGCATTAAGACTGCGCCTAGTCCTGTCCCACAAGCATCGGTATAAACGGTAAATGGCTTACTCCCATCTGGCAACACTAAGACTGGGGTTATGGTCAAAGCTCTCTTTAAACGTTGGAACGCATCATCACAATCTACGTCCCATGTGAAAACTAGGTTCTTCTTCGTCAAGCGTGTTAATGGGACTGATATTTTTGCGAAGTCTTTGATAAACTTCCTATAGTAGCTAGCCAACCCTAAGTAACTCCTCACCTCGGTAGCATTTTTAGGGACCTTCCAATCTTGGATGGCCACTACCTTTGCGGGATCCACAGCTATCCCTTCTTTGGAAACCACGTGTCCTAAGAATCGCACTTCCTTCCTCCAAAAGTGGCATTTAGAAAATTTAGCTTTAAGGTTATGCGCTCGAAGGGTCTCCAACACTTCTCTAAGATGTAGGGCATGCTCTTCCTCGCTTTTAGAAAAGATCAAGATGTCGTCCACAAAGACTACCACAAATTTATTAAGGTACTCCCTAAACACCCTACTCATCAAGTCAACAAAATATGTGGCGGCGTTTGTCAAACCGAAGGGCATCACAAGCCACTCGAAGAAGCCGTCTGGAGTCCTAAAGACAGTCTTGTCTATGCTATCCTCAGCCACTCTCAACTGATGGAAACCCGTGGCTAAGTCCAACTGCGAAAACACTGAGGCGCCAACTAATTGATCGAAGAGATCGTCAATCCTCGGCAGTGGGTGCCTATTCTTCTTAGTAAGCTTATTAAGTTCTCTATAGTCCACACAAAGTCTAAGGGACCCATCTGCCTTCGTGGCAAATACTACTGGAGCACCCCACTCCGATATACTACGTCTGATGAACCCCTTTTCAAGCAATTCTTTCACTTGCTTACTGAGTTCTCTTCTCTCTCTTGGAGCCATATGGCGCTCTGGCAATGCAACTTGCTTTGCATTATCTACTAGATATATTCAAAAGTCTATCTCACGTTTTGGGGGTAGACCCCTCACCTCATCGAAAATATCAACATATTCACGGACTATACGAACAGAATGAAAATCATCATTGGATGCGTTAAGGGATTCTAGGTAGCTAAGCATTACTGGACCTCTAGGGTCACAAGAAATATCCTTTCCACAACGAGTCAACAGTCTAACTACCCTTCTTTCACAATCTAGTATGGCCCCGTGTCTAGTTAGCCAATCCATACCTAGAATCAAGGCGTAGCCCATGGAGCCAAGAACAAAGGCGTTGCATTCAAACCCAACGCCCAAGATAGACACTCTCAAATCCAGACAAATCATATAAAGATGAGCCGAACCACCAATAGGATTTGAGACTACTAAGGGATCTGTAACTAAACTAGTATTTAGGTGCAGTGTTTCAACTAATGATGTAGAGATAAACGAATGTGATGTGCCAGAATCGAATAAAGTACGGACAGGATGATCAAATAGAAAAACTAAACTTTCAACGGAAGTCGTTCTACCTCGTTCTTGCAGCGGTGGGACCACGAGAGCCTGAACTTGCCCCCTTGCCTGCCCTGGTGCCACAAGAGCCTGCACCTGTCCTCCCGAGGTAGACCCTGCCCTATGCCCTTTCCTTGGGCAGTCCTTAATCAGATGGCCCTCTTCGCCACAATGGAAACAACCAGTCTTCTTTTTCTTCCTACAATCTTTGCTTAGATGGCCTGGGGTCCCACAGTTAAAGCATCTTTTATTTCCCTTACCATTGTTGCCTTTACCACCTTTCTTGTTTTGTTGTTGCTGTTGCGGTTTCTTTTGATCCCCTTTCTTCTCGGGTGCCTTATTAGCATTGGCGCCCTTCTCTTCTTCATGCATAAGCGCCATGTCAACTAGTCTCTCAAAGGTAGCCCCCATAGGGATGTGGGTCATAGCTAACCCATGAAGCAGCTCGTTCAAACCCTTAACAAATCTCAGGGCCTTCTTTTCTGGTGTATTCACCAAGTCCAAGCCAAATCTCACCAACTGATTGAACTTGTTGACGTATTCTTTCATTGATAGATTACCTTGCTTCAATGACAAAAATCTTTCCATATATAAATTCTCTTCAGCCCGTGAGAGAAACTTTGCCTCAAACCTACGCCTGAAATATGGCCATGTATCAATTGGACGCTCTCCATTAGTGACCTCCCACCAAAACGAGGCCTCATCCTTCATTAGCCAGGTAGCTAACTAGACCTTTCTTCCATCTTCCACTTCAAAGATCCCAAACAATTCTTCCACCTCCTTTAGCCAATTTCGAGCATCAACAAATGTCTCCGTCCCGTGAAAAGGTTTTCCACCCATTGCCCGAAAGTCCTTACATATCTTTGCAAAAGTATCGACACGAGGAGGAGGAGGAGGAGGGGGAGGAAGAGGAGCATTTGCTGGACTTGCAGTGGTGGCCCTAGTCTCCAAATAACTCCTAAACCATCCTGGTATCGGTATCCCCTCGGGTATCTCGGGAATTCCTGACATGCTGGAACGAAAAAGGAAAGATTCAATACAAAAGAACCGAAGGAAAGATATATGGCTCTTGGGGTTATGCTTTCAAAAATAAGCTTTTCTCTTGAAAATACTTTCCTTAAAACATACTTTTGAAGGTACTTCTTTATAAAAGTGTTTTTGAAAAACAGTTTTTCAAAATTCATATCTGTTCTGGTAACCTTCAGCTCTGATACCACGTGTAACACCCCATGTCCATTAATGTCACTTACAAAGGGAGTGCATTAACTTCTATGGAGCGTTTTAAGTGTGTATAGAACAGAAACTTAACAACAAGACAGATATAAACAGTACTTAAAAATTCAAAATTTTATTCATTGCAACGGTAAACACATAGGTTTGATTACATCATCAAAAACCAGAGTCAAAGTACATAATATCCATCTTGACTAAATCAGAGTATATAAATTGAAAGACATAACCCCAACACAAAATAGCCATAAATAAGATAGGCTGAACTTTTACTTCAGTGATCCAAGCAACTTCTAAAAGCAGAGATACAGCTGTCCAAAATCAAGCTCCACTGGTGCTAGTTCCACCCTGAGCACCTGGGGGAAAAGGAAGAAAAGAGGTGGAAACAAAGGGGGTCAGACATAAAGTCTGGCGAGTGCGATAACTTTAACAATATAATTACCAAAATAACCAGGCTAAGGCATAAGTTGGAAAATAAGGAAATGACTGTGAACAATTGGGTATGACAGAGTAAACAAGGAAATAAGATGAACAAAGATAACGTTAAAGGCGCACCTAAACCACTATAAGATAAATACTATACTGCACCACCACTAGTCACACTAAGGTTGATCCCGCCTACAGAACTTAATAATGATAATGGTAGTTTCGTGCACCCCTAGTTGCCTTCATAGGTGTCGCCTGCCCCTATCTCCACTAGGTGTACCCACTACCCCCATGCGATCGGCTCCCAAACTCGTAGATACCCGTGATGGCCCCACAGTGGGGTGTATCACTCCCCAAAGTGGCAACCCGATACCACCAACAATGCACGGCTTATACCTACACGATGCAACAACGTCTTACCTACCAGCCTGGGTCCACACACGCACATGAACCAGTTGGACTTGCGTTGCCACCGCTAACCCGTTTTGGCCTCTTACAATCAAACCCAGTATGCGTGTCCCGTCCTCGACTTGGGTCGAGCCCACAAAGATACTCATGGGTTACTGGTTGAAACGGCCCCCCATTACTTGACACAACCTATCCACCTAAGCTTGGTCCCCTCTAGTACATCCCACTTAACCCTCTTCTTATTCATGTTCACTTACATGTTTCAAATTTTGGTTAAGTGTTTCCAATCGTATTTCACAAGCCACCCACTTAACCCCCATGTCCCACCACATGTTTATCTGGTTAAGTGTTTCTTAATCATTAACACCGTAACCTTGTAAAGACCTCCCACATTAGACTGGCATTTGTGGCAGCTGGATTTATCGGGCGGGTCCAGGCTGTCTTACACCACAAACGAGCCTAACCTCGTGTCTTTACAACAGTTACGCATTTAATTTATGCCTAAGACCTCCCACATTAGACTGGCATTTGTGGCAGCTGGATTTGCTGGGTGGGTCCGGGCAGTCTTACACCACAAAAGAACCTAACCTCGTGTCTTAGACGGTTAATTACACAAAATCAATTATTCCCCAATTTGAATTAATTTCCCTATTCAAATTATCAATCAATTCCAAATTTAACTATGTCCATAATTGACTCAATTATGTCCATCTATTTATGGTATGCAAAATCATACCAATTTTCATCACAAATTAATTCTATGCCATTAAAGGCATTTATGCCAATTCTCAATATTAAATCTTTTAATATTATCCCATTGCCCCACGTTGTACGTTCGTTTGTTTAACGTAAAATTTACGTTAGACTCGAATAGTCTAACTTATGGAATAAAGAGAAAACATCACAACATACATATAGATAAAACTAGATCTAAACATAAGGGGCGAACTTGCATGTGTGAATGAGGTTCTTTATCTAAAAACTTGCATAGGACAAAGTCACAAACTAGCATAAAACTACATATTTCATAGATCTAAATCTAAAGGTGTAAACTTGTTTAGGTAATAGTCACAAACTTGCATAAACCATGTATGTCGTAGATCTAATCTTAAGGTGTAAACTTGCATAGGCAATAACCACAAACTTACATTACATGATTCATACTCCAAACATATATATATATATATATATATATATATATATGTATGTATGTATACTTGCATATGTGATTTATGCAACATAAACGATGGTGTAAACTTATATCTAAACATGTAAACTAGCATATAGAATTTTGTATACTAGCATATAACTCACACATGTCATAGCCTAACTTTAGATCCAATTTACACATAAAATAGATGTCATGAAACATGAAAGGTTGTATATAATTTTCACTAACTTGCATATGATCCATGCCTCATTTACATCCTAACTTGCATACTTACATATGACTTATCATATGAATTAGTTCCAACAACATAACCAAACTAGCATATGAAACATCATTATGAATTGATTATACATAAGCCAATCATAGAATTGCAACATAGATGATAACATCACAACTTTACAACATAAATGATAACATCATAGAATTTACAACATAGATGATAACGTCACAATTTTACAACATAGATGATAACATACGGTCAATGATTCACAACATAACCATATAATCCAAATCATAGCTCAATCCAATTAAATTGTTAATTATTTTATTAAAGAAATCAAACTCACAACTCAAAGAAGGTCTTGAGTTCTGAAATCTGAGTTTTGAAATTGATTTAGCTTTCCTTTGAAGAAGACAATTTGTTGCGGTTTAGATTAGAATTGAATTTGATTAGCTTTTCTTCCTCTCTAATTGGTGGCGGCTATTCTAGATTGCAAGGTGACGGCATGGAGGCCATGATTCTAATTTTTATTTGATTTTAGGTTTTGAGTCTACATGTGTTTTTATAGAGTTTAGGATTAATTTAGGCCATCCGATCAACCCAGAATTAACCCCAGCCGTTCAGACCAGATCAGAAACCCTAATGACTCAGCATACAGTCATAAAAAGGTCATCAAACAAATCTGCCCGGAGGGGGGGGGGGGGAGGTCGACCCCCTGGTCGACCTGTGTGGGTAGGTCGACCTGGCCCTGGCCGGAAATTTCCATCCTAGCCCAATCTGACTCTGAAATTCGAATTTTTGAAATCTGTTTTGAATTTTTTGAAACTTCCGATGGCCATAACTTCTTCATACGAAGTCCTATTCACGCAAACTCGGACTCTATCTCAACCAGAATTCCGAGACGAACACAATGGCGCAACCCGTTACCCTTAATTCTCACATCTGAGATTAGTTATTCTTTAATTTGTGAACATTAATATTGAAAATTACGGGGTGTTACATTCTCCCCTCCTTAAAGAATTTCGCCCCCGAAATCTCCAAGTTAAGGAGAATGCATATCCTAACATCCAATCAACCATCAAACACAGGCATCCATTGTCGTTATAAAATTCCTAATGCTATATGAACATATGCAAGAAGTGTGTGTATATGTTCTTTATATAATGCAAAATCAGGCGGTCTACTGATTCAGTTGACCTCCTTAATGCAAACCATGATAGTGCCATGCGTCCATTATGCATGCGAAAGAATCCTATCGATACATATTATTTCTACATGTGTGCACAACCATTCACCAAAATGCAGCATCCATATGATAACACAACCATTATACATCCATTAACTTAAATATGCACACACATTTATATGCAATATGCAATATGAAGTGACTGAGCCGATCTAGTGCCTAAAGTGTGTGTATATGCATCCACGAGCAACCACTAGCAAACACTTGCATCCACATGCATCCATCGTACATAACATGTCTCAAACACATGTTTCAACCATAGGACTACCCTATTTAAAGGTCAAAGATACTAGCGAGAGGACATACCAAAGATAAAACAAGTACAAGCTAAGCGATAAAGGAGAAATTAAAAGACATACCATCGAAAAGAAAAGGTACAATGAACGCATCTTCTCTTCCGTCTCCCAAGTAGCGTCGCTCTCATCATCTCCCCATTGCACTTTGACTAGCTTGACCTCTCGATTCCTCAGCTTCTTAATCTCCGACCCAAGAATGCACGTAGGAGCTCGTCGAATCGTCGCATCACGCTCTATCTCCACCTCTCTAAGCAAGCTCGTTTCTACCACTTCCGCGGTCTCGTGCAAGCACTTCCACAAATGTGATACATGGAATACATCGTGTACACCACTAAGTCTCTCAGGCAACTCCACTCTATACGCCATCTGTCCAATCCTCTCCTTAATAGGAAACGGCCCTATGAACCTTGGTGCTAACTTCCCAACGGACCCAAAGCGAACAACATTCCGTAATGGAGACACCTTAACAAAGACCATGTCCCCAATATCAAACTCAAGATATGTCCTCCTCTTGTCCGCATAAGATTTCTGCCTATCTTGCGTCGTCTTCATCCTCATTTGAATCAAATCGATCTTCTCCGAAGTCTCTCTAATCATATCGGGCCCAAGCAAGATCTTATCTGTAGATTCCCACCAACATGTAGGCGAACGACACGACCGTCCATAAAGAGCCTCGAACGGTGCCATGCCAATGCTAGACTGAAAGCTATTATTATATGCGAACTCTACCAACGGAAGATGTTCCTCCCATGTACCTCCGAAGTCTAAGACACACAACCTCAATAGGTCCTCTAGAATACGATTCACCCTCTCGGTCTGGCCGTCCGTCAGAGGATGATATGCGGTGCTCAAACATAACTGAGTCTCTACCGCCTCTTGCAAGCTCTTCCAAAACTCGCTAGTAAAGATAGGATCGCGGTCGCTTACTATGCTTGAAGGAACACCGTGCATACGAACTATCTCTCGAATGTGTACGGAGGCTAACCATGGAGCAGTCCTCTTACTCTTCACGGGAATAATATGGGCGCTCTTAGTAAGTTTGTCTACCACGACCCAAATTCCCGTATTACCCTTCCTCGATCTCGGTAACCCATCAATAAAGTCCATCGAGACACTTTCCCACTTCCATTGTGGGACCTCCAATGGGTGAAGCAACCCACCGGGCTTCTTTTGCTCTGCTTTTACTTGTTGGCACACCAAGCATCTAGCGACAAACTCAGCCACATCCCTCTTCATGCCGGCCCAAAAGTAAACTCGTCTCATGTCCATGTACATCTTGTCCTCGCTTGGATGGATGGTCATCTTCGAACGATGTGCATCATCAAGAATGGTCTTCCTCAAATTCTCGTCCCGTGGTACACAAAGTCTACCGTCCCTACGTAACCAACCCTTATCATCTAGGGTATACCTACTGAGATGGCTCGATGACTCCTCCCTTTTGAGCTTCTCTACTAACTCGACCAACTATGGGTCATCTCGTTGTGCCTCACCAATCCATCCCAAAAGTGTAGGTCTGACCTCTAAGGATGCTAACAAACCGGGTACAAAGTCAATGGAAGGTATAAAGTCAAACGTAGAGATGAACTCTAAGCTTCGTCGCTCAACAAACAACGGACTCAAGGACAACCTTTTCCTACTTAAGGCGTCTGCCACCACGTTACCCTTGCCAGGGGTATATGCTATCTCGAAATCGTAGGACGCTAAGAATTCCATCCACCTTTGCTGCCTTAAGTTCAAGTCCTTCTGAGAGAACAAGTATTTTAGTGATTTGTGGTCAGTGAACAATTTGAATTTCTCGCCAAGAAGATAATGGTGCCAAGACTTAAGTGCGAAAACAATAGCGGCCAACTCTAGGTCATGTGTAGGGTAATTTCTCTCATGCACTCTCAACTGCCTTCCTCCATAGGCTATTACCCTTCCCTCTTGCATTAAGACTGCGCCTAGTCCTGTCCCACAAGCATCGGTATAAACGGTAAATGGCTTACTCCCATCTGGCAACACTAAGACTGGGGTTATGGTCAAAGCTCTCTTTAAACGTTGGAACGCATCATCACAATCTACGTCCCATGTGAAAACTAGGTTCTTCTTCGTCAAGCGTGTTAATGGGACTGATATTTTTGCGAAGTCTTTGATAAACTTCCTATAGTAGCTAGCCAACCCTAAGTAACTCCTCACCTCGGTAGCATTTTTAGGGACCTTCCAATCTTGGATGGCCACTACCTTTGCGGGATCCACAGCTATCCCTTCTTTGGAAACCACGTGTCCTAAGAATCGCACTTCCTTCCTCCAAAAGTGGCATTTAGAAAATTTAGCTTTAAGGCTATGCGCTCGAAGGGTCTCCAACACTTCTCTAAGATGTAGGGCATGCTCTTCCTCGCTTTTAGAAAAGATCAAGATGTCGTCCACAAAGACTACCACAAATTTATTAAGGTACTCCCTAAACACCCTACTCATCAAGTCAACAAAATATGTGGCGGCGTTTGTCAAACCGAAGGGCATCACAAGCCACTCGAAGAAGCCGTCTGGAGTCCTAAAGACAGTCTTGTCTATGCTATCCTCAGCCACTCTCAACTGATGGAAACCCGTGGCTAAGTCCAACTGCGAAAACACTGAGGCGCCAACTAATTGATCGAAGAGATCGTCAATCCTCGGCAGTGGGTGCCTATTCTTCTTAGTAAGCTTATTAAGTTCTCTATAGTCCACACAAAGTCTAAGGGACCCATCTGCCTTCGTGGCAAATACTACTGGAGCACCCCACTCCGATATACTACGTCTGATGAACCCCTTTTCAAGCAATTCTTTCACTTGCTTACTGAGTTCTCTTCTCTCTCTTGGAGCCATATGGCGCTCTGGCAATGCAACTTGCTTTGCATTATCTACTAGATATATTCAAAAGTCTATCTCACGTTTTGGGGGTAGACCCCTCACCTCATCGAAAATATCAACATATTCACGGACTATACGAACAGAATGAAAATCATCATTGGATGCGTTAAGGGATTCTAGGTAGCTAAGCATTACTGGACCTCTAGGGTCACAAGAAATATCCTTTCCACAACGAGTCAACAGTCTAACTACCCTTCTTTCACAATCTAGTATGGCCCCGTGTCTAGTTAGCCAATCCATACCTAGAATCAAGGCGTAGCCCATGGAGCCAAGAACAAAGGCGTTGCATTCAAACCCAACGCCCAAGATAGACACTCTCAAATCCAGACAAATCATATAAAGATGAGCCGAACCACCAATAGGATTTGAGACTACTAAGGGATCTGTAACTAAACTAGTATTTAGGTGCAGTGTTTCAACTAATGATGTAGAGATAAACGAATGTGATGTGCCAGAATCGAATAAAGTACGGACAGGATGATCAAATAGAAAAACTAAACTTTCAACGGAAGTCGTTCTACCTCGTTCTTGCAGCGGTGGGACCACGAGAGCCTGAACTTGCCCCCTTGCCTGCCCTGGTGCCACAAGAGCCTGCACCTGTCCTCCCGAGGTAGACCCTGCCCTATGCCCTTTCCTTGGGCAGTCCTTAATCAGATGGCCCTCTTCGCCACAATGGAAACAACCAGTCTTCTTTTTCTTCCTACAATCTTTGCTTAGATGGCCTGGGGTCCCACAGTTAAAGCATCTTTTATTTCCCTTACCATTGTTGCCTTTACCACCTTTCTTGTTTTGTTGTTGCTGTTGCGGTTTCTTTTGATCCCCTTTCTTCTCGGGTGCCTTATTAGCATTGGCGCCCTTCTCTTCTTCATGCATAAGCGCCATGTCAACTAGTCTCTCAAAGGTAGCCCCCATAGGGATGTGGGTCATAGCTAACCCATGAAGCAGCTCGTTCAAACCCTTAACAAATCTCAGGGCCTTCTTTTCTGGTGTATTCACCAAGTCCAAGCCAAATCTCACCAACTGATTGAACTTGTTGACGTATTCTTTCATTGATAGATTACCTTGCTTCAATGACAAAAATCTTTCCATATATAAATTCTCTTCAGCCCGTGAGAGAAACTTTGCCTCAAACCTACGCCTGAAATATGGCCATGTATCAATTGGACGCTCTCCATTAGTGACCTCCCACCAAAACGAGGCCTCATCCTTCATTAGCCAGGTAGCTAACTAGACCTTTCTTCCATCTTCCACTTCAAAGATCCCAAACAATTCTTCCACCTCCTTTAGCCAATTTCGAGCATCAACAAATGTCTCCGTCCCGTGAAAAGGTTTTCCACCCATTGCCCGAAAGTCCTTACATATCTTTGCAAAAGTATCGACACGAGGAGGAGGAGGAGGGGGAGGAAGAGGAGCATTTGCTGGACTTGCAGTGGTGGCCCTAGTCTCCAAATAACTCCTAAACCATCCTGGTATCGGTATCCCCTCGGGTATCTCGGGAATTCCATACATGCTGGAACGAAAAAGGAAAGATTCAATACAAAAGAACCGAAGGAAAGATATATGGCTCTTGGGGTTATGCTTTCAAAAATAAGCTTTTCTCTTGAAAATACTTTCCTTAAAACATACTTTTGAAGGTACTTCTTTATAAAAGTGTTTTTGAAAAACAGTTTTTCAAAATTCATATCTGTTCTGGTAACCTTCAGCTCTGATACCACGTGTAACACCCCATGTCCATTAATGTCACTTACAAAGGGAGTGCATTAACTTCTATGGAGCGTTTTAAGTGTGTATAGAACAGAAACTTAACAACAAGACAGATATAAACAGTACTTAAAAATTCAAAATTTTATTCATTGCAACGGTAAACACATAGGTTTGATTACATCATCAAAAACCAGAGTCAAAGTACATAATATCCATCTTGACTAAATCAGAGTATATAAATTGAAAGACATAACCCCAACACAAAATAGCCATAAATAAGATAGGCTGAACTTTTACTTCAGTGATCCAAGCAACTTCTAAAAGCAGAGATACAGCTGTCCAAAATCAAGCTCCACTGGTGCTAGTTCCACCCTGAGCACCTGGGGGAAAAGGAAGAAAAGAGGTGGAAACAAAGGGGGTCAGACATAAAGTCTGGCGAGTGCGATAACTTTAACAATATAATTACCAAAATAACCAGGCTAAGGCATAAGTTGGAAAATAAGGAAATGACTGTGAACAATTGGGTATGACAGAGTAAACAAGGAAATAAGATGAACAAAGATAACGTTAAAGGCGCACCTAAACCACTATAAGATAAATACTATACTGCACCACCACTAGTCACACTAAGGTTGATCCCGCCTACAGAACTTAATAATGATAATGGTAGTTTCGTGCACCCCTAGTTGCCTTCATAGGTGTCGCCTGCCCCTATCTCCACTAGGTGTACCCACTACCCCCATGCGATCGGCTCCCAAACTCGTAGATACCCGTGATGGCCCCACAGTGGGGTGTATCACTCCCCAAAGTGGCAACCCGATACCACCAACAATGCACGGCTTATACCTACACGATGCAACAACGTCTTACCTACCAGCCTGGGTCCACACACGCACATGAACCAGTTGGACTTGCGTTGCCACCGCTAACCCGTTTTGGCCTCTTACAATCAAACCCAGTATGCGTGTCCCGTCCTCGACTTGGGTCGAGCCCACAAAGATACTCATGGGTTACTGGTTGAAACGGGCCCCCATTACTTGACACAAGCTATCCACCTAAGCTTGGTCCCCTCTAGTACATCCCACTTAACCCTCTTCTTATTCATGTTCACTTACATGTTTCAAATTTTGGTTAAGTGTTTCCAATCGTATTTCACAAGCCACCCACTTAACCCCCATGTCCCACCACATGTTTATCTGGTTAAGTGTTTCTTAATCATTAACACCGTAACCTTGTAAAGACCTCCCACATTAGACTGGCATTTGTGGCAGCTGGATTTATCGGGCGGGTCCAGGCTGTCTTACACCACAAACGAGCCTAACCTCATGTCTTTACAACAGTTACGCATTTAATTTATGCCTAAGACCTCCCACATTAGACTGGCATTTGTGGCAGCTGGATTTGCTGGGTGGGTCCGGGCAGTCTTACACCACAAAAGAACCTAACCTCGTGTCTTAGACGGTTAATTACACAAAATCAATTATTCCCCAATTTGAATTAATTTCCCTATTCAAATTATCAATCAATTCCAAATTTAACTATGTCCATAATTGACTCAATTATGTCCATCTATTTATGGTATGCAAAATCATACCAATTTTCATCACAAATTAATTCTATGCCATTAAAGGCATTTATGCCAATTCTCAATATTAAATCTTTTAATATTATCCCATTGCCCCACGTTGTACGTTCGTTTGTTTAACGTAAAATTTACGTTAGACTCGAATAGTCTAACTTATGGAATAAAGAGAAAACATCACAACATACATATAGATAAAACTAGATCTAAACATAAGGGGCGAACTTGCATGTGTGAATGAGGTTCTTTATCTAAAAACTTGCATAGGCCAAAGTCACAAACTTGCATAAAACTACATATGTCATAGATCTAAATCTAAAGGTGTAAACTTGTTTAGGTAATAGTCACAAACTTGCATAAACCATGTATGTCATAGATCTAATCTTAAGGTGTAAACTTGCATAGGCAATAACCACAAACTTACATTACATGATTCATACTCCAAACATATATATATATATATATGTATGTATGTATGTATGTATGTATGTATGTATACTTGCATATGTGATTTATGCAGCATAAACGATGGTGTAAACTTATATCTAAACATGTAAACTAGCATATAGAATTTTGTATACTAGCATATAACTCACACATGTCATAGCCTAACTTTAGATCCAATTTACACATAAAATAGATGTCATGAAACATGAAAGGTTGTATATAATTTTCACTAACTTGCATATGATCCATGCCTCAATTTACATCCTAACTTGCATACTTACATATGACTTACCATATGAATTAGTTCCAATAACATAACCAAACTAGCATATGAAACATCATTATGAATTGATTATACATAAGCCAATCATAGAATTGCAACATAGATGATAACATCACAACTTTACAACATAAATGATAACATCATAGAATTTACAACATAGATGATAACATCACAATTTTACAACATAGATGATAACATACGGTCAATGATTCACAACATAACCATATAATCCAAATCATAGCTCAATCCAATTAAATTGTTAATTATTTTATTAAAGAAATCAAACTCACAACTCAAAGAAGGTCTTGAGTTCTGAAATCTGAGTTTTGAAATTGATTTAGCTTTCCTTTGAAGAAGACAATTTGTTGCGGTTTAGATTAGAATTGAATTTGATTAGCTTTTCTTCCTCTCTAATTGGTGGCGGCTATTCTAGGTTGCAAGGTGACGGCATGGAGGCCATGATTCTAATTTTTATTTGATTTTAGGGTTTGAGTCTACATGTGTTTTTATAGAATTTAGGATTAATTTAGGCCATCCGATCAACCCAGAATTAACCCCAGCCGTTCAGACCAGATCAGAAACCCTAATGACTCAACATACAGTCATAAAAAGGTCATCAAACAAATCTGCCCGGAGGGGGGGGGGGGGAGGTCGACCCCCTGGTCGACCTGTGTGGGTAGGTCGACCCCCTGGTCGACCTGGCCCTGGCCGGAAATTTCCATCCTAGCCCAATCTGACTCTGAAATTCGAATTTTTGAAATCTGTTTTGAATTTTTTGAAACTTCCGATGGCCATAACTTCTTCATACGAAGTCCTATTCACGCAAACTCGGACTCTATCTCAACCAGAATTCCGAGACGAACACAATGGCGCAACCCGTTACCCTTAATTCTCACATCTGAGATTAGTTATTCTTTAATTTGTGAACATTAATATTGAAAATTACGGGGTGTTACATTCTCCCCTCCTTAAAGAATTTCGCCCCCGAAATCTCCAAGTTAAGGAGAATGCATATCCTAACATCCAATCAACCATCAAACACAGGCATCCATTATCGTTATAAAATTCCTAATGCTATATGAACATATGCAAGAAGTGTGTGTATATGTTCTTTATATAATGCAAAATCAGGCGGTCTACTGATTCAGTTGACCTCCTTAATGCAAACCATGATAGTGCCATGCGTCCATTATGCATGCGAAAGAATCCTATCGATACATATTATTTCTACATGTGTGCACAACCATTCACCAAAATGCAGCATCCATATGATAACACAACCATTATACATCCATTAACTTAAATATGCACACACATTTATATGCAATATGCAATATGAAGTGACTGAGCCGATCTAGTGCCTAAAGTGTGTGTATATGCATCCATGAGCAACCACTAGCAAACACTTGCATCCACATGCATCCATCGTACATAACATGTCTCAAACACATGTTTCAACCATAGGACTACCCTATTTAAAGGTCAAAGATACTAGCGAGAGGACATACCAAAGATAAAACAAGTACAAGCTAAGCGATAAAGGAGAAATTAAAAGACATACCATCGAAAAGAAAAGGTACAATGAACGCATCTTCTCTTCCGTCTCCCAAGTAGCGTCGCTCTCATCATCTCCCCATTGCACTTTGACTAGCTTGACCTCTCGATTCCTCAGCTTCTTAATCTCCGACCCAAGAATGCACGTAGGAGCTCGTCGAATCGTCGCATCACGCTCTATCTCCACCTCTCTAAGCAAGCTCGTTTCTACCACTTCCGCGGTCTCGTGCAAGCACTTCCTCAAATGTGATACATGGAATACATCGTGTACACCACTAAGTCTCTCAGGCAACTCCACTCTATACGCCATCTGTCCAATCCTCTCCTTAATAGGAAACGGCCCTATGAACCTTGGTGCTAACTTCCCAACGGACCCAAAGCGAACAACATTCCGTAATGGAGACACCTTAACAAAGACCATGTCCCCAATATCAAACTCAAGATATGTCCTCCTCTTGTCCGCATAAGATTTCTGCCTATCTTGCGTCGTCTTCATCCTCATTTGAATCAAATCGATCTTCTCCGAAGTCTCTCTAATCATATCGGGCCCAAGCAAGATCTTATCTGTAGATTCCCACCAACATGTAGGCGAACGACACGACCGTCCATAAAGAGCCTCGAACGGTGCCATGCCAATGCTAGACTGAAAGCTATTATTATATGCGAACTCCACCAACGGAAGATGTTCCTCCCATGTACCTCCGAAGTCTAAGACACACAACCTCAATAGGTCCTCTAGAATACGATTCACCCTCTCGGTCTGGCCGTCTGTCAGAGGATGATATGCAGTGCTCAAACATAACTGAGTCTCTACCGCCTCTTGCAAGCTCTTCCAAAACTCGCTAGTAAAGATAGGATCGCGGTCGCTTACTATGCTTGAAGGAACACCGTGCATACGAACTATCTCTCGAATGTGTACGGAGGCTAACCATGGAGCAGTCCTCTTACTCTTCACGGGAATAATATGGGCGCTCTTAGTAAGTTTGTCTACCACGACCCAAATTCCCGTATTACCCTTCCTCGATCTCGGTAACCCATCAATAAAGTCCATCGAGACAATTTCCCACTTCCATTGTGGGACCTCCAATGGGTGAAGCAACCCACCGGGCTTCTTTTGCTCTGCTTTTACTTGTTGGCACACCAAGCATCTAGCGACAAACTCAGCCACATCCCTCTTCATGCCGGCCCAAAAGTAAACTCGTCTCATGTCCATGTACATCTTGTCCCCGCTTGGATGGATGGTCATCTTCGAACGATGTGCATCATCAAGAATGGTCTTCCTCAAATTCTCGTCCCGTGGTACACAAAGTCTACCGTCCCTACGTAACCAACCCTTATCATCTAGGGTATACCTACTGAGATGGCTCGATGACTCCTCCCTTTTGAGCTTCTCTACTAACTCGACCAACTATGGGTCATCTCGTTGTGCCTCACCAATCCATCCCAAAAGTGTAGGTCTGACCTCTAAGGATGCTAGCAAACCGGGTACAAAGTCAATGGAAGGTCTAAAGTCAAACGTAGAGATGAACTCTAAGCTTCGTCGCTCAACAAACAACGGACTCAAGGACAATCTTTTCCTACTTAAGGCGTCTGCCACCACGTTACCCTTGCCAGGGGTATATGCTATCTCGAAATCGTAGGACGCTAAGAATTCCATCCACCTTTGCTGCCTTAAGTTCAAGTCCTTCTGAGAGAACAAGTATTTTAGTGATTTGTGGTCAGTGAACAATTTGAATTTCTCGCTAAGAAGATAATGGTGCCAAGACTTAAGCGCGAAAACAATAGCGGCCAACTCTAGGTCATGTGTAGGGTAATTTCTCTCATGCACTCTCAACTGCCTTCCTCCATAGGCTATTACCCTTCCCTCTTGCATTAAGACTGCGCCTAGTCCTGTCCAACAAGCATCGGTATAAACGGTAAATGGCTTACTCCCATCTGGCAACACTAAGACTGGGGTTGTGGTCAAAGCTCTCTTTAAACGTTGGAACGCATCATCACAATCTACGTCCCATGTGAAAACTAGGTTCTTCTTCGTCAAGCGTGTTAATGGGACTGATATTTTTGCGAAGTCTTTGATAAACTTCCTATAGTAGCTAGCCAACCCTAAGTAACTCCTCACCTCGGTAGCATTTTTAGGGACCTTCCAATCTTGGATGGCCACTACCTTTGCGGGATCCACAGCTATCCCTTCTTTGGAAACCACGTGTCCTAAGAATCGCACTTCCTTCCTCCAAAAGTGGCATTTAGAAAATTTAGCTTTAAGGTTATGCGCTCGTAGGGTCTCCAACACTTCTCTAAGATGTAGGGCATGCTCTTCCTCGCTTTTAGAAAAGATCAAGATGTCGTCCATAAAGACTACCACGAATTTATTAAGGTACTCCCTAAACACCCTACTCATCAAGTCAACAAAATATGTGGCGGCGTTTGTCAAACCGAAGGGCATCACAAGCCACTCGAAGAAGCCGTCTGGAGTCCTAAAGACAGTCTTGTCTATGCTATCCTCAGCCACTCTCAACTGATGGAAACCCGTGGCTAAGTCCAACTGCGAAAACACTGAGGCGCCAACTAATTGATCGAAGAGATCGTCAATCCTCGGCAGTGGGTGCCTATTCTTCTTAGTAAGCTTATTAAGTTCTCTATAGTCCACACAAAGTCTAAGGGACCCATCTGCCTTCGTGGCAAATACTACTGGAGCACCCCACTCCGATATACTACGTCTGATGAACCCCTTCTCAAGCAATTCTTTCACTTGCTTACTGAGTTCTCTTCTCTCTCTTGGAGCCATATGGCGCACTGGCAATGCAACTTGCTTTGCATTATCTACTAGATATATTCAAAAGTCTATCTCACGTTTTGGGGGTAGACCCCTCACCTCATCGAAAATATCAACATATTCACGGACTATACGAACAGAATGTAAATCATCATTGGATGCGTTAAGGGATTCTAGGTAGCTAAGCATTACTGGACCTCTAGGGTCACAAGAAATATCAAGTGTCTTTCCACAACGAGTCAACAATCTAACTACCCTTCGTTCACAATCTAGGATGGCCCCGTGTCTAGTTAGCCAATCCATACCTAGAATCAAGGCGTAGCCCATGAAGCCAAGAACAAAGGCGTTGCATTCAAACCCAACGCCCAAGATAGACACTCTCAAATCCCGACAAATCATATAAAGATGAGTCGAACCACCAATAGGATTTGAGACTACTAAGGGATCTTTAACTAAACTAGTATTTAGGTGCAGTGTTTCAACTAATGATGTAGAGATAAACGAATGTGGTGTGCCAGAATCGAATAAAGTACGGACATGATGATCAAATAGAAAAACTAAACTTTCAACGGAAGTCGTTCTACCTCGTTCTTGCAGCGGTGGGACCACGAGAGCCTGAACTTGCCCCCTTGCCTGCCCTGGTGCCACAAGAGCCTGCACCTGTCCTCCCGAGGTAGACCCTGCCCTATGCCCTTTCCTTGGGCAGTCCTTAATCAGATGGCCCTCTTCGCCACAATGGAAACAACCAGTCTTCTTTTTCTACCTACAATATTTGCTTAGATGGCCTGGGGTCCCACAGTTAAAGCATCTTTTATTTCCCTTACCATTGTTGCCTTTACCACCTTTCTTGTTTTGTTGTTGCTGTTGCGGTTTCTTTTGATCCCCTTTCTTCTCGGGTGCCTTATTAGCATTGGCGCCCTTCTCTTCTTCATGCATAAGCGCCATGTCAACTAGTCTATCAAAGGTAGCCCCCATAGGGATGTGGGTCATAGCTAACCCATGAAGCGGCTCGTTCAAACCCTTAACAAATCTCAGGGCCTTCTTTTCTGGTGTATTCACCAAGTCCAAGCCAAATCTCGCCAACTGATTGAACTTGTTGACGTATTCTTTCATTGATAGATTACCTTGCTTCAATGACAAAAATCTTTCCATATATAAATTCTCTTCAGCCCGTGAGAGAAACTTTGCCTCAAACCTACGCCTGAAATATGGCCATGTATCAATTGGACGCTCTCCATTAGTGACCTCCCACCAAAACGAGGCCTCATCCTTCATTAGCCAGGTAGCTAACTGGACCTTTCTTCCATCTTCCACTTCAAAGATCCCAAACAATTCTTCCACCTCCTTTAGCCAATTTCGAGCTTCAACAAATGTCTCCGTCCCGTGAAAAGGTTTTCCACCCATTGCCCGAAAGTCCTTACATATCTTTGCAAAAGTATCGACACTAGGAGGAGGAGGAGGGGGAGGAAGAGGAGCATTTGCTGGACCTGCAGTGGTGGCCCTAGTCTCCAAATAACTCCTAAACCATCCTGGTATCGGTATCCCCTCGGGTATCTCGGGAATTCCAGACATGCTGGAACGAAAAAGGAAAGATTCAATACAAAAGAACCGAAGGAAAGATATATGGCTCTTGGGGTTATGCTTTCTAAAATAAGCTTTTCTCTTGAAAATACTTTCCTTAAAACATACTTTTGAAGGTACTTCTTTATAAAAGTGTTTTTGAAAAACAGTTTTTCAAAATTCATATCTGTTCTGGTAACCTTCAGCTCTGATACCACGTGTAACACCCCATGTCCATTAATGTCACTTACAAAGGGAATGCATTAACTTCTATGGAGCGTTTTAAGTGTGTATAGAACAGAAACTTAACAACAAGACAGATATAAACAGTACTTAAAAATTCAAAATTTTATTCATTGCAACGGTAAACACATAGGTTTGATTACATCATCAAAAACCAGAGTCAAAGTACATAATATCCATCTTGACTAAATCAGAGTATATAAATTGAAAGACATAACCCCAACACAAAATAGCCATAAATAAGATAGGCTGAACTTTTACTTCAGTGATCCAAGCAACTTCTAAAAGCAGAGATACAGCTGTCCAAAATCAAGCTCCACTGGTGCTAGTTCCACCCTGAGCACCTGGGGGAAAAGGAAGAAAAGAGGTGGAAACAAAGGGGGTCAGACATAAAGTCTGGCGAGTGCGATAACTTTAACAATATAATTACTAAAATAACCAGGCTAAGGCATAAGTTGGAAAATAAGGAAATGACTGTGAACAATTGGGTATGACAGAGTAAACAAGGAAATAAGATGAACAAAGATAACGTTAAAGGCGCACCTAAACCACTATAAGATAATTATTATACTGCACCACCACTAGTCACACTAAGGTTGATCCCGCCTACTGAACTTAATAATGATAATGGTAGTTTCGTGCACCCCTAGTTGCCTTCATAGGTGTCGCCTGCCCTTATCTCCACTAGGTGTACCCACTACCCCCATGCGATCGGCTCCTAAACTCGTAGATACCCGTGATGGCCCCACAGTGGGGTGTATCACTCCCCAAAGTGGCAACCCGATACCACCAACAATGCACGGCTTATACCTACACGATGCATCACGGTCTTACCTACCAGCCTGGGTCCACACACGCACATGAACCCGTTGGACTTGCGTTGCCACCGCTAACCCGTTTTGGCCTCTTACAATCAAACCCAGTATGCGTGTCCCGTCCTCGACTTGGGTCGAGCCCACAAAGATACTCATGGGTTACTGGTTGGAACGGGCCCCCATTACTTGACACAAGCTATCCACCTAAGCTTGGTCCCCTCTAGTACATCCCACTTAACCCTCTTCTTATTCATGTTCACTTACATGTTTCAAATTTTGGTTAAGTGTTTCCAATCGTATTTCACAAGCCACCCACTTAACCCCCATGTCCCACCACATGTTTATCTGGTTAAGTGTTTCTTAATCATTAACACCGTAACCTTGTAAAGACCTCCCACATTAGACTGGCATTTGTGGCAGCTGGATTTGTCGGGCGGGTCCAGGCAGTCTTACACCACAAACGAGCCTAACCTCGTGTCTTTACAACAGTTACGCATTTAATTTATGCCTAAGACCTCCCACATTAGACTGGCATTTGTGGCAGCTGGATTTGCTGGGTGGGTCCGGGCAGTCTTACACCACAAAAGAACCTAACCTCGTGTCTTAGACGGTTAATTACACAAAATCAATTATTCCCCAATTTGAATTAATTTCCCTATTCAAATTATCAATCAATTCCAAATTTAACTATGTCCATAATTGACTCAATTATGTCCATCTATTTATGGTATGCAAAATCATACCAATTTTTATCACAAATTGATTCTATGCCATTAAAGGCATTTATGCCAATTCTCAATATTAAATCTTTTAATATTATCCCATTGCCCCATGTTGTACGTTCGTTCGTTTAACGTAAAATTTACGTTAGACTCGAATAGTCTAACTTATGGAATAAAGAGAAAACATCACAACATACATATAGATAAAACTAGATCTAAACATAAGGGGCGAACTTGCATGTGTGAATGAGGTTCTTCATCTAAAAACTTGCATAGGCCAAAGTCACAAACTTGCATAAAACTACATATGTCATAGATCTAAATCTAAAGGTGTAAACTTGTTTAGGTAATAGTCACAAACTTGCATAATCCATGTATGTCATAGACCTAATCATAAGATGTAAACTTGCATAGGCAATAACCACAAACTTACATTATATGATTCATACTCCAAACATATATATATATATATATTTATATATGTATGTATACTTGCATATGTGATTTATGCAACATAAACGATGGTGTAAACTTACATCTAAACATGTAAACTAGCATATAGAATTTTGTATACTAGCATATAACTCACACATGTCATAGCCTAACTTTAGATCCAATTTACACATAAAATAGATGTCATGAAACATGAAAGGTTGTATATAATTTTCACTAACTTGCATATGATCCATGCCTCAATTTACATCCTAATTTGCATACTTACATATGACTTATCATATGAATTAGTTCCAACAACATAACCAAACTAGCATATGAAACATCATTATGAATTGATTATACATAAGCCAATCATAGAATTGCAACATAGATGATAACATCACAACTTTACAACATAAATGATAACATCATAGAATTTACAACATAGATGATAACATCACAATTTTACAACATAGATGATAACATACGGTCAATGATTCACAACATAACCATATAATCCAAATCATAGCTCAATCCAATTAAATTGTTAATTATATTATTAAAGAAATCAAACTCACAACTCAAAGAAGGTCTTGAGTTCTGAAATATGAGTTTTGAAATTGATTTAGCTTTCCTTTGAAGAAGACAATTTGTTGCGGTTTAGATTAGAATTGAATTTGATTAGCTTTTCTTCCTCTCTAATTGGTGGCGGCTATTCTAGGTTGCAAGGTGACGGCATGGAGGCCATGATTCTAATTTTTATTTGATTTTAGGGTTTGAGTCTACATGTGTTTTTATAGAGTTTAGGATTAATTTAGGCCATCCGATCAACCCAGAATTAACCCCAGCCGTTCAGACCAGATCAGAAACCCTAATGACTCAGCATACAGTCATAAAAAGGTCATCAAACAAATCTGCCCGGAGGGCGGGGGGAGGTCGACCCCCTGGTCGACCTGTGTGGGTAGGTCGACCCCCAGGTCGACCTGGCCCTGGCCGGAAATTTCCATCCTAGCCCAATCTGACTCTGAAATTCGAATTTTTGAAATCTGTTTTGAATTTTTTGAAACTTCCGATGGCCATAACTTCTTCATACGAAGTCCTATTCACGCAAACTCGGACTCTATCTCAACCAGAATTCCGAGATGAACACAATGGCGCAACCTGTTTCCCTTAATTCTCACATCTGAGATTAGTTATTCTTTAATTTGTGAACATTAATATTGAAAATTACGGGGTGTTACATTGTTTTTGGCAGTTATGAAAGGGTACTTTTTGTTGTGGTGGTACCTGTGGCAACACCTGTACCAATGTTGCCACAGGGTCGCAAATGTGTTGTCTTTGACTCTAAGGCAACGCGGCAAAACGCAACACCGAGAAAGTGTTTCCACAGATCATTTTTTGCCTACATCAACACTTTTTGGCACTTTCTGCATCACTTCTCCGTGTTGCAGTATGCAATCTATGACATAGTGCTAGAGGGTTCTCCGAACTGAGAGCATGAAGATCGACCTAGATTTGGTAAATGCCAATTTCCCAAATCTAAAACTGAGCGCAGGGATAATCTTAGGTTTTAGGGGATCAGACCCTCAATTTGCCGGGTTGACCCAAATTTGATAAATGCTAGTTTTACCACATCTAAAAATAGACCTTAGCGATCCACGGGGCCCGAAGGTGATTAGTCGTACCCAATCAAGTGTTAGTATACACGATCGGTCCGAGTCATCTAAATCCAGAATTCTAAGTATCCTCGCATCCAACGCTTAGTCCAAGCGTTCCCAAGTTTGGGTAAGTCATTGCTCGAGTCCCAAGCGATCCAATACTGAGAAATCCAAAGTGTGACATCCTTGCTTAAAGATGGATCAACATTTGGTATGTAGTAAAATATTACAAGAACTTTCCAACATGGCAATGGCGTACCTAGGACCTGAAGGAGTGACTTTTAGCTTTGATTTTATTTTTAGGTTTTTTCCCTATTTATATTTTAATCGTAACAATATTAAAGCTGTTATTTTAAAAAACAAATGAAATTAAGAAGATATTTTGTGGTCTAACCGAGTTAAAAAATGACAAAGAGATAATTTACTCTGACTAAGCCCACAACCAATTTCAATAATTTTAAGATCACATATGATCAGTCATAGCTAAACTAACTAGTACAAAGACACAATGGTGAGAAAAACAATCGTTTGAATATATTATTTGAAATAATATGTATATTTGTTGCACTTTTATATTAATTACACCATTTACGATAACATGTTCAAAAAAGGGATTATTTGAATTATAAGCAATAAAAATAGAAATTTTGAAGAATAATGTACGGTAAAGATTTTTTTCTCAATTATCGTTCGAATACAGGAAAGGATATAGTAATAAATTACTTGGTATATTAAATGTTTGACTTGCATATTTAACAAAAAAGAGAACCTAAATAAAATAAATCATTTTCAAATAATAAATCTTCTAGTTAAGTTAGAAACTTGTTCAAACCAGAATAATATGTTGCATTTGCTTGAATTATTTGTGACACAGTTATTATTACTTTTAGGGATTCTATTAGAATTCAATTAAATTGTTATTATGACATTTAATTAATGAAAATGTGAATCTATATCCTGAATGTTCAAAAAGATTGATCTTTAAAATTGAGTTCTTAAAGATTTGAACCATAAAACATTTGTTGCGATGATGTAATAGTTGTTGGTAAGCTTATAGATGATAAAGATCATCGTTTACATTCAGGGGTAAAAAAGCAACGTAAAGTGCTAAATATTTTTACATTGAAAATTCGTTCTAGATCAGAACATTAAAACCCATGGAACAATAGACTAAATTTATGTTAATTGGCTCATTTTCGCACAAATACTGGATATCTACTCGAAAGTGATTTGTTCAACTATACGGTCCTCATGATACAATGTAACTATGTTCCACTATATCACTGAGCTAGATAACACTGCAAATATCACATAGATCTAGATTTAAAAGAGACAAAATAATATTAATCGTAATAGTTCCCCCAATAGAACATGTTCTTATGATTATTCTAAACAAAGTTCAGCATATTACAATTCTAAATCATCCCATAAATATATACATCTTCATGATGGGCCACTAATCTATAAAAGCACATACACATCGTAGATTTTTTTCAGGAGTTCAAAAAGATTAAACCTAACATAATTCATAAAACATGATTTTAGCCGCAATAAAATATCAGTTTAGATCAAATTTGCAGCAACTCTTACGTTACTGACAAAATCCTAAAATAAGTAAGAAATGGAAGCTTTAAGGAGCAAAATCGTGTGTAGTTGATAGAGGAGAGAAATAACGATGAGAAATATGAGAAGACTTTGTATTATATTTTATTTTGAACCCTGTTAATTAAGCAATAATCTTGGTGTGAAATTGTGTATTGGTTCTTTGACAAATAAGTTGTTGTGCACGTGATATTAAGGAAGAGAAATTTGTTAGGGTTTTGTGCGTAGCAAAAAAGATAAATTACCCAAAAAAGGATCTTTTTCACGCAATCGCTTGATGGTGAATTAGATTGAAAATAACAACACAATAGATTAGAAATAATAACAATACGTAAATATTCCACCTTATCACCCTCTTTGTTGATTCACAAAAATGGATTTTGTTTACACTTAATGGAATAAAGCCAAAATAAATAAATAAAATATAATTGAATCAATAACCATATTGAAGAAGGGAGAGAATATCTAGATGACTATAAATATTGTTGGAGAAGAAGTGCAATGAAGAACGGCAACAAAACCTTGAATCAACCTGGAGGCAATAACTGCATCAATCAGCTGTAAATAGTAATATCTTCTCTCGGCCTTAATTCCTTAATTTTCCTCTCCAGGGCGTAATCCCTGGAGGCACACAACCTTTCAGATATTCTCACATTGTTTCTGGTGTTTTGATCTAACCAAGAAGTATAAGGTTGCATATATATGAGAATAGAAGACTTAGGCAAATATCCAAATTGCCCCTTCAAAATATCTTCATAATATAATCTTTTGTTTCTTTCCTTTTATGATAAAATCAATCAATCAATTAACTGATTACATTTTTCTTTAAAAAATATTTGAATCACAACACTCCAGCTTGATTCAAATAACACGTATCACAAACAATCGCCTAACAGGTCATCACTAACTCTTTCTCATCTCCAAATTTACAGGCCACGAGGTACACCTTGCATGTATCCGAAGTACAGTAAGACTCAATTGATTTTCAGGCTACAGTCACACCTAGTCAACTGAAGGACAAGAAGAATAAATTGAAGAACAAGAAGAATATTAAGGAAGCAGAAGATTTTATTGATGAAATAATATATTTCTTGTACAAGGAGTAATTAAACAAAGACATGTATATATAGGAAAGCATTGCAACGGCTAATTGTAAATTACAAATCATACTAAATATAACATAACAGCTAATTGTAAATTATAAATCATACTAAATATAACATAACGGCAAATTGTAAATTATAAATCATACTAAATATAACATAATGCCTCTTTTGTCTTCATTATGCCCCCTCAGTTCGAACTAGGATTTCCTATTTCATTTCCACCTCCATCAACTGCTTTCAGCTCATCTCTTAATCTCACAAAATTCTTGGTCGATAATGCTTTTGTAAGAGCGTCAACTCGCTGATAGTAAGCAGGAGTATGCAGACAATTAGCTTTCCATTTTGCATCCTTTATCTCACAAAATGAAGATCGATTTCAAAATGCTTTGTCCTTGAATGTTGGATTGGATTAAGGGAAAGAGAAAATGTACTTTTATTATCGCACCAGATAACAGATTTTCGTGTTAAATACAATCTTAATTCTTCCATCAACGTTTCAATCCATGCTACTTTTGCAGTTGCACTAGCGAGAGCTCTATATTCAGCTTCTGTACTGGATCTGGATGTAGTCTGTTATTTCTTAGTGCACCAGGAAATTATGTTGTTGCCAAGATAAATACAGTATCCTGATACAGATCATCTATCATCAACATCATTTGCCCAATCAGCATCGCTAAAGCACTGTAAGGAAAAATTACTCTCTGATTTTATAATTATTCCTAAATGCTTTGTCCCTTTCAAATATCTCAAAACCCTTTTTAAGGCAATCCAATGTTCTGATAATGGATTTTGCATAAACTGACTAAGCTTGTTAACACTGTAATAAATACCTGGGCGAGTAATTGTTGCATAATGCAGTGCTCCTATTAAACTCCTGTACTATTTTGCATTAGTGATGGCTTCCCCTTTATGTTTAGATAATTGTAGATTACTTATCACTGGTGTTGGTAGATGTTGGCATATTGCATATTGGCCCTGTGCAAAATTTCAGAAATATAATTTTCCTGGGATAAAATCAATTTTCCTTCACCGTGTTTGATAATTTGAATCCCAAGAAAATATTTTAACTCTCCTAAATCTTTAATAGAAAAATGTTGATCCAATAATTGTATGACTTTGCTTATCTCTTGATCATTATCTCCTGTGATTAACATATCATCCACATATACTAAAATAAAGATAGTTCTTTGCCTACTCCTTTTCATGTATAATGAGTTGTCAGACTTGATTTGAATAAAACCTAAATTTAATCATGTCATCTTGAGTTTCTCATACCAAGCCCTTGAAGCTTGCTTGAGTCCATAGATTGCTCTATAAAGCCTGCAAACCCTTTTATCATCAAAATTGTATCCTTCAGGTTGTTGCACGTAAACTTCTTCAGTTAATTCTCCATTCAAAAAAGTATTGTTCAAATCAAGTTGTTTTATATTCCACCCCTTACTTAAGGCAACAGTTAAAATTATCCTAATAGTAGTGGTTTTTATAACTGGAGAAAAGGTTTCATTGAAATCAAAACCAAATTGTTGTGCATAACCTTTAGCTACCAGTCTGGCTTTGTATTTGTCAATAGATCCATCAGCCTTTCTTTTTATCTTATATACCCATCTGCAACCAATTACATTCTTGTGTGTTGGTGGTACAATAAGTTCCTAAGTTTTGTTTTTCATAAGAGCTTCATATTCTATATCCATGGCCTTTTTCCAATTTCTTGACTTTAGTGCTTGAGTGAAATTAAGTGGTTCAGTTTCAGTGATGGCCACATTATAGACTTTTGGTTTAAAAATACCACTTTTTGATCTAGTAGTCATGTGATGCCAGCTTTGATGTTGTTGTGCCTGTTGTGATTGCTGTTCTTGTTGTGATATCCTTGTACTGTTGTTGCTTCGCCTGCTACCATCATCATCAGTGTTGTGCATGTTGTTATCATCTTGACTTATTTCTGTGTCATCTGAATTTCTTTCTTTTGATCCACTGATATGCATACTTGTTTCTCTTATATCCCCAGCTTGCATGCCTAAATGTTCATTGTCTTTAATTGTTTCAAGAGTATCTGTCTAAACTCCACAGTCTTAATAGATTCCTCTCTATTGTCTTCTTTGGAATTATGTCTATCTGCGTAAGAAAATTTACTTTCATCAAATATCACATGTCTTGAGACATAAATTCTACCATTCCTGTCAAGACATTTATAACCTTTTTTTATTTTGAGCATAACCAATAAATGTGCATGGACTTGACCTCATACTTAATTTACGTTTATTATAATCTCTCAGACATGGAAAACACAGACAACCATATATTTTTATAAACTTATAGTTTGGTGTAACATTGTATATCATCTCATGTGGAGTTTTATTATCTAGGATCTTAGTGGGTAACATGCTAATAAGAAAAACTGAAGTAAAAAAGGCTTCATTCCAATACTTCATGGGTAATGAGCTTTGTGATAACAATGTTAAACCAGTTTCTACAATGTTTCCGTGTTTTCTTTCAACCAAACCATTCTTCTCAGATGTGTGAGGACATGTTAATCTGTGTTTAATTTCTCTTTTAGCAAAATAACTAGCCAAAGGTTTGAATTCTGCCCCAACATCTGTTTGCAAAATTTTGACATTATAATTAAGTTGCTTTTCAACATGAGTTATAAATTGTATAATAGTGTTAGAAGTTTCAGATTTATTTTTTAGCATATATATCCAAGTATATCTCGAATAGGCATCTATGAAAGAAAGATAGTAACTGTGCCCCTAATATGAATTTAGAGGTGCTGGCCTCCATAAATCTGAAGCTACAAGCTCCAATGGCTTGGTATACCTGGTTCCAGAATTACTAAAAGGGAGCTTGTGGCTCTTGCCAAGCTGACAATGTGTACATGTGTGTTTAACAGGTGCATTTTAAAAAGCAATATTATTAATAGATAAAAAAGTTCTTACAGTTTCAAAGTTTGGATGTCCATGTTTCATATGCCATAAAGTAATATTATCTAAAACATTATTTCTATTACAATGCCTATTACTACTGCAATCATTATGTAACAACCCGAAAATCTGGGCCAGTTTAAAATTTTTATTTTGGCAATTTTAGCGAATTTTGAACATTTAAAAATGAATTATTTTAAATAATATCGACGAGAAATTTATTTTGAATATAATTCGACGTATATATTATATGCGTCATCGTTAGAATATAAATAATTATATATATAATTATAAATAGAATTGAAAATGGCGCGGTAGTTCGATAATTCGATTTCAAACTTCAATTGAATGCACCGGGTGCAAAACAATCCGAATTTTAGCGAAACCAAAAATAATAGGATCTAATTGTGAATATCTTTCCAACGAATCCGAAAAATCGAAATTTCATAGCGGGAATCAAAAGATATGTCCAGTTGAAAATTCTGAATAGTCGCTATGGAATTTAGGCCCTTAAAAATGGGAATTTTGCAAACGACCTCGGATTTCGACGAAACCAATTTTGTTGGGTCCGTGATGTCAAATTATTGTTAGATTTCAAATTTCATAATTTTTCGAATCAATATGTGAGCGTGGCAAAAGAAAACGTGTTTGACCAGTTTTAGTTGATTTTAATCGACTGGAAAATGGCCATTTTTCCAACGGTCTCGGAATTCGACGAAATTAGTTTTGTTAGGACCGTATCGTCAATTCGAAGCTAGAAAATATTTTTCTGGAATTTTTAAAGTTCGTATGTGACCCCGGTAAATTGAAATGCGTGTTCAAAATCAATATATAGAGTTATATGTTGATTTTAACGGAAACTGATCGAAACGATCGAATCAGCTTATGGTACATATCCCATTGTGTTCGGAATGGGGGTGAAACGCTATGGACGACAGGCGGTGGGCCTCGTTTCGAGGTCGAAATAAAAAGTCAACTTTTTGAAAAAAATAATAATTAAAACCTCTCCCCTTCAAAACCGCTGGCCCCCCCTTCATCGTTTCATTTCAGAACGAAGAATAAAAAAAAAAGGGGGCGGAGCCCCGCCTTGTCGTCGGTCTCGACGCCGACCACCACGCTGAGGCGCCCCCACCACATCTCCTCCTCTCGATTCCCTCGCCTCACACCTCTCCAACCCCAAAACCCGACGCACCTGAAACCCCGACCCCCTCCTGCGACGCTTTCCCCCCTTCCACAGCCAAACCCCGACGCCACACCACCCAAATTCGAGCACCCCTCCGCCTGCAACCCCATGCGCGCCTCTTTCTTCCTTCCCCTCCTCCTGTAAGTTTTTGCTTGTATTTATTTACTTTTATTTATATTATATAATTAGGTTTTTTAAATAAATAAATCAGTTTTTATAAGATTAGTGTAGGAAAGAACCAATTTTTGATATGAAAAATTGATTTTTAATGAGAAAAAGAATTGATTTTTAATATGTAATCTTCATATATGTAGCGAATAGGAGAGGAGATTTTTTTTTTGTTTGTATAAAGATATGATCTTTGCTTAGTAAAAATATAATTTTTATATTATAAAAAGAATAAAAATTCGATTTTTATTATATATAAAGACGAGATTTTTAAAAGTGCAAAGGCGATAACTTTGAAAATAAAAAGATGAGATTTTTAATTAGCTAAAGATACGATTTTTAATTGTTTAAAAATATAAATTTTATCGTATGTAAAGGTTGAAAATATAATTTTCATATTAAATAGATAATAAAAATATTATCTTTTATATTGTAGAAGGATAAAAATATGATTTTTACATAGTAGGAACTATAAAAATATAATCTTTATAAGATAGAGAATATAAAAATATCATCTTTGTATATGTAGCGAAATAAAATTCTGATTTTTTATTATATGTACATTGAAATAAAGAGGTGATTTTTATAGTGATGAAATCTTTATATTTGAAAAGGCGAAATCTTTTTATATAGAATAGTTTGATAAAAATAGATTTTTTATCAATATAGTAGCAATGTAAAAATAGAATTTTTATATATTGAATAACGAAGTAAAAATTCGATTTTTATATATTGAATAGCAAAGTAAAAATGCGATTTTTATCTATATAGCAGCATTGTAAAAATAGAATTTTTATCTATGTAGTAGTAGTATAAAAATATGATTTTTATATACGTGGCAATAATATAAAAATGTGATTTTTATATATGTAGTGAATACGGGCAACGAAAGTGACAAAAGGCGAGAACAGCGATGACTTCTACATTAGAAGAGTCGAGGCGTTTGGATTAGCTATTTGGTGAGAACTTCTCACTCTAAATTTCTTTTTCTAGTTATATATATACTAGGATGCAGACGGTGCTTAGCAGCACCTGACACCCGTCATCCACAGACCATGGATGGCTTGTTCGTTTAATTGATGTGTTGTGAAATTTGTTTGTGTTGTTGATGTGAAATCGATAATAAAATGTGGATGTGTTGAAATAAAGTAATTATCGTTAAAAATATAATTTTTAACGTGAATGTGAATAAATATATATTTATAAACAAATCGGCCGATTTGTTTATATACACTAATTTAACTGATATTGATTGGGTCGATAAATTTTACACATCGCCCAACTGCACAAATAAAAATCTGTGTTTGTTGATTTGAAACCCCACAAGGGTGTTGGGATGAAATTTGGCGTACACTAATCCCAATTATTTAATTGTATGTCGATCGATTGGTCGACAGATTGTGTAAGCGTTGATTATTTATATTTGATGCTTATGCAGTTGTGTGGTGCACTTTGGATGATGGTTGATTGTTTATCATTGATATTATATACATGTGTTGTGTGGAATCCATATAATTAACATTATATGGTGATTGATTGGGCCTCATTCCAATCGGGGAAATAATGAATATTATAAAAGAAAATTCATGTGTTGAATATAAAAATATTCATGTGTTAACGATGTTCATGTGCTGAAAATATTCGTGTGTTGAGTAAAATATTTTATACAATAAAATTTACAACTTTATCATATTTAAAATTAGAACTACTTTACGGTTGAAGTCTGATTGAAAATCAAACGATAGATACCATAGTTTTATAAAATATTTTACATAACAAAAATAGTGATGTGTTGACAGTACTCATGTGTTGAGATTAGTCGTGTGTTGAAAGAAATATAGATTCATGTGTTGAATAGAATAAATATTCATTTGTTGAATAGAATAACGAATTATTGAAATATAAAGCCGTGTTGATTAGAGATGCGTTATTTTAACGCGAACCATATTTATATCTATTTTATTCGTTTTATAATGAATATTGAAAAGTGATTTCAAAATTTAATATTTTGAAATGAAATTCAAATTAAATTAGATTAAAATTCAAATTGAAATTTTATTGAATCAATTTGAAATGAATTCGAATCGAATAGAAAATGAATTCGATTCGAATTGAATAGAAAGTGAATTTGAATTCAAATCAATTAGAAATGAATTCAAATTGAATTAAATTGAAATTGAATTAAAAACGAATTGAAATCGTTTTGAATGAAATTTAAAACGAACTGAAATTGAATTGAAATCAATTTGAAATGAATTCGAATTGAATTAAATAGAAGGTAAATTCAAATTGAATTGAATTGAAACTAATTAGAATTTGAATTGAATTGAAACGAATTTGAATTCGAATTAAATAAAATTGAAATGAATTCGAATTGAAATCAAATCGATTTGAAATTGAATATAGTGTTGAAATGGTTTTGAAAACGAATTTAAAACGATTTATAAGATACGTTTTAAAAAGGAAATCGACGAAATATATATAATATATATATTATATATATAATGGCCTGAATAGAACGCGTCGCGCCACGGCAGTTCGTGAATTTCGACCATTGACTTCGAATTGACGTTGCGGAGATCCGACCGTCGGATTCTCCTAAAACCGGAACCTTGGGTTCGTATCGAAAAGAGCTTTCCAATGAATATTAGAAATTTGAAATCTAACGGTTGGATTTGGAATTATGTCCAAATCAAATTTGGAAAAGGTCGCTGTAAGTGCAGTTCGATGGCCGTTGATGGAAATCGACCGTACGGGCCTTGATAAAATTATTAAAAATATTGATAATTTGTGTAAAATCATAAGAAATGATTTAGGAAAAATTGGGCTGAAAAATTCCGTATTTGAAAAGATAAAAATAGATTTTATCGAAATGAACTAGTTTTGAACTAGAATTAAAATCAATTTATTTTTGAAATAAATAAATCGAATTTGAAAGTGATTTTAAAAATAATCAATATTCCCAATACGTGAATTGGGCTGGAGTTGAATCGAAATTATCTTCGGAATATTTCGATGTTGGATTTCGTGACTATACAGATATTGTTATGGAAATTTGAAAGATATATTTGATATCGTTATTTCCAGTACGATATTTGTTGGTTTCAGAATTTGATATTGAATATAAGCCGGTATATTTTCTATTCAGAGCCTTGTATTTAATATCGAATGTGATTTGGGTTTATCGTGAATCGTGTTTTATATGACATTGGTTCTTTAACCCAGTTAAAGGCAAGATGTTGATTTTTGAAAAGATTAAAACTAAGTGGAGTTTTAATGAATCTTTAATTAGATTAAAATGTGAATTGATAATTTAAATTATCAAATCTGAAAGGTGATCGAGAATGGAGTACCACCAGTTTTGCTCCAAAGCGATAGTTAAATCTTTAATTAGATTTGAACGTGAAATGGTAATTAATTTTGCCAATGACACCGTGGTGTTAGATATGGAGTATTACCAGTTTTGCTCCATGGGATAAATAGGTTGGGATTGGGAAATAAAATAAATAATTACTTCGGTGTGGTTCGCTAATCCCGACTAGTTTGGAAAACCATAATATGGTTTGAAATGATATCCAAAGGAAGATTAAAGAATAAATTTAAAAGAATTTATCTTGGATAAAATTAATGGGAACCTTTCCCTAAGAATGTGATTTTATGAATAAAAGAATATTCTGAATTGGAATGAGGCGTTTGTTGGGTTTGTGTAACATTTGTTTATCATATACGTGGGTTATTCAGAAATGCCGGGTTTATACCCATTCTGAATAACCGATTCGACGAGATGTCGAAGATGAAGACGGTGGTTGAAGACCGGAAGTCTTCACATCGTTTGGGTGATTACTGATGATCTCGATTGGGCTGTACACCCAAGATGAGGGAAACAGTTGGTGATCGTCCAAACGTACTTGGAGATGGATGGATATGCGAGGAAAGTGCCTCCGGTTTCGTTCAGACCCAGAACGAACTTGTAAATGGATTGTGTGTCTGACATTGGATTTTATTCTGTGTTGATTGATCTCTATTAAATATACATCTGTTTGGCGGCGGAGAATTTATTCTCTTGGTTAACGCCCTTCTCTGAGACGTACGAGCTCAGAGGTTGTATTCTGTTTGACCCAAGGAGTGCACGACGTTTCTTTCTAGCTAGGGTGGTGTCAGTGACCTACCTGCCCTGACATTTATATACTTTTCACCTGTGTGGTTGTTGGATACGAGGCGCCTCGGATATAGGTCTGTAAGGACCGGGAAACGTGTGTTCAGGAATAACCAATCCTCTAATGTAAGAGAGGACCGACCTTGGAGGTTCCAAAGGATCAGAGTGGGGTCCTGAGGCATTGCTAGAGTGTCTCGAACGCGGAGAGGAGCTTGCCCCTTGCCTCGACTCATGACGGAAATCCAATTTCTAATACGTGATATTGCGGTTTTATTTATAGAACCTAGTATGGCGACTTAGTGGTATGGGTCATTCATGCCGCCTATGATTGATATTTATGATTGAAATTGTTTTGACACTATACACTTATAATAGTATCAAATAATGTGTTTTAAACGTATCAAGCATGCTTTGGCTGTTATAAGGTAAAAACCCTATCCTCCGGCTTGCGTTGCATCGTGTGATGGGACCTGGGTCTTATAACAGCTTCATTTTTCTTTATTTAGCATTGCGCTGTTTGTTTTAAGCACTAGTATTCTCGGGAGGAAACCCGTTCCGTGTCATACGGCGTGGTCCCTTGAATTACTTTCTTCTAAAGTAAAGTTTTAAATAACCGTTTTAGTTCTCACACCAGTCACATGACTGACCTGGAGTTTATTATTTTGACCTAAACTCTGGGTGCCCTTATTTTCGACACGGGCAGCTAGTAGTTTTGGTTTTGCAGATTTATATTCACAGGGTCCTGATTTACAGCTGGAACGATGCTCGGAAAGCTCTGTATCCGTGTATCACTTTCAGTTGTATTTTGTATATTTTTCCGCTGCTATGTAATTTATTGTAATCTCTGATATCTGTCGAATGTAATTTATTCAATTATACTCTGTATATTCTTGTATTTGATGGAATTGTTGTAATAACAATGAAATGTTCTTCCGTCTGCGTCCTTTTGTGTGTTGTTCTCAAAGTATCCGCTCTTTCCTTCACGGGGAAGTTACGGGTCCTTACACATTATTACTACAAGCATTCACATTGTTGCACCAGAGTTCACCACTTGAACTTCCAGTCTTCAAGTTGTTAAATCTGCAAAGCCCGTCATGTAGACTACTCTGTAGTAATATTTCATGACTTAGAATATCTTTAACTAAGCAAAATTTTGGGTGAAACTCAAAATATACACAATTATCATTGGCAAATTTTGATACACTTAAAAGATTTTTATTTATGGTAAGTGTAAGGACCCGTAACTTCCCCGTGAAGGAAAGCACGAATACTTTTGAGGACAAGACAAAATGGAACGCTTACAGAAGAACATTTCATTGTTATTACAACAATTCCATCAGATACAAGAATATACAGAGTATAAATGAATAAATTACATTCGACAAATATCAGAGATTACAATAAATTACATAGCAGCGGAAAAATAATACAAAAGCACTACTAGAAGTGATACACGGATACAGAGCTTTCCGAGCATCGTTCCAGCTGTTAATCAGGACCCTGTGAATATAAATCTGCAAAACCAAAACTACTAGCTGCCCGTGCGGAAAATAGGGGCACCCAGAGTTTAGGTTAAAACAATAAACTCCAGGTCAGTCATGTGACTGGTGTGAGAACTAAAACAGTTATTAATCTTTATTTTTAAAGTTAGGTAAATCAAGGGACCACGCCGTATAACACGGAACGGGTTTCCTCCCAAGAATACCAGTGCATAAAACAAACAGCGCAATGCTAAATAAAGAAAAATGAAGCTGTTATAAGACCCAGGTCCCATCACACAATGCAACGCAAGCCGGAGGATAGGGTTTTTACCTTATAACAGCCAAAGCATGCTTGATACGTTTAAAACACATTATTTGATACTATAATAAGTGTATAGTGCCAAAACAATTTCAATCATAAGTATCAATCATAGGCGGCATGGGTACCATCTATCATGTCGCCATACTAGTTCTACAATTAAAACCGCAATATACGTATTGGAAATTGGATTCCATCATGAGTCGAGGCAAGGGGCAAGCTCCTCTCCGCGTTCGAGACACTCTAGCAAATGCCTCGGGACCGCACACAGCAATCCCCTGGATCCTCCAAGGCCGGTCCTCTCTTACTTTTGAGGATTGGCAATTCCTGAACACACGTTTCCCGGTCCTTACAGACCTATATCCGAGGCGCCTCGTATCCAACAACCACACAGGTGAAAAGTATATAAATGTCAGGGCTGGTAGGTCACTGACACCACCCTAGCTAGAAAGAAACGTCATGCACTCCTTGGGTCCGTCTCCCGTTTTTGACTCATACCGAGGTGTGAGGCTCGCGAATTCACGTTATACACAAAGCTACGCCACACAGGCCGTGCTTTGATCATCAACCACAAGACTTTGCTTTTCAACAGAAGCCTTGATCAATTGCCACTTACGCATGCCACATTGGCAATTCACTCCATGCGACTGATGTCCATCGATATACAACCTCTGAGCTCGTACGTCTCAGAGAAGGGCGTTAAGCAAGAGAATAAATTCTCCGCCGCCAAACAGATGTATATTTAATAGAGATCAATCAACACAGAATAAAATCCAATGTCAGACACACAATCCATTTACAAGTTCGTTCTGGGTCTGAACGAAACCGGAGGCACTTTCCTCGCATATCCATCGATCTCCAAGTACGTCTGGACGATCACCAACTGATTCCCTCATCCTGGGTGTACAGCCCAATCAAGATCATCAGTAATCACCCAAACGATGTGAAGACTTCCGGTCTTCAACCACCGTCTTCATCTTCGACATCTCGTCGAATCGGTTATTCAGAATGGGTATAACCCGGCCTTTCTGGATAACCCACGTATATAATTAACAAATGTTACACAAACACAACGAACGCCTCATTCCAATTCAGAATATTCTTTTATTCACAAAAACACATTCTTAGGGAAAGGTTCCCATTAATTTTATCCAAGATAAATTCTTCTAAATTTATTCTTTTAATCCTCCTTTGGATATCATTTCAAACCATTTTACGGTTTTCCAAACTAGTCGGGATTAGCGAACCACACCGAAGTAATTATTTATTTTATTTCCCAATCCCAACTTATATATCCCATGGAGAAAACTGGTAATACTCCACATCTAACACCACGGTGTTATTGGTAAAATTAATTACCATTTCACGTTCAAATCTAATTAAAGATTTGACTATCGCTTTGGAGCAAAACTGGTGCTACTCCACTCTCGATCACCTTTCAGATTTGATAATTTAAATTATCAATTCACATTTTAATCTAATTAAAGATTCATTAAAACTCCACTTAGTTTTAATCTTTTCAAAAATCAATATCCTGCCTTTAACTGGGTTAAAGAACCAATGTCATCAAAAACACGATTCACGACAAACCAAATCACATTTGATATTAAATACAAGGCTCTGAATAGAAAATATATCGGCTTATATTCAATATCAAATTCTGAAACCAACATATATCGTATTGGAAATAACGATATAAAATATATCTTTCAAATCCCCATAACAATATTTGTATAGTCACGAAATCCAACATCGAAATATCCCGAAGATAATTTCGATTCAACTCTACTTCCACTTCACCTATCGGGAATATTGATTATTTTTAAAATCACTTTCAAATTCAATTTATTTATTTCAAAAATAAATTGATTTTAATTCTAGTTCAAAACTAGTTCATTTCGATAAAAATCTATTTTTATCCTTTCAAATGTGGAATTATTCAGCTCAATTTTTCCCAAATCATTTCTTATGATTTTACACAAATTATAGATATTTTTAATAATTTTATCAAGGCCCGTACAGTCGATTTCCAACAACGGCCATCGAACTGCACTTACAACGACCTTTTTCGAATTTGATTTGGACATAATTCCAAATCCAACCGTTAGATTTCAAATTTCTAATATTCATTGGAAAGCTCTTTTCGATACGAACCCAACGGTTCCGGTTTTAGGAGAATCCGACGGTCGGATCTCCCGTAATGTCCGTTTGAAATAAATGGTCGAAATTCGCGAACTGCCGCGGCGCGGCGCGTTCTATTCAGGCCATTATATTATATATATAATATATATAATATATATTTCGTCGATTTCTATTTAAAACGAATTATATAAATAGTTTTAAATTCGTTTCAAAAGCAATTTCAACTTCCTTTTCAATTCGAATAAAAATTGAATTCTTCTTTATAAATTCGTTTTAAAATTCATTTCTATTCAATTCAAATTTCAATTCAAATTTCAATTCAATTTCAATTCAATTTCAATTCAATTCAATTCGCTTTCAATTCAATTTGAATTCGTTTTCAATTTAATTCATTTCGAAATCGTTTCCAATTCAATTCATTTCGAAATCGTTTTCAATTCAATTCATTTCGAAATCGTTTTCAATTCAATTCATTTCGAAATCGTTTTCAATTCAATTCATTTCGAAATCCCTTTCAATTCAATTCATTTCGAAATCGTTTTCAATTCAATTCATTTCGAAATCGTTTTCAATTCAATTCATTTCGAAATCACTTTCAATTCAATTCATTTCGAAATCACTTTTCAATATTCATTATACAACGAATAAAATCGATATAAATATCGTTCGCGTCCAAATAACGCATCTCTAATCAACACGGCTTCATATTTTCAAAACTTCTTTATTCTATCCAACAAATGAATATTTATCCCATTCAACACATGAATCTATATTGCTTTCAACACACGACTAATCTCAACACATGAGTACTGTCAACACATCACTATTGTTGTTATGTAAAATATTTTATAAAACTATGGTATCTATCGTTTGATTTTAATTAGACTTCTACTAGGAAGTAGTTCTAATTTTAAATATGATAAAGATGTAAATTTCATTGTATAAAATATTTCACTCAACACATGAACATCGTCAACACATGACTATTTTTATATTCAACACATGAATTTTCTTTTATAATATTCCTTATTTTCCCGATTGGAATGAGGCCCAATCAATCACCATATAACGTTAATTATATGGATTCCATACAACACATGTATATAATAGCATTGAAAAATAATCAATCATCAACCAAAGTGCACTACACTGTATAAGCATCAAATATAGATATCTGACGCTTATAACAGCCTGTCAATCGACCGATCGACATATTTAATCAATCAGGATGAGTGAACATCAAATTTCATCCCAACACCCGTGTGGGGTTTCAAACAATCAAACACAGATTTTATTTGTGCAGTTGGGCGATGTGTAAAATTTATCGACCCAATCAATATCAGTCAAATCAGTGTATATAAACAAATCGGCCGATTTGTTTATAAATATTTTACTTATTCACTTTCACGTTAAAAATTATATTTTTAACGATAAAATATTCTATTTCAACACATGAATTTCTATTCATTTCATTTATTCAATAAATGATTATTTTTATTTTTCTAACATATTTTAGAAAATTTCGGCGGCATAACGGCACGATACTAGAAACGGGACGAGGCCTAGCCTTATCCCCGGTCTAGTGAAGGCCCACGCCATTCACACATCAATCAAATCCATTTCAATTCACCAAACAATTCAATTCAAACCAATTAGACTAATCAACTACACAACCAAACAATTTAACAAGCAAGTCATCCATGGTCTGTGGATGACGGGTGTCGGGTGCTACTAAGCACCGTCTGCATCCTAGTATATATATAACTAGAAAAATTAAATTGAAAGGTGAGAAGTTCTCACCGATTGCTATCCAACTTCACGACACTTCTTTTGTAGAAAATCTTCGTCTTTATCCTATCTTTTTATCATCTTCTTTTGCCCGTAGTCACTACATATATAAAAATCACGCATTTTTATATTTCGATGTCTTTAAAATAAAAATCACATTTTTATTTATTTACTTTCGATTTAAAAATCATATTTTTTTTTATAATCACTTCATATATTTAAAAATCGAATTTTTTTATTATGCTATTCAATATATATATCATATTTCCTTACCGCTAATATATAGATAAAAATTCTATTTTTATAACGCTATTCTCTATATAAAGATTTCGCCTTTTCGAAAATATAGATTTCATCATTATAAAAATCATCACTTTACTTCAACGTATATAAAATAAAAATCAGATTTTTATTTCGCTACATATACAAAGATGATATTTTTATATTCTCCATCCTATAAAGATCATATTTTTAATACTTTAAAAATATAAAAATCATATTTTTAATATTCTTATCATGCAAAAATTATATTTTTAACTCTCTACATACACAAAAATCATATTTTGACATCACCTATATAGTAAAGACTATATTTTTAATACTTTAAAAATATAAAAATCATATTTTTAATACTTTAAAAATATAAAAATCATATTTTTACTTCCATGTTATATAAAAGATTACATTTTTATAACTTTACAACATAAATAAAAAAACAGTTTTTAAGGTAGATAAAAACCAATTTTTAAAATAAAGAAAATTCAGTTTTTAAAATAAATAAAATTCACAGTTTTTAAAATAAATAAAATTCACAGTTTTAAAGTTAATAAAAAAAAACAGTCAGGGAACTTACAGGGGGGGGGGGGGCTCGTCGGCGGCTCGGAGGGGCGGTGAGGCAACGCGGCGATCATCAGGGCGAGGGGGGTGCGGTTCCGGTGGCCAACGGCCTGCAGCGGCGGGTTGCGGTGGGGGAGGAAGGAGGAAGAAGGGGCGGATGCGAGGGAGAGGGGAAGAAGAGGAAGAGGCGGCGGCTGGTGGGGCTCCGCCTGGAGGCGCGGCTATCGAGAACGACGAGCCCGTCGTTCTTCCCCTTTTTTTTTATATATATATATTTTGATTTCCGATTATGAATCGGGGGGGGGGGGGGGGCAGAAAGATATAGGAAGAGGGGTTTATATTTTTTTTTTATTTATTTTATTATTATTTTATTTTGCAAAAAGTTGACTTTCAATTACGACCTCGAAACGAGGCCCACCGCCTGTCGTCTATAGCGTTTTATCCCCATTCCGAACACAATGGGATATGTATCGCAAGCTGATTTGATCGTTTGAATCAGTTTCCGTTAAATTTACATTTAAATCACTATATTGAATTTTAAACGTACATTTCAAATTACCGGGGTCACATACTAACTCTAAAAATTCTCGAAAAATATTTTCTAGCTTCGTATTGACGATACGGTCCTAACAAAACTAGTTTCGTCGAATTCTGAGACTGTTAGAAAAATGGCCATTTTCCAGTCGATTAAAATCAACTGAAATGGTCAAAACACGTTTTCCTTTGCCACGCTCACATATTGATTCGAAAAATTATGAAATTTGAAACCTAGCAATAATTTGACATCACGGACCCAACAAAAGTGGTTTCGTCGAAATCCGAGGTCATTTGCAAAATGTCCATTTTTTAAGGGTCTGAATTCCATAGCGACTATTCAGAATTTTCAACTGGACATATCTTTTGATTCTCGCTACGAAATTTTGATTCTTCGGATTCGTTAGAAAGATATTCACAATTAGATCCCATGATTTTTGGTTTCACTAAAATCCGGATTGTTTTGCACCCGGTACATTCAATTGAAGTTTGAAATCGAATTATCGAACTACCGCGCCATTTTCAATTCTATTTATAATTATATATAAATATTTATATTCTAACGACGATGTATATAAATATATACGTCGAATTCTATTCAAAATAAATTTCTTGTCAATATTATTTAAAATAATTCATTTTAAATATTCAAAATTCGCCAAAATTGCCAAAATAAAAATTTTAAACTGGCCCAGATTTTGCGGGTTATTACAATCTCCCCCACTTAAAACTTTTCGTCCCCGAAAAGGAACAAAGTCGAAAGTGGTTTGATTATTCAACTCTACGTTCGATCTGGCTTCCATTCTCCAACTTTTCAGTTTCTGAGAATTTTCAAATTCTCAAAAATTTGGCTAACACCCTAAATTTTCGAAAAATTTCGCCATAACCTCCCCTGCACCGGGAGCATCGGGGAATTTCAAATAGCTTCCCCGGTCCTTCAGATCTCAAAAAGAAAAAGAAAAAGCCAAGCGGCTAGCCAATAGGCTCACAAAATCATCATCACCCAAACAAAACAGGAAATTATGTAGTAAACATGTACCTATTTGTCGGGCAAACAAATTTTATTCTTCGGCTCTAGCCTCCTTGCTATGACCTGTTCAATGTAAGTATATGTATATGCAAGCAAATGCGACCAATTATCAATACAAATCAATATTTGGTTCAATTAGACTAAATGGTTCAAAATTAGCAAACAAATAGGCAAACAACACAAACATCAATCAATTAGTGAATTAGAGTTTCAAATTCATAATTTTGATACATATATACAAAGATCATGTTTTTGATGCCAATTCACAACAATGTGTTCTAACTATATATGTTTTGGTTCTCACACCAGTCTAATGGAAATATATAGGTATCACACCTTCGAAATTCGAATATGAATACTGATGATGATGCACCATCATCAGAATCATCCCCGGATATCTAGAATGTGATTCTATATCTATCCAGTATATTAAAACTTCGAATATACGTTCATGACGCGTATACGCGAAATCTTTATACATTGGATTGCCCATATTCAAAATAAATAAATATTCAAATACGTTTAAAACGATTTAAATTTTCAAAACAAAATTGTTTTCATTTGAAAAATATACTCTTCACACTCGTTCTAGGATACTACTGATCCTATCTCTAACGAGTAATTCTAATTGGATATTACTAATCCAATATCTGATGAATTCTTTCGTATGGTTCTAATGTGTCTTGTTCTCGAGCTCTGTAAACCAAAGCTCTGATACCACTGTAAGGACCCGTAACTTCCCCGTGAAGGAAAGCACGAATACTTTTGAGGACAAGACAAAATGGAACGCTTACAGAAGAACATTTCATTGTTATTACAACAATTCCATCAGATACAAGAATATACAGAGTATAAATGAATAAATTACATTCGACAAATATCAGAGAGTACAATAAATTACATAGCAGCGGAAAAATAATACAAAAGCACTACTAGAAGTGATACACGGATACAGAGCTTTCCGAGCATCGTTCCAGCTGTTAATCAGGACCCTGTGAATATAAATCTGCAAAACCAAAACTACTAGCTGCCCGTGCGGAAAATAGGGGCACCCAGAGTTTAGGTTAAAACAATAAACTCCAGGTCAGTCATGTGACTGGTGTGAGAACTAAAACAGTTATTAATCTTTATTTTTAAAGTTAGGTAAATCAAGGGACCACGCCGTATAACACGGAACGGGTTTCCTCCCAAGAATACCAGTGCATAAAACAAACAGCGCAATGCTAAATAAAGAAAAATGAAGCTGTTATAAGACCCAGGTCCCATCACACAATGCAACGCAAGCCGGAGGATAGGGTTTTTACCTTATAACAGCCAAAGCATGCTTGATACGTTTAAAACACATTATTTGATACTATAAGAAGTGTATAGTGCCAAAACAATTTCAATCATAAGTATCAATCATAGGCGGCATGGGTACCATCTATCATGTCGCCATACTAGTTCTACAATTAAAACCGCAATACACGTATTGGAAATTGGATTCCATCATGAGTCGAGGCAAGGGGCAAGCTCCTCTCCGCGTTCGAGACACTCTAGCAAATGCCTCGGGACCGCACACAGCAATCCCCTGGATCCTCCAAGGCCGGTCCTCTCTTACTTTTGAGGATTGGCAATTCCTGAACACACGTTTCCCGGTCCTTACAGACCTATATCCGAGGCGCCTCGTATCCAACAACCACACAGGTGAAAAGTATATAAATGTCAGGGCTGGTAGGTCACTGATACCACCCTAGCTAGAAAGAAACGTCATGCACTCCTTGGGTCCGTCTCCCGTTTTTGACTCATACCGAGGTGTGAGGCTCGCGAATTCACGTTATACACTAAGCTACGCCACACAGGCCGTGCTTTGATCATCAACCACAAGACTTTGCTTTTCAACAGAAGCCTTGATCAATTGCCACTTACGCATGCCACATTGGCAATTCACTCCATGCGACTGATGTCCATCGATATACAACCTCTGAGCTCGTACGTCTCAGAGAAGGGCGTTAAGCAAGAGAATAAATTCTCCGCCGCCAAACAGATGTATATTTAATAGAGATCAATCAACACAGAATAAAATCCAATGTCAGACACACAATCCATTTACAAGTTCGTTCTGGGTCTGAACGAAACCGGAGGCACTTTCCTCGCATATCCATCGATCTCCAAGTACGTCTGGACGATCACCAACTGATTCCCTCATCCTGGGTGTACAGCCCAATCAAGATCATCAGTAATCACCCAAACGATGTGAAGACTTCCGGTCTTCAACCACCGTCTTCATCTTCGACATCTCGTCGAATCGGTTATTCAGAATGGGTATAACCCGGCCTTTCTGGATAACCCACGTATATAATTAACAAATGTTACACAAACACAACGAACGCCTCATTCCAATTCAGAATATTCTTTTATTCACAAAAACACATTCTTAGGGAAAGGTTCCCATTAATTTTATCCAAGATAAATTCTTCTAAATTTATTCTTTTAATCCTCCTTTGGATATCATTTCAAACCATTTTACGGTTTTCCAAACTAGTCGGGATTAGCGAACCACACCGAAGTAATTATTTATTTTATTTCCCAATCCCAACTTATATATCCCATGGAGAAAACTGGTAATACTCCACATCTAACACCACGGTGTTATTAGTAAAATTAATTACCATTTCACGTTCAAATCTAATTAAAGATTTGACTATCGCTTTGGAGCAAAACTGGTGCTACTCCACTCTCGATCACCTTTCAGATTTGATAATTTAAATTATCAATTCACATTTTAATCTAATTAAAGATTCATTAAAACTCCACTTAGTTTTAATCTTTTCAAAAATCAATATCCTGCCTTTAACTGGGTTAAAGAACCAATGTCATCAAAAACACGATTCACGACAAACCAAATCACATTTGATATTAAATACAAGGCTCTGAATAGAAAATATATCGTCTTATATTCAATATCAAATTCTGAAACCAACATATATCGTATTGGAAATAACGATATAAAATATATCTTTCAAATCCCCATAACAATATTTGTATAGTCACGAAATCCAACATCGAAATATCCCGAAGATAATTTCGATTCAACTCTACTTCCACTTCACCTATCGGGAATATTGATTATTTTTAAAATCACTTTCAAATTCAATTTATTTATTTCAAAAATAAATTGATTTTAATTCTAGTTCAAAACTAGTTCATTTCGATAAAAATCTATTTTTATCCTTTCAAATGTGGAATTCTTCAGCTCAATTTTTCCCAAATCATTTCTTATGATTTTACACAAATTATAGATATTTTTAATAATTTTATCAAGGCCCGTACAGTCGATTTCCAACAACGGCCATCGAACTGCACTTACAGCGACCTTTTTCGAATTTGATTTGGACATAATTCCAAATCCAACCGTTAGATTTCAAATTTCTAATATTCATTGGAAAGCTCTTTTCGATACGAACCCAACGGTTCCGGTTTTAGGAGAATCCGACGGTCGGATCTCCCGTAATGTCCGTTTGAAATAAATGGTCGAAATTCGCGAACTGCCGCGGCGCGGCGCGTTCTATTCAGGCCATTATATTATATATATAATATATATAATATATATTTCGTCGAATTCTATTTAAAACAAATTATATAAATAGTTTTAAATTCGTTTCAAAAGCAATTTCAACTTCCTTTTCAATTCGAATCAAAATTGAATTCTTCTTTATAAATTCGTTTTAAAATTCATTTCTATTCAATTCAAATTTCAATTCAAATTTCAGTTCAATTTCAATTCAATTTCAATTCAATTCAATTCGCTTTCAATTCAATTTGAATTCGTTTTCAATTTAATTCATTTCGAAATCGTTTCCAATTCAATTCATTTCGAAATCGTTTTCAATTCAATTCATTTCGAAATCGTTTTCAATTCAATTCATTTCGAAATCGTTTTCAATTCAATTCATTTCGAAATCCCTTTCAATTCAATTCATTTCGAAATCGTTTTCAATTCAATTCATTTCGAAATCACTTTCAATTCAATTCATTTCGAAATCACTTTCAATTCAATTCATTTCGAAATCACTTTTCAATATTCATTATACAACGAATAAAATCGATATAAATATCGTTCGCGTCCAAATAACGCATCTCTAATCAACACGGCTTTATATTTTCAAAACTTCTTTATTCTATCCAACAAATGAATATTTATCCCATTCAACACATGAATCTATATTGCTTTCAACACACGACTAATCTCAACACATGAGTACTGTCAACACATCACTATTGTTGTTATGTAAAATATTTTATAAAACTATGGTATCTATCGTTTGATTTTAATTAGACTTCTACTAGGAAGTAGTTCTAATTTTAAATATGATAAAGATGTAAATTTCATTGTATAAAATATTTCACTCAACACATGAACATCGTCAACACATGACTATTTTTATATTCAACACATGAATTTTCTTTTATAATATTCCTTATTTTCCCGATTGGAATGAGGCCCAATCAATCACCATATAACGTTAATTATATGATTCCATACAACACATGTATATAATAGCATTGAAAAATAATCAATCATCAACCAAAGTGCACTACACTGTATAAGCATCAAATATAGATATCTGACGCTTATAACAGCCTGTCAATCGACCGATCGACATATTTAATCAATCAGGATGAGTGAACATCAAATTTCATCCCAACACCCGTGTGGGGTTTCAAACAATCAAACACAGATTTTATTTGTGCAGTTGGGCGATGTGTAAAATTTATCGACCCAATCAATATCAGTCAAATCAGTGTATATAAACAAATCGGCCGATTTGTTTATAAATATTTTACTTATTCACTTTCACGTTAAAAATTATATTTTTAACGATAAAATATTCTATTTCAACACATGAATTTCTATTCATTTCATTTATTCAATAAATGATTATTTTTATTTTTCTAACATATTTTAGAAAATTTCGGCGGCATAACGGCACGATACTAGAAACGGGACGAGGCCTAGCCTTATCCCCGGTCTAGTGAAGGCCCACGCCATTCACACATCAATCAAATCCATTTCAATTCACCAAACAATTCAATTCAAACCAATTAGACTAATCAACTACACAACCAAACAATTTAACAAGCAAGTCATCCATGGTCTGTGGATGACGGGTGTCGGGTGCTACTAAGCACCGTCTGCATCCTAGTATATATATAACTAGAAAAATTAAATTGAAAGGTGAGAAGTTCTCACCGATTGCTATCCAACTTCACGACACTTCTTTTGTAGAAAATCTTCGTCTTTATCCTATCTTTTTATCATCTTCTTTTGCCCGTAGTCACTACATATATAAAAATCACGCATTTTTATATTTCGATGTCTTTAAAATAAAAATCACATTTTTATTTATTTACTTTCGATTTAAAAATCATATTTTTTTTATAATCACTTCATATATTTAAAAATCGAATTTTTTTACTATGCTATTCAATATATATATCATATTTCCTTACCGCTAATATATAGATAAAAATTCTATTTTTATAACGCTATTCTCTATATAAAGATTTCGCCTTTTCGAAAATATAGATTTCATCATTATAAAAATCATCACTTTACTTCAACGTATATAAAATAAAAATCAGATTTTTATTTCGCTACATATACGAAGATGATATTTTTATATTCTCCATCCTATAAAGATCATATTTTTAATACTTTAAAAATATAAAAATCATATTTTTAATATTCTTATCATGCAAAAATTATATTTTTAACTCTCTACATACACAAAAATCATATTTTGACATCACCTATATAGTAAAGACTATATTTTTAATACTTTAAAAATATAAAAATCATATTTTTAATACTTTAAAAATATAAAAATCATATTTTTACTTCCATGTTATATAAAAGATTACATTTTTATAACTTTACAACATAAATAAAAAAACAGTTTTTAAGGTAGATAAAAACCAGTTTTTAAAATAAAGAAAATTCAGTTTTTAAAATAAATAAAATTCACAGTTTTTAAAATAAATAAAATTCACAGTTTTAAAGTTAATAAAAAAAAAACAGTCAGGGAACTTACAGGGGGGGGGGGGGGGGGCTCGTCGGCGGCTCGGAGGGGCGGTGAGGCAACACGGCGATCATCAGGGCGAGGGGGGTGCGGTTCCGGTGGCCAACGGCCTGCAGCGGCGGGTTGCGGTGGGGGAGGAAGGAGGAAGAAGGGGCGGATGCGAGGGAGAGGGGAAGAAGAGGAAGAGGCGGCGGCTGGTGGGGCTCCGCCTGGAGGCGCGGCTATCGAGAACGACGAGCCCGTCGTTCTTCCCCTTTTTTTTTTTATATATATATTTTGATTTCCGATTATGAATCGGGGGGGGGGGGGGGGGCAGAAAGATATAGGAAGAGGGGTTTATATTTTTTTTTTTTATTTATTTTATTATTATTTTATTTTGCAAAAAGTTGACTTTCAATTACGACCTCGAAACGAGGCCCACCGCCTGTCGTCTATAGCGTTTTATCCCCATTCCGAACACAATGGGATATGTATCGCAAGCTGATTTGATCGTTTGAATCAGTTTCCGTTAAATTTACATTTAAATCACTATATTGAATTTTAAACGTACATTTCAAATTACCGGGGTCACATACTAACTCTAAAAATTCTCGAAAAATATTTTCTAGCTTCGTATTGACGATACGGTCCTAACAAAACTAGTTTCGTCGAATTCTGAGACTGTTAGAAAAATGGCCATTTTCCAGTCGATTAAAATCAACTGAAATGGTCAAAACACGTTTTCCTTTGCCACGCTCACATATTGATTCGAAAAATTATGAAATTTGAAACCTAGCAATAATTTGACATCACGGACCCAACAAAAGTGGTTTCGTCGAAATCCGAGGTCATTTGCAAAATGTCCATTTTTTAAGGGTCTGAATTCCATAGCGACTATTCAGAATTTTCAACTGGACATATCTTTTGATTCTCGCTACGAAATTTTGATTCTTCGGATTCGTTAGAAAGATATTCACAATTAGATCCCATGATTTTTGGTTTCACTAAAATCCGGATTGTTTTGCACCCGGTACATTCAATTGAAGTTTGAAATCGAATTATCGAACTACCGCGCCATTTTCAATTCTATTTATAATTATATATAAATATTTATATTCTAACGACGATGTATATAAATATATACGTCGAATTCTATTCAAAATAAATTTCTTGTCAATATTATTTAAAATAATTCATTTTAAATATTCAAAATTCGCCAAAATTGCCAAAATAAAAATTTTAAACTGGCCCAGATTTTGCGGGTTATTACAATCTCCCCCACTTAAAACTTTTCGTCCCCGAAAAGGAACAAAGTCGAAAGTGGTTTGATTATTCAACTCTACGTTCGATCTGGCTTCCATTCTCCAACTTTTCAGTTTCTGAGAATTTTCAAATTCTCAAAAATTTGGCTAACACCCTAAATTTTCGAAAAATTTCGCCATAACCTCCCCTGCACCGGGAGCATCGGGGAATTTCAAATAGCTTCCCCGGTCCTTCAGATCTCAAAAAGAAAAAGAAAAAGCCAAGCGGCTAGCCAATAGGCTCACAAAATCATCATCACCCAAACAAAACAGGAAATTATGTAGTAAACATGTACCTATTTGTCGGGCAAACAAATTTTATTCTTCGGCTCTAGCCTCCTTGCTATGACCTGTTCAATGTAAGTATATGTATATGCAAGCAAATGCGACCAATTATCAATACAAATCAATATTTGGTTCAATTAGACTAAATGGTTCAAAATTAGCAAACAAATAGGCAAACAACACAAACATCAATCAATTAGTGAATTAGAGTTTCAAATTCATAATTTTGATACATATATACAAAGATCATGTTTTTGATGCCAATTCACAACAATGTGTTCTAACTATATATGTTTTGGTTCTCACACCAGTCTAATGGAAATATATAGGTATCACACCTTCGAAATTCGAATATGAATACTGATGATGATGCACCATCATCAGAATCATCCCCGGATATCTAGAATGTGATTCTATATCTATCCAGTATATTAAAACTTCGAATATACGTTCATGACGCGTATACGCGAAATCTTTATATATTGGATTGCCCATATTCAAAATAAATAAATATTCAAATACGTTTAAAACGATTTAAATTTTCAAAACAAAATTGTTTTCATTTGAAAAATATACTCTTCACACTCGTTCTAGGATACTACTGATCCTATCTCTAACGAGTAATTCTAATTGGATATTACTAATCCAATATCTGATGAATTCTTTCGTATGGTTCTAATGTGTCTTGTTCTCGAGCTCTGTAAACCAAAGCTCTGATACCACTGTAAGGACCCGTAACTTCCCCGTGAAGGAAAGCACGAATACTTTTGAGGACAAGACAAAATGGAACGCTTACAGAAGAACATTTCATTGTTATTACAACAATTCCATCAGATACAAGAATATACAGAGTATAAATGAATAAATTACATTCGACAAATATCAGAGATTACAATAAATTACATAGCAGCGGAAAAATAATACAAAAGCACTACTAGAAGTGATACACGGATACAGAGCTTTCCGAGCATCGTTCCAGCTGTTAATCAGGACCCTGTGAATATAAATCTGCAAAACCAAAACTACTAGCTGCCCGTGCGGAAAATAGGGGCACCCAGAGTTTAGGTTAAAACAATAAACTCCAGGTCAGTCATGTGACTGGTGTGAGAACTAAAACAGTTATTAATCTTTATTTTTAAAGTTAGGTAAATCAAGGGACCACGCCGTATAACACGGAACGGGTTTCCTCCCAAGAATACCAGTGCATAAAACAAACAGCGCAATGCTAACTAAAGAAAAATGAAGCTGTTATAAGACCCAGGTCCCATCACACAATGCAACGCAAGCCGAAGGATAGGGTTTTTACCTTATAACAGCCAAAGCATGCTTGATACGTTTAAAACACATTATTTGATACTATAATAAGTGTATAGTGCCAAAACAATTTCAATCATAAGTATCAATCATAGGCGGCATGGGTACCATCTATCATGTCGCCATACTAGTTCTACAATTAAAACCGCAATACACGTATTGGAAATTGGATTCCATCATGAGTCGAGGCAAGGGGCAAGCTCCTCTCCGCGTTCGAGACACTCTAGCAAATGCCTCGGGACCGCACACAGCAATCCCCTGGATCCTCCAAGGCCGGTCCTCTCTTACTTTTGAGGATTGGCAATTCCTGAACACACGTTTCCCGATCCTTACAGACCTATATCCGAGGCGCCTCGTATCCAACAACCACACAGGTGAAAAGTATATAAATGTCAGGGCTGGTAGGTCACTGACACCACCCTAGCTAGAAAGAAACGTCATGCACTCCTTGGGTCCGTCTCCCGTTTTTGACTCATACCGAGGTGTGAGGCTCGCGAATTCACGTTATACACTAAGCTACGCCACACAGGCCGTGCTTTGATCATCAACCACAAGACTTTGCTTTTCAACAGAAGCCTTGATCAATTGCCACTTACGCATGCCACATTGGCAATTCACTCCATGCGACTGATGTCCATCGATATACAACCTCTGAGCTCGTACGTCTCAGAGAAGGGCGTTAAGCAAGAGAATAAATTCTCCGCCGCCAAACAGATGTATATTTAATAGAGATCAATCAACACAGAATAAAATCCAATGTCAGACACACAATCCATTTACAAGTTCGTTCTGGGTCTGAACGAAACCGGAGGCACTTTCCTCGCATATCCATCGATCTCCAAGTACGTCTGGACGATCACCAACTGATTCCCTCATCCTGGGTGTACAGCCCAATCAAGATCATCAGTAATCACCCAAACGATGTGAAGACTTCCGGTCTTCAACCACCGTCTTCATCTTCGACATCTCGTCGAATCGGTTATTCAGAATGGGTATAACCCGGCCTTTCTGGATAACCCACGTATATAATTAACAAATGTTACACAAACACAACGAACGCCTCATTCCAATTCAGAATATTCTTTTATTCACAAAAACACATTCTTAGGGAAAGGTTCCCATTAATTTTATCCAAGATAAATTCTTCTAAATTTATTCTTTTAATCCTCCTTTGGATATCATTTCAAACCATTTTACGGTTTTCCAAACTAGTCGGGATTAGCGAACCACACCGAAGTAATTATTTATTTTATTTCCCAATCCCAACTTATATATCCCATGGAGAAAACTGGTAATACTCCACATCTAACACCACGGTGTTATTGGTAAAATTAATTACCATTTCACGTTCAAATCTAATTAAAGATTTGACTATCGCTTTGGAGCAAAACTGGTGCTACTCCACTCTCGATCACCTTTCAGATTTGATAATTTAAATTATCAATTCACATTTTAATCTAATTAAAGATTCATTAAAACTCCACTTAGTTTTAATCTTTTCAAAAATCAATATCCTGCCTTTAACTGGGTTAAAGAACCAATGTCATCAAAAACACGATTCACGACAAACCAAATCACATTTGATATTAAATACAAGGCTCTGAATAGAAAATATATCGGCTTATATTCAATATCAAATTCTGAAACCAACATATATCGTATTGGAAATAACGATATAAAATATATCTTTCAAATCCCCATAACAATATTTGTATAGTCACGAAATCCAACATCGAAATATCCCGAAGATAATTTCGATTCAACTCTACTTCCACTTCACCTATCGGGAATATTGATTATTTTTAAAATCACTTTCAAATTCAATTTATTTATTTCAAAAATAAATTGATTTTAATTCTAGTTCAAAACTAGTTCATTTCGATAAAAATCTATTTTTATCCTTTCAAATGTGGAATTCTTCAGCTCAATTTTTCCCAAATCATTTCTCATGATTTTACACAAATTATAGATATTTTTAATAATTTTATCAAGGCCCGTACAATCGATTTCCAACAACGGCCATCGAACTGCACTTACAGCGACCTTTTTCGAATTTGATTTGGACATAATTCCAAATCCAACCGTTAGATTTCAAATTTCTAATATTCATTGGAAAGCTCTTTTCGATACGAACCCAACGGTTCCGGTTTTAGGAGAATCCGACGGTCGGATCTCCCGTAATGTCCGTTTGAAATAAATGGTCGAAATTCGCGAACTGCCGCGGCGCGTTCTATTCAGGCCATTATATTATATATATAATATATATAATATATATTTCGTCGATTTCTATTTAAAACGAATTATATAAATAGTTTTAAATTCGTTTCAAAAGCAATTTCAACTTCCTTTTCAATTCGAATCAAAATTGAATTCTTCTTTATAAATTCGTTTTAAAATTCATTTCTATTCAATTCAAATTTCAATTCAAATTTCAATTCAATTTCAATTCAATTCAATTCGCTTTCAATTCAATTTGAATTCGTTTTCAATTTAATTCATTTCGAAATCGTTTCCAATTCAATTCATTTCGAAATCGTTTTCAATTCAATTCATTTCGAAATCGTTTTCAATTCAATTCATTTCGAAATCGTTTTCAATTCAATTCATTTCGAAATCCCTTTCAATTCAATTCATTTCGAAATCGTTTTCAATTCAATTCATTTCGAAATCACTTTCAATTCAATTCATTTCGAAATCACTTTCAATTCAATTCATTTCGAAATCACTTTTCAATATTCATTATACAACGAATAAAATCGATATAAATATCGTTCGCGTCCAAATAACGCATCTCTAATCAACACGGCTTTATATTTTCAAAACTTCTTTATTCTATCCAACAAATGAATATTTATCCCATTCAACACATGAATCTATATTGCTTTCAACACACGACTAATCTCAACACATGAGTACTGTCAACACATCACTATTGTTGTTATGTAAAATATTTTATAAAACTATGGTATCTATCGTTTGATTTTAATTAGACTTCTACTAGGAAGTAGTTCTAATTTTAAATATGATAAAGATGTAAATTTCATTGTATAAAATATTTCACTCAACACATGAACATCGTCAACACATGACTATTTTTATATTCAACACATGAATTTTCTTTTATAATATTCCTTATTTTCCCGATTGGAATGAGGCCCAATCAATCACCATATAACGTTAATTATATGGATTCCATACAACACATGTATATAATAGCATTGAAAAATAATCAATCATCAACCAAAGTGCACTACACTGTATAAGCATCAAATATAGATATCTGACGCTTATAACAGCCTGTCAATCGACCGATCGACATATTTAATCAATCAGGATGAGTGAACATCAAATTTCATCCCAACACCCGTGTGGGGTTTCAAACAATCAAACACAGATTTTATTTGTGCAGTTGGGCGATGTGTAAAATTTATCGACCCAATCAATATCAGTCAAATCAGTGTATATAAACAAATCGGCCGATTTGTTTATAAATATTTTACTTATTCACTTTCACGTTAAAAATTATATTTTTAACGATAAAATATTCTATTTCAACACATGAATTTCTATTCATTTCATTTATTCAATAAATGATTATTTTTATTTTTCTAACATATTTTAGAAAATTTCGGCGGCATAACGGCACGATACTAGAAACGGGACGAGGCCTAGCCTTATCCCCGGTCTAGTGAAGGCCCACGCCATTCACACATCAATCAAATCCATTTCAATTCACCAAACAATTCAATTCAAACCAATTAGACTAATCAACTACACAACCAAACAATTTAACAAGCAAGTCATCCATGGTCTGTGGATGACGGGTGTCGGGTGCTACTAAGCACCGTCTGCATCCTAGTATATATATAACTAGAAAAATTAAATTGAAAGGTGAGAAGTTCTCACCGATTGCTATCCAACTTCACGACACTTCTTTTGTAGAAAATCTTCGTCTTTATCCTATCTTTTTATCATCTTCTTTTGCCCGTAGTCACTACATATATAAAAATCACGCATTTTTATATTTCGATGTCTTTAAAATAAAAATCACATTTTTATTTATTTACTTTCGATTTAAAAATCATATTTTTTTTATAATCACTTCATATATTTAAAAATCGAATTTTTTTACTATGCTATTCAATATATATATCATATTTCCTTACCGCTAATATATAGATAAAAATTCTATTTTTATAATGCTATTCTCTATATAAAGATTTCGCCTTTTCGAAAATATAGATTTCATCATTATAAAAATCATCACTTTACTTCAACGTATATAAAATAAAAATCAGAATTTTATTTCGCTACATATACAAAGATGATATTTTTATATTCTCCATCCTATAAAGATCATATTTTTAATACTTTAAAAATATAAAAATCATATTTTTAATATTCTTATCATGCAAAAATTATATTTTTAACTCTCTACATACACAAAAATCATATTTTGACATCACCTATATAGTAAAGACTATATTTTTAATACTTTAAAAATATAAAAATCATATTTTTAATACTTTAAAAATATAAAAATCATATTTTTACTTCCATGTTATATAAAAGATTACATTTTTATAACTTTACAACATAAATAAAAAAACAGTTTTTAAGGTAGATAAAAATCAGTTTTTAAAATAAAGAAAATTCAGTTTTTAAAATAAATAAAATTCACAGTTTTTAAAATAAATAAAATTCACAGTTTTAAAGTTAATAAAAAAAAACAGTCAGGGAACTTACAGGGGGGGGCTCGTCGGCGGCTCGGAGGGGCGGTGAGGCAACGCGGCGATCATCAGGGCGAGGGGGGTGCGGTTCCGGTGGCCAACGGCCTGCAGCGGCGGGTTGCGGTGGGGGAGGAAGGAGGAAGAAGGGGCGGATGCGAGGGAGAGGGGAAGAAGAGGAAGAGGCGGCGGCTGGTGGGGCTCCGCCTGGAGGCGCGGCTATCGAGAACGACGAGCCCGTCGTTCTTCCCCTTTTTTTTTGTTTTTTATTTTGATTTCCGATTATGAATCGGGGGGGGGGGGGCAGAAAGATATAGGAAGAGGGGTTTATATTTTTTTTTTTATTATTATTTTATTTTGCAAAAAGTTGACTTTCAATTACGACCTCGAAACGAGGCCCACCGCCTGTCGTCTATAGCGTTTTATCCCCATTCCGAACACAATGGGATATGTATCGCAAGCTGATTTGATCGTTTGAATCAGTTTCCGTTAAATTTACATTTAAATCACTATATTGAATTTTAAACGTACATTTCAAATTACCGGGGTCACATACTAACTCTAAAAATTCTCGAAAAATATTTTCTAGCTTCGTATTGACGATACGGTCCTAACAAAACTAGTTTCGTCGAATTCTGAGACTGTTAGAAAAATGGCCATTTTCCAGTCGATTAAAATCAACTGAAATGGTCAAAACACGTTTTCCTTTGCCACGCTCACATATTGATTCGAAAAATTATGAAATTTGAAACCTAGCAATAATTTGACATCACGGACCCAACAAAAGTGGTTTCGTCGAAATCCGAGGTCATTTGCAAAATGTCCATTTTTTAAGGGCCTGAATTCCATAGCGACTATTCAGAATTTTCAACTGGACATATCTTTTGATTCTCGCTACGAAATTTTGATTCTTCGGATTCGTTAGAAAGATATTCACAATTAGATCCCATGATTTTTGGTTTCACTAAAATCCGGATTGTTTTGCACCCGGTACATTCAATTGAAGTTTGAAATCGAATTATCGAACTACCGCGCCATTTTCAATTCTATTTATAATTATATATAAATATTTATATTCTAACGACGATGTATATAAATATATACGTCGAATTCTATTCAAAATAAATTTCTTGTCAATATTATTTAAAATAATTCATTTTAAATATTCAAAATTCGCCAAAATTGCCAAAATAAAAATTTTAAACTGGCCCAGATTTTGCGGGTTATTACAGTAAGAACCCTAAGCATGTTATTTAGTTGAAGTTGTCTTTTACCTAGAATAACACCTTTGCCAATATGTGTTATATTTGCAGCCTCACCATTGCCCATATGTAAATTTTTCATGCCTGAGTAATTTTTGCTTCCAATGTTCAAATTTTGAAGATTATTAGTAATATGATGGGTTGCACTTGAGTCTGGATACCATTCCTCAAAATTACTTTCATCACCCTTGTCTGCATCATTACTATTTTGACTGTCATTATTGCCTTTGCTTAAGTTTATTGTAGCAAAATTTGTCTGTGCTCTTTTCTGAAAAAAACTACCTTGACGTTTTGAGAACTATTATCTGAATTGTACCTAAAGTAACATTTATTTGCCATATGAACAAACTTTTGAAAAATTTGACATTTTACACGATTGTTATTATTCTATCGGGCTCTTCCACGACCTAGCTGAGGCTGGAAACCTCCTCTTTGTGCTCGAAAACCTCCTCTTTGTGGTTGAAATCGTCCTTGAAAACCCCCTCTTTGTGATTGAAAACCTCTTGAATACTGATTTTCTTGTCTGTTTGAATCATTATTGTAGTTGTTTCCTTGTTGATTATTTTAGCTTCTGCATAGTTGACAGAAAAATCACCTTGTATGTTTTTTTTATTCAACCCTTCCTTCATGAGCAAGTAGATCAGATCTAACAAACTGTAAATCAGGTAATGTTTGTTGAGTAGCGATAACAGTTATTAATGAGTCATATTCCTCATCAAGTCCACTAGTGATAAACAATATTTGCTCACTATCACTTATCTTATGCCCAACTGCATTTAATTTATCACAAGTATTTTTAATTTTTCCTAAATATTCTTTCATACTCATGCCTTATTTTTTGGAGCTTTGTAAATCTCTTCTATACTGCATTACCCTTGCTGCAGACTGAGAACTAAAAATTTGCTCAATAGATGACTATATTTCACGAGAACTAGTACATCCTACTATCTATGATAACAAATTTGAACTTATAGATGACATAAGCCATGATGATAATAGATTATCCTGCTTTTGATATCTAGCATAGTCTGGATTTGAAACAGTGCTACCGTCTTTATTCAAACTCATGACTGGTGGTATTGTTATGGTTCCATTGATGTATTCCAGTAGTCCATAACCTTTTAAAGCTTCAACTTGATATTTCCATAATATATAATTGTCTTCATCAAGAGATGTGGTAATAATTTGGCTTTTGGGTTTTATTAGTTTGGGGGTGTTTGGTGGTGGATCAACACTTGTGTTGAGCGTAGCTGCAGACGTGGCTTCATTATCGTTGGCCATTGTTGATCAAAAAAAAAAATATTGAGCGAGGAAAAAGCAAGAAATTGCAGCCAATGTAAAAAATGCTAAAGACAAAGAGCAATAATAAGGTATATAATGTATTTCTGGCACACAATATCAGATCTTGTAGCCGCCATTGTGCTTAGCAAGTCAAGACTGATATTTGTAGCTGCTACAAAAAAAATACCAATGATTAGGAAAGGTTCAATAAACTAGCAGCCTGTTGATCTAGGTGTAACTAGTTTTCAGACCGATGATCCAAAACAATCAAGAGTTGGATGACCCTTCGGTGAGATCTCCGATGATGATAAAAAAAAACTTAGGAGACAGATAAAATAAAACAACTCTTGGTTGATAGAAAGCCTTTCGGCAATTTGTTTTGATACCAAATTGAAGGACAAGAAGAACAAATTGAAGAACAAGAAGAATATTGAGGAAGCAGAAGATTTTATTGATGAAATAATATATTTCATGTACAAGGAGTAATTAAACAAAGACATGTATATATAGGAAAGCATTGCAACGGCTAATTGTAAATTACAAATAATACTACATATAACATAACGGCTAATTGTAAATTATAACTCATACTAAATAAAACATAACGGCTAATTGTAAATTATAAATCATTCTAAATATAACATAACGCCTCTTTTGTCTTCATTACAGTCGATTAGAACAGACTACGACCACAACTTTTCAATTAAAAATAACAACACAATACATTAAAAATAATAGCAATACTCAAATATTATACCCAACCACCCTCTTTGTTGATTCACAAAAATGAATTTTGTTTACACTTAATGGAATAAAGCCAAAATAAACAAAATATAATTGAATCAATAACTAGATTGAGAAACAGAGAAAATCTATAGATGACTAAAAATGTTGTTGGGGAAGAAGAGTAATGAATAACGACGATAAACCCTTGAATCAACCTGGAGGCACCAACTGCATCTATCAGCAGTAAATAGAATTGCTTCTCTTAGCCCTAATTCCCTCATTTTCCTCTCTAGGGCCCCTAATGGAACATGCCATCTCCAGATATTCTCACATTGTTTCTGGTGTTTTGATCTAACCAAAAAAAGATGCATATATAGGAGAATAAAAGACCTAGAAAAATATCCAAATTGCCCCTTCAAAATATCTTCAGAATATAATCTTTCATTTCTTTCCTTCTATGATAAAATCAATCAATCAAATCAATTAATTGATTACATTCCTCTTAAAAGAATATTTGAATCAATAAATTCAACAAAGTTAAATTTTGAGATCTGAGAATATGCAGGGAGGAAGGAACTAAGAAGTGAGATTGAATTGCAAGTAACATGATCAAAAACAATAAAACTAGAGTGTTGCTAAATACGCCAAAAAGGTCACTTGGCTTTATTCTATCTTGAAAATACCACATTTTTTGAACATCTCCTTATTAATATCTTATATACATCACAATCCTTATTAATTATAATCTGGAAATGAAACAAATTCTAAATAAATTATCACGTTGCTATAACAAAGATAGATCAAATAACAATACTATACTACAAAAAGTTACGTTGTCTGCCATACACCATAAACATGTGTCTAAATGTGTCACCATTTTCAAATTATCAAAAAATAATAAAAAAAAAATCATTCAATTTTTTGTTATTTACTTTTTGTATTAAAAATACAGATTTAACGAAATTAACCATATAGTTAAATTGCTGTATAAAACCAACACAAAATACTTGAAATTTTGAAAATCCAAACCATGATCAATTTTTAAATAATAAAGAAATTTAGAAGAAAAAACAAACAAAATTATGCAGTATACCAGAAATCCATTAGAAAGATTGAAATCCATTGTTATGGAAAATTTTGTCTGCATTTAACCAGCTTTGACTTTGTGAATTTGATTGAGTGAACCATTTATATTTTTATTTATGAGAGCAGAGGAAGATGCAACGGGTTTAGGTTGCAAGGAATGGTGGTATTTTCAAGTGTAGAAAAGAATGTAAATGACAACATTTTTGAGATATTAACAAGTACTTTAGTCAAGTGCGTTTACCAGCACTTTAACCTAATCAAGCATGATCAAATATAATTGAGTAATCAAATTGACTATTGGCTATGTTGAACACTTTAACTAATTATTACTAATTGATAATATTTTTCATTCTATTGCAATGTAAATTTAGTTGCTATTAATCAATTACTACTAAACTTTAATTATGTAGAAACATCAAAAGAGTCATACAATCACCACTCAATGTATAATTTTGTAATTTGAAAAAGAAAAAATACCAGTATATTTATATTTACTAGAATTAGGAGAAACTTTAAAATCCTTGCTTTACCGATCATTCCGAATAATTGATTTTTATCAAATCAAACTTTAATTATGTAAACAGTCATGAATTACCGAAGTCATAGGCGGAATGAATGAAAGCGAGCTGGAGGTGGAGCATCGAACTAGATGGCAGCGAGCAGTCATACAAAAGATTTGGTGGAAGGCCGGGGGAAATGAGTTTTCGTGCCGGTAAAATAACTATATTTGAATTGGTGGTGGGATATTAGAATATAGGCAAAAAGGGTGAGTCGGGCTTCAAAACAAACGGTGTTATACTCATAAATAATTATGGGCCATAATTTTGTTATGCTAATTTGCTAAAATTTGCCCTCCTAAGCCCAAACCATGATTTTCCGGTGAGTACTTCCTTTTCTTTTGAGAGAAAAGCTAAAAAAACAAAACAAACATAATGCTAACATAATAATAATTAATGCAATCGTTGTTCTTCAGTGACCTACATAAAAAAAAGTTGTATATAAGTACGTAATTATATTATCTACAAAGAAGGATAGACTTTGTAATCAGGTTATTCCACTCGTTCATCTATATAATAAAATCCCTTAGTAGGACAAACCAAGAGACAAAGAGGGACTGAGATTTATTCTCAGCATAGAAAAAGAACGGCTTGGATTTGTTCATGGAACTTCGTCTCATTCCCACGATCTCTCACCCATGTTTTCCTTCGTACTTCCCTTTTTCCTTCATTTCTTCCCAACTAACAAATTCGCATGATCTCCGCAAAGAAAAGCAACAAACGGAAAAAAGGGGAAAAAAAACTACGCTCAATCCCTTCCCTTCTTCCGTAATTACTGACTCGGAAAAATACTGCTACGGACTTAGTTTTTTCGCCCCATCCTCATAATTTCTACTTCACCGCCTCTACACCATATCCTGCCTACTACGACTCAAATGTCTCCATCATCACCGGTGTCAACTGATGCGATAACACGGATTTCCCTCCTTCGAATCACGGGGTGAGTTGCTAGGATTCTTCAATATTCTGGTTATAGATTATCGGTTTTCCCCAAATTCTTGCTATCTATGATTGTTATGTTGCGTATTTTCTTCGACTTTATTATCTGCTATCAATTTTTAATAAGACGGTTAGATAAACAGTTTTCAATGGAGAGTCGATTGTAGAAACCTTGATGCTGAACTGATAATGTTTTTCTGTTCCTTCTTCCTGACTGAAACATAACTCACTGCTGATACTTAGGCTATTAGTATGCGTTGTTTACAGAACCAATTCTTCCCTTGGGGATTAGATGATGCAATTCTTTCAATTTATATGACTGGAAAATGGGTTTCTAGAATTTTGGTGATGACGTAGTTCTTTTACTCAGGTTCGTTATTTAAGCTCTAACTTATGCTTGATTACAAACATTATATGGATGTTTTATTTCACCTTTGCTTCTTCCACCCTTATTCCATTTTTATGACCAAAGTTTATGTATAGGTCTCTGTTTTATTTTATTCTTCTATTAGTTTGCATTTTTTTTGGTGCACATAAACTGTTTGACTGAATGCGATTTCAAGTATTGGTAGTGGATAACTAATTAGACTTCGATACTTTTTTTATATATTAACGTCAGAATCATATATATGCATATATAAGTCCATGCAATTTCTTCATGATTTTGTACGTACCATTTCTGGGTTTCTTCTACACTATTAACTTTGATGATTTAATTCCACGAAGCCAAGGGGTTACACTATTGTCGATATTTGCGACTGTATATGTAACAAACAATGAAGCTATAACAAAGTGCTCATGTGATGAGCATTAATACATTGCTCCTTAAGGAAATATTTTGCTACCAGTTGCGATTTATCTTAGATTTATTTGTCCTTTTTTGTGTTACTGAGCCAATGCAGACATATATAATAAGTCTCATGCTAGAAATTTACAAGGAAGTACACCTGCATTCTTTTTGAATAGGTTAGTACCGTGCCCACCAAGCCCAGCATACATTGCATACAATGTTTATTGCTGGCACTTCATATGCCACATAATATATAATGTAAAGTACATGTTGGCCATAAAAAGATGATCAATACGTAAATGTCTTTCGGTTTTTATCTAAATATTTCTATGGTTCTAACTTATTGTCTATCAATATGTAAGTGTGCATTATATTACATAGACTAAAGTCGCATCACATGATAATTCCTAGATTATGGGTTATTCTAGAGTGGAGATTTTCAAGTTAAGTGCATGATACTTTTTAGTATCTTAATTTAAAGCAACCAAACCTTATACCCATGACGGTATAATAACAAAATTATAAAGGAATGAAACTAATTTCCATCCCATCAGCATGGGCTCTCTACTATTTGTATAAACATCATGGATTTAAGGGAAAACTGAAAAGATAAGTTAAAAGACAAAGCACGGTGTAGATTAAATTTGAAGCAGGACAAAGAGAGGCTTGGGTTTGGCTAATTGTACTAAAGCTACATGCCCTAATTAGCTCTTTATTTAAATTCAGATCCACTTCATGATTATTTTGAGGATCACTGTATTATGTACTTACTGTAGTTCAAATATGAACCATACAACATATAGTTTTTTAAATTTATTTCTTGATTAGGAAGACTGTCTATGCACCAATAGCTTTGTGCAATTACACAGTTGGGTGGCAATTAGCTTACATTAAACGAAAGTTGTAGTTTCCAGAGTTTTGATACTTAAAAGTCCTCGGTGGTCTTATACACTAACAACTAATGTATATAAAAGTCATGTCGAAGAACTAGAATTCATTTTGTTATAAGCTGAACGTGTTATATTGCAATTCTCTTAGCTGGAACTAGCTGGTATTAAACTACTTAATGAAGATGTAGCAACTGTGTTGATGTGAAGAGAGCGACTTATTTTTCTGCTAAACCTCTCTTTCAATCCTTTAGGGTATTGTATTTTACGCGCACCATTTTCTTTTCAGACTTCACTTAAAGTCTTTACGGTTTTTTTTATAGATTGTTAGGTATAGAAATGATTACTTTTCATATGGCACTGTATCATTGCATTATTATTGTTGTCGGAGAGGCTGAAATCGGAAAAATGGCTCAGTTCATCAGGTAGTATTTTGATTTCTCATCCTCTCAGTTTTGACAGTTTAAATCGTTACATTAGAGTAACAACAAAATTTAGTTCATTTTATGTTGGTTATAGGAAACATAAAAAAAAATCATTGGGTTTTAAGTTGCTCTTTTCACGGTGAAGTCAACTATTTTGTTGATGGTTGCTGAATTTCATTTCCAATTCTGCCTTCTAAGTTAAAATTTGCATCCTACTTTGCAAATTTTACACTTCCGTTGCTAATCATAATTACATTATTTTGGAAGAACTTAATGTTGAAAGGCGTTCAAAATTTTTGTAAATATTGTCCCCTACAGGGAAGGAGGGCCCGAGGAAGGTGTGGTACAGGAAACACCCTAGCTAACAAGGTTCGACCCGTCCGGTCAGGTCGTACGGGTCCAAGAGCAGCTCCTCAAATATGGTGTTGGGTGCAAAATGCAGGGTTGAGCCCCATTCGAAATGGTATATTTTGTTGGTTATTGAATTTGAATTCAACAGCCAGCAGTAATATTTGTTAGAAAACAGTCACAACCATTGGCAAAGAGATGTTTCATTCCCTCTATAAATACACATATCATCAACACAAATATTCACTTTTCATTTTTACAAGTTAATGGTTCTCATATGATACATGGACGCTCTTCATATCTTTACTAAAATTACACTTTTCCAATAGCAACGGGTCTAAAACGAACAACAAATAATGGGTCTACAAAGAAATGAAAACCAAATTAAGTACTGCTACTATCTTCTATTGATTCCCTACAAAACTTTTTCAACCACCTTCAGATCTGCTAATATTGAGTGCTATACAATTAAACTGCCCCACATACATTAACAATATGAAAACAATATTGATCTTTTCAGAGTTAGTGTCATAACAACTTCAAACATAGACCAATATCATTTAAATGCAAGAATTTAGATGGTTGCTTATCGGTTTTAAGTTAACGAAGGGGCTGCAAGGCTTGATGAAGAAGCTAAGAATAATCTGCCAGTCCCTGGGCAAATTTATGTCACCAAAAAGGATCCTTGAAGACAGGTTGCAAAACAAAATGTTAGTTCAATATGATAATTGTGTTTATTTTATTTCTCTATTGGCTACGCATGAGAAGTAATACTCTGTAATTTCCAGACTTAACCACTATTCTAGGTTTTTTTTGTGTACTTCTAGGACTAGGACATATCCTTATAGGATTTTTTTATAGTTTTACATCCATCAATAAAATGCATGCGTTTTTACAGAAATTGGGGTATTAAGGTCTTTTTTTAGTCTTTGGCTTTAACTCTACAAATGTTTTAACATGAAAGAGTCAGTATTAGCCGTTTCATATGGAATAGCCATGGCGACAGTCAATTATTTGTTTGCCAACACTGTAAACCTTATCCTAATTGGCTACTTCCACTTTTGTAACTAGACCTGATATTATGCGTAGTACTGACTCTTAAATTATTTTATCTTTTGTAATCTATGTACATATGCTCAGGTAAGAAGATTTGGCATAGCAGGAGCAGTGAATCTCTGTCAAGAAACAAGCATTTGAATAGGTCACGTCTTTAGAATAGATAATATTTAAATGAGCAGACCTACTGCACTTATTTCATTTGCCGCAATTTTTATGTTGGATACAGAATTGCAAAATAAAATTGTTCTTTAGTTGTACTATGGACTTAGGCCTTGGCGGTGTTATCTGTAATTTTTTCTGTATGTTATTTCTCTATAATACTTTGTTAACATACAAACGTAGACATTTATTTTCAGATGATGATATTTATTGTTATTTTGATTCATTATGTATAACTGTATGAAGTTAATGAAGTGACTACAATAAAATCAAATTGTTTCGACAAATATGCAAAGGGTGTACAAATATGAATTTCATATTTTTACCGTTCTACATCATCTGCAAATAATGATTGATCTACCAAAATCACATCTATATTGAGCAACTTCAGTTATCAATGAAAGTAAATGAAATGTTACTTGCTTTAATATGGACAACGGTAGCGATTCTGATGAATCCACCTAGAACAAATGCATCTTTGACTTTGATTTCATGATATTCATGAGATTGACAAAAATTATGATTAAGCTTTGCTGCTTAGTAGCACAAGAATTATAATATGTTCTTTGATATGAATTTTAATTCATTGTTAATTTCAGAAATTGGACTATGCATTTTTTATTTTTGGCAAGGCCAACTATGCATTTTTATATTTGCTGATTAATCTTTTTTTGGGTTATTTTATATTTTTTCTGGTACAGACTCTCAATCACAGTAGATTCCTAACACACATATATAACTTTCATTATATATCTTGTTACGACACAATATGCTCTCACCGGTTATTGATTCATGTAAACTAAAACACTTAAAAGTCTATGCTCCCGTGCATCGCACGGGTTTTGCACTCGTTCATTAATAAAAGAGGTGCAATTCTACTATTTACTGATACTATTTGCAAATAATTTGATATTGTATCGGTAAATAATATAAATATACATACATATATGATAAATCCTCCAATTTTGCAATGGACATTTGCCAAATGGATCAATTCTTCTATACATAAAATCCACCCCACCCCCTCCCCGGTCCTACCTCTTTCCCCTCTCTCGGTAAGATCAAATCATCCATCATGAGCATGGTCCATACTATTCAATATTTTATTCAACTAGTAATTTGCTATGATTTGTAGGACAAGTGAAGACATACAATTTTGAGGATAAAAGAATTGAACTTGTTGCGAAAAGAGGGCATATCCGTCACCAACACAATTATACCAACTATCAAAATTGTCATAATTTTTAACATTTTTTTAATTATGGTCTTTTTGCTACATTGTAGATGCCCCATAGTATTTAATATTTTAAATAATGTTATGAATCTGAAGACCTTGTAGTCATCTATATGTTGTATCTTTATATGCTTGATTTAAATTTTTCTAAATTTTATTGTCCGTGTCAGTTGTCTTTCTAGCTTTGTCCTTAAGAAGTATGTCTATTGTTGTTAATAGCTGTTATGTAATGCTTATCATATACATTTATTTGTTTGCATTAGTAAAAAAAAAATAGCGACATCTAAACAAACAATATAATTAATATATTTTTTGTTAAAGGAAGCAATGATTTGGTAAACTATGAGGGTTAATTTATAAAGTAATTAATGGATTAAGGGCCACAAAGGCAACTAGTGTTGCCAATAAATCATGGATTATGTTCTTATGGGGTTAGATTGTCGTGACTTGAGACATTACCCCTATGGTCGGTCCTACTAGGATGGTTATCAAATTCAAAAAACATTTTACATCACTTCGATCAAAATTTTATTTGTCCATTATACATGTTTATATTTATGTTGCTAACCCGTCTAAACGTCATTTAACCCGATGTCGCTATTATTTAATATCCAATACAATCGAAATCAATTACAAGAGGATATCGTTGTTTATTATTATTTTTCGTATATATAAAACCATATTTACATTTGGTATATAATATAGTACACTAGATTTTCTATGAAGTATTTGATCTACTAACTACTGACTCTTCATAATTATTCACTGTATATATACTTCATTTATCTTAGCTTATATATTAATACCATTTTTCTATATAATTAGTAATAAAAAAATTGTACATATGTAGTGTTAGATTAATTAATATATGGTATTTATATTAATAACATATTACATAAATACCATATAGTGGATATTTGTTTCAAGGACACATTTCAGAAAAAAATTAGATCAAAGGACAAACGACTTTTGCTATGTAAATTAAGGACTACTTTCATATTTTAATTGGAAAAAGTCCAAATATTTTAAACTAAGGACATGTGTTGGCATTTCACAAATAATAAAAATTAAGATAAAATTATTTTCTGTGATTATAAGATTAAAAAATAATAAAAATTAATTATGAAATGTTTTTTTGTTGTAAATATGGAAGAACAAGCAATATTAGAAAATTATGGACGGAAAGCTAAATGCATATAGCTTCGTTATTTGCAGTATAGCTTTTTTATGATGTAAACGAGATTAGCTTTAAAATGACTTGATTCTGTATTTGGATGATACAATATAAAGCTATATTTTCAAGTTATAAAGCTATATTCATTTAGCTTTTCGAACTGATTATTTTTATATATTTATAATAACATAAATTGACTAAAATAATTTTAAAATAATATTTTTTTTCTTTCATTTTTGAGGGTTGTTTTTTACTTTATAAATTAATTTTTTGATAATAAGAGTTAAAGTGAATTTTATGTTGTATAATAAAATTTGGTCTTTGTCCTTAATTTAATTATGAAACTTGGTTGTCCTTTGATCTATTTTTTTTTTTGAAACTTGTCCTTCAAACTAAATACCCCTACCATATATTAATGGTATAAGATTTGTGTTAGAATAATTAATATATGGTATTTATGTTAATAATATATTACATATAAATACCATATACTAATGGTAGAAGATTTGTCATTTATATATATTACGCATGGTAATATATATATATATATATTAATGACAGAAGATTAGATGTGTGTTATTTATGTTAATATACATATATATAATACATATGGTAATATATATATGATTTATGTTGATGTTTATCTATTTTCAATAATTCCTGTAAATATTGAACTCCTATATAAAGGAGCTGAGAATAATGAAATGAAGGCAAGAAATTGAATTCTATCATGGTATTAGAACAGGTTTCGAATATCTAAACCTCTGCTCTCCCATCCTCCTCTCTTTCTTCTTCTTCGACCATCTCTTTTCTGTTAAATCACCACCAATAGCTGCTATGCATGGCGATGATTTTTTTTACATGGATATTGGCGCCATATCTCACATGACAACGGTTCAAAGTGTACTTTCTTCTTATTTCAATTCCAACAATAATTATCATAATATTGTTGTTGGCAATGGTCATCTAATTCCAATTGTTGGTCACGGTAGCACTAATTACCTTTACCATACCCTCCATTTATCCTAAATAATGTTTTGCATTCTCCTAAACTTATTAAAAACTTGATATCCATTCGTAAGTTCACCACTGATAATATGGTTTCTATTGAATTTGATCCGTTTGGATTTTTAATTAATGATTTACATACGGGAACCAAACTAATGAGATGTGACAGCATTGGGGATCTTTATCCTCTCTTCTCCAATAACCAAATCACCCTCTTTTTGAATCATCTTTATCCTCTCTTCTCCAATAACCGAACCACTCCCTTTATGAATCAGTCAGCCTTTACGGCTCTCTCTCCAGATCTTTGGCATAACCGCTTAGGACATCCTGACGCTACCATGCTCAAATCATTAAATCATAAAAACCTCATTAATTGTAATAAGTCTCGTAAAACTTATTGTTCTTCTCGTCCTCTTGGAAAACATTCTAAATTACCATTTTTTTATTCTCTGTCATACACTTTGCTACCTTTTGATATTATTCACAACGATCTTTGGACATCGCCTATTGTTAGTTCTCTTGGCCACTGTTATCATGTTCTTTTTCTTGATGATTATAGCAAATTTTTGTGGACTTTCCCTATTGCCAAAAAGTCACAAGTCAAACATTTATTCCAATCTTTTTCATGCTCTAATCAAAACTCAATTTGAATGAAACATTAAAACATTCCAATGTGACAATGGTATAAAATACATCAATGGCACCTTTAAACAATTCTTTGATCATAATGGGATGTTATTCCGCCTTTCTTGTCCCCATACCTCTCCTCAAAATTGCAAAGCCGAATGACACATTAAATCAATAAACAACATCATTCGTACCTTGCTTGCTAAAGCCTCTATGCCACCTTCTTTTTGGCATCATGCTTTAGAAATGGCCACATATCTTCTTAACATACTTCCAACTAAAGTCTTAGGATTTCAGTACCCCACCCAAATTCTATACCAATGTGATCCTAAATATTTGGCATTGCATGTATTTGGTTGCCTATGTTTCCCTTTGTTTCGGACCACTTCTATCCATAAATTGCAAGCTCGATCCACTCCATGTGCTTATCTTGGTCCCACTCCCAACCATAGAGGCTCAAAGTGTTATGATATGGCAAGTGGCAAAATCATTATTTGTCGTCATGTGAAATTCATTGAGACTGAATTCCCATTCACACAAATTCACAAAACCATAAATAAAACGTATGATTTTTTAATTTCCAATAGTTCTAATTCTTTATTGATTTATTTGCATTCTACTTCGAAGCCTCCAAACATAATTGAGTCCACGCCTCATTCTAGCCCATTAAATCAGCCTTCCTTTACTGGTCCACGGCCTCAAACGAACCAAGTTGCATCCTCTTTTGTTGTGCCACTAGCTCCCACAGGCTTAGTTCCCCAGCAATTCTCTCCATGTGCTGTCAACACTCGGGTTGGTCAACAAACTCAGCTAAGCCCACAACCCACTCCTCTTCTTTTCAGTCCAGAAACACAGCCCACATCTGCTGCCCAATCTTACAACTCTAAGTTAGCAGTATCTCTTTCCCAAAATATCTCCATTTCAACTTCTCAAACGAACCAAACCCAAAGCCCACAAAGCTCTCCTCAGCCTAACAACCCATTATTACATCGTATGATAACCCGATCAGTGGATGGCATTTTTAAACCAAATCCCAAATACACTACCAATTTACGCACATCCACCACAAACATATCTCCCATGCCTAAGGAACCTATTAGTGGTTTTCATGACCAAAACTGGAATAGTGCAATGTTGGATGAATTAAATGCTTTAATTGATAATAAGACTTGGGATTTATTGTCAAGGCCACCTAAGGTGAATGTAATTCGGTCTATGTGGATTTTTCGTCATAAGTACAAATCTGATGGTTCTTTTGAGTGGATTTTTCGTCATAAGTACAAATCTGATGGTTCTTTTGAGTGGCATAAAGTACAAATCTGATGGTTCTTTTGAGTGGCATTAGTGATTGTGAAGGAATGTTTAGCCCAGTGGTTAAACCAGCAACCATACGAGCAGTTCTTAGTATCGCTCTTTCAAAATCTTGGCACATTCATCAACTGGAGGTCAAGAATGCCTTTTTACAAGGTCATTTTAATGAGACTGTCTATATGCATCAATCCATGGGGTTTCGAGAGAAGAGACATCTGGATCATGTGTGTTTACTGAAAAAAAATCTCTATATGGTTTAAAACAAGCTCCTCGGGCTTGGTATCAGCGATTTGCAGACTTTGTTGCATCCATTGGAGTTACTTACAGTAATTCTGATCACTCTTTGTTCATTTATAGATAAGGTTCAAATATGGCATATATACTATTGTATGTTGATGACATAATTCTTACTGCTTCTTCAAATCATTTGCGCAATTCTTTCATTACTCTTTTGAGTTCAGAATTTTCTATGAAGGACCTTGGTCAGTTTTTTTTTTTTTGGTATTTCTGTTACTCATCATGCAAATGGCTTATTTTTATCTCAGAAAAAGTATGTTGCAGATATCATTGACAAAGCTGGAATGTCTAACTGCAAACCTTGCCCTACCCTGTTGACACCAAGTCTAAACTTAGTGCTACTAAGGATGCCCCGTATGAGGATCCTACTAAGTATCATCGCCTTACTAGTGCTCTTCAGTATCTCACTTTGACAAGGCCTGATATTTCTTATGCAATACAATAGGCGTGCCTTCATATACATGATCCGAAAGTTGAGCACGTGACTGCTCTCAAGCGCATCTTACGCTATATTCAGGGTACACTATCTTATGGTTTGCATCTGCACAAGTCTTCTATTGACAAACTTATCGCCTATACAGACGCTGATTGGGGTGGATGCCCGGATACTAGATGCTCCACCTCAGATTATTGTGTATTTCTTAGAGATAATCTTACTTCTTAGTCCTATAAACGTCAGCCTACATTGTCTCGTTCTAGTGCAGAAGCTGATTATAGAGGAGTTGCTAATGTTGTCTCCGACTCATGTTGGATCAGAAATTTGTTATTAGAGTTGCATGTTCCCATTCAGAAAGCCACCTTGGTTTATTGTGACAATGTAAGTGCGATCTATTTATCTGGTAATCCAGTTCAGCATCAACGCACAAAATGCATTGAAATGGATATTCACTTTGTCCGTGAAAAAGTAGCTAAAGGAGAAGTTTGAGTCCTCCATTTCCCTTCCCATTATCAAATTGCTGATATTTTTACAAAAGGTCTTCCGCGTGTGCTATTTGACGAATTTCGGGACAGACTCAACGTTAGACAACAGCCTGTTTCGACTGCGGGGGAGTGTTAGAATAATTAATATATGGTATTTATGTTAATAATATGTTACATAAATACCATATATTAATGGTATAAGATTTGTGTTAGAATAATTAATATATGGTATTTATGTTAATAATATATTACATAAATACCATATATTAATGGTAGAAGATTTGTCATTTATATATTACGCATGGTAATATATATATATATTAATGATAGAAGATTAGATGTGTGTTATTTATGTTAATATATATTACATATGGTAATATATATATATATGATTTATGTTGATGTTTATCTATTTGCAATAATTCCTGTAAATATTGAACTCCTATATAAAGGAGCTGAGAATAATGAAATGAAGGCAAGAAATTGAATTCTATCATGTAGTGCAACATAATTTGAATAACATTTAAATATATAACTATGCGTGAATTTTTTAATTTATTTTAGACGTCAACGTGCACATTTTTGTTTATCATTTCATGGAGAGTTAAATTCTTTGGAAACATGGACGAGACACAAATAAGTAATTAATGCAAAAGACGACTTTAGTAATTTATTAGCGTGGAAGCACACTTAGTATACCTTTGATCACTATGATTGTTGCCCCTAACAAATCCCTCTCCATATTCAACGATCTCCCCCACTCCACCTCCATCACCGACGTCATCTGCTTTCACATTATCTCTCCTAGCTCGACCTCCCCTTCATCCACCCTCTTTCGACAGTCTTACCACCACCCTCTTCCAAATGTTGGTCGCACCCTCGGCAACCTTGGTGCCCTTAACCACACGTTTTGCTCCACTGACATAGTCGTCTACTCCTCCAACAATGCTATATTCTTCCTCATCCATATTAATTTTATGCACATGCTATTTAGTCATGCAAACAAGAGAAATATCACACATACAAGAAAGGCAATTTGGTAAAAGTAAAAAGTATGTACAAATCAAATTATGAGATTCTCATTATTAAATAGTAAAGATTAGTAGATATATGAATAGCTAAAAGTTAGGCATAGGTTCTAACTTTTATGGTCAATATTCTATCAAATAAACTCTTCTTTGGGGGAGAGCAAATCCTCTGTACCCAAAATCTCCTATCCTCCTGTACCCAACTAATTAAAACCTCTGACTTCCACCTTTTTACAATTAAGTCAAAGAAAAAAAGAGGGCTTAATTGCAAAAAGATGGAAATCAGTGGGTCTTTATTGGTTGGATATAGGGGAACATGGGATTTTGGGAACAGGTGATTTGATTTGTCCTTGGGGAGGTGGCATATAATTCAATTTTGTTTAGTATACTGATATGATTTTTTTTGGATAATAATAAACTAATATGTATATATATATGTGTATATATATTCGATAAATGTTTTATTATTGTGCAATTCTACTTTTCCACAATAATAAATAAATATTTATAGAATAAATTATTTAAATTCAAAATTTTATTTCGAATAGATATTTCATTCAAATGAATATTTCACTCAAACGAGTATTTTATTCCATTCGTGAATAAGTACACATTCCAAATTCCCTCTAATTAATTTAAAATTCATAATTACAATGTAAAATCTCGTATTTGTACGTACAAGTCCTCACTACACACTCGTACACCTATGTATAATACATGCTCACACACTCAATTTAATTCTTCATTTGCTTTCTCCAGTAATTGTCTAGTCATTTGTTATATCTATCGAATAAAATAATGCAACAATCTTATAAAAAACAAATTTAATTTACAAATATAATTTAAATTTTAAATTTGATTTGTCTTGGTATTCGGGTTTGTTTTTCTTTAAGTTTTAGATAGGGACAAAGATGCATTATGTATGTATGTATATATATATATGTGTGTGTGTGTGTGTGTGTGTGTGTGTGTGTGTGTGCATGCGCGCGTGCGCACTCTGACAGCTTATATTATTTACAGTGATACATTGTAAATACCAAAAGGCCAAACATAGTATCACCTTCACGGACAACTGCAAAGTTCAAGCCAAGTGACTTGACTCAATGCAAGCGAGCACAAGGTCAAATTCAAGCAAAGTTGAATTAAACTCATGCTTCATGGTCAAGATCATATTTTACAAAATCATAATCAACTAACCAAGACCACGCGTAGTAATCAGTATGCAACATGATCAGAACCATGCATAAATGCAGAAATATTGAAGTCAAGAGCAAATGGCACACAAATACAAAACCAGTATGGTGCAACAAATATGAAACTAACTGGAGCAAGTATACGGGTACAACCAAAACTACAACACATACCATCACAAATAAAATCAAAACAACAAGATGACAAAAAAAATAGGATTTTTTTTTTGATTTGGCCTCCTTTTAAAAACTAATTACTGAATTAGCCTAGTTTTAAAACTTATTACGTTTGTAGCCTGGTTTTGGCCACATCAGTATAAACGGTTATTTACAGCTAGCGCCATTTGGGATGACGCATGCTGCGTCATTTGAGATGCCACATATTTTTTTAAAACTTCACAAGCATAGACGAACAAGCATTATCTGAGAAAGCGCATCGTACGTTATACGAAAAGACACTGAATGCGCTATTTGAAATAACACTATATGAAGGCACAAATTTAAGTATACAACATTGCGGGTTTTCAAAAAGTGCTGTTTGCGTCATTTGGAATGACGTTATGTGCGCCTTTTTAAATGCCGCGTTTACGTTCATAACAACATCCACTCAGTCCTTCCTTCCTCACTTTGTAACTCTTCCAAAAAAATTGGAAAAGAAACCCAAATTCTCCAGATTCCAAAATTAAATCCTTAAGTAATTGCAGCTTAGATCTATGTCAACGGTACGTTACTCTTCGTCAATTGATTCATTATCAGGTTTGATTTTCGAAACCCTAAAAGTTTTTTTGGATCTTAATTTCAGTGTTAATATTCACTTTTGTGGTTGTAAATTAGAATGGCTCCTAATTTCATTGCTATTATATGCTATTTTGATGGTGATTTGGTCATTGATGATCGAAAGTGTGGGAAATATGAAGGTGGATCTTTCAAACCGTTAAAAGTTATCAAAGGTTGTAATTTGAAGGAATTAAAAGCGTCAATTTACAAGTCAACAAAAACTAGTCCAGAGCATTTTGATATTGACTTAGTTTGCAATTGGCCAACGGATTCTGGTTCTAAGGCAATTAAAATTGAAGACGATAAGGATGTTGAGTTAATGTTTTCTACCGCTTGTAAAACTATAGAGTTATTCGTTGTGAAAACCACTAAGGTAGTGGTACAACCAAATATTGGGTCAAGGCCGGTTGGAATAGTACTGTTGTTTCCAGCTCAACCGATTCTATCTCAAAATAGTATTCGTCCTTCGAATGTACCACAATATGGACAACAACATATGTTCTATGCTTATCCCTCGTATATGAACTATACATAAAATCCTGATTGTAGCTATCCATTTCCCACGCAAGAAAGTATTGCTTGCATGAGTCAAAGGTAAGGACAACTTGGAATTCTATCTAAACAACTTGTATTGTGATTTTGCTAATGTTTGATATTCACCGGCTTGTATTATATAGTTTTGTTCCGTACTATCATCCGACGCAAAATATTGCTGGACCATCTACACTAGCACCGGAACCGTTGCAGCCAATGCCTTCTGAGTTATATTATATGAGTCAGAAGTAAGCTTAATTTGAAATGAATTATGATATGAGTCGTGCATCATTGTTTTTTAAAGATTTCATATTTTCATTACACAGCCTTCCGCAGCAGTTCGTGGGAGAGAAATCGCTTTTCGAAGAGAATGCATGCAATGACGCTTGTCAAGTAGATGGAAATGTAGTCGTACGAAGGAATAACGTACCTTCATGTGGCAACATGACGGTTGCGACGGTACCGGATAACAATCATACATAGATTGATAACATGCGTGTAAATAATGATTCACTGAACTTTGACTATGGAGGGGAAGAGAATGATGATGATGGCGAAGACGAAAGTAATGGAGAACCTGAAATGGAGATTCCTCTTGATGAGGATCTGTGTACCACGCAAATTTTAGCTAGATCTGTTGTTATGAACTTGCAATGCAGTGGAGAATTATTCTCGTCTTCATGTGTTCAAGATGGTTTTAAAGTTGGTCTTGTCTTCGAAAGAAAACCTAGATTTCTACAACTTAGTGAGTGATCAATTTTACATGCCGTTTCTTTTAAGCCCATTAGGTCGAACAAAGAAATGTATACCGTCATTTGTAGTGTCGACGATAAATGCCAATGGAGAATTCATGTTATTGATTCTAAAAAATCCCAATCGGGAATGTGGGTTGTAAAAAATACAATGGGGATCACACATGCGTTAATCCAATAGTAAATTCAAGCCATCGGCAAGACACATCAACATTTTTTGTATCGAAGATTATGCCTTTTGTGAAGTCTGATTTAAACATAACAGCTAGAACGGTTCAAGTGTTGATGGAAGAACAACTGTTATTAAGATTGGCTACATGAAAGCATGGAGATCACTAAGTAAGGCTATTGTGATGGTTTATGGGGATTGGGCAGAGTCGTATTCGTCATTACGACTATATTTTGAAGAAATTAAGAGATCAAATCCCGGTAGTGTAAGTCTTATTGTAACAGATGCTGTTGGTGTATTTGAACATGCATTTTGGGAATTTGTCCCTTCCATTGAAGGATTTCTACATTGTCTCCCGTTGCTTTGTATCGATGGCACACATTTGTATGGAAAATACAGGGGTACACTACTCATAGCTACTGCAGTTGATGCGAATGATCAACTTTATCTGCTTGCATATGCCATTGTTGAGGCTGAATCAACCGACTCATGGGGTTGGTTTTTTTTCCATATATGAGGTAGTTTGTACATAGTGTAAACAATCGTCATATAACTTTCATCCGATAGAATGAAAGGAATCCCTATCGCATTGCAGGGAAGATGGTTAGTGCTGCATAAGCATAGATTTTGTGCTAGGCATCTAAAAGAAAAATTTCAGACTGTTGGCTTTAGAGATCAACGTTTGACGAGTTTATTTTATTTGGCAGCTTGTGCATCGGAAGAGGTTAAGTACCATAAACTTCGGGAAGAAATTAAGAGTGCCAACATTAGAGCTCATAATTGGATTGAGAGAAGTTTAGGTGGAAAGAGGAAAATTGGGCCTTGTTTAAAGATGATGGTGGACGGTTTCATGTAATGACGACAAATGCTTCTGCAAGCTTTAACGGTGTGCTAAGAGGTGCAAGATCACTTCCTGTTAAGTCGTTAGTTGCGCGTACCTTCTATAGGTCGGTGGATTATTTCTGTAATAGAAGGGAAAATATTGTTGGTTCGGTATGCAAGTTAACTCTAAAATGGGAAGCAAAAATAGCTAAGAGAGCGGAAGAGACGTTGCAGAATAGTTCGCTTCGGCCAAAATGAATGGGTGGTAATACGCTACTACGGTGACGAATTTACAGTAAAGAGTGATGGTAATACTTGTTTTTGTACATGTAACATACCATTGCTACAATACCTTCTTTGTTCGCATGTGATGGCCGCATGTTCGATAGTGGCCAACGGGGCCAAATAGCTCTTCATGATTTTGCCTCTTATTGGTACACAGTTCAAAGTTATCACGCGGCTTATACGCTGGAGTTTCATCCAGTTCATGACAAACGCTATTGGCCACAACCATCAGGGAATATGGTTTTACCACCGCAAGCTCGGAGAGCAGTGGTAAGACCTAGATCTACTAGAATTAAATGGACCATGAACGAGGGGCAGTCTTCAAGAGCGAACAGGTGCAACTAGTGTAGAGTGCATGGCCATAAGAAGAGCCATTGTACTACAGTGACTTAGACTTTACTAAGTGTTATGTAGTACATATCTATCCCGTTTTATTACGTTTGTGTTACTATTTATCTGGTTTTATTATGTAAAAGCCATATGTAGAACCTATCTGTCTGGTTTTATTATGTAACGATACATGGTTTTACTAAGTGTTTTGTATTGGAGAATTATATCTATTGTTACATTAGAAGCCATACGATACATGGAATGATACAACATTATAGGCCAAAATAAGCATACAACATACTACTCCATACGATACATTAGTTCGATACTACGTTAGAACGATACATAGAACAATACGACTTTCGCATACACTACTCATTAGAATATTTGGGAATGGTGGGCTCAAGTGATTCATAGTTTTCCCACACTCGGTAAATTTCCGTCTTCAGTCGTGCATTCTCTTCTTGCATCTCCAGCGCATACTCGTGTCCTCTATGACACAATGGAGGATCTATCCACTCCGCATAACAAAAAGGTGTAACTAAGTGCGACACTTGTAACCAAACCAGATATCATCCGCAAGCGTAGTATCGATGACATGCGTTTGCCTTACTTTTCGCAACATGCACATGACCATAGACATTGCAACTGCAATATTGTTGTGGTACTGCCTCCCCAATAGCTAAGGGTTTCCCCCTATTTCTCCCGCCGCCCCCATCCACCGCTACAAAGTGCTTTTGTCACATTTCTTTAGTTATTAGCGCTTCCATGCGTGGTTCTTTGTCCGGTCGGCGTTGGATGTATTCAAACTCATCCATGTACTTAGCTATAGTGTCATTATCAAGCTCCCATTGATCCATCTATAGTATAGTTTCATGAATATTGGGTTAATTATGGAATACATTTGCTAAAAAAGCAAAATTGCAAAACAAGAAATTAATAGAAAACAAGTTGAGATTAGTAGGATTACCTTCAATTGCGAACAAATTCTCCAACAAACAAACAATGTTGGCCTCGTGTAACTAGATTGGTAGAAATTTAGGACTTTGAAATTGTGAGGTTATTTGGGTTTTGGTTTGGTAAAGTAACAAATGAGAGAGTGGGTTGGTGAAGAAGGCACGTCTTTTCAGGTTTCAACATGCTATGTACAACCTGGAGCGCCTTCCGTAATGCCACTCCTTGCATCATTTCAAAAGACGCGAACTGCGTCTTCTTAAATAATGCATAACTTGTCAGAAACCGTGGCATTTTAAATAACGCATTCTGCGTTATTTGAGATGACGCTAGCAGCGTTATTTAGAAAGGCGCTCCAGGTTTTATTTATTTCATACATTATGCACTGTCCAGCATTACACACAAACTATAAACTGATTTCTAGAACCGTATACACCCAAAAACATTACGCACTAAACCATCTTAGCCAAACCAAATGGATGTAATAAAAAATAAAATAAGCGTACATTACAACCACTTATACAAGTTAACCACAACCACCAAAACAATACACAAATTCAACATCCAGTTACATTAAGTTCAAGCACCTACATACCAACGGCTAAACTAGCAACTACCATAATTTCCTACGGACGAATTACTTTAAAATCTGCAACTGCTAAAGAGTTCTCTTCTTCTTCTGGTGTGGGGGTACATCTTCCGGTGATGAGGAAGAAGAACTTTCATGTGCAGAACCTTGGGGATGTGAAGGATTATGCTCAACTTGCGTTGGTTGAGACGACTCCGGAGCCGTACCCTTTGCCTTTTCCTTTGTCGCCGCCTTCTTGTGCCTACGTGACATATAAACCAGTGTAGGTTGAGGTGAAGGAATGCCGCCACCTGCTTGTGCCTCCAAAGCTTCTACGGGTGCTAAAGCATGAGGTTGCGGAGGAGGCGGTGCTGGTCTAGCGAGCTTATTCTTCCCCAAAATAGTTTGCAAAATACGCTTGATGCTACAACATTTTCCCTTGCTTTGTTCGGGCACCTCATGAGCTAATTATCAACCAATTCCATAGCGCGGTACACACCGTCCACCTAAAAATTGTAAGTTAACTTACATAAAAATCAAATTTGACAAAATTAAAACAACTACACTTGTTAGCAAGGTTTTCATACCACATTTCTCTCAAGAGGAGCCTTAGGCGTGTACGGTTCCACTACAACACCAAGAGGTTGCACGCTCCGAAGAATATACCGTCGGGTAATCTGCCAATATCATGTGTAATACTCATCGTTCGATAAAGTAAACTCCCGCTACTACTGCGTATGCATGTGCTGATGGTTCCATGTCTCAGTGGCCATCTCATACTCCGTCGGTACTGATAAGTCAATCCTGTAACGTGGATTGTTTCAGGAAGGTGTTGTCTAAATGCGCATCACCCGGTCAGGAACATGGTATGCTACATCGTTCAAACATATAACATGCACACGGGCGGTCCACAGATGAATATACATAGTATATAAGGCTGGAAGCTGCCCAAGATTAAGTGCATATGGTGTCCATGTAACAACATCCGGACTAAGCACGTCGAGCTCATAGCAGTAGAATAGTAGATTACGCCTCGGAGTCGACGAAGTGATCTTCTTTCCAACCCACCTGTAATTGTGACATGATAAGAGATATAGGAAATAACTTAACACATATAAGATAAATAAGTGATGGAATAAAAATACCTAGCCCCGTACGGCAAAGAAAAATCAATATTTGGTTGCTTTAATTCAAGTCTACCAACAGGAAGATACGTCCAAGACCATAGCTACAAGGAAATTTCGTGAAGAAACACGACATATATACAAAAACATATAAGATGCAAATATCCGTATGAAAATAAATTACCTGTATCAAATAAGGACAACCTCCAAGTTGAGTGTTCTCCAATAAAGCGACCTTGATAAGTTCCGTGTATGTGTATGCTAATGTAGCACTGCCCCAAGAATATTGCCGACACTGATCAAAATCCTCAATAAAATGCAACCATCTCAGCCACACACGAGTCTTTGAATGATCGCAAATAAGGCATTGAGTAATGATATGGAGTATGATAACTCTAACATGCTGTTCTATCTGCTCTTGCGTGACATCCTGTGGAATGTCTTGCTGAAACTGCATTTTGTAACAACCAGTCACAATTTTCTCATTTCCCATCCACTAGTCCGCGGGAGGAGTAATACCTAAAAGCCGCTAGCACATCTCCATGTAGTCTCCTGTCTCCGGATTCCTCAATAGAGCAACATCAATCGGCAAGCCTAGCAGGACCGCCACATCACCCAAAGTGATGGTCTTCTCACTAACTCTAAGATGGAATATCGATATCTCCGGTCTCCATCTATCGACTAATGCAGTGGTGAGAAAACGATCTAATTGAACTTATTCCAACCGGTGTACTAGTAGGAATCATGCACAATCAAGCAAAGCCAATACTCCTGGATGTGTGGAGGTTACCATGCCAACGGAAACCGTGTGTCTATAATCTTAATGGGACTTTTTCCTTGTACAAAAAATTAACATACAATGTAAGAAATACATACAAAAAACTAAGAAATAAAATTAGGCCAACAAACGAACACCGTAAAAACATACCAACATCAAAGCATTATTGTTCGACCTATGCCTTTCTTGCAAGTATAGAACACTACCATCTACAGGTCCCGGTTCCATCTCAGTAATCTCTAGACAAATCATATTCCAAACTACATAAGTGCTACACAAAATAGCGAACAAATCCATATACATGCTGAAAACTATAAGATTTCAACTACAAAAACCAAATACAAGATTACTCACAAATTTCTTCAATCATAGAGAAACCCTAGAATTCTAAACAATCCAACAAAGACTGTGTTTTTTTAACCTTCATGAGCTTCTTGCGCTGATGAGATTGCCACGGAATCGATTTTTGATCAAAAAATACTAAATTTGGGTGTAATGGGGCGGAATTAGGGTTAGGAGATATTTGGGTTCGGTTTAGAATGAATAGAGGATGCGATAAAGTGAAGAGAAAGAGAGCTGGTGCTCTCTATATACCCGACGAAGCAGCATTGCAAATGACGCTACTAGCGTCATCCGTAATGCCGCAGAGGAAATTTAAAAAAATATGCGGCATCACAAATGACGCAGCATGCGTCATTCTAGATGGCGCTAGCTGTAAATAACCATTTATGCTGATGTGGTCAAAACCAAGCTACAAAACTAATAAGTTTTAAAACCGGGGTAAATCAGTAATTAGTTTTTAAAACAAGGCCAAATAGGTATGTACATGTCAGTGCATGTAGTCAACACAAAGTACAAAGGAATAATTCAGATCCAATTTACAACAAATCAAAGGGGTACAATACAAGGAGTGCACCATGCCAAAATAAGTCAGCATATGAAGATAAGCACAAATGTGCTGACACAACACAACCCCGACGAACTCAAATTTGCATCACAACATAAACACACATCATTACAAATGTGCATAAGTCAGACTCAAAGGAGTGCACAAAACAATTCTAGCCAAAACCGACTTGAGCAAAGCAGCCTCAAATACAGACCAACTGAAGGCAACAAGGTGCATGTATAAAGGTAGAAACTTTATATAATGCAAACAGTGCAAAAAGGATCAAGAATTCAATAACCAAGGTTCAAGATTCCGCCCGGCACGCCGAAATTCTGGCCATTTCGACCCGGTTCCGGCGGTGACCGGAACAAAATCCATGAAAAAATCCGGTTTCAATCGGGGAAGTAAAAAAAGCAAACAAAATCAATTTTTGAGAAAGAAAATAAAGCAAACAAAGAAGTAAAGAAAATGAAGAATTAAAGCAAAAGAATTGAAGCAATTTTTTCCTAAATCATCACACGCATCATAGCTATCAGCGGTTGGACAGACTAAGAAAATGCCATAGCCATCGGTCCTCTTCATGGCAGCATGAGATTTCACATTTTTTATTTCCTTGAACTCGATTTCTAGGGCACAATTTTGAAGAAGAAGAAAGCGGAATGGAGAGCTGTGAAACATGCTTTTCACGGCTGTTGCTTTCTTATTCAATTTTTTGTTTTTCCCCCTCCTTGCTATTATACGGGTAAGGTTTTAGTTTGGGTTACATATAAATCAACAACATTATTGCTAATTTTAATTTCCACACAATTTAAATGGTTTACCTAACTATAATACAGTAGTACTTACAGTAAATATTGTTATTGTAATTAAAATAACTATGTGTTTTTTAAAAGTTGGTATCTAAATGATAAATAAGATGTATAAAAAAATGTTTCAAATAGAGAAGAATCCAAAATCGATGTTAAAGAAATTTTTTAGAAATCTACAAACTGGAATTTGTTATGTTATGTACATCTTTATATCAAAACATACATTTTCTACATGAACGCGAAAAGCGAAATTTTAAACCTTGATTAACAATGCATATTTATTTGTGTATTTATTAAAAAATCGTATCGGAATTATCAAACTGGAATTAAACCGGAATTTCTGGAATGAGACCGGATTTTTAAATTTTCTACGTGACCGGACCCGGAAACCGGGATTTCAAACCTTGGCAATAACACAAAGTGGTGCCGATTCAATGAACGAACTGTCAAGGATGCAAACAAGGCAATAGTAAGAAACCATCAGGCCAATAGTTTACAAGACAATAAAACAAATTTAAATGGTAAGTGAGAAATTCAGTGGCAGCTTCAAGGTATCATGAATTTTTAACCATGGGAAAACAGTTAAATCACTTTAATAAAAAATGAAGTAAAAAATTTCCAGTAAATATCTAAAGCCAAGAACAAGTCATTAACCAAATCAATATGTTTTAATTTATCATAGAAGAAAGACTAAACAAGCAACATCAATGAATTCAAATTTATTATTCGGAGAAACATACGAGGACATTGAATGTGTTTTCAACTCAGAAAAAATCAGAAGTATACATGAGCATCCAACCAAAATTATCAAGTCAAATATTAGAGAGATAGTGGAATTCAACTTATATTAGTACCTGTTCATCATTGATAGAAAAAAAAATCAAAGAATTTGAGCACAAATAAAATCGAAAGTGGACAGAAATCATAATAGTTATTTAAGCATTTGAATTCAACAACAATGAAGCAACCACAAGCTAATCAGCATGGAGAATCGATCGAAAATGTGAACGAAGCATACAACTCTTATTCGGTTGAAGAATAATAAAATCGATGGTTTCTTTTTTATTTCGGAGAAACCCTTAGGGGTCATTCGTAGCATTGGGTGTGACACGAAATCATTGGATAGCTCGGTTTTGGCGGATGTGAGATTTTTGTCCATTCATAATTCGAATGGTGAAAAAAATGTGGCCTTCAGCTGGAAGGCTGCCCTATGCGTATGCACGCACGCCCACGCCCTCATGATCCAAGTGCTTAAGTGCCCATCTTTGACACTAGATATATATGTATGAGAGTATCAAGCCTTCATATTTATTCAAGCCTATTTGATTTTGTTTTAATTAATACCATAGTTTGCACACCCATATATATACCAAGATGCTTATATTTTTTAGCAATGTGGGATAATATTGCAGTCTTTACAAACATTGTCATTTACATAAAGAACATAAATTAAAATTAAATGCATAAATTAATTCTAAACAAATAAATATCTCGTTCAAATACCACGCTCAAAATACCCTGCTCACAACAAAAAACGCTTTCCTCATTCATTAATGTGTCACTCTCGAATGCCACGCTCAAATACCATGTTACCGTTCCATGCAAACACACACTTAGTTTTGAAGATAAAGTGATCATGAAAAGGAATGAGGCAACCAAGCTATTAATCTAAACCTGGCATATAACTTAATTGGGCCAACCTCTCATATTACAATTTATTTTGGGCTTTGTTATTTTTGTATTAGGGTTTCTCTTTTTATTTTAACTTTGGTTGTTTTTTAATTAAAAATTCTACATTTCTAGGTTACTACGTAGCATAGTTTGAGAATTCGCAACTCAGTGACTGACTTGCAATAGAGTTTTGAGCGTAGTGTTAGAATAATCAGGTAAACGAGGATCATGAGTTTTCAGTGTCTATAAGCATCTTATTACTTAACTCATAGTATAAATGCTGGGGGAGAGTTTTGAGCGTAGGGCTAGAACAATCAGGTAAGCTAGGATCATGAGTTTACAACGTTTGTAAGCATTGTATTGTTTGATTTCTAGTAAAAAACCTTGAGGCAGTAGTAGGTAGAATTTTGCTGAAGCTGGATAAATTCCATGTCCTATTACTTCCTGCAATTACTCTGTTGATATTTGTGTTGGTAATTTTACTATTATTCCATGAAATTTATAATAAACCTTGTTCACACACTCCCCTCTAGGGTTAATTTCGATTATATAAATGATATCAGAGTAGGTCAATAGCATAGATGTCTAACTCTAGTTGTAGATCCAACAAGAGTTAGTCCAATATCACTCCATCTATTTTTGATGGAACATAATTTCTAAATTAAAAATTGAAAATTAAAAATGGAATTTTATTTAAAATTTATCAACTTTAAATGTTGTAATACCACTGAAAATAAGTGTGTTCAAGGGTTTGAATCTAACTAGCTATCGTTAATGGCGACAGGGGATTTTCCTCTTTTCTTCTCTTCTCCGCAATCTCACGCCCTTCCTCCTTCTCTCTCAAATCCACTTATCTTTTTCTTCTCAACCCACTTTCTTTTCCTCATTCCCTGCTTTTGCCTTCATGGCTTATAGTCAGATCCCCATTTTATTCTGTTTAGACCTAACCCCTCAGCTCCAAATTTCCGCTTTCTTTCCGATCTGCTCCTCGACTGCCTTCAAAATCCCTTACCCGCTTCAACTTCCCCTTCTTTTTCTATGTGTGGCGGCCTTCTCCTGAACATGTCGAGCTTTCTATCATGCCTCTGCAGTGTCTCCTGAATATATCGAGCTTTCTGTCATGCCTCTGCAGTGTGTTTCCGCAACCACCAACCATACGATTCTTGTAATGTGCTATACCAAGAGTCCTAACGATTATGATCTACACATTGCTAGGTATTTATTGTCTGATCTTAGTCTGACCAAGTCAGTAGGATGGGGACGACTCTGGGAGTTGTTGGGTCACCTATTGTTGGTTTCTGGTTAGCAAGTTTCATTCTGGAAGGGTTTTGGCTTGTGTAGGCAGCGGAGGTTTTGACTCATATGTGGATCTTCCTAGGAAAGAAGCAACTTCATTTCCCTGTCTTTGCTTCGGGTCTCACCATTTTTTTGTCGTGATGGTGCAAAGGTATAGTCTGATATTCAATGATTGCTTGGGATGTCGTCTTGTAGGTTTCTGAATCGAGGGAGTAGTATTTTTCTGTGAGTTTGTAATGTTGCTTGAGGAATCTGTGGATTGGCTTCCTTTGAAGTTTGGAGTTGTTTTGGTGTTATGATGATGGTTTTGGGAGGTGAGAGTAGATGGATTTCCGATTTCCCTGGCATACATGGTGAAGCCTCGGCTCTCCACATTATTGGGTACAGTTGGTGGTCCTTGTCCTCTTGTTTTTCCGGCCTACACATTCTGGTGATTGTCTGGGCTTTCGGCCTGGTCGCTGCCCTGTCATAGGTATTATGTCATAAGGTATGGATGTCACTTCCTAGCACTGTTGTCTCATGATTAGGCTTCTACTTTGCATGTCCTTCTCTATGGACTTGTGCGTTGTGTGGCGCTCGAGAGTTCACTGTGTGGTCCAATCTATGTTAGCTGTCTCATATAACACAATTTCTAGAAATGATCCATGATATGTTACTGCATTGGACCCTTTCGTCTTGTGTAGCAATGTAATTTTCTGTTATATTTTGTAACAGTATAAGAAATTTCCTTTCTGTGTGGAGAATGTAATTAGTAGTCCAGGTTTAGTGCTATAACCTAGATAGGATGGTGGTGGACGGTCCACCTTAAAAACCGAATTTGTAGTAGGTTGATATCCCGTCAATCTCCTATATTATTTGTAATTATTATTTGTTATAAAAATAAGTGATTGAGGTCACTTTAAAATCCTGTGGTCTCTGCCAAAAAAGAAAAGAAAACGGTTGTGATATGGTGCAACAACCTGCTCGGAATTGGCCTAAATTACGACCTAGAAAAGGCCCATCGGAACTTAGAGCCACTCTAAACGGATCGTTAGTTCCTATAAGGAAATACTAAAAATTACAAGTATCATAGAGTTGTCTAAGTGAAATCAAAATCTCACACAGCAGAAGGGATAAAATATAATAATTCATAAATAGATGTATCATTATTAAACACCACAAACGTCAAATACAGTAAGTCTAACAAAATATCTGGTACATCAAGTATTATCCTTAGTACATAATAACAATAATAATAGTACTGCCAATAATTACTAAGTATGCATCAAAAGGATCCTCCTACAAGCACTCACTAATCATTGTCAATCAACATCCCTCACCTACTAACATGTTTATGTTAATAGGAGGGTGGTCAGAACATAAAGTTCTAGTGAATGAAAAACATTTAAGTTTAGAAATGACTATTTCCTATATTTGATTGTGTAAAACCTTCATGTTATGTCTATGCAAACAAACATGCACACAATTAGACATATGAAGTGGACATCCTAATAGTCACTTAAGGCATATATGTGAATCTAAGGGCGGACGTGCTTGTAGTCTCTTAATACCCCCCCATAGAGTAAACTAAGGGAAGACATTCTTACAGTCATTTAATACCCTACGAGGCGGGCTATTCCTAGTCACTTATGGCCATTTACTAATTTATTATGGGTGGACATCCATACACTCACTTGATACCCTATAACGACATTCAACCACTTAAGACCATGTCTCTAACATCAACGTCATCAATAATAACTCTCCTTGTAGGTCGAGAAATAGTAACGACCACTTTATACTAGGTTTAGGTCAGCAACACAACTTCATTTAAGAAAACTCTCCTGCGGACCCTCTTGTTATTGTCTAGATGTCCCTACGGGTGAACTCCTAGTCACTTAATACTACCCTTAGACGGTGGTTCCTTAGGCCATATATATAATTTGTCCCTAGGTCAGCCCTCACTAGTCCCTAGATAAGAAGCGAACATTACTTGGAGAGCTACCATTCTCATGCTATCGTCTGCTAGGACCATTTAATACCTTATAAGAGAGAGGACCCAACAACCACTTAAGACCTTTGAAAGAATGAGTACCATGACTTAGGTCCTAATCCATGGAGTTAACCTAGTCCTAACTACTTAATACCCAAATCAAGGTAGGTCAGCCACTTAATACCTTCTCGGGACAGACATACTTTACACATAATATATATGGCTTTGATGAAGGTCATCTACCTATAAAATAACTAGGGATTCCCCTATTTACAAACTATTTGCACTATTATGATTATACTTCTCTGCTACATAAAATTCAGTCCAGAATTCAGTGGTGGGATGCTAAATACCTTAGTTTTGCTAGACGTGCTGACTTGATCCATACAGTTATAACCTTATTGTTCTATACTGGTTATTTGTGTACCTGATTCCTGAGTTCACAATTGATAAGCTAAACACTCTTTGTGCTGTTTTTTTTGGGGTGGATCTCATCACAAAATAAGCTGGCTAAAGCTCTGCAAGACAAAAGATGAGGGTGGTATTGGCCTTAAACCTTTAACCAACCTAAAGAATTCTGCTTCTATAAAATTGTTGTGGAATTTCTTATCCAAAAGGAATTTATGGAGCCAGTGGTTGGAAGTTAAATATTGTACAAACAAGCATTTATAGGACATGGCTATAGATAGTAACTCTTCATGTAATTGGAAGGCGCTATTGCGGTTGCGTATTCATGGGATTTAACTGCTCAACAAAGTTTTTTCTATTGGAACCAATACATTGCTATGGCTCGAGCCTTGGATAAATTGCAAATGTTTAATATACCTTCTTGGTGTTCACAGGTTTCAAGCAATCAGTGAATCAAATGAAAAATTATCTGCTATTGTAGATCAAGGGTTAATTAATCCTTTTCTACACGCTTCTACTACAGAGATTTCCTAACAAATACACCTTATAGTCAATCATCCTATTTATCCTGTTGATTTCTATGAATGGTGTCAAGGAGGCGTATTTACATTCCACATAGCATGTGACTTTATCAGAGATAGGAAGGATAGAAATTCATACCATTTAGTGATTTGGCATTCAAAAACTGGTCGTCACATGGCTTTTATGTCATATTTGGCAATTTCAAACAGGCTGAACGCCAAAGACAGACTATCAAACTATGGAGTGTTGACTGATATTATATGTGTTTTATGTAATGATGCTTCTGAATCAACTTACCATCTATTTTTCCATTGCTCATTTTCAGCGTCCATCTGTCATGTTCTCAAATTGAAGCTAGGAATTCCAATCAACCACCTTCCACTCCATTCAGGAAGACACCGCTCTTATCCAACATACTTTTTGTGATCAAGATCAGCTGAAGGATGTTGCATGTGGAACTCTAACAACTGCAATATATCACATCTGGACTGATCATAACTTTTACATTATCAGAAATCAGAGTGTTACTACGGATATCAAATTGAAGAAAATTGAATGTGAAGTAATGTATTTGGTTCGAAACAATGGTTCTTGTACTGTTCGAACACATGAGAACGTAGATAGATTACGAAGATGAGGCATTGAATTGCATGATGCTGGCTAATTCAAGGAAATTGAGTTTGAAATCAAGCGGGTTGAAGAAGAGAGATTACTTGGGCCGAGCTTATAGACTAGCTTTCTTTATTTACATTTTTCTTATGTATGTAATTCTGAATTATTCCTTTTATTTTGTATCATTGTCATATGGAGGTTATATGTACTCTTTTCCCTTTCAAGGCACCCACCTAGATTAGGGGATTGTAAGGTTTTGATGAGGCATTTAACTTAAGTATACAGTTGGTATAAGTAATAAAGTACTAATTTTTAATGTATACACACACACACACATACTGGACATCTCACATTAGGCCGACCATTCGTAGATATTGGATTTGCCAAGCAGTTCCGGGCAGGCGTCTAGTACAAGTTGGGTCTAACCTCGTATCATAGTGTAATAATTATAATGGCCCATGACATCTAGACCTCTCACATTAACCAGTCTTACTTATAGATGCCGGGTATGCTGGTCGGTTACGGGAAGGCTTCTACTACAAGTAATAGTTAATCTCGTGTCTATGTGTCATTAATTATAATTCAAGGCCATTAACCCACACATATACATACAAATTCCTATGGGGACATTAAAATTTCAAATTCCTAATTTAAAAAGGTTTATTACGCACTTAATACACATTAATATTACGTTTAATTACACTATAATTATATATAAATATATGTGAAGTATGAGAATGAGAATAACGTCCTAACCACGTTTGAAACCAACTTCAATCGAGTATCATAGAAATCGAAAATCAGAGAACTCACAATTTCATTGTTTCGAACATCTGCAAAATCCAAATCGATCGATCAGGGAGCAACCGAAATTGAAGCAAACAGTGAATCCACTTCATTAGACCAACCAGAAGTCGTGATTTGCAGAAACCCTAGTTTTTGATTTAACTAGAGAAGAAGGCGACCATTAGAGAATAGAAGAGGAAGTCGAGAATTACACAAGTGACAAAGCACAAGTCAAGGGGCCGTTATTTAGTTTAACTTAGTTCATAAAAAGAGGGTTTGTTAAAGTTTTTAAGTGTTTTCTTTTTACTTGTTCCGAAGTTTTCTTGTTTTTTAAACTAGAGATTCTAGCTATATGGTTTTGTAGTTACGGAAAATCTGATATCTAGGATTGAGACCAGTGCAAGGTTTTGAGCGTAGGATTAGAACAGTTGGGAGCGAGTGTCGCGAGTTTACAAGGAATTGTAAGCGTAGAGATTGTTTTAATACCTAGCAGAAACCTTGGGGAATGCAGCAGTAGGCAGGGTTTTGCTGAAGCTGGATATATCTGTGTGTTATTTACTTTTCCACACTTACTCTGATTATTATCTGTGTTGCTATTATTTATTACTCAGCGAAAAACTACAATAAACCCTATTCACCCCTCTTTAGGGTTAATTTAGATCCTACAAGGAAGAGACTAGGAGGGTGGTTTATATAGTTGCAAGTGTTAATAAAGACCGTAGAATCTATTAGATTAAATCCAGGTCGTCCGTGTGTGTAATATTATGTAAAAACCCTCAGAAAACAACCCCTCATCACCTAGGATCGACAGAGCTGTCGACCGCTATGCCTAGAGGTCGGTCGACCCTTGGGGATTAACCCTTTGGGTTCTAAAAAGCCCAGGATATTTAATGTCCTGGTTTTGTCACCTAATTTATTAAACGTTGTTTATTATATTGATTTCTTTCCTTTGTTTGCTTATCCTTATCCCCTGTTGTATATAAATATATACGCACAAATTTGGATTCGATTAGAATATTCTTTTCATTCTAATATCATTTAATATATTCCATATATGTATTTTTATTTATTTGAAATTCAAACCATGTGTGTTAATATTTATCCACAACTTGTTTTATTAATATCTTTCACATGTGAACTCCGTTTTCAGTAAATAAAATATGAAAATGGATCAGAATCTCACCATGAACGCAATTAAATAGTTACGTGGTCTAAATCCTAATTATCCAAATTTTCATTTTCAGCCCATTAACATTATATTGATTATTATTATTTATTTAAATTACCTTATGACTAATTTAGGTTTATTATACGAGGTGTTACATTCTCCCCTCTTACAAGAGATTTCGTCCTGAAATCTTTTGAAGGGGCGAAGAACACAACTCGCTCTAAATAACCACGTTGTACACCCATGTTATTTTACAAACATCCATAACTCATAATGATCATGAACTGCAGAATTGCTAATAATGAGCTCAGTCTAGGCATGTATGTGTAATAAGTGATGCAACATGCATGTAAAACATTCTAATATGCGTATAATTTTATATGAGTGCACGATGCATCTGTGTTGCAGCCATCTCCTACCATCTAATCTAGCAACCACAATGCAATCAAAAACGATACTTTTGGGAGAAAATAATTACTCGAGAAAAGCTTTGGATGAGTTAGCCTAATATTCTCCTTAGTTTCCCAAGTGCTTTCGGCAAGTTTATCTCCCTACTGGACTCGGACTAGGAAAATAGACTTGTTGTGGAGTCACTTGATTCCGTGCTCCATGATCATCGCGGAGTCACTTGATTACCTGAGTCCTCAATATAAGAACTCTGAAGTTAAGCATGCTTGGGCGAGAGTTGTACTAGGATGGTTGACCTTCTGGGAAGTCCTAAATGATGAAATGACCCAAACTCACCTATAAGGGAAAGCCCGGATTGAGTTGAGAACACGGCGCATCAGAACACAAACAATAGAACACTTCATTGTTGTTACAAAAATTACATCAGAGTACAAGAATATAACAAAGTATGAATAAATAACATACATCTGAAAAATATCAGAGATTTAAATTACAAAGCAACGGAAAAATAATACATAACACAACAAAAAGAGATACACAGATACAAAGCTTTCCGAATATAGCTCCAGCTGTAAATCCAGGATCCTGTGAAAATAATATCTGCAAAACCAAAACTGCTAGCTGCCCATGTGGAAAATATGGGCACCCATAGTTTAGGTTAAAACAATAAATTCCAGATCAGTCACAGGACTGGTGTGAGAACTAAAACAGTTATCAATTCTTTACTTTAAAATAGAGTAAATCAAGGGGCCACGCCGTATAACACGGAACGAGTTTTATTCCAAGAATACCAGTGCATAAAACAAACAGCGCAATGCTTTTTAGAAAAATGAAGCTATTATAAGAATCCATCCCATCACACAACGCAACGCAAATAGGAGGATAGAGTTTTCCCTTATAATGGACAAAAATGATTGATACTTACAATCTTCTTTTAGTATCACTAGTGTTTAGCGTAAAAATCTCTCTTCATAAATAAATATATCAATCATAGCAGACGTAGTGTACTACGACTACATACATAGGTTACAGTTAAAAACCGCAAAGGTTCGTATTGGAAATGGATTCCATCAATGACTAAGGTTTTCTTGCCATTACTACATTGAATCCAAGACTCGAAAGAAACATGCATTCAATTTTTACATTAAATCCAAGACTCGAAATAGTGATTCCGTATCAACATGCACTCATTGTTCATTGCACTTTTAGGGGCGAATCTGTATCCTTCATGGCCAGTGGAGAATCACCCATTGGAGGGCTCCCAGATCCTATAAATCCTTCAATGCCTATAGCCAATGGAGAATCACCCACTGGAGGGGCTCCCAGATCCTACAGATCCTTCAATGCTTACAATGGAGTCACATTTCAATCAGTGCTCCTAGATACCAGATTCACTCTTTCCGTTTATTATCCAGCCTCAATCATTCACGGGTTGTGAAACTCGTCGAAGTCACGTCTCGACACACAAAGCTATGCTATATGAAAGCTTTGCTATATGAAATCTCTGCTTTGATCATCATCACAAGACTCTGCTTTTCAATAAACCCTTGATCCATGCACTCGACATACCACATTGTCAATCCATACCATACCATCGATTTCCACTAATATATAACCTCTAAGCTCGTACGACTCAGAGAAGGGTGTTAAGCAAGAGAATAAATTCTCCACCACTAAACAGATATATATTTCGCAGAGATCAACAAATACAGTATAAAGGAATATAATGTCAGACATACCATCCATTTTGCAAGTCCGTTTTGGGTCTGAACGAAACCGGAGGCACCTTATTCCTCGTCCCATATGTCCAATACAGGAGAGAGGCCCTCGCATATCCGGTCGATCTCCAAGTACGTCTGGATGATCACCACTTATTACCTTGTCTTAGTTGTACGATCCAATCAAGACATCAGTAATCATCCATTCGATGTGAAGATTTCCGGTCTTCAACCACCGTCTTCATCGTTGACTTTCAATCATCGTATCAGTTATTCAAAATGGGATAAACCGGTCTTTCCGAATAACTCGCGTATCTTAAAATCAAGTGTTATAATAACACATCATACACCTCATTTTAATCCAGAATATTCCTTTATTCAAAAGGTTCCCTTTGATTTTATCAAAGATAAAATCCTTTAAATTTACTCTTTAATCTTCCTTTTGATATCAATTTGAAAGATTTGATTTTATCCTTTATCAATTCTAAATCAAATTAAGGTTTATCAACTAGTCGGGATTAGCGAACTTTACCGAAGTAATCATGTATTTATTTATCCCAATCCCAACCTATTCATCCCATGGAGCAAAACTGGCAGTACCCCATATCTAACACCCATGGTGTTATCGGTAAATTTAATTATCATTTCACGTTCAAATCTAATTAAATATTTAACTATTGCTTAGAGTAAAAGTGGTGGTACTCCATTCTCGATCATTTCCCAAATTTGATAATTTAGATTATCCCATTCTCATTTCAATCTTATTAGAGATTCATTAAAACTCCAATTAGTTTTATTCTTCCAACAATCATTATTTAATGATTATTTAAATTTGGAAACACAAGCATGCCACATCGATAATCTACACCGTACCACTGATTTCTACCAGTATATAACCTCTACGCTCATACGTATTAGAGAAGGGTGTTAAGCAAGAGAATAAATTCTCGGCCATCAAACAGATATATATTTAGCAGAGATCAACAATACGTTTCGAAATACAATGTTAGACATGTAATCCTATCTTTAACTGGGTTAAAGAACCAATGTCGTTTAAAACACAGTTCACGATAAATCCAAAATCACATTCCATTAATTATGCAATCTTCACGGAAAACAGATCAATACATAGTCGATATCAATTTCCATATCCGACTAATAATATAAATGGAATAACAGCTAAGCCTTTTAAATTCCATATATATTAACAGTCTTCCTCCACAGAAGCTCACTTCGATTATTACCAAATTGAATTCCATTTAATTCCAATTTAATATATTAAGTTGGAAAACTTTAAATTTCCATTAAATCTTAATAAAAGATTTATATATTCCAAATCACATTTCACTATTAATCAGGTTAAAGAACGAATGTCGTTAAAAACACAGTTCACAATAAACCCAATTCACATTCCATTTTATTCTAATTACTAAATATATCTGGAAATTCTAATAATCTTAATTAAAAGAATTATTCTTTTCAAAACGGGGTTTAAAAACAGTGTTACTGAAGACACCATTCACGGACTAACCCGAAATCCACTTTGATATTAAATATAAGGCTCTAAATAGAAATTTTATCGACTTACATTCATATCAAATTCTGAAACCAACACATATCGTATGGGGAATAACAATATATATATATATATCTTCCAAATTCCTCCACAATATCCGTATAGTCACGGAATCCAATATCAAAATCTCCCTAATATTATTTCTATTCAAATCCATTCCAATTTATATATTGGAAATTTCTGGTTATATTAAAACCCTTTATAAATCCAATTTATTTATTTAAAAATTATTGGATTTCAAATCTAGTTAATAACTAGTTCATTTAGATAAAAATATATTTTTATCTTTTCAAATATGGAATTTTTCATCCAAATTCTTTCCAAATCATTTATTATGATTTTACACAAATTATTAATATTTTTAATAATTTTATCATGGCCCGTACAGTCGACTTTCCAATAACGGCCACCGAACTGCATCCATAGCGACCTTTTCAAAATTTTATTTGGACATAATTCCAAATCCAACCATTAGATTTCAAATCTCTTATATTCATTGGAAAGCTCTTTTTGATTCGAAACCAACGGTTCCAGTTTTAGGAGAATCCGACAGTCGGATCTCCCGTAATGTCAATTCGAAGTCCATGGTCGATATTCGCGAACAGTTGCGGCGCGGTGCGTTCTATTCAAGCCATTAATATATATATATATATATATAAAATTTCGTTCAAAACGTATTTTATAAATTCCTTTTAAAACGATTCCCACTTTCATTCCAATTTCAAATCAAAATTGAATACTCCTTATCATTATAATATTTAAATGATAATATTTTCAAAATATTAGATTTTGAAATCATTTCCTTTTCGATATTCATTAAAAAAATGAATAAAATCGATATAAATATCGTTCACGTTAAAATGGCGCAAATCTAATCAATACGGCTCCACATATTTCAATATTTTCGTGTCCATCCAAAATCGAACATCAAATTCACATTTTAGTCCTTTACTGAATATTATTTTAAAATATTCGTTATTTGAAAATATTCGTTATTCCTGAATTGGAATCAGACACAATTAGTTACCTTATAATTTATTTATATGGATTTCGTACAACACGTGTATACAACAACAATGATAACCAATCAACCATCATCCAGAGTGCATTACACAACTGCATAAGCATTAAATATAAATAATTAACGATTACTATAGTCTGTCAACCAATCGATTGACATATAACTAAAAAATTGGGATTAGTGTACGTCAAATATCATCCCAATACCTGTGTGGGGTTTCAACCAACAAATACTGAATATTATTTGTGTAGTTGGGCGATGTGTAAAATTTATCGTCCCAATCAATGTCAGTTAAATGGGTGCACATAAACAAATCGTTCTATTTGTAAATGAATATTTATTTTCATTTCAGGAGAATTTTATGCCATTCATATATACGTTAAAAATTATATTTTTAACTATAAAATATTTATTTCAACACTTGACTATTTTATATAGTTCATACGTTCAATAAAAATAATATTTTTATTGTTCAAACATTTTATTCAACATATGAATATTTTATACAGTTCATATACACATTAAAAATTATATTTTTAATGAACAATATTTATTTCAAAAAAATTCGGCATTATAATGGCGCTATATTAGAATCAAAGTAATGTCTAGCATTACCCCTCTCCTGGTACTAGCTCGCGCCATACATAATAATCAATCCAATCCACAAACGACAATACAATTCGTTTCACCACAATACAGTCAAGTTTCCCAAAATTCAATCCAAACAAACAAACAACCATGGCTTGTACAAATAAATGGTGTCGGGGGCTACTACGCCCTGTCTGCAACCTAAAATATATTTAACTGTAAAATAATTCGAGTGAGAAGGTGTTCTCACATTGGGATCCACTCCGCCATTGTTTTCTAATGCTCTGATTCACTGTTCTAGTTCCAGAATTTGCAAACGAGCTCCAGTCTTCACACGGTCTTGTTTTCTAGCTTAAGCGCACCTTTCTGGACAACTTTCGCCTAGTGGCCTTTCTTCCGAAAATGCTCCATTTCGTCAGAATTTGCGAAAAGACAGTATTTGGACAACAGACTTTGGACGCGTTTTCTGAACAACTCCACAATCCAAAATATGACTTCCATATACTCAAACCGAAGAGAAAATCATGATCTTCGACTTTGGCATGGAGTTTTGGCCAGAAGCGCACTGTTTGAGAGTTATTGGCGAAATAGTGATAAGGGGTTATTTGCAAAAATGGGAATTTTGTAAAAATTGTATTATTTGGAGGAGGGGGCCCACGGCCGGACTTGGGTGGGGGTCAGAGGCGGCGCAGGTTTGACTGGGGAGGGGGAGGCTGCGGGTGGTGGCGGTGGAGCTGTGGTGGCCGTGGGGGAGGGTTTGGGTGAATTTGGTGATTAGGGATTTAAAAATGGAGAGGAAGAGAGACGGAGGAGGAAGAGGAGGAGGAGACGGAGGGTGCGGCGGCTGGAGGGGGGTGATGGCGCCGACGACCTGGAGGGAAGCGGTGGCGGCAACGCAGTTTCTACGATTTGTTTTTTTTCTTTGACCATCGTTTGAGAGAGAAGGGCGGCACCATATATATTTAATTATTTTAATTTCCAAAAAAGTTAGATTTTTATTCAAACTTCAAATCGAACCCAATGACTATCATTCCTAGCTAATTACCCCCATTCCGAACACAATGGGATATGTCCCGTAAGTCAATTCGACTGGTTCGATCAGTTTTCATCAAAATTAAAATATAAATTAATATAACGTTCAAAATTGATTTCAACGTACATTTTAATTTACTGGGGCCACATACTAACTCCAAAAATTACAGAAAAATTTATCTAGCTATGTTTTGATGATAAGGTCCTAACAAAACTAATTTCGTCGAATTTGGAGACCGTTTGAAAAATGGTCATTTTCTAGTCGATTAAATTCAAATTGAAAGTACCAAACATGTTTAAATTCACCACGCTCACATATTAATTTCAAAAACTATGAAAATTGGAATATAGCGATAATTTGACATTCTGGATCCAACAAAAGTGGTTTTGTCTAAAACGGAGGCCGTTTGCAAAATGGCTATTTTTAAGGGCTATATATTATATTAAAATATATATAAATTCCTTAGCGACTATTTTGAATTTTAAACTGGGCATAACTTTTAATTTTTATTATGAAATCTAAAATTTTCACATTCATGAGAAGGATATAATTAAATAGATTCAAATGTTTCTTGTTTCATCCAATTCTGACTTATATTGAATTCTATATATTCAATTGAAATTTAAAATCGAATTTTCAAACTACCGCGCCATTTCGAGTTCGTTTTATGATTAAAATAAAATTATACATTATAACTTCAATTAAAATAAATTTTAAATCGTTATTATTTAAAATAAATCATTTTAAATATCCAGAATCCATTATAATAGCTAAAATAAAAATTTTAAATTGGTTTGAAATTCCGGGTTGTTACAATTAAGCTCGAGCCTGTCGACTGAATCATGAAGGCACTGGTAAAGATGAGAAATATGGAAAACATTATGGACTCCTAATAAACACTCAGGAAGATCCACACGATAACCCATTTCCCAATCCTATTTAAAGTCCTAAAAGGCCCAATAAACCTAGGAGCCAATTTCTCAGTCTTTCCAAACCACACTGACTTCTTCAGAGAGAAATCTTTAAAAATAACCAAATATCCAACAATAAATTCTAGTTCTTTCCTCCACTTATGGGCATATAATTTCTGCCGGTCTTGGGCAACCTTCGTTCTCTACCGAAGCAAAGTGATTATTTCCGTAGACTCAAAGGATAAGGTCTGGTCCGAGTAAAACTATGTCGGTAGTTTGTTAATTACCAACAAGTAGGCGATTTGCATGGCCGCCCATACAAAGCTTCATAAAGAACCATACCAATCTTCGCTTGGTAACTATTGTTATACGAAAGCTCTACTAAAAGGAAGTGCTGCTCCGATGCTCCTCCGAAGTTGATGATGCAAGCTCTAAGATGATATTATAAACTTTGTTGACCCTCTCGATCTGACCATCGATTTGTAGATGATAGGTTGTACTCAAACTCAATGTTGCTCCCAAAGTTTCTTGAAGAAACTTCCAAAATTCACTGGTAAATAACAGATCTATGTCACTAACTATGGTAGTCGAAATCCTATGTAGCCTAACAATAGTCTTAACATACAGCTGCGATAATAAAGTGGTGGCTCTACTCTTCTTGATCGGAATAAAATTGGCACTCTTCGTTAATCGATCTACTACGACCCATATGGCCTCGTTACCCTTCTTGATCCTAGAAAGCCCATCAACAAAATCCATAGAAATGTGTTTCCATTTCCAAGTGGGAATCTTCAAGGGTAACAAAAGTCCTCCAGGCTTCTCTTGCTCCTCTTTTACTTTTTGACAAGTTAAGCATCTAGAAACAAACTCTGTAACATCTCTTTCCATTCCTTCCCAATAAAAGCTTATTTTCATATCCCTAAACATTTTGTCTCCTCCGGGGTGTATGGTCATTCTGGACCAATGACATTTCTCAAGAATCTCCTTCCTAAGATCCATACTACTACCATCCACAGAATACCTATTAGAATGAGGGAAAGATTCTCCCCTAGAAACCTTTTCCTTCAATTCCCTTAACTCATCATCGTGGTCTTTCTCACTCTTGATCCTCTCCATAAGAACTGGTACTATCTTCGTCGCTCCAAGAAATCCTTGAGCTACCTCAAACGGTGGTTGTAATTTGAAACTAGTGAAAAACTGTATCTGTCTCCAGTACTAGGTGATCGCACCAAGGGTAGTTTTCCTCCAACTTAAAGCGTCGGCCACAACGTTACCCTTACTAGGGGTACACCGAATGGCGAACTCAAAAGATGCAAGATATTCTATCCATCTCTACTGTCTATGGTTCAGATCTTGCTGAGAAACAAATATCTTAGGGACTTATGATCAGTGAATAATTCAAACTTCTCTCCAAGAAGACAATGTCTCCACATCTTAAGGGTGAAATTGTTGCTGCGAACTCTAAATCGTGGACGGGTACCTATTCTCATGATCTTAAGTTGTCTACTTGCGTAGGAAACTACTCTACCCTCCTGCATAAGTACCGCTCCAAAACCAGTCCCATATGCATCCTGAAAATTGTGAATATCTTGGTTCCATCCGAGATAATAAGAATAGATGCACTTGTGAGAGATTACTTCAACCTTTCAAAAGCAATTCCACATTTCTCACCCCACACAAATTATGATCCTTTTTCGTCAACTGGGTTAAAGAGGTAGCAATCCACGTAAAGTCCTTAATAAATTTCCGATAGTGGCCTGCTAACCCAAGGAAACTCCTAACCTCGGTCGTATTGCAAGGTATCCTCCACTCTTGGACAACTTCTAACTTAGTGAGGTATATTGCTAATCCTTTCCCCAAAACAATATGTGTTAGAAACTTGATTTCTTTCCTCCAAAAGTGGCATTTTGATAATTTGGCCTTAAGTTGATTCTCCCTTTGAATCCCTAGGACTTTTCTCAAGTGCTTCTCATGTTCCTTAAAGTCCTTGGAAAAGATAAGGATATCATCCACAAATACTACCATAATATGATTAATTATGCTCCTAAATACTCTACTCATAAGGTCTACAAAGAAAGCGAGGGCGTTCATCAAGCCAAAAGGCATAACCTCCCACTCGAACAAGTCCATCTGACATCCTAACGCTATCTTAGGTTTTCTCTCATCCAAAATCCTCAATTGGAGAAATCTAGTAGCAAAATCTAACTAGGAAATATTTGTGCTCCTCCTAAACGGTCAAACAGGTCATCAATCCTTGGTAAGGGGTACCTATTCTTCTTAGTCAGTTTGTTAAGTTCCCTATAATCCACACATACTCTCAATGATCCATCAGACTTTGTGGCAAACACTACTGGTGCACCCCACTCAGAGATACTCCTATGAATTAACTCTTTCTACAATAATTCCGAGATTTGTCTGTCAAGCTCTCTCCTTTTATTAGGAGCCATGTGCCTTAAAGGCAGTGCTGCAAGCCTCGCATCCTTCTCGAGGTCTATCCTAAATGATATTTATCGGAAGGATGAGAGTCCTACCACCTCCTCAAAAACATTGGGAAGCTCACATACAGTCGGTACCGAAGATGGTCCTTCTAAATAAGAAGGTAAGGAAAATAAGGCTGAATCCCTATTCCTTATCCTACAAAGGATCTCTAAGGTACGACCTACACTGCTTCTTAATCAAACCACTCTCTTATCACATGTAAGGACAACTCAATAAAATGATAGCTAGTTCATTCCCAAAATAAGACCATGCCCCTCGAATTCAAGTACATACACATTACAAAAGAAGTTGACATCACTGATGTCCAATACTAGGTCTTTATACACAACTAAAAGTTGCATAGTCCATTCGATAAGGTTAGTTGCCTCTATCGGATGGACAACAAAGGATAAGGGAAGCTTTAAAGAATCATCAATCTCCCTAGCAATGAAGGAGTGGGTGGTTCTCAAATCAAATAGGGTACACAAAGAGATTTTTAGGATAGAAATTATACCTTCCAATGCAGGTTGTCCTAAATCTCTAGGGGCCTGACTAAGAATCGACGCTATCTCCAAGGCAAAGTTTAGTTCATTCTGCACTACCCTCGGCTTATGGCAGTTCCTTGCCAAATTCTCATACTTATGGTAATTAAAGCATTTTCCTTTGAATTCTGACTTTTCTAGGTTCACTCTACAGTCCTTCTTCTCATTTCTTTCCTATGGCACCCTGAACATGTCTTTGACTCCTTCTTAAATTTACTTACCTTCTTCTTATTAAGCCAAAATCTTTTATTCATGTCCTTCCCAACACTATAAGTACCTTCTCCCTTATTAGTCTTAACTTTCTTAACATTTTCAGCTAAATATATGGCAGTCACCTCAACTAGAGCTTCAAACGTAGCTTCAAACATCACTTGGGCCAAAAGCATTTCCCTCAATGGAGAATTCAATGCTTTAACAAATTTAATGGCTTTACCCATTAGGGTGTCCACGAACCCTTTTACAAACTTGGATAATTCTATAAATTTCTCCACATACTCTTTTAGATCCAACTCCCCTTGCTTTAATTAAATAAGCTTCTCTAGTTGCAGGCTTTTCTCAGCATTAGTTAAGAACTTAGCCTCAAAGTGGATCCTAAACTCTATTCGAGTAAACAATCTACCCACATTCTCCTGTGAAATTAGTTTCCACCATTCAAGGGCCTCTCCCTACAAATGTGAGGCTACTATGCTACGCTTAAGATGATCGTTCCATTGGGTAGCTTCAAAGATCCTTTCGCACTCGGTGATCCACGCTTTAACTTCAGCGAAGTTCTCAATTCTCAAAAATGACTTGCCTCATAAACTCACAAAATATTTGCAAAGACGAGGAAAGTTGAGGGCCCCTTCAATGGGCTGAGTTGCTGGTCCCGCTGGGGTAGGATTGGCTATAGGGACCTGTTCCATAGTCCTAAGGTATTGTTGGAACCATGCAGGCAAGTACTGAGGTGTTGTCGGGTTCCCCTGCTCGGGCTGGTTATCGGTCATTTCTGCTGTCTGAAAAAGGAAAACCCTTCAATGCACTTCCTACGATTGTATCAAGGCCCATAAAGAAAGAAAGATAAGGTTGCCTAGTATAATTGTATATGTTTTTGGGGTATAGTATACATACATATAGTTTTGATAACCTTTTCAAACAACAAATATGTCTCTCTTACGTGTACTTCTCCTTAATCGGGTACCCTACGCTCTGATACCAAATGTAACAACTCGCCCATAATGGACCAAATTTCAAAGCCATAAAAGGTCCATCGAAACTTAGAGCAACTCTAAGCAGATCGTTGGTACCTAAAAGGAAATACTATAAACAACAAGTATTCACAGAGCTGTCTAAACAAAATCAGAATCTCACATAGCGGAAGGGATAAATTTAATAGTTCTTAAATACATGTACCATTATAAAAAACCACAAATGTCAAATACAATAAGTCTCACAGAATATCTGGTACATCAAATATTATCCCAAGTACACAATAACAGTAGCAACAATAAAAATATTACTGCCAATAATAACTAAGTCTACATCAAAAGGCTCCTCCGTCAAGCACTCGCTAATCATCACCAATCAAATAGTGCTTACCTATTAACCTGTTTATGTTAAGAGGAGGGAGGTCAGAACATAAAATTCTAGTGAACGAAAAACACATAAATTTAGGAATGACTATTTGCTATATTTGGAAGCGTAAATCCTTCATGCTATGTATACGCAAACAAACATACACATAATCAAACATAGAAGGAGGCCATCCTAATAGTCACTTAAGGTCTGTGTAGGAATCTAAGGGTGGACATGATTACAGTCATTAATACCCTATACGGTAATCTAAGGGCAGACATTCTTACGGTCAATTAATACCCTACGAGGCAAGCTATTCCTAATCACTTATTGCCATCTGCTAATTTATTAAGGGTGGACATCCCTACAGTCACTGGATACCTTATAGTGGACCCCATCCACTTAAGACCTCGTCTCTAACGTCAACATCATCAATACTAACTCTTTTTGTATGTCGAGAAATAGTAACGACCACTTACCACCAAGTTTGGGTCAGTAACACAACTTCATTTAGGAAAAGCCTCCCAGCGGACCCTCTTGTTACTGTCTACATGTCCATATAGGTGAACTCCTAGTCACTTAATACTTTCTATAGATGGTAGTTCCATAGGCCATATATATAATCTGTCCCTAAATCAGCCCTCACTGGCCCTTAGATAAGAAGCGGAAAAACTTAAAGAACTACCCTACCCACGCTATCGTCTACTAGGACCATTTAATACCCTACAAGAGAAAGGCAGACCCAACGACCACTTAAGACCTTTGTAAGTGCGAGTCCCATGACTTGGGTCCTAAACCAAGGAGTGAACCTTAGGAATGGACCTAGTCCAACTACTTAATACCCAAATCAAGATAGGTCAGCCACTTAATACCTTCTCAGGGTAGGCCTACGTTACACACACACACACACACACACATTAGACATCTCACGTCAGGTCGACCACTTGTAGATGCTGGATTTGTTGGGCGGTTCCGGGAAGACTTTTACTACAAGCTAGGTCTAACCTCATTCATAGTGTAATAATTATAATGTCCCATGGAACATAGACATCTCACATTAAATAGTCTTACTTGTAGATGCTGGATATGTTAGTCAGTTCTGGGCAGGCTTCTACTACAGGCAATGGTTAACCTCGTGTCTATGTGTCGTTAATTATAATTCAAGGCCATTAACTCACACACATACATACAAATTCCTCTGGGGACATTTAAATTTCAAATTCCTGATTTTAAACGTGTTTATTATACACTTAATATGCATTAATATTACGTTTGATTACGCTATATATATATATATATGTGTGTGTGTGTGTGTGTGAATTATGTGAACGAGAATAACGTCCTAACTACATTTGAAATGTCAAACCTATCAATCAAAATTAAGGTATATAAGTCGATTTTCCTTATTAACTAACATGTCCAACATATATTCATGATTTATGACAAAAAAGGAAATAATAACATATATAAATAAAACTTCCAACCTAGGCTTGAACAATTGTTTAGATAATAAAAATATAAGCAAGATGCAATATATTCATTACATAAGAAAATATTTTGCTTTTGGGGATTGCTTCACTTTTATATTTATGTTGCATACTAAACTTAAGATTATATATTGTAAATAATACGTTCAAGTCAATCTATCCAGAATAGATGCTTAAACCTATTAACTTTATAACATACAAATCAAACGTTTCAACACACAAACATATACACAAGTAATATGAATTAAGTGAATCAAAACCACTCAAGAAATTCATAACATCCCAATCCTACATCTCCATTATCCAAATAACACAAACTCAAATAATACTTATGATTGACCATTTCAACATCAAATATAAATATTGGAAGATTTGGGGGATTTTGATATTATTTTATTTTCATTTAATTTGAAATCTTCCTAGGCAAATTAATCCAAATTTAAACTATCAAATCATCGTAAATAGCAAACTCAAATGAATTCCACTCACAGTTGTATGAGGATGAACAACAAAAGATTTGAGTAGAATAAGATTTGGATCTGGCCTTTGCAAATGGGCTCCAATTCTTCTATTAATATATATAAGAATCAAATGAATCAGAATCTTATATATATAAACCGAATTCCATAATTATCAAACCAATATAAATATAAGAAAAGAGAAGATAAAATTGAGCTTAGAGAAAGAGAATCTAACCTTGTAATATGGATTTAGCAATAGGAGAAAGATAGTGGAGGTGCAAGAATGAAATGAGAAATAGGGTTTGGTAGAGGCTAGGAGGGCAGGTTATATAGTTGCAAGTTTTAATAAAGACAGTATGATCTATTAGATCAAATCCATATGGTCTGTGTGTGTAATATTATATAAAAACCCTCAGCAAACAAGCCCTCACCACCCGGGATCGACCAGAGCAGTCGACCGCTTTGCCCAGAGGAAGGTCGACTGGCGATCGACCGCTTGGGTCGTAAAACGCCTAGGAGATTTAATCTCGTAGTTTGTCACCTAATTTATTAAACGTTATCTATTATATTGGTTTCTTTTTTGTTTGCTTATCCTTGTCAACTATTATATATAAATATATACACACAAATTTGAATTCGATTAGAATATTATTTTCATGCTAATCTCAATTAATATATTCTGGATTTGTATATTTATTTATTTGAATTTCAAACCTTGTGCGTTAAAATTAACGCACTACCTGTTTTATTAATATCTCTGACATACGAAATCCATTTTAGTAAATAAAATATTAAAACGGATCAGAATCTCACCACAAACGCAACTATGGTACTTTCGTCGCCCAATTCATAATAATCCAAATTTCCCATTTCAGCCTATTAATTTCATATTGATTAATATTATTTATTTTAAATTAAATTACCTTATGCCTAATTTAGGTATATCATATGGGGTGTTACATGGTAGATAAGAAAAACATTCTAATTAACGCCTGTGCTATGCATATTCTGTATAAATTTGACTATATCTCTCATTATTCAATAGCACAATAAATCAGGAACATTCTCCATGAAATGTATGATAGAAAAGTCAGCAACAACGCAAAACTCCAAAAAATCGACTTAGAATTGTGCTTAACGGAATTTCTAAAGGAAAATCTAAACAATAAAAATAAAGAAGGCTCTGATGAATGTACAGCCGATGATTATAAAAGTGATTTATCATTCGATGATATAGTTCACTAGTGGCAAAAATTAATTAGAAATAATAATGACCTTGAGATGAAAAATAAAAGACTGAAAACTAAAAAAATTTAGTTTTGCAACAAAAGAATAATGATTTGAAAAAAATGCTCAAAAGTAATAGGTTGGCTGAAAATTCAAAATGCAAAAATTACTTAAACAAGGAAAAAAGAAATTGATCATTTTCATGAAAATTTTCAGTAGTTAGAAAAGGAAACTCAAATTTTGAAGAAAAACGAAACTATTTCGATTTGCGAAAATGACATTTTATACAAGCAGTTGGAAAGTTTCAAAAAGTTAGAATAATCCAGAAGTGCTATTTTTGAAAGAGAATTAAATGAGATCAAAGAAAATTTCAAAACTCTTGAAATGAAAACGTGATTTTGAAAGTAGAAAAACTGAAAATATTCGTATAAATCATAAATTTGAAAAAGTAATCAATGAAATCAAGGATTCTGAAAAACTAGAATATGACAAATGCAAATTGAGACTAAAATAAAAAAGCTTGAAAAGGAAAATTTACCCATAAACGTAAATGATTTTGAAAAGAGAGAAAATATCATTAGTAGTTATTCTAAGCAAATAAACGAGAATAAAATTTTAAAATCTAAAGTTAATAAACTCGAGTTTGTTATTCAAACAACATATTTCAAAGAAAAACCTTTTTGTAACCCTTTGGGAAATCAACATTCTACAATTAACAGAAAAAGCATGGATTTGAAAAAGTGTCTATAAATAAACAATTGACTAATAACATGGCTAAGTAGGCAATTGTGATATCCAAGTACGTAAACCATCGCAATACAGAACACAATGTTAATGCTAATAAAACCGTTAAACAAATTTGGATTTCAAAATGTACGAAAATGTATTTCCTTAAATTTGAACAATTTAGGTTCCTAAAAATTTAATTTTTAAAATTAATGGTTTATCATATAAACAAATTTCGGTATTAAAGATTTCAATGGAAAATGGAAGTGGTCCTATGTCCTTTGTTAGATCACTCATTTCTTTCAAAATTTAGATGCGAAGATCCAGCTAAGGAACAACTTAAATAAATAAATAATTTTTTCTATATTATTGTTGAAGATAATTTTCATTCTTCCTTGGCCTGGAATGCAGAGTTTGAGATTCATAAGTTCACAATATCCATGGTAATTCGGGTATGCTCTCTAAAATATGTTTATATTTTATTAATTTATGTTGTTTCGTATTGGTACCGCTGTAGTATTTTTGCTATATCTTGAGCTTTCTCACTTCGATTTGCAATTTTTTTTGAATAGTATGCACCCAAAGATGCACGTACGGATCAAAAAGGGATTTTTTTTTAAATCAACCAATTTATCGAGAATGATTACTTTTTAGTCCAAAAAGTTGATAGCTAAATCTCAAATCACCTTATTGGTCTCACAGTATATCTCAATGATGTGCATATAAAAACGCACATTTATATTCACACATTTATTCTTGTTTTAGTTAAATAAATAACATAATTGGGCTATTTTTACATGTTTCAGCCAACAACCCAAAATTCTCAATTATCATGCATACATCTTCATATTGGGGCAAAACGGTCATTTGTCCATGTATTATTTTTTAATAAAATTTACTTGTTCATTTTCATATTATTTTATAGAAATTTGGGTGAAAATATGAAGAAGTTTACATGGAGATATGCATGCACAAAGTGGATACAATGGAATGGAGATGGAATTAATTCACAATCAACTTAGTGGAGGACCCCACCCATTATCCCTCTTTCTCTAATTCTATATTTATAGACTAATGTATTGGCTAATGGAGACAAAACAAGCTTCATGCACTTTTAATGATTCATTAGTGGATAAAAACAAATGGAAGCTTCATGAAGAGGGCATTGTTTGTAGTCCCAACAAAACGGATGAGGGTTTGGGTATTAAAACATGTAAATATACCCCTTTATTGTCATGTAGATACATCCTCTCTTTTAGTTAGTTTTAGTTTTGAGCATCAAAGCTCTCTTTCTCTTTAATGGCTACTTAGCCATTTCTTTTTCTATGTAACTTTCCTTTTTCTAATGGAATGTTAATTAGTTCTCTTTTGTTTCATGTTCATTTCTTTATGTTAGTAGTGTAGATTTACATTTCATACAAGTAGATTAGATTTATTTTATGCTGGTTAATTAGTTTTTTCCCTTTACTTTGCTCTCTTTTTCCTTTGTTTAATGTTGCAAGCTATAATTGTTGATATGATAACATACATGAGTAGCTAAATCTCTACAACTTAGGGATAATGAAGCTTCCTAAGTCATGTAGCTTCAACACAATTTGTTTATTCATGCTCCCTTTTTGTGCTTCATGTCATGTTGATGTTATTGGGTTTTATGTGTTCATTATTGAGTTTGATAGCCTATGTTGTTTACACAAATAAGCTATGCTTAGTCATATGTTCACTAATTACTTCTTCATCTATATACGATGATTAGGATTAAATAGAGGTTGAAATCTAAATTTTATGACCTATATTTCTAATTAATAGTTAATACGCCGGGCTTAAAGTATATTCCACTTTCAACTTGTAGTCATTTTTCATGAGAACTAGCAAGGTGATTTAGTGGGTATGTTATAGTTTGGTAGTTTATTTTATGCTAATTAATAGCACGAATAAGCCATGCTTATAATAATCATATCAACTAAATTCACAAATGACCAAAAAAGGGGATCATGGTTTCAATTTTTTTACTGATTCATTTGATCTAGAGAGTGGATTTATTCCTAAGTCGTCATTTAATCTCATAGTTTTTGTTAACTTTTATAGTAGTTAGTTTGTTATATTTTACAATTTTTAGCTAGTTAAAATTTCTGTCGACTTTATTTTGATTCGATTGAGTAAAAATTAGAATTATTTCTTTCTCCGTGGATCAACTCGTATTCGCTACGTACTATAAGTGTACGCCGTGTGTTTGCGGTTTAATACACTTCGCGATGGTTTTCTAAATCGATAGAATATTCGTCGACGAACAAGTTTTTGGCGCCATTGCCGGGGAAAATTGTAATTTTAATTTTATTCTTCGAATTAATTTCTTGTTTGTTGCTTTCTAAAAAAATGTGTGTTTATTTTGTCTCATTTTGTTCACTTTTCTTAGAGCATTCTTGTGTGTTTTATTTTGTTCTTTTGATTTTATTTTGTGTGTTTGTCTCTTTGATTTTATTTTGTGTTTGTTCATTTAATAAAAAACAGTTACTGTTACTGTTCAATTGTTTTTCATTGGTGTTTGTTCTCAGTTCACAATTGTTACTGTTTATCCATTCACTAACCATCCCTCTCTAGTTCATCCTCAGTAGTTTGCATTTTTTCATATCAGTTTGTCCCTATTTCATTTTGCATATCAGTTTAAGTGTGTCCCTTGTTCATCCACTATATATACTTCATACCACCTCCTGGACATTACTTCATAAAAGTCAGTTTTTCAATCTGTTTTCCAGTTGTGCCACTTTACATTGTCCCCAAATTACAAATTGTAATGGCCCAGGAAATTTACGATCTTGATTATCAATATAGAACACCATATCGACTAACCAAGCACCAAAAAAAATACCGGATCATAAATATAAAGAAGTTAGAGGGTGAGAAATAGAAATAAAGAAAGTTAGAATAGAAGAAGAAGAACACAGATACAACATCAGAGTAAACATGAATCTCACAGCGGAATGAATAAATATGTTATATAACATAACTTTGAAACAAAACCGGTATCTGTATACAATACCATTATCGGAGTACAACACTTACAACACAACGGAAATAAGCAATGGCTACATAATCCTGAAGCTTCCTGCTCCAACCTCTCCAAGTATATATGTAAAATGCCGACTGCTTGACTGCCCGTACAAAATTGGTGTAACGACCCGTATTTTTAAGGGATAATAAATAATTTATTTAATTATTTAAAAAATGGTTTGGTAATTTAAAATGACCAGAATTAAATAATATTGAATATTTAATTAATATAAATAATAGAATAATATATTTATTTTCCAAAATAGTCGGAAATAGTGGAATTCACAATATTGTGTGAATTGGATCATTTATAATATATAATTCAGTTTAGAGTTGAATTATATTATCGAATATATCATATAAACAACAGTTGAATGCATAGTTATATTATAATTATAATCGAGCTCAAAATGGCGTTGCAGTTCATAATTTGGCGATTCAAATTTCAATTGAACATACAGAATCCTTTTAAATCGGATTTCTGTGAAACTAGAAACGTTCGGAGCTGGTGAAGATATTTTCTAGTAAAACAGAAAAATCAGGATTTCATCGTGTAGATTTTTATTTATGATCAAATCAAATTTTCGAAAAGTCGCTATGGAATTCCTTTATAATTTATAACAATTTATTTATATTATAAACCAATTTTTAATATAAATGGAATATTGATTTAACTGGATTGTTAAATATCGAGTTATAAATCCTAATATATTTATTTTGGAGTTGTATGGTAATCCACCGTGAATATATACGATAATATTAATTTATTAATATTAAATTTAAATATTTTAAATATAATATTTAAATGGGTTTATTTAGAGCTTTAAAAATAGTCAGTTTTGCAAACGACCTCCATTTCGACGAAACTAATTTTGTTGGATCCAGAATATTAAATTATTGTTAGATTTCAGTTTCCATAATTTTTGGAGTAAGTATGTGGCCGTACGAAATTTTAATGTGAAAAACAGTCGATAATTTGACCTTTAAAAATACGCTGTGTAAGCAAACGAATTCGGAATTCAACGAAACAAGTTTTGTTGGGTCCGTAATGGCAAACTCTAGTTGTATGTCCATTTTCATGATTTTTGGATATTGTATGTGAATATAGAAATTTTTAATCAACAATACAAATAGAAATATAATATAAATTAATAAAATAATCGAATATTAAAATATTTAAAAAATCCTATAAATACCCCCTCACCCTTCTTAACCCTAAACCTTTTTCTAAGAAGTCAAAACATTACGCTGCCACTACAAAATAGGTCGGCACTTCTTAATTACTTCAACAAATTAAATCAAACGATTTACTCCACGGAATCGAGCATCAATGGATCCGTTGGCTTCGTATGAGGAAGGGCCTGTCGCTGATGTGCAGTTTTTTGGTTGCGGCTAGATTTGGGGATGCTCGAGCTAGGGCATGGGTTTTGTGGGAGCCATGGCGATCAATCGATGAAGGGAAGCATGGCGTTGAACTCAGATCGGTGGAGATGGTTATTGGCGAAGTTCGGTGGCATATGGCTAGTAAACTTATCGCACGTTTCACGGGGGCACTGTGTCGGAGTTTGATGTCGCGGTTCGATTCTGGAGGCTGGAGGTGATATCGGGGTGATGGTTGAACTCGTGGCAAGAGGAGACGTCGGATGGTCGACTTTGGTGATATTTGGTGCACAAAACTGTCGCGAGTTTGGTGAAGGGGGGACGTAGCTGCTGTGGTGTCAGTTTCTGGAGGGATGATGCGAGCCCGTGGGGAATGGGATCAGCAGGTCAGCCTCGAGACAGGGAATGCAACGGCAAAGTCTGTTCGTCAAATAGAAGTCGGGAGCTGGGTGTTAAATAGAAGTCCGGAGCACGGTCGTGCAAAGCAGAAAAGGGGAGGAGCGGTATCTGCAATTGAATGTGGAAGAAGAGTGTGCAAAGCAAATGGGTTGGGGGAAAGTAAGTAGTGCGGCCCAATTAAATGGTGAAGCCCAAACTAATTTTAATTATGTTTAATTCAATATTAAATAATGTATTAAACTGTAAACTCAATAACTTTTCCATATGTTATCCAAATTCAGTAAAACAAGATCGTTGGGATCGTATGGACGACAGTTACACGATGGAACTTATTCAGAGTGAATTGGAGCTCGTTACAATTTATAGCGAAATAAATTGTGTATCAGAATCAATCGACGATTATCCTTATTCAACGATGACCGTCCAAGGTGAGTAAATCTCACTAACTCTGCTCAGTTTATATTTTCATAACCTATTTCCTGAACTGATAAATATTAGTTGATTGTTGTGTGTTGATTGGTTGGCTGAACTGCTAATTGATTGGTTGAAAATATTGATATAGTTATATATATATATATATATATGTCATTAATTAAATATTGATTCTGTTGATAAGAATATTTCATGTTGGAATGAAATTGATGTTAATTATATTGTTTAACATCTGTGGATGCAGGGAAACAGGTTGGAGGGATCTAACTGGATTCCTCAATACTTATTGTAATAACCCGGAATTTTGGGACCAGTTTAAAATTTTTATTTTAGAAATTTTAATGAATTTAAAAGATTTAAATAATTTATTTTAAATAATAACGATCAAAAATTTATTCTAATTGAAGTTAAAACGAATAAGTTTAATTTAAATATAAAAGGAGTTTAAAATAGCGCTGTAGTTTGAAATTTTGATTTTTAACTATAACTGAATGTACAGGATTCAAAATAAATCAGAATTGAACTGTGTATATTCTTGTTAGGCCATATTTGTGCATACAATAAAATCCATATTTTTATTGTTTATATATAACTAAGATGTTTCATGTTAAAAAAATCATATTTTTATCGTTTATGTACAAAAAGGATGTTCATGTTAGGAATAAATAAAAAATAACATTTTTATTGTTTAAAGAATAAAAAGAGTGGTATGCTAAGAAAATAAAAGAATTATCATTTTTATGTTAACATATTAAAAATTTTCATTATAATGTTATCATAAAAAGGGATTTCATTAAGGTTAGGAATGTATTGTCTAAATAAAAGCATCATTTATGTTAAGATTGCCAAGTTAGAACAACATAGACATTCTAGTTATAATTTGTCATGTTAGACAAAATAAACATTTTAATTTTAATTTTAATTTGTCATGTTAGAATTAAAAAAGGAACATTTATGTTAGAATTCAAAAATATCATTTATGTTAGAATTAAAAATGTCACTTTATTTAGAATCAGGTATGTTAATTAAAATGTCATTTATGTAGAGTAATGTTCGTTCATATTTAAAATGTCATTTTTGTTTGAAATGCTATAGTAAGTTAGTAATGTCATTTAATTATATTCAATTAAAATTTGTCATATAAAGATGTTACATTTCTTATGTTAGAAAAGAAAATGTTATTTCATGTTTGTCCATATACAATAAACATACAATAAACATATAACCATATTTGGATTGCTATTTTTTTTTTTAAATCTCGTAACTCATTGACATAATTAAATCAAACCAAATTTAGTGGAATTAAATAAATATATATATACTTAAAGAAATTTAATTACAATTGAAACCAAACACCGTAAATCGGTGTAATACCTAACTTGAATTTTGGTATGTGAATTTGTTTTAAAAATATCGTAAATGTTTGGCAATTATTTAAGTAATCAAGATGATATATATAGAATGTAGCATTTTGAAATAAACTTATATGGTTAAGATGATGACTGCAAATTATGAATGTAACATGTGTAAATACTAATTGTTCATATGATATTTATGGTGTGGTAAAATCAAAGTATAACAATTCATTAGAAATTTAATTATAATCAAATGGGGATTGTTTCTAATGTGAATGCTAAATTTAAGGTAACGTATAATTAATGAGATGAACATAAATATAATTTAATGTAAATTGAGTAATAAAAGTGGTAAAATTTTTTTTTTTTTTTGAAATAATGGAACTGTAATAAATGTTGAATCAATACAAGAATACAAACCATTTAATTTTATGATTGAAATATAATGTTGGAATTTAGTATAAGGAAATTTTTGAATAGTTTAATTCGAGTATAAAAAGAAATTTGAAATGAGGCATTATGATAACTTTGTCAAATTATATTTGGAAGGAATAATTAATGAATTGATTGCTCAATTAAAATTGTTAGAAAATTGAATTTGAGATATATAACATAGGTAATTTATTCCTATGTTGAATTAGGATTAGATGGGTAATGTTTTGAAATAGAATTAAGGACGAATAAATGAAATTAAATATTGCATTTGAAATCCTTTCCTAAACTCTAACCTAAATCAACCCTTTATCTATTCACTTCCTTTTTCCTATAGATATAGAGATTAACAAAATCCTAATCTCATTCTCTTTTCTAAAAGCCGCCGCCTCCATCTTCTTCTTTTCAATGGCAGTAGCCGTTCTTCCTCTCTAAATGGCTCAATCCTTCCTCCTCTTTCTTCCAATTCCTTCATCAATTGAAAGCCCTTCCAACGCAAAAATGGTTCAACTCTTCATAACACACGGTGGCCAGGGCGGTAGCATGAAGTGGCAAGGTTCGGAGTTGGTTTTTGAGGGTGGACACAGCGACGAGTTGGCCGAGACCTGGGCGGCGGGTTAGCAAGTCGAAGGCGGTCGATGTGAGGTGCGCTATGATCGTGAGAACCGTGACTTTAAATACGACTTTTTAAAAAAAAGGAAAGAAAGCTATTGGGACAAATTCTTATCCAATCAAGGTGAGAATTCTAATTTTTAAATTATTAAATTATTGATTAATTATTTCTCTCTTTTAAAATGATTATGTATATGCTATCGGTTCAGATCTGAAATATCTGTGATTTATGTGATGTTGTTTGTTGGTTGTGTTGCGATCTGTTGTTCATATTGTATGAGATATGTGATGAAACACCATATGTGATGAAATTTTGTCTTGGGAGTGAAATTGGATCTGAACTTCTATTTATTTAAGATCCATTTGTTTTGATTTATTTTATATTATAGAATATCATTTTTATATAAAAAAATGAAGAAACAGTAAAGAATTGATTTACAAATAAAAACGTCATTTTTATTTGTTGCCTTAACAATGGAATTGGAATGATAAATAAAGCTTATTTTTATTTGTTAACCTTAAACGATGGAATTTGATGAGAAGTGAAATTTTATTGAAATAAAAACTGTGATACCTTTTTAGTTTGCAGTTCTTTGGCAAAATGGATGACAAAATTTAGGTAATAGAAAATATACCTGTAATTTCATTTTTTTTTCTATAAAAAGAACCAGATCTTGTTTTTTTTTACAAAAAAAGATAAATTTTGTTTTATTATTATTTTTGTAACAAAAAGAATAGACTTTGTTTTATTATTCATTTTGTAAGCAAAAGACCTAATTTGTTTAAATAACATTTTATGTTAACATAAAAGAACAGAAAGTGGTTTAACACATTTTATGTCAAAATTAAAAGTTAGGAAATTGTTTTGAACTTTTTATGATTAAAAGTATTGCAGGAAAAATGTTGTAACATGAAGTTGCCTTTTTATGTTAAAATGTAAAGTTAAAAAATGATTTAACATAAAATATTCTTTTATGTTTAAAATAAAAAGTTAAAAATAGTTTTAACATAAAAGCTTCTTTTTAAGTTAAAATAAATTGATTTAACATAAAGTTATTCTTTTTGTGTGAAACAACATGTTAAAGGATTTTAGCATGAAGTTTTTCTTTTTATGTTGAAACTTAAGAAGGATATTTTTAGCATTGTTTGTTTAATTAAAGTACAAGGTCCAAAAATACATTAATTTGTTAATAAATATAAAGAGAAAAAGTGAAAGTAAATTTTATTTGGCATTTTATTTATTAAATAAAAGTATAAAATTTAGAATAACATGAAAAGGGTCATTTTTGTCGCTTCTTTTTTTTTAACATTAAAAGAAATGTGTTGCAACATAAGTGTCATGTTATTTTATCTTGTTCAACATGAAAACTTGACATCGAATAGTTGAAACTTAAAATATGTGAGTATACCAAATTATGTATGTTATGTATGTTTCTATTTAAGCACATGTATACACTGCCATTTACAAGTGACCTAACTTGTTTATGTGATTGGACGATCAATTTTCATACATCGTCCAGAAGCACAGTTTATTTTATTCGAACTTGTGTTGGTTGAAACCCCACACGGGTCAGGGGCTGACATTTGAATACACGTCACCCTTGTGGTTAATTAGAAATGCACTTTGGCTGTTAATGGATGTTTGAAAATTTTTATGAGATAAATGAATGAAATCCGTATAATTGAATTATATGGAAATGGTGTGGGCCTCATTCCAATTTTGAATGAAAGAAAAAAAAAATTCATTTATTATTCAATTAATGGAATTGATTGACATTTGAATTAAGGAAACTAAATTCCTATTATTTAGGAGTTTTAATGAAATATTAAGTTAGTAAAATTACATTCCAAATATAACAAGAAGATTTGAATTGAAAAGCTTTCGTTTTTATGTTAACACTAAATTTTAAAAGATGTGATTTCAAAATTTAACATAAATGGATTGATGGGAAAATATCACGTTTGATGTTGGAATGGTAGGTTTTGATATCGTAATTAAAACCATTTTTGAAGTAATTATTATTATAATATTATTATAATATGGAAAGGTCGATATTTATTGAAAATTGGAAAGGCAATATAAAGAATATTTCAATGTAAAGTTATACTTTGGAACATATGACATTTTAGAAGTTAGATATTTTTAAAAAATGAAATATTTTAAAATAACTTTAAAAAAAAATTATAATTATAATTATAATTGTTCTTGGACACGAGGTTAGGTCACGTTTATGGCGGAAGTCTGCCCGGAACCGACCGGCATATCCAGCAGCCATAAATGTTGGGCCTAATGTGAGAGGTCCAAGTACACGAATACAAATTGGGTTTTGACTCGAGGTTAAGCCCAACTGTGGAATAAGTCTGCCCGGACCCAACCGGCATATCCAGCATCCACAAGTTGTAGGCCTAATGTGAGAAGTCTGGCCCATTATAAAACATAAATGGATAATATAACGAATTGGATTATTTAATCCATTTTAAATAGAAACATCATTTTAACCTGAATAAGTTTATTAACTTATATTATCCATTTTATAATGAATGTTAAAAGAGTTAATTCCAAAATTAATATTCTAAAAATAACATTTTAATATGAGAAATGATATTTTGATCAGAATAAATGGTTTATTTATTTTAGAATAAATAATAGGAATTAAAAATGGTTTTATTATAACCACGGATTTGCAATGAAATTTGAATTTGGGTTTATCGTGAATTATGTTTTAAATAACATTTATTCTTTAACCCGGATTAATGAGGGGATTAATTTCCTAATTTTTGATTAATTATTTATTAATGACTTTGGAAGGTTAAACGAAATAAGGTTTTAATTAAAACTTTAATTAGATTGGAGAGGAATTAAGTAAATAAAATTACTGAATTAAGGATCGAAAATGGAGTTCCACCAGTTTAACTCCATGCGTTAATTAAATCTTTAATTAGATTTAAATGGGTAATGGAAATTAAGTACCTGAACCAATTGGGATAAAAGATCGGGATGGGGATTAATTAATTTATAATAAGGCGTAAATTCCGATTAGATTGGATAAACCATAATTTGGTTTAATATGGATAAATAAAGATTTAAGATTAAATTAAAAAGATTTATCTTTGATAAAATTAATGAGAATCTTTTAATACGAATATCTTATTAAAAGAATATCCGGAGTTGGAATGTGGCGTTGGTGTGATTTTATAGCATTTGATTTTTAATCACAAAATACGCGAGTTACTCAGAATGACCGGGTTTAACCCATTCTGAGTAATCATCACGACAATCAAGAGTCGAAGATGAAGGTGATGGTTGAAGACCGAAGGTTTTCATATCGTTGGGATGATGATGACTGGTAGCTTGAATTGGGACTGGCCTCCCAAGGCAAGATATTTAGTAATGATCATCCAAACGCATTTGGAGATCGACGGATTTGGCTTTCGCTCAGACCCAGAGCGGACTTGTAAATGGATTGTGTGTCCGACATCGTACTCCGTTAAATATCTTGTTATTGATTTTCTGTTAATGTATAAATGTTGGTGGTGAAGAATTTATTCTTTACTTAACACCCATTTATATGTTGATGGATGATCAATGGTACGGTATGGATTGACAATGTGGCACTCTAAGACGAAGATGATCAAGGCTTTGTTGAAAAGCAGGCCTTGTGGTTATAACGTTACTTCGCGAGCCTCACACCCCGGTGGAGTCTAAAACGGAGCAAGGGAACGCAGGGAGTGCGCACGTCTCTTTCTAGCTAAAAGTGGTTGTTGGATTTGAGGTACCTCGGTATATTGGTCGCTACTAGCCAATTTAAAGGTCCGTTAGGATCGGGAGGCGTGTGTTCAGGAATTGCCAATCCATTAAGCGTTAACGTATGGACCGCCCTGCAGGATCCAAGGGTTGGACAGAGTACCAATCCTGGGGCATTGCTAGAGTGTCTCGAATCGGTAAGGATTTCGCTCCTAGCCTTGACTCAGTATGGGAACCCAACTTTCCAATACGACCCTTACGGACTTGATTGTATTACTAGTACGGAGGCATAATATATGGGTACCTATGCTTCCTAGGATTGATACATTATGATTGAAATGTTTTATTAAAACATATATACACTAATAATAATATCGTTTCATACGTATTTATCATCTTTTAATCACCATAAGGTAAAACTCTATCCTCTGGTGTGCGTTGCATTGTGTGATGGGACCCGAGTCTTATGGTGATTCCATTTTTCCAAAAGCATTGCGTTATTTCACGATTTACTTTAAGTTATGCACGTCAATCCATTGGAGTAAACCCGTTCCGCTAACGCGGCGTGGTCCTTGGATTTGCTTTATTACTATTAGTTAAGTTAGTTAAGAATTCTCACACCAGTCCCATGACTGACCCGTTGTTTGTTTCCACCTTTGCAAACTCGGGTGCCCTCTTCTCCACACGGGCAGTCGAGTAGTTTGTCTACAGGTTTATCTCTCGAGCAGGATTCTGGATTGAAGTTTATAGCTGTGTCCAGAGCTTAGTTATTTTATTTCCGCTGCACTGTGATGTATTATAATTTTTGTAAATTTAATCTTCCGCTGTAATATAATTAGATGTACTCTGATGTTCTGTACTCTGATGTAAACATTTTGTACTGTTTATAAAAGTCGGCTGTTATTTGTTCTAATGTTGTTGTATTCCCAAAGTTAACGTATGCGGGATTTGAACGGTCTTGGTCGATTTTGCGATCGATTAAGGGTGGGCAAAATCCGTGTCGTTACACTTATAATACTGTTTTTTTTCATATATTGTGATATATGATGTGGTATATAATCTGTTATTGATTTTGTGTGTTGGATGATGATTGATCCTTTGATTTGGTATTTTAATACCATAAGTGATACTGGAATGTAGAAAGGAAATTTTCAAAGTGCATATTGAAAAGGGAATATTTTTAAAATTAAAGGATTTTATAAAAGGAAATATCTATAAAATCGAAGAATTTTATAAAAGAAATATTTATCTAGGAAATAAATAGAGTTATAAAAGGAATATTTATTTAGTAAACAAACAGAATCATAAAGGAATATTTATTGGGAAAATAAGTAGAATTATACAAAGGAATTTCAAAGTGGATATTGAATTTTAGGATTTTATAAAATAAATGGATTTTATAAAATGAATTATTTGTAAAACATTTACAAATAGAAGTGAAATAGAAATAGTTGTAAAACATTTACAAATAGAATTAAAAGGGAAAATATTTGTAAAACAAACAGAATTGAAAAGGAAATATTTGTAAAACAAATAGAGTTGAAAAGGGAATATTTGTAAAACATTTACAAACAGAATTGAAAAGGAAATATTTGGAATCATTTATAAATAAAATTATAAAGGGGATATTTATTCAGAAAATAAATAGGAGTTATAAAAGGGAGTATTGTATAAAATGAATAGAACTTTATAAAAGAAAATAAGTGGGAAATAAATATTAAATGGAAATCTGTTTTTAACAGATGAATGGGAAAGATTAATTCAAAGTAGAATTAAGTAGAATCTATTTTAACAAATAAATTGAGAAGATTAATTTATAAATAAGGTTTTATAAATTAAGTAAATTATTTATCATTGGATAAACTGAATATATCAATCTGAATTTATATACAGAAGTAAAAATCGGTTTTTACACCGATATTTGAGATTGAAATGTGATGTAGCATTTATAAAGGGGTTTATAAATGAGATTTAAGTGTTAAAAATAAAAAGGAGATTTCGTATGAATAATTCTATAAATAGAAGTATAAATAGAATTTAGAAATGGAATATTATCTTAAAATACGAAGTCAAACTTAATGGATCATATAAAAGGAATATTTTCACATTCGATGTGAACAATGGATTAAAATAAATATTTATAAAGTGAAACATTTATAAAGAAATTGGGTTTTGAAATAGTAATTCAAATGGGAATTTGAATGGGGTAGGAAAGAGAGTTAATCAAATTAGAGTTAATGGAATGGAGTTAATCAAATTAGAGTTAATCGAATAGAATTAACCAAATATTAGTTATTCGAATTAGAGTTAATCGAATATTAGTTATTTGAATTAGAGTTAATCGAATATTAGTTATTCGAATAAAGTTAATCGAATATAGTTATTCGAAGAAAAGAGTTATCGAACAAAGTAATTCGAACAAGAGTTATCGAATATAGGTTATTCGAAGAACAAGAGATTATCGAATATAGTTTATTTGAAGAAGTAGAGATTATCGAATATAGTTTATTCGAAGGAGAGATTATCGAATATAGTTTATTTGGAAAAGAGTATCGAATATAGTTTATTCAAGAGAGAATTATACATTGAAATTCGACTATATCGAATGTAGGAAAGTATTATTTACTTTCTGGTTTTTTTAATCAAGATTTATTTATTTAAATAAATCCTTTATTTATTTATTAAAATTAAGAAATAAAAGTTATGTTTAAGTTATTATACTTCGGAGGCGTGGGATTATAACACTATTGTTATAAGCAAATGATTTCTGTAAAAGAAGTGGATTCGTAAAAAGAATCCGAGAATTACGTAAGGAAATTTGTTAAAGATTTAAAAGGTGAACTTTGTCTATTTCGAGGTTAATAATGTTGTTCAGTTAAGGTCTGAGAGGTAGTTATACCCCAACTTGATTGACTTCATTTTTAACTAAGGAATGGTTAAGGTTCGATAGGGAAGGTTAGTTGATTGAATTAAGTTAATAGGTGTTAATGGTTCGAGTGGGAATAACGATGATTTATTTAAACATCTGTTTAAATCCAATGAAGGTGTTTTGGAAATGTTTTATAATATAGAAAATAAGAAATAAGAGTGAACATGAAAATGTTTTCCAGTGATTAATAAAGTATATTTTCTAAATTTAGGAAATAAAAATTTACGAATATATGGAAACGGGAATAGGGAAATGAACAATTGAATGGAAAATTAAATTAAAGGGTTTAGTGTTGATTGATGATTGATCGGTAAGTTTTCCATTTGGAAATACAACCGTTGTTTGCACACATGTTTTCCTTTTATAGTTAAATCACTGACTATCAAAGTTTTTTACCATTTCCGTTGTCAATATGGAGAGACTGGGATCAGATATATTGTCTGAAAACCACTCCGTATGGCATTAGCGTTGCGAATCAAATATGATGAAGGTAATTGAAGACGGAGTTTATGCAAGGGCTGTTCTGGCAATCCTAGGTAGAAATTGCCTAAGATGGATTTACAGAATAGTGCCTTCGGATTGTCCAATCCCAGGACAACTTGAATGGACGAATGTCTGACAGAGTATATCTAATGGATCACGTAAGTTGATCGCTTAAAACGTATCCACGTTTGGTGGCGGAGGAATTCGTTTCTCTTAGCTTTATACCTGTGATATTTTTGGGGAAATCAATTTGTGATTTGGCGGGTATGACGATGTGGCATTCAAAGTAAATGGAGGTGTGATCTGTCAAAAGATACGTTATGACCTCAAGCATCATCAACCGGGAAATGACAAAAATCGGGCAGGCAGCATAGCTAAGTAGGTCTCCCCCATTAGGGTGTATTGTCACCATCTAGAGAATACTCATATTTGTTACTTCTTTTTGATTCTGTATCTTGTGGGAACGGTTATGTTGCTAGCAACCGTAGGTGACAATATACTCGATACACTCAAAAGAAATGAGTGGTCGGTCATGTGTGGCCGGATTGTAAGACGTTCTTGTTGAAACCAGTGTATTCCTCTCTAGAGATACACTATCGGCAGGTGGTTCCATACCTTGTCATAGTCAGAATCCAATCTCCAATAAGCACCTGCGGTTTGGATTGTATACTATATATATGCGTAGCGTGAGATGCAAGCGTTCTGCTAGACTGTTAATTATTTGTGATTAGGCATTATTATAATATCAGAATATTATTGAATTTCAAAAACATTTTGGATTATCGCAAGGTAAAAACCATCCGTATTTATGTGTGGATCGGTCTTACGATTATCATTTCTTTGAAAAGGATTTTTGAAAAGTTAAACCGAATGGTTGGAGTTTACTCACACCAGTCCCATGCCTGACCCAGAGTTTATTTTTTTATGTTTCCCTAAACTCTTTGGGTGCCCAAAATTTGTATGGGCAGTCGAGTAGTCGGGATTTATAGATACACTAGATGGAGCTTGGAGCAGGAGGTTTCAGCAGCATTTTTTAGCTTTTGTTTATTTCCGCTGTGATGTAAGTGTTGTACTCTAATCTACAAATACAGTTTTGTGTTCAAAGTTATTTTAGATACTATATTTTTTCCTTTCCGCAGTGAGATTCGGGTTACTCTGATGTTATTGTGTTCTTCTTCTTCTTCTAGTCTAATTTTCTATCTTATCTATTCTCACCCTCTAACTTCTTTCTATTAATGATTAGGTATTTCCGATGTTTGAATAGTTGACATCGTGTTTTATGTCGATTTTCGGAGTCGAAAACCCTGGGTCATTACAATTGGGCACTCAAGATTTAGGGTAAAACAAAACAAAATAAACTATGGGTCAGTCGTGGGACTGGTGTGAGTAAACTCCAATCTTTTGTTTAACTTTTAAAATCATTTTAAAAGAAAGAATAATCGTAAGACCGATCCACATATAAACACGGATGGTTTTTAACTTACGATAACCCAAAACATTCTTTTAAAATACATACTTTTCTGATATTATAATAATGTCTAAATCAAATAAATAACAATCCAGTGGAATGCTTTCATCTCACGTCCCACATATATAATATATAATCAAAAACCGCAGGTGCTTATTTGGTAATGGATTCCAACTGGTAAGGTATGAGACCACCTTCAGACAGTGCATCTCTAGAGAGGAATACACCGGGTTCAGCAAGAACATCCTGTAACCCAGGCTAAACATGGCCGGTCACTCATTTCTCTTGAGTGTACTGAATGTATTATCACCAACGGTTGGGATCAGTAACCGTTTCCCGAAAGGGACAACATCGAAATAGTTCAAAAAAGTAAATGGAATTTCTCTAGATCAGGTGACAATACACCCTAATTGGAAGCTACCTACTTAGCCAAGCGACCTACCTGATTTTTTTCCATTCCCTGGTTATGAGGCTTGAGGCCAAGCTTATCTTTGACAGATCACACCATTATTCACTTTGAATGTCACATCGTCATTCCCGCCAAATCACAAATTGATTTCTCTAAAAATAACACGGGTATATAGTTAAAAAAAACGAATTTCTCCACCACCAATCGAAAATACTTTGAAGAGGTCAACTTACGCGATCTATTAAATATACTCTGTCAGACATTCTTCCATACAGGTTGTCCTGGGACTGGACAAACCGAACGCACTATTCTGTAAATCCATATTAGGTAATTTCTACCTAGGATTTTCCTGGACCTCCCTATTATAAACTCCGTCTTCAATTATCTTCATCATATTTGATTCGCAACGCTAATGCCCATACGGAGGGGTTTCAGATAATAAATCTGATTCCGGTCTCTCCGTACTGACCACAGAAAAATAGTCAAAACTTTGATAGTTGGCTATTTAACTATCAAAGAAAAACATCCATACACACAGCGATCTTATTTCAAAATGGAAATTTTATCAATCAACCATTAATCAACATTTTCCCTTTTAAATTAAATTATCATTAATTTATTCATTTCCCCATTTCCCATTCCCATATATTCATAAATCCTTATTTTCTAAATTTATAAAGTACATGTTGTTAAAATCGGAAAACATTTCCATTTCTTATTCACGCATCAATATCCACCCAGATCTACCAGTCTCTAACTATAAATTAGTAAGAGAACAATTCCTTGAATATAAACCCCGAAGGCCAAAACCAACATCAGATCGACACTCAGAAAACCATTCAACTTAACTAATCACCAGTCAGTTTCTAATTTTCTTAACTCTGTTTCTTATCATCTTATCAAATCATTGCTTACGCAACTCTCAGATTCAGTTTACGAACCCAATTCTTTTATGAAAAAACATTTATTATAATGATAGCGTTATAATCCCTACTTCCGAAATATCTAACTTAAAAATATAACTTTTATTCCTTAATTTGAATAAATAAATAAATAAACAATTTATTTATAAATAAATAAATCTTGATTTAAAACCCGGAAAGTAAATAGTACTTTCCTCTATTCGATATAGTCGAATTCCAATGTATAATTCTCTCTCGAGTAATCTTTATTCGATAACTCTCCTTCAAATATTACTATTCGAACTTCGGAATAAATTACCATTTTAGGTTAACTCAGTTTCCATTTTCATTCTAAATTCACCTTTGAATTTATCACTTCCAATTCTTAACTATTTCTTTTCTTAATCGTTTTAATCTACAAAATGTTTTCTTTAACAACCCTTATCCACTTAAAAATGTGAATATTATTCTTTTACAGAATCCGAACTTGTTTTATCAACTTGATTTCAATTTATAACTATTATTATCGGTTCAAATTCTGTTTATCGAGTCATTTTATAAATCCACAATTAATCTATTTTCTCGAAATAGAATCCACTATTTTGTTTTAACGCAATTTCCTATCTCATTCAAATTCCCATTTCAATTCCTATTTGAAAACCCAATTTCATTTATAAATGTTTTATTTGTGAACTATTTACTTTAATCCATTGTTCACATCGAATGTTCATAATATTTCTTTTATATATCAATTCAGTTTGATTTCGCATTTAAAAATAATATCCCAATTCCAAATTCTATTTATAGTTCTATTTATAGAATTATTCATACAAAATCTTATTTTTACTTTCAATCACCTATATTCTCGTTTATAGTTCCCTTTATAATTGTTAAGTTTACATTCCATAAGAATATCGGTGTTAAAACAGATTTTACTTCTTAATGTAAATTCATATTTTTATATTCAATTTATCAAATGATAAATATTTTACTTAATTTATTAAACATTATTTGTAAATTAATCATTTCAATTTATCTGTTAAAACAAATTTCTATTTAAAATCTACTTTAAATCCATCTTCTCATAGTTCTTTTATATCTCGCTATTCCCCTTTAGAATTATAAATTTTCCAAATATTTCCTTTTTATAAAATCCACTGATTTTATGTAATTTTTTATATTCAATATCCACTTCAAAAATTTCTTTTTATATAATCCTTTGATTTTATATAAATAGTTTATATTTCAATATATAATTTGAAAATTCTCTTTTACATTCCAGTATTACTTATGGTATTTAAAATACCAAATAAAAGACCAGTGTTATCCAATACATTAAAATCAATCATGGATTTTATATCACATTATATATCACAATATATGAAAAACAGTATTATAAATATTGAGGAATCCAGTTGGATCCGTCCAACCTGTTTCCCTGCATCCACAGATGTTGAACAATATAAATAACGTCAATTTCACTTCAATATGAAATATTCTGATAAATAAAACCAATAATTAATTAACGATATATATATAAATATATCTATATTTTCGACCAATTAATTAGCAATTAAATCCAAACAACCATCATACACCAATCAATCATCATTTATCAATACTAAATTACATTTAAAAAAAATATAAACTGAACAGAGTTAGTGAGATTACTCACTTTCGACGTTTGTCATTAAATAACGATAAACGGTCGTTGATTTGATTCAGGCATTCTATTTTCTCTAAAATTCTCACGAGCTCTGAATCATTGCAAACTTCATAGGCTTATATTATTTTTCGATATGATTCCAACGTGACTTGTTTCGTCAATTTCTGATAACGTGTGCAAGTGTTATCAATTTAATAAGTTTATATATATAAAAAGGTTACTAGAATTAAAATAATATTTAATTATTCTAATACCTTAATACTAATCCATGTGTACTTCTTAATAGCCGCTCCTTATCTTCCTTCTTCTGAAATTCGAAAACCCGACTCCCAGTATTTCCATGGCCGTTACTTCTTCCATTTTCTACACCTTTACCACACCCTTAAAAATTAAACTAAAAATATTACAATTCCCCTCTTCCAATTTACTTACTCCCTATACCAATAAGATCAAACTCGCGTCAATCATTTGAAATGCATATCCCAGCATCCCTGACAATTTCAATACCACCTGCGACACTTCATACAACAGAATCACCCCAATTTTTGCCAAGATGCTCCAAATTCTAACCCAAACTCAACTGTATTAGCCAATTCGCAAATCATAGCTTATAATTCCCAAGAATTTCAACCTAAGAAAATGCTATAATAAAATCAGCGGGAAAATTGGACATCGAACGTAACGATTCTCATATCGGAATGAAGAGAATCGCTTCAGCAACTTAAATGTATAAGCTTTAGGACTTAATAATTTTTATATGAATTTATTTGAATTTGTAAATCTCGCATTTTTCCTTTTCTCTTTAATTCGATGGTGTCAGCTACAATTCGTGCTAACCAACGAGGATGGAAAAATAGTGTTTAGTTATGTATGAGGGATATATATAGGGTATGTTAGCTTCTCAAGTAAGCCTCGTATTTTTTTATATTAATTTATATTTAATCATTAGTTCAACTCGTCGTTTAAAATTCGTATGATCATATACGATATCCAATTTCGATGAAACTGGACATACAACTACAGTCTGACATTACCGACCCAACAAAACTTGTTTCGTCGAATTCCGAGTCCGTTTGCTCACACAGCTTTTTTTAAAGTCAAAATATTGTCTATTTTACATTTAAATTCCACACGGTCACATACTGACTCCAAAAATCACGAAATTTGAAATTTAACAATAATTTATTATTCCGGATCCAATAAAATTAATTTCGTCGAAAATGAAGGTCGTTTGCAAAAATGACTATTTTTAAGGCTCTAAATGAACCAATAAAATATTAATATATTTAAAAACAAATTTAATTTAATATTAATAAATTAATATTATCGTATATATTCACATAAAATACCATACAGCTATAAAATAAACACACTTGTATTTATTACTCGATATTCACAAATCCAAGTTAAATCGATATTCCACTTTATATTGAAAATCCTTTTATAATATAAATAAATCGTTATAAATTATAAACGAATTCCATAGCGACTTTCTGAAAATTTGATTTGGACATAACTCACAATCTACCCGACGAAATCTTGATTTTTCTCTTCCATTAGAAAAATATAGTTCACCAGATCTGAACGTTTCTTGTTTCGCAAAAATCGGACTTAAAACGGATTCTGTATATTCAATCAAAGTTCAAAACTCAATATTACGAACTACCGTGACGTTACGAGCTTGATTTAAATTATATGATAAATTATACATTCTAATTCATTATTATAAATCAATTCTTTATTATAATTCAATTCTAAACTGAATTAAACCTTATAAATAATCTAATTCACTAAATATTGCAATTTCAGCTATTTCCGACTATTTTAGAAATAAAATATATTATTTAATTACTAATATTAATTAAATATTCAAAATTATTTAATTCAAGTCATTTAAACTTGCCAAATCACTATTTAAATAATTAGATAAATTAATTATTCAACCGTTAAAAATTTACATAAACCATCCACTGTCAATAAGCCAAAACTGCCACTGACTCAAACACAACTAGCATCCACCCTTAATCACACCCACTGCACCATCCAAAACAACCCACTAAACAATCAAATTGTTTTGTCACAACATTTTCACCTCAAATCTTCAACCTAAACTCTAATCAACCACAGACCTCCTACATTGATCTCTAGTGCCTCCTTCACCTACACAATCCACCTTCCTTAAACACTTCAAACCATATTCACCTCTTCACAACCCAGCATTGCCACCCGTCAAACCTGATCACCACAAAAACACACACTCGACCACTGCAACTTCAACTTTCCACAAACCTCCATTAGCATAGTTCAATCACACCATCCATACTTCACCATTTCCCAAACTTCAACCCAAAAGTTTGTGTCCACCTTGCCACTGCAATCAACACGTTTCAACCCTTAAACAAAAACCTCCCATCCACATTCACTGTTCACTTCTTTACCCACAAATGCTCATTTCTTATTCAAACAAATGCCAATACAAACTACATCCATCAAACAAACTATCCTACCCTGTCACACCCAACATCTACAACCACAGACCGCACTTCAGCCTCACCGTCCACAAAGCTTCAAACCTAACAAACTGATCAACACTGCTTTAAACCCCTCAAAACCGCATAGAACTGCAATTCGACATACTCCTTGTCACCTCTTCCACCAACCAAGTTGTCACGCCATCCGTCAAACACCCTCCATCTTTCTTCTTGTACAACTCCAACCAAATATACAACCTTGTAGCCTACCATTCACCGCCTCTCAACCACGAACTCCTCCTTGTCATTTCTTAATCCATAGTTGCACTCAACTCATTCAAATAGCCACCCCATGCACAGTCCACAACAAATACCACCCGATCATCTCTCCTGTACCAAACGATCAAAAAACTCTTCCACAATCATCAAATTCCCCAATTTACCAGTCATTGTTCTCTGAACCACAACTCTGCCTCACTAAACACCCTAGCCCATGCAGATTACACATAATCCACTTCCACACCACCCTTCTTTCTTCACCAAACCTCGCCTAAAACCCCTCTGAATCACATCCTATAAGACATGCACGTTCATTGTAAAAATCCTACCGCGCTTCATCAAAACTTGCGAACCACCTCAATTTTCCACCTCATCCTGTCTCGCTAATTCACATCACCGAATTTCCAAACCTAGGCAAATACAACCAAATTCTGCAACCCTAATCGAAAACTCCAGTAATCGCCTCACTTCAGCTTTAATCGCCACCCAAACCGCCTCTCCAATTCACAGCTAACCAAATTCAAATTTACACAAACTTTTTCCTTAGGCAATTTTCAATTTTGAAATTTTATATGTGGAAGCTATTGAGGTTTTGTACTTCGGTAGAAAAGTATAATTGTGCTGGAAATTAATTGTGATTTAGTTTTGGGTCAGTCTATTCACACCCCTATATTTGCTCTTCCCGCCCCAGTAATTTGAAAAAACAACATTCGCCCCATATTTTACTCATCTCACCCCGTTTATACCCAAACTAACCCTAATTTTTTTTTTAAATTATCTCAAAAAGAAAGGAGGCAGATGTTGATTGATCCACGCAAGGCCATTCAGACCACCTGCAGAACCATTCATCATATATAAAGAAAAAAACTAATAAATATTATTATTTATTTGAACACCACCTGCGAAGCATCGATTGATTCAACCTAGGGCATGGCCTTGCGTTGATTTAATCTGACCAACGTCAGCATGTGTCGTTGGCCGAAGAAGATCGAAGCCTTTGGCAGGCGTTGGTTGAATCAAATCCACGCTAGAGACAGACGTTGGTAGAATGAAATCCACGGTATTACCTTGCGTTGGTTCAACCCACGCCATGGCCTGTAGTAAGGTTTCAAAATCCACATTAATTCCTTAAATTCTAGCATTGTAGTTTAGCTTAATAGTAGAGTTTGCCAAATAAACCGAGATCATTTAAATTCTATCACGATAACCTTTTAATTATTAAAGGGTATAATTGATATTAAAATTTTAACCGTGGTGCGAAGAGCAATTACCGGGGTGTGAATAGACGGACCCTTTAGTTTTTAGCGACTTTTCATTTTGTGTTAACATGCCTTGTTAGTGGGCCATTTAGGTAGTGTGTTTGTGTATGTGTTGTCGAGTTATTAAGCTTTTAGTTTTAGAAGTTCTCTGTGGATAAAATTCAATTTTTTTAATACTTTCTAAACTCTCAATTTTTTTATTTGATTTAGTTTTCAAATTATCCGTGTATAAAAATCATTTCAGGTTGCATAATTAAGGAGGAGTTGCTTGCTTTGCGTCGCTTGCTTGCTTTGCACTTGCTAAAAATCGCCGATAAAAAAAATTGCTAATAAATTTCTGCACACTCAGGTATCGTCTCAAACTCCTGTTTTTATTTTAATTGCATTGTTAGTTTTTTGCATTTGCATTTATATTAAAAAAAATTAAAAATTCCAAAAATAACCATTCGTAGTTCATTGTTAATACACATTTAATTTCTGATTTGCATTCATCTCAATCTATTTTTATTTTAAGGATATTGTTATATTTTGACAATTTGATTTATTTTCAACAAATTATTTCTCGATGTCTAGACTACGGCAGAGCAACAAAACGTTTGTAAATATTACGGTGATTCGTAAATATTATAGCAGTTGTTCCTTTAAAGATACTTAAACCTTCGGCTGTATTGTTTGGGTGATTCCTGGTGCACCGATAACTCTTGTTCGTTAACTTATTGAGAAATCTTTTGTTGAAATTAATCTAACATCATTATCTAATTTTAGAAAATTTGTCAATAAGTAATTTGCATTCATATAGTTGCATTAGTGTAAATACCCGGAAATTCTGAGCCAATTTAAAATTTTTATTTTGGCAATTTTAATGAAGTTTGAATATTTAAAATGATTTATTTTAAATAATAACGATGAGAAATTTATTTTGAATAGAATTAGAACGCATATATTTATTTGAATCGTCGTTAGAATATAAATATTTATTTTTAATTATAAAAGGAATTGAAAATGGCGCGGTAGTTCGAAAATTCGATTTCAAAGTTCAAATGAATGTGCAGGATTCAAAATAAACCAGATTTTAGCGAAACCAAAAATATTAGAATCTATTTGAGAATATCTTTCCAACGAATCCGAAAAATCAAAATTTCATAGCGGGAATAAAAAGTTATGCCCAGTTGAAAATTCAGAATAGTCGTTATGGAATTCTGGCCCTTAAAAATGAAAATTTTGCAAACGACCTCGGTTTTCGACGAAACCACTCTTGTTGGATCCGGTATGTCAAGTTATTGCTAGATTCCAAAATTCGTAATTTTTCGAATCAATATGTGAGCGTGGCAAAGTAAAATGTGTTTGAACAGTTTCAGTCAATTTCGATCGATCAGAAAATGGCCATTTTTCCAACGGTCTCAGAATTTGACGAAATTAGTTTTGTTAGGACCGTATCATCAATATGAAGCTAGATATAATTTTTCTGGAATTTTTAGAGTCCGTATGTGGCCCTGGTAAATTGAAATGCGCGTTCAAATTCAATATATAGATTTATATTTTGATTTTGATGGAAACTGATCGAAATGATCGAATCAGCTTACGATGCATATCCCATTGTGTTCGGAATGGGGGTAATTAGCTAGGGGCGACAGTCAGTGGGTACAGTTTGGGGTTCGAATTTAAAAGTGACTTTTAGGGGTATTTAAAAATTAAATAAAAAGTCAACCCCTCTTTTCCCTTAACCCCCCACCCCCCATAACTCTTTCTTCCCCAAATCAAAAGTTCGATCACAGAAGAAAAAAAATGCGCCTCGCCATCACCCCCCAGACGGCGCCACCCACCGCCGTGACTCCCCCCCTCCGCCATTGCCTCCACCTCAGGCCCCCCCTTCGACGTCAGCCCTCCTCCAGACCACGAAACCCCACTTCGCCTTGAAGGCCTCCCAACCTGCCGCCACCACCTACGTGGCCAGCCGTTGACCCCCTCACCGCCGGCGCCACTTCCAGCTCCTCCCCGAGCTCCTCCAACAACCAATGCCGAAAAACGGTGAGCTCCCCCTTTCTATTTTATTTTAAATTTAGTTTTTATTGTAAATACAATGTTCAAATTCGGTTTTGAGTTAATATATGTAATTAGCATTGTAAAGATCTGATTTTTATATGTGTAGAGGATTAAAAACATGATCTTTATGTATGTAGTGAACTAAAAAGGTGGTCTTTTATATGTATGAAAGGAAAAGGAGAGATTTTTAATATCATAAAGAGTTGATTTTTATTTAGTTATATATATGACACGTAAAGATTTTATTTTAATTATATGAGTAAAATATAAAGCTTCGATTTTTAAATATAAAGACCTTGTTTTTTTAAAAATAGAAAGGCGAGATTTTTAAAAATAGAAAGACGAGATTTTTGTCTTATGAAAGAATATATTTGTAGCGATAAAAAAAATTCGATTTTTATATATATGAAGCGAAGATAAAAATTCGATTTTTATATATATGAAGTGAAGATAAAAATTCGTTATATATATATATATATATATATATATATATATATATATGAAGCGAAGATAAAAATTCGATTTATATATATATGAAGTGAAGATAAGAATTCGATTTATATATATATGAACTGAAGATAAAAATCCGATCTTTTTATATATGTAGAGAACATAAAAATATAATTTTTATATATGGGAAGCATTATTAAAAATGTGATTTTTAATAACAACTGCGTGAAAAAGAGGGCGATGGAACAGATTGAAATCAAAAAGGAATTCAAACGGTTCAGAAATTCAAAAATGAAATGGCGGAGTGGAAACCCAAGGTGAGAACTTCTCACTTTAATTCTTGTTTTCTAGTTAAAAATATATACTAGGATGCTGACGGTGCTTAGCAGCACCCGACACCCGTTGTCCACAGACCATGGATGACTTGTTTGATTTTGTTGTGTGGTGAAAATTGATTGTGATGTGGAATGAATGAAAATAAATATTCATGTGTTGAAATAAATTATTTATCGTTAAAAATATAAATTTAACGTGAATGTGAATAAATAAATATTCATTTACAAATCAGACGATTTGTTTATGTACACCCATTTGAAGGATATTGATTGGGACGATAAATTTTACATGTCGCCCAACTGCACAAATAATATTCAGTGTTTGTGGATTGAAACCCCACACGGGTGTTGGGATGATATTTGACGTACACTAATCCCAATTGTTTAGTGGTATGTCGATCGTTTGATTGACAGACTGTATGAGCGTTAATTAGTTATATTTAATGCTTATGCAGTTGTTTGGTGCACTTTGGATGATGGTTGATTATTTATCGTTGTTATTATATACATGTGTTGTATGGAATCCATATAATTAACATTATATGATAATTGATTGGGCCTCATTCCAATTTGGAAAATAATGAATATTATAAAATAAAGATTCATGTGTTGAATAGAATAAATAGTCATGTGTTGACGATACTCATGTGTTGAGAATATTCATGTGTTCAAACTATTCATATGTTGAAACTATTCATGTGTTGAGTAAAATATTTATAAAATAAAATTCACATTTTTATTGTAAGTAAGAGTGAATAAATATTCATGTGTTGAATAAAGTAAATATTCATGCGTTGAAGAAAATATTCATTTGTTGAATAGAATACCGAAGTTATTGAAATATGTAAAGTCGTGTTGATTAGAGTTGCGCCATTTTGACGCGAATGATATTTATATCGATCATATTCCTTTTTATAATGAATATAGAAAAGGAAGTGATTTCAAAATATAATGTTTTGAAAATATTATCATTTATATATTAATGATATGGAATATTCAATTTTGATTTAAAATTGAATATGAAGTTGAAATCATTTTTAAACGAATTTAAACAATTTATAAAATACGTTTAGAATTGAAGTCGATGAAATATATATAATATATATATATTATATATATTAAATGGCCTGAATAGAACGCGCCGCGCCGTGACCGTTCGCGAATTTCGACCATTGACTTCTAATTGACATTACGGGAGATTTGACCGTCGGATTCTCCTGAAACCGGAATCGTTGGTTTCGTATCGAAAAGAGCTTTCCAATGAATATTAGAAATTTTAAATCTAACGGTTGGATTTGGAATTATGTCCAAATCAAATTTGGAAAAGGTTGCTGTAAGTGCAGTTCGACGACCGTTATTGGAAATTGACTGTACGAGCCTTGATAAAATTATTAATAATTTGTGTAAAATCATAATATATGAATTGGAAATAACTGGGATGAAAAATTCCACATTTGTAAGGATAAAAATATATTTTTTATCGAAATGAACTAATTTGGAACTAGAGTTGAAATGGTTTTGAAAATAATCAGAATTTCCAATATAAGAATTGGAATGGATTTTAATCGAAATTATCTTCGGAATATTTCGATGTTGGATTTCGTGATTATAAAGACATGGTTGTGGAGATTTGAAAGATATATTATATCGTTATTTCGAATACGATATTTTTTGGTTTCAGAATTTGATATTGAATATAAGCCGATATATTTTCTATTCAGAGCCTTGTATTTAATATCAAATGGGATTTTGGGTTCGTCGTGAATGGTGTCTTAAATAACACTGTTCTTGAACCCAGTTTAGAAAAGAATAAATCTTTTAATTAAGATTTAGTGAAATTGTCTAGTTAATTAGTATTTGATTGGAATTGAATTTAAACTGATTTCGGGGTTTATCGTGAGCGGTGTTTTGAATAACACCTGTTCTGTAACCCGATTAACAACGGAAAGTGATTTTGGGTTTATCGTGAACCGTGTTTTAGATGACATTGGTTCTTTGACCCAGTTAAAGACAGAATATTTATTTTTGAGAAGATTAAAACTAAGTGGAGTTTTAATGAATCTTTAATTAGATTGAAATGATCGAGAATGGAGTATCACCAGTTTTGCTCCAAAGCGATAGTTAAATCTTTAATTAGATTTGAACATGAAAGGGTAATTAATATTTACCGATAACACCGTGGTGTTAGATATGGAGTATTACCAATTTTGATCCATGGGATGAATAGGTTGGGATTGAGAAATAAAATAAATAATTACTTCGGTGTGGTTCGCTAATCCCGACAAGTTTGGAAAACCTTAACATGGTTTGAAATGATATCCAAAGGAAGATTAAAGAATAAATTTAGAAGAATTTAGCTTTGATAAAATTAATGGGAACCTTTCCCTAAGAATGTGAAAATTGGAATAAAAGAATATTCTGAATTGGAATGAGGCGTATGTTTTGTTTGTGTAACACTTGTTTATTATATACGCGGGTTATTCGGAAAGGCTGGGTTTATACCCATTCTGAATAACCGATCCGATGATAAGTCGAAGGTGAAGACGGTGGTTGAAGACTGGAGGTCTTCACATCGTTTGGATGATTATTGATGATCTTGATTGGGCTGTACACCTAAGAGGAGGGAATCAGTCGATGATCGTCCAGACGTACTTGGAGATCGATGGATATGCGAGGAATAAGGTTCCTCCGGTTTCGTTTAGACCCAGAACGAACTTGTAAATGGACTGTGTTTTGACATTGGATTTTATTCTGTGTGATTGATTTCTATTAAATATATATCTGTTTGGCGGCGGATAATTTATTCTCTTGCTTAACGCCGTTCTCTGAGACGTACGAGCTTAGAGGTTATATATCGATAGATATCAATCACATGGCATGAATTGCCTATGTGGCACGCCTAAGTGGCAGATGATCAAAGCTTCTGTTGAAAAGAAAAGTCTTGTGGTTGATGATCAAAGCACGACCCGTGTGGCATAGCTTTGTGTATAGCATTAATTCGCGAGCCTCACACCTCGGTATGAGTCAAAAACGGGATAAGGACCCAAGGAGTGCACGACGTTTCTTTCTAGCTATGGGTGATGTCAGTGACCTACCAGCCCTGACATTTATATTATTTTTACCTGTGTGGTTGTTGGATGCGAGGCGCCTCGGATATAGGTCCTATAGGACCGGGAAACGTGTATTCAGAAATACTAATCCTCAAAAGTAAGAGAGGACCGGCCTTGGAGGTTCCAAGGATCGCTGTGTGTGGTCCTGGGACATTTGCTAGAGTGTCTCGAACGGAGAGGTGCTTGCCCCTTGCTTCGACTCATGACGGAAATCCAATTTCCAATACGACCTTTGCGGTTTTAATTGTAGAACTAGTATGGCGACATGATATATGGTACCCATGCTGCCTATGATTGATACATTTATATTTGAAGTTGTTTTCTTCACTTATAGTAATAATAAAAGATGAAATTTAGAGTATCAAGCATTCTTTGGCTATTATAAGGTAAAACCCTATCCTCTGGCTTGCGTTGCGTTGTGTGATGGGACCTGGGTCTTATAATAGCTTCATTTTTCTTTATTTAGCTTTGCGCTGTTGTTTTATGCACTGGTATTCTTGGGAGGAAATCCGTTCCGTGTTATACGACGTGGTCCCTTGATTTATCTAACTTTAAAATAAAGATTAATAACTGTTTTAGTTCTCACACCAGTCACATGACTGACCTGGAGTTTATTGTTTTAACCTAAACTCTGGGTGCCCCTATTTTCCACATGGGCAGCTAGTAGTTTTGGTTTTGCAGATTTTTATTCATAGGATCCTGGTTTACTGCTGGAACGATACTCGGAAAGCTCTGTATCCGTATATCGCCTTCATTTGTGTTTTGTATTATTTTTCCGCTGCTATGTATTTAAATGTAATTTAAATATCTGATATTTGTCGAGTGTATTTATTCATACTCTATATATTCTTGTATTCTGATGGAATTGTTGTAATAAACAATGAAATGTTCTTCTGTTTGCATTTTGATGTGTGTTGTTCTCAAAGCAATCCGTTCTTTCCTTACCGGGGAAGTTGCGGGTTCTTACACTGGTATCAGAGCTTTGGTTTACAGAGCTCAGAGAACAAGACACATTAGAACCAAATGACAGAATTCATCAGAGATTGGATTAGTAATATCCAATGAGAATAACTCGTTAGAGATGGGATCAGTAGTATCCTAGAATGAGTGTGAAGAGTAGTGTTTTTAAAGATAAAAATGAAAACAAGTTTTGTTTTGAAAATTTAAACCATTTTATACGTATTTGAATATTTTATTTATATTGAATTTGGACAATCGAGTATATAAAGATTTTGCATATACGCGTCATGAACGTATATTCGGAGTTTTAATATGCTGGATAGATATAGAATCACATTCTAGACACCCGGGGATGATTCTGATGATGTGGCCACATCATCAGTATTTATGTTTGAGTTTCGAAGGTGTGATATCTATATATTTCCATTAGACTGGTGTGAGAACTAAAACTTGATAGGTTTATTGTTGTGATTTGGCATCAAAAACATGATTTTCTGTATACATATCAAAATTATGAATTTGAAATGATAATCCACTAATTGATTGATGGTTGTGTTGTTTGATTATTGGTTTGAAATTTTGAACCATTATGCCAAATTGAATCCAATATTGAACTGTATTGAAAAATTGATTACAATTGCATGCATATACATGTATGTCTATTGAGCAGGTTATAGCAAGGAGGCTAGAGAAGAGGAATAAAATTGTTTGCCCGACAAATATGTACATGTTTACAAATTTATTCGGTTTGGATGATTTTATGAGCCGATTGGCTGTTTCTTTTTGGATTGGTGAGGGCCATGGGAGGCTATTTGAAATATCCCGAAGCTCCCGGTGCAGGGGAGGTTATGGCGAAATTTTTCGAAAATTTATGGTGTTAGCCAAATTTTTGAAAAATTTGAAAGGTTCTTAGAAACTGAAAAGTTGAAGAACTTAAGCCGTAAGGAAAATAATGAAAGTGGGGTTGATTAGTAAAACAACTTTCAGCTTCGTTCCTTTTCGGGGACGAAATTTTTTAAGTGGGGGAGTTTGCAACAACCCGGAAATTCTGAGCCAATTTAAAATTTTTATTTTGGCAATTTTAATGAAGTTTGAATATTTAAAATGATTTATTTTAAATAATAACGATGAGAAATTTATTTTCAATAGAATTAGAATGCATATATTTATTTGAATCATCGTTAGAATATAAATATTTATTTTTAATTATAAAAGGAATTGAAAAAGGCGCGATAGTTCGAAAATTCGATTTCAAAGTTCAAATGAATGTGCAGGATTCAAAATAAACCAGATTTTAGCGAAATCAAAAATATTGGAATCTATTTGAGAATATCTTTCCAATGAATCCGAAAAATCGAAATTTCATAGCGAGAATAAAAAGTTATGCCTAGTTGAGAATTCAGAATAGTCGCTATGGAATTCTAGCCCTTAAAAATGGAAATTTTGCGAACGACCTCGGTTTTCGATGAAACCACTTTTTTTGGATTCGGGATGTCAAGTTATTGCTAGATTCCAAAATTCGTAATTTTTCGAATCAATATGTGAGCGTGGCAAAGTAAAACGTGTTTGAACAGTTTCAATCAATTTCGATCGATCAGAAAATGGCCATTTTTCCAACGGTCTTAGAATTTGACGAAATTAGTTTTGTTAGGACCGTATCGTCAATACAAAGCTAGAAATAATTTTTCCGGAATTTTTAGAGTCCGTATGTGGCCCTGGTAAATTGAAATGTGCGTTCAAATTCAATATATAGATTTATATTTTGATTTTGACGGAAACTGATCGAAATGATCGAATCAGCTTATGATACATATCCCATTGAGTTCGGAATGGGGGTAATTAGCTAGGGCGATAGTCAGTGGATTCAGTTTGGGGTTCGAATTTAAAAGTGACTTTTAGGGGAATTTAAAAATTAAATAAAAAGTCAACCCTCTTTTCCCTTAACCCCCCCATAACTCTTTCTCCCTGAAATCAAAAGTTCGATCGCAGAAAAAAAAGAAAAAAAAACGCGCCTCGCCATCACCCCCCAGGCGGCGCCACCCACCGCCGTGACTCCCCCCCTCCCCCTACTCCGGCGCCTCCACCTCAGGCCCCCCCCTTCGACGTCAGCCCTCCTCCAGACCACGAAACCCCACTTCGCCGTTGAAGGTCTCTCCTCCGACCGCCACCACCTACGTGGCCAGCCGCTGACCTCCCTCACCGCCGACGCCACTTCCAGCTCCTCCCCGAGCTCCTCCAACAAACAATGCCGAAAACCAGTGAGCTCCCCCTTTCTATTTTATTTTAAATTCAGTTTTTATTGTAAATACATTGTTTAAATTCGGTTTTGAGTTAATATATGTAATTAGCATTGTAAAGAACTGATTTTTATATGTGTAGAGGATTAAAAACATGATCTTTATGTATGTAGTGAACTAAAAAGGTGGTCTTTTATATGTAAGAAAGGAAATGGAGAGATTTTTAATATCATAAAGAGTTGATTTTTATTTATTTATATATATGACACGTAAAGATTTTATTTTAATTATATGAGTAAAATATAAAGCTTCGATTTTTAAATATAAAGACCTTGTTTTTTTAAAAATAGAAAGGCGAGATTTTAAAAAATAGAAAGGCGAGATTTTTAAACATAGAAAGACGAGATTTTTGTCTTATGAAAGAATATATTTGTAGCGATAAAAAAAATTCGATTTTTATATATATGAAACGAAGATAAAAATTCGATTTTTATATATATGAAGTGAAGATAAAAATTCGATTTTTATATATATGAAGCGAAGATAAAAATTCGATTTTTATATATATGAAGGGAAGATAAAAATTCGATTTTTATATATATGAAGTGAAGATAAAAATCCGATCTTTTTATAAATGTAGAGAACATAAAAATATATTTTTTATGTATGGGAAGCATTATTAAAAATGTGATTTTTAATATCAACTGCGTGAAACAGAGGGCGATGGAATGGATTGAAATCAAAAAGGAATTAAAACGGTTCAGAAATTCAGAAATGAAATGGCAGAATGGAAACCCAAGGTGAGAACTTCTCACTTTAATTCTTGTTTTCTAGTTAAAAATATATACTAGGATGCAAACGGTGCTTAGCAGCACCCGACACCCGTTGTCCACAGACCATGGATGACTTGTTTGATTTTGTTGTGTGGTGAAAATTGATTGTGATGTGGAATGAATGAAAATAAATATTCATGTGTTGAAATAAATTATTTATCGTTAAAAATATAAATTTAACGTGAATGTGAATAAATAAATATTCATTTACAAATCAAACGATTTGTTTATGTACACCCATTTGAAGGATATTGATTGGGACGATAAATTTTACATGTCGCCCAACTGCACAAATAATATTCAGTGTTTGTGGATTGAAACCCCACACGGGTGTTGGGATGATATTTGACGTACACTAATCCCAATTGTTTAGTGGTATGTCGATCGTTTGATTGACAGACTGTATGAGCGTTAATTAGTTATATTTAATGCTTATGCTGTTGTGTGGTGCATTTTAGATGATGGTTGATTATTTATCGTTGTTATTATATACACATGTTGTATGGAATCCATATAATTAACATTATATTGTAATTGATTGGGCCTCATTCCAATTTGGAAAATAAAGAATATTATAAAATAAAGATTCATGTGTTGAATAGAATAAATAGTCATGTGTTGACGATACTCATGTGTTGAGAATATTCATGTGTTGAAACTATTCATATGTTCAAACTATTCATGTGTTGAGTAAAATATTTATACAATAAAATTTACATTTTTATTGTAAGTAAGAATGAATAAATATTCATGTGTTGAATAAAGTGAATATTCATGTGTTGAAGAAAATATTCATTTGTTGAATAGAATAACGAAGTTATTGAAATATGTAAAGTCGTGTTGATTAGAGTTGCGCCATTTTGACGCGAACGATATTTATATCGATTATATTCGTTTTTATAATGAATATAGAAAAGGAAGTGATTTCAAAATATAATGTTTTGAAAATATTATCATTTATATATTAATGATATGGAATATTCAATTTTGATTTAAAATTGAATATGAAGTTGAAAGCGTTTTTAAAACGAATTTAAACAATTTATAAAATACGTTTAGAATTGAAATCGATGAAATATATATAATATATATTATATATATTAAATGGCCTGAATAGAACACGCCGCGCCGCGGTAGTTCGCGAATTTCGACCATTGACTTCTATTTGAAGTTACGGGAGATCCGACCGTCAGATTCTCCTAAAACCGGAACCATTGGGTTCGTATCGAAAAGAGCTTTCCAATGAATATTAGAAATTTGAAATCTAACGGTTGGATTTGGAATTATGTCCAAATCAAATTTGGAAAAGGTCGCTGTAAGTGCAGTTCGACGACCGTTATTGGAAATCGACTGTACTGGCCTTGATAAAATTATTAAAAATATTAATAATTTGTGTAAAATCATAATATATGAATTGGAAAGAACTGGGATGAAAAATTCCACATTTGTAAGGATAAAAATATATTTTTATCGAAATGAACTAGTTTTGAACTAGAGTTGAAATGGTTTTGAAAATAATCAGAATTTCCAATATATGAATTGGAATGGATTTGAATCGAAATTATCTTCGGAATATTTCGATGTTGGATTTCGTGATTATACAGATATGGTTGTGGAGATTTGAAAGATATATTTATATCGTTATTTCCAATACGATATTTTTTGGTTTCAGAATTTGATATTGAATATAAGCCGATATATTTTCTATTCAGAGCCTTGTACTTAATATCAAATGGGATTTTGGGTTCGTCGTGAATGGTGTCTTAAATAACACTGTTCTTGAACCCAGTTTAGAAAAGAATAAATCTTTTAATTAAGATTTAGTGAAATTGTCCAGTTAATTAGTATTTAATTGGAATTGAATTTAAATTGATTTTCAGGGTTTATCATGAGCGGTGTCTTGAATAACACCTGTTCTGTAACCCGATTAACAATGGAAAGTGATTTGGGTTTATCGTGAACCGTGTTTTAGATGACATTGGTTCTTTGACCCAGTTAAAGACAGGATATTGATTTTTGAGAAGATTAAAACTAAGTGGAGTTTTAATGAATCTTTAATTAGATTGAAATGATCGAGAATGGAGTATCACCAGTTTTTCTCCAAAGCGATAGTTAAATCTTTAATTAGGTTTGAACGTGAAAGGGTAATTAATATTTACCGATAACACCATGGTGTTAGATATGGAGTATTACCAGTTTTGATCCATGGGATGAATAGGTTGGGATTGAGAAATAAAATAAATAATTACTTCGGTGTGGTTCGCTAATCCCGACTAGTTTGGAAAACCTTAACATGGTTTGAAATGATATCCAAAGGAAGATTAAAGAATAAATTTAGAAGAATTTATCTTTGATAAAATTAATGGGAACCTTTCCCTAAGAATGTGAAAATTGGAATAAAAGAATATTCTAAATTGGAATGAGGCGTATGTTGTGTTTGTGTAACACTTGTTTATTATATACGCGGGTTATTCGGAAAGGTCGGGTTTATACCCAATCTGAATAACCGATCCGACGATAAGTCGAAGGTGAAGACGGTGGTTGAAGACCAGAGGTCTTCACATCGTTTGGATGATTATTGATGATCTTGATTGGGATGTACACCCAAGAGGAGGGAATCAGTCGGTGATCGTCCAGACGTACTTGGAGATCGATGGATATGCGAGGAATAAGGCTCCTCCGGTTTCGTTCAGACCCAGAACGAACTTGTAAATGGACTGTGTGTCTGACATTGGATTTTATTCTGTGTGATTGATTTCTATTAAATATATATCTGTTTGGCGGCAGAGAATTTATTCTCTTGCTTAACGCCGTTCTCTGAGACGTACGAGCTTAGAGGTTATATATCGATAGATATCAATCGCATGGCATGAATTGCCTGTGTGGCATGCCTAAGTGGCAGATGATTAAGGCTTCTATTGAAAAGCAAAGTCTTGTGGTTGATGATCAAAGCACGGCCTGTGTGGCATAGCTTTGTGTATAGTGTTAATTCGCGAGCCTCACACCTCGGTATGAGTCAAAAACGGGATAAGGACCCAAGGAGTGCACGACGTTTCTTTCTAGCTATGGGTGATGTCAGTGACCTACCAGCCCTGACATTTATATTATTTTTACCTGTGTGGTTGTTGGATGCGAGGCGCCTCAGCTATAGGTCCTATAGGACTGGGAAACGTGTGTTCAGGAATACTAATCCTCAAAAGTAAGAGAGGACCGGCCTTGGAGTTTCCAAGGATCGCTGTGTGTGGTCCTGAGACATTTGCTAGAGTGTCTCGAACGGAGAGGAGCTTGCCCCTTGCCTCGACTCATGACGGAAATCCAATTTCCAATACGACCTTTGCGGTTTTAATTGTAGAACTAGTATGGCGACATGATATATGGTACCCATGCCGCCTATGATCGATACATTTATATTTGAAGTTGTTTTCTTCACTTATAGTAATAATAAAAGATGAAATTTAGCGTATCAAGCATTCTTTGGCTATTATAAGGTAAAACCCTATCCTCCGGCTTGCGTTGCATTGTGTGATGTGACCTGGGTCTTATAATAGCTTCATTTTTCTTTATTTAGCATTGCACTGTTGTTTTATGCACTGGTATTCTTGGGAGAAAACCCGTTCCGTGTTATACGGCATGGTCCCTTGATTTACCTAACTTTAAAATAAAGATTAATAACTGTTTTAGTTCTCACACCAGTCACATGACTGACCTGGAGTTTATTGTTTTAACCTAAACTCTGGGTGCCCCTATTTTCCACACGGGCAGCTAGTATTTTAGTTTTCGCAGATTTATATTCATAGGATCCTGGTTTACAGCTGGAACGATACTCGGAAAGCTTTGTATCCGTATATCACCTTCAGTTGTGTTTTGTATTATTTTTCCGCTGTTATGTATTTAAATATAGTTTAAATCTTTGATATTTGTCGAGTGTATTTATTCATACTCTGTATATTCTTGTATTCTGATGGAATTGTTGTAATAAACAATGAAATGTTCTTCTATTTGCGTTCTGATGTGTGTTGTTCTCAAAGCAATCCGTTCTTTCCTTATCGGGGAAGTTACGAGTTCTTACAATTAGGACCATGCATAAGTAAAAAAAAATCCAAAATCCAAAAAAAAAACATTTTCTTTTTGTAATTTTCGCTTTTCTCTTTGAAAAAAAAGGAAAAAGTTCAAAATTCAAAAAAAAGTTTCATTTGTAAATAATTGTTTTCCATTTTTATTTAAGCATTTTGTTTAAAAAAAAGATTCAAAAATACAAAAAAAATCAAAAATAAAAAAAAATACAAAAAATCTTTTGTAAATATTTATGTTGCTTTCTTTTAAAACAAGCTTCTGAAAAAAACAAAAATCCAAAAAAAAAAGAACCATTTTCTTGAAAATGTCTCAATGTTCTAGTTCGTAAGAATTTTACGATAGTTGTGAAAACCGGTATAATCCATATTATTTTACACCAAATTCATATGGATATTTTAATCATAACTATTGTACAGACAAATCAGATTTTGCACCATAAAATTTTCAAACTAACGATCAACCCTCAACTTTGGAAACAAATATTGAATCTTTACTTGAAATGAGCACACAACAAAATCAAAAAATAAATGAATAGTGTAATTCATACTTGTGCAACAATTCAAGTCAAAGTTTACAAAATAATCAAAATTTGAATTCACTTCCCAATTCAAATGATTTTAATTATAATCCTTCCCAATTCAATTTCGAACACAAAAATGAATTTCGAATTCAAAATAGAAATGTAAATCAATTTTCACATGATTTTGGCAATGGGATTCATTTTTGTGGTGCAATCTCTCAACAATTTCAAATTGAAAATTCTCATGTAAATAATTACTGATTTGATTTTGTTGAGCAAATTAACGAAATTTACGATAATCACAAGGACTTGCTGTTTGAAAATACTTGAAACAATGTGAGCAACATAATCAAACTCAAACGTGTGGCGAGTTGAATAATAATCCACCTGTAACGAACCGGAAAATTCGATGCTCGAATTTCCGACACAAATACATCCCGTGTCCAAACTCGAGTACCGAAAATCCAGAATGTTAAAGAAAGAAGTTAGAGGATGAGAAAAAAGATAAGAAAGAAAGATTAGAATAGAGGAAAAAGAAGAACAACAACTAACCATAATACATAGAATCCCACATCGCAGCGGAATAAAATATAATACAGAAATAAATCTTTATCGAAAACTTGAAATAATACTTACAATTCATCAGAGTACAATGGTAATTTAATTAATCTGGATAGTTATAACAGTCTGTCCTCATTTCCAATACACAGCGGAATAATATCTAGATATATAATACGTCTGAACTCCTCCAGCTTGTCTCCTGAAATCCGTATCATCTTATCCTACACCTGTACAACTCGGTCCGACCCAACTGGGTCTGACCCGAGCATTACAAATGCCACAGGTCAGTCTGGTGAACCGGCATGAGGAAAACCCACTAAATTATTGGCATCATCCATCTTGATTTTAAAGTTAAAAATCATTTCGAAAGAAAGGATAATCGTAAGACTAGCCCACACATAAACACAGACGGTTTTTACCTTACGATAACCCAAATCATTTTTTAAATCATAATTTATCTGATATTATGATAGTGTATAAATACAAATAAATATCAATCTAGCATAACGCTTGCATCTCACGCTCTACATATATAGTATACAATCAAAACCGCGGGCGCTTATTGGAGATTGGGTTTCCAACTATGACAAGATATGGAACCACCTGTCGATAGTGTATCCCTAGAGGGGAATACACTGGGTTCAACAAGAATCTTGCAACCCGGCCCACACATGACCGACCACTCATTTCTCTTAAGTGTACCGAATATATTGTCACCTACGGTTGCTAGCAGCATAACCGTTACCGGAAGATACAGAAGTGAAAAGAAGTAACAAATATGAATATTCTCTAGCTGGGGAAAATACACCCTAATGAGGGTGACCCACATAGCCATGCTGCTTGCCCGATTTTTTTCATTTTCCGATTGTGAGGCTTGAGGTTATAATCGTATTTGTAGATCATCTGGCCACCATTCACTTTGAATGCCACATCGTCAGATCCGTCATATATCACCAATTGACGTTCACAAAAATATTCTAATGTTCAAGCTAAAAGAATGGTCGTTCTCCGCCATCAACAGACATACGTTTGTAAAAATCAACGAACGTGATCCCTTGGGAAATACTCTGTCATACATTTCGTCCCTACAAGTTGTCCTGGGTCTGGACAAACCGAAGGCACCCTCCTACCGCATTTTAGGAATCACCCTATGGATCAGTAGCAAGTAGTTCTTGCAATGCGTCAATTTCAACCACGATAGGATCACTATTAGAACTTCTCCGGGTGCGACTCCAGATAATTCGACGTAGTCCTTTCTCTTAATAAGATCCACGATCTTCACTGCTCCATCTTCAATTCGTATATTCTATGTTTTCGTAATTGTTGGTTCGAAATGGTTTTCGAATATAAATTCGATCCCGGTCTTTCCGTATCAACAATCGTATTAGGCCAGATTTGAAAGTCGGTTATTTAACTATCAAATAAAACAACCATTCATCCATAAAAGAAAATTGAATTCACTGATTTAATATCCATTACCATTTTAGCCTCTTTTGATTTATCATTCGTTAATTCAAAACTTCTCTTCCTTTTCCAATAATTGGAATACTCATTTTTCCTTTTTATATATTTATATACATAAGCATATTCAAAAGCCCCATCCATTTTAAAGTCCCTTTAAGCAAGTATTTCTCATTTTGGCCATTAATCTCTAACCGTAAACTGGTAAGAGAATAATTCTCTAAGTATCTACCCCGAAGGCCGAAACCAACCTCAGATGGACACTCAGAAAATGATTCAACTCACTAATCCCCAATCAGTTTCTAATTTCCTTAACTCCATTTATTTATTTATTACTAGCGAATAAAAATTCCAATTATTACTTATCACTTCAAACGAGATATTTATCTCAGCTTATAACCATTTCAAATATTTTATTTACAAATATGATTTTCAACCCATTTGCTACTACCAGTGTCCAATATTCCATTTAAGGATATGATTTGCAAAATGTTTTGTTAAATATTTATTTATTGCTTAACCGGACCAAATACTTCTCATACGATATAATTTCATTTACCAATTCGATTTCATTTTTAAACTTCGTAAAATAAAGACTTGACTTCATAAACAATTTCCATAGACATCTGTATATATTAATTACAACCCAATTTAGCTATAGTCCAATAAAACTGCATTCCATATCAAAATATACATATACAAGTGTTATTTGTAACTTCTTTATTATCATCATTTCAAATATTTTACTTCAGTACGATTTACAATCCATTTGCTATAATCATTATTGAAGATATGATTTTCAAAATATTTGCTACATGTCTTTTTATTTCTAAACTGAAATCAAGTTTAATTTATAACAAATATCATTTCTTTGATTTGACCTTTGTAAAACCGGGTTTTATGTAAATAATCCTTATATGCATCTTTATAGGTTTATTCATCTCAACTTTTTTTCAATAATTTTTTTTCCATATCGTATATAAATATCATCTGTAAATTCCTTACTATTAAGATTAGTATCTAAAATCTTATGTAAATTCTTTAATATAGTTTATACTATATTATTCAAACAAGTTCGACTTGAATTCAATTAGAAATTATAAATTTAAAACCCTTTACTTCCAACAAAATTGCATTTGTAATAGTTGTATTATCCCTTATTTACCTTACCTGAAAACAATATCCATTCTCGACTTATTTAGCGAATCTGATTTCATATTTGAAATTTCAAGTTCCAAATCCCAATTATAACTTCTAATTGTAGATTTATTTCAATAATCTCTTTGATAATTTTCCTTGCCATTGAAAAATTCCAATCCATTAAAAATATAAACTCGACTTCCATCTTTCCTCCAAATTCTCCCCTAAACCATATTTTCCCCAAATCCTCAAATGGTAATCATTTCATTACTATATAAATGTTTGTTTATAGCATCGCCCTATTAACACATTTGTTTTGAACAAATCTTTCCTTTTAAATTGTATTTATAATTTGGATTTTAAATGAACATTTCTATTTAAAATTTTATTTTCCCTTACGAATGAGAAAATTTCAATCTATTTTAAAATAACCGTTTATTTTTCGATTCCTATTTCTTCCCCAATTTCCTACATACTTCACATTTTTCATAAATTTCCCAAATCAAAATTTCACTTCTTATAATGTCGTTTATAAAATCACTTCCTCATGATATTTGTTTACACAACTATTGCTTTTAAATTCTATTTACTTTGGGTTCTAACTAACCATTTTCATTGGAAATAAATATTTTAAAATTCTTTTTATATTCAAATTTTTGTTTTGAAATCCATATATTCTTATTTAGGATACTTGAAATATCCAAAATCAACATTCAGCATTACTAACACATTCAAACATATCATAAGCTATGACTGGTTATAAAACACATCATATATCAGTATGTATGTGAAAACAATAAATTAAATGTGAGGAATCCAATTGGATCCCTCCAACTTGTTTTTTCTGCATCCACAGATGTTAGTCAATAATAATAATACCCATCCTGCTTCGAGACAGGATATCGTGGTATAAAAGGTCATCCACTGTAACGACCTGAACTTCCTCGTAAAGGAAAGCCCGAATTGTAATGACAACAGGACGAATCATAACACAAACAGAAGAACATTTCATTGCTTATTACAACAATTCCATCAGAATACAAGAATATACAATGAATAAATGTTATACATCAGAAAAATATCAAATATTCAAATTACATTACCGCAGTGTAAAAATAATACAAAACACAACTGAAGGAGATATACAGATACAGAGCTTTCCAAATATCGTTCCAGCCATAAACCAGGATCCTGTGAATATAAATCTGCAAAACCAAAACTACTAGCTGCCCGTGTGGAAATTAAGGGCACTCAAAGTTTAGGTTAAAACAATAAACTCCAGGTCAGTCATGTAACTGGTGTGAGAACTAAAACAGGTATTAATTTGATTTTAAATTTAGGTAAATCAGGCGACCACGCCGTATAGCATGGAACGGGTTTACCCCCAAGAATACCAGTGCATAAAACAAAAAGCGCAATGCTAAATAAAGAACAATGAAGCTATTATAAGACTCAGGTCCCATCACACAATGCAACGCAAGCCAGAGGATAGAGTTTTACCTTATAATAGCTAAATATGCTTGGTACGTGAAATTTCATCTTTTATTATTACTATAAGTGAAGAAATCAACTTCAAATATAAATGTATCAATCATAGACGACATAATGCCCCATCCCACTATGTCGCCATACTAGGCTCTACAATCAAAACCAAAATGTCATGTATTGGAAGTTGGATTTCCATCTGTGAACCAGGGCAAGGGATCGTCCTTACCTCATTGAGACTCTCTAGCCCGAGCCTCAAGCAAGTACTCTGTCAAGCCTTTGGATCGTCAGGGCCGGTCCACACGAAGTGGATTAAAATGCCTAAACACTGCATTTCCCCGCCCTATGTGGCGTAAATTTGGTCTGTATAAAGACCATCCATCGGCTCCACAGAGACCAAAATAATCGAGGCGCCTTGCTATCCATCATCTACATAAGTAAAACGTCAGGGCTTGCAAAATGCTGACACCACTCCTAGCTAGAAGGAAACGCATGCCCTCCCTGAGGTCCTCTCCCGTTTCTGGTTCACACCGGGGTGTGAGGCTCACGAATTAACACTACAAAAAGCTATGCTATATTAAAGCCGTGCTTTGATCATCAACCACAAGACTCTGCTTTTCAATAGAAGCCTTGATCATTTGCATCTCAGCATGCCACATAGGCAATTCACGCTATGTAACCAATGTATATCAATCACACAGAATGAAATCCAATGTCAGACACACATCCATTTACAAGTTCGTTCTGGGTCTGAACAAAACTGGAGGCACCTTATTCCTCGTCTCGTATGTCCAAAACAGGAGAGAGGTCCTCGCATATCCGGTCGATCTCCAAGTACGTCTGGACGATCACCACTTATTACCTTGTCTTGGGTGTACAGTCCAATCAAAGTATCAGTAATCATCCAAATGATGTGAAGACCTTCGGTCTTCAACCACCGTCTTCATCCTTGACACATTGTCGAATCAGTTATTCAGAATGGGGTAAACCCGGTCTTCCTGAATAACTCGCGTATATAATAAACAAGTGCTATAAAAACACAACATACGCCTCATTCCAATCCAGAATATTCCTTTATTCAAATATTCTTATACTTTGGGAAAGGTTCCCATTAATTTTATCAAAGATAAATTCTTTAAATTTATTCTTTAATCTTCTTTTGGATTTCAATTCAAACCAAATTATAGTTTATCCAAACTAGTCGGGATTAGCGCACTGAAAGTGCATGCGTGTACGTGCTAGTATAATACACTCAAAAGGATCGCGTAATATGACGAACAATATTCAAGTATGAAGTAATAGCTAATCACAGAACTATATAATAGTAAATGTAGTAAAAATAGAAAAATCACACCAGAGATTTTTATACCGGTTCGGATCACCGTCCTACGTCCAGTCCCAGACTCTTATCTGGATTTTTAACTAACAAAAACCTTACTTCACGCGGAGGAACAGGTTTACAACACCCGAGCAGCCGAACGGGAATTTCACGCCTCTATCAACACGAGTACTTCACAACTTGCCTCTTACAACACAGATGTAATGACCCGCATTTTCAGCGGTATAATAATTAATTTATTTAATTATTTAAAAGCGTGATTAAAAGGATTTCATGGTCGTTGAATTTAATAATGGTGATTTTTAGTTATGTCCAAATTAAATATTCAGAAAAACAGCGGTATATTCGTTCATGGCCATAACGGTTATTTATAAATATTTGAATATCAGGTTTGAATTTAGACAAGGTTCTTTTGGGACATAACGATAATTTAATTTTTAGAATTTTATGGAAAATTTTAATTAATTAAATAAGTAACTTTTTATTTGGAGCATTTTGCACCCTGTAATCAACATTTTGGGTTGCGTTGTGGTTCCATACCTTGTCATAGTTGGAAATCCATTACCCAATACGTGCTTGCAGTTTTGATTGTATACTATATATGTAGAACGTGAGATGAAAGCGTTTCTGCTAGATGATTATTATATTGTGGTTGATAGACATTATTATAATATCAAAAAGTTTTTGATATAAAGATAATTTGGATTCTCATAAGGGAAAAACCCGTTCCGTTATACGGCGTGGTCTTATGAGATATCGTTTACTTGTTCGAACTGTTTAACTGTTTTACTCATACCAGTCCCATGACTGACCCGGAGTTTATTTTTTTTTGTTTTCCCTAAACTCTTGGGTGCCCAATTTTGTACGGGTAGTCAAGTAGTCGGGATTTACAGATACTTGAAGAGCTGGAGCAGGAGGCTTCAGAATCACATAGCTATAGTTTAATTCCGCCGTGTTGTAAGTGTTGTACTTTGATAATGATGTATATTCAAGTACAGATGTATATTTCAAGTTATGTTATATATATTATATGTTATTCGTTCCGTTGTGAGGTTCGTGTTACTCTGATGTTGTGTTCTTCTTCTTCTTCTTCTTCTATTCTAAGTTTTATCTTATTTTTCCTCACCCTCTAATTTCTTTCATTAATCATCCGGTATTTTCGACTCTTGATGATCGATATGTGTTGTATATCGGATAATCAAGGTCGCTAAATTTCCGGGTCATTACAGTTGGTATCAGAGCTTAAGTTAAGAATTACCTTGGCTCTGTGGCGTGACTCAGTAGAGATAGGGTTAGTAATACCCTAGATTGAGTTTGAGTGTATATATACGAGTGAACGTATTTGTAGATGATATAAAAATAATTTTATATTGTGGAGATTTATTGGCTGAGTTGTTTATGAGTTCTGGTCGATCAGTTTGATCCACTGTATCGGTAGGAGTAAATAAACACTTGAATATGATGAACCGACACGGTATGGTTTGAAACACGGTAAATGATATAATTTTACCGAAAATATATATTGATATTATTATATTGGATGTGTTGGTTGTTATTATAATCGAATGAGATTATAAATTAAAATGGTTATATAAATAACCCATTAAAATTCATATAAGAGTAATATATGAAATAAGATGAATTAAATCTGAATAAGTCAGAATTGGAAAAATATATGTAAATTTTAAGATCTTGGGAAATTTTAAATTGTATTCCAAGCATTTGTGAATGATATTTTGAATTGATTTCAAAATAAAAGTGTTTAAGAATGATTTTGAAAGTGATATAGTATTGAACTCACTTCGGTCGCTGGAAAATAATTCTGATGATGACTGCGCAGCATCGTTAGTGTTCATTTTCGGGTTTCTAAGTGACGGATTACTACCGAAGGTTTTGTTTTTGAATTGTTTTGAGAAAAACAAGTTGTTTTGATTTCAAAAGGAAATATTTGATTTCTTAAAAGGATAAGTTGTTTATAACTCCCAAGGAAGTGACTGTTTGAATTAAAACCAAATTGAATTGAAATTTGGGAAAGCAGATTGGAATTAAACTGAAACCAGTTAAGTGGAAATTGAACTGAAATTTGCAAAAGCAAATTGAAGTTGAATGGGATTAGAATGTTATCGAGAAATTTGGATTTATGTGATCGAATTTAAAATGGAACCAGATTAGTGGAGTTAAGAGTTTGAAATCTAAATGAAACTCAAGTTTAAAATGATATTCGACTTTGGAATAAGCGAATGATTTGGTTTGAGAATAAATTGATTGGAATTTGGTTGGGATAACATTGGTATATGATGCATTAACAACAGATGGAAGTGATAAAGTTGATATGCCCGACAAAAAGGTACAAGTTTATAATTTGCATGGGTTTGAGATTTTGATGAGCCGATTTGGCAAGCCGCTTGGCTGTTTGATTTTCTTTTGGGTTGGAGATGGCACAGAGAGGCGAGTTGGAGTTTGACCTATTGACCAGTACAAAGGAGGTGCTGGCGAAATTTTTTAAAAAGTTAAGGTGTTAGAAAATTTTCAGGATTTTTGAAAATTTTCGTTGATAAGGATTAATTAATAATTTAATTATAATAAATTAGTTTAGTGAAACCGGAGTTGAGAAGTGAACAAATAGTCTGGCCAGAAGATAGGGTCGTCTTCTAGCTTTAGCAATTTCGAGGACGAAATTATTTTTAAGTGGGGAAGAATGTAATTACTCGCATTTTCAGCGGTATAATAATTAATTTATTTAATTATTTAAAAGGGTGATTAAAAGGATTTCATGGTCGTTGAATTTAATAATGGTGAATATTTAATTAAAATAATAAATTAAATAATATATTTAACTCTGAAATAATCAGAATTGGCTAAAATGGCGATATGGTGTGAACTGGATCATATGTGATATTTAATTCAGCTTGGAATTTAATTTGAATAACGAATATATTATATAAACGATAGTTTGAACGTAGAGTTATAATATAATTAAAATCGAGCTCGAAATGGCGCGGCAGTTCGCGATTTGGCGATTCAGACTTCAACTGAATGTACAGGGTTCGTTTTAAATTGGATTTCTATGAAACAAGAAACGTTAGGAGCTGGTGAAGTATATTTTTCTAGTGGAAGAGAAAAATCAGGATTTCGTCGGGTAGATTTTTAGTTATGTCCAAATTAAATATTTAGAAAAACAGCGGTATATTCGTTCGTGGCCATAACGGTTATTTATAAATATTTGAATACCTGGTTTGAATTTAGACAAGGTTCTTTTGAGACATAACGATAATTTAATTTTTAGAATTTTATGGAAAATTTTAATTAATTAAATAAGTAACTTTTTATTTGGAGCATTTTGCACCCTGTAATCAACATTTTGGGGTTTCACAATATGAGCTAACCTACCGATATTTTCATATTTTTGGGATCGTGGCACCTTGTTGATCTCAATAGTATTTTTATTTCTGTTGATAACAGTCCTGTGAAGTGAAAGATTTACATGTGAAGACGATTGAGTTGTACGTTCATAAAGTCGGCTATATGTATATATAAGAAACGAATTTATTTCACTCAAGATTTGTTGGGATAACAAATCCGATCCACTCCACGCATGAACATTCACGTATGAACCAATATATCATTTCAATAGGGCTGGGTGATAATATATATAATGTAAGAAACATGTACAGCTACCTACCCCCCTATTGTGTCTATTTACTTGGCCATTTAGTTTCGAACGTACTACATGACTTGGCCAATCAACATTTATGGAATAGGGAAACTGCACGTCCTATGCTTGAAACTACTTCATCACTAAGGGATTTAAATACTATAAATACATGAGACCTTCAATCGTTTTCTTCTTCTGTGAACAAAAATAAATCCAAAGCTAATTAACAAAATAAAATATATAACGTGGCATTACTCAGTCTCATAAAACTTAAAATGATACATGAATTTCAAACCGAGAGCTGCTGGTGATCATTCCCTAACGACAACAGCTAATGGCACGGCTCAGCAAGGTGTTGAGTTCGAGAAAATGAGAGTAACAGTGGAGTTTTAACGTTGAATGGGGGAAGCACCAATAGCATGAAAGTCACGGAGGATGAAGGAATAATAATGGAGGCACTAGTGTGCTTACTGGATGGCTGCGCGTGAAGCAGAGGAGTGGGATGCGTAAGGCTTCATGGACGGATGTGGTATAAGGGGGTAACGTGAGCAAGTGCAAATGGTGGCTTTAAAATGGAAACACAGTAATGGGAATTGCAAGGGTTTGTGAAGAGGTTAAGAGTGTTCCGAAGGGGGAGCGGGCATGGTGTTGGAGGCGCGGTTTGTATACTGATGGGGAGGAGAGGACGTGAAGTATGTATCATACTGGAGCGGAGTGCATACAAGTGGAACGGAACTTGAAGTGATGAAGTGTGGTGATATTCTTGTTGAGATCGGTGGGGTAATGGAGGAGACGTGGAAGAAAGGAGGCTTGGCAATGTCTGTTGGTTACTGGGAGCGTGAGTACTAAATTGGGGAAGGAGGATTAAAGGTGCGGGTTTGGCATTGAAGTTGGGTATTGGGCCGGGAAGGAAATGTAAGGCCCGAAGTCAAAAAGGTTTTTATTTAAATTAAATTAAATGTGTATACCAACTTTGAAATGTTGTATCTCGTTCATACGAACTCAGATTGACGAGCCGTTGGTCACGTTGGAATCATATGATCTCAGGCTACGCAGTGGAACTGACTGGGAGTGGATTGAAGCTCATTTAAATTTATGGCGAAATAAATTATTTGATTCAAATCAAACAAATAGTTTATCATTCTTTAACGATGAACTGCCAACGTGAGTAAAAATCACCAACTCTGAACAGTTATATTTTTATAACGTATTGTTAGAACTGATAATTATTTGTTGATTGGTGTGTTGATTTGTTTGATTGAACTGCTAGTCAGTTTGTTGAATTTCTATATTGATTCTGTTTAACAGAATATATCATATGGAACTGAAAGTGATGTTGATTTTATTGTGTAACATCTGTGGATGCAGGGAAATAGGTTGGAGGAATCCGACTGGATTCCTCAACAGTTATTTTATTGTTTTTCATATATTTTGATATATGATGTGAATTATAACCTGTTGTTGATTCTGTGTGTATGGACGATATTGGACATCGTAATTTGATATGTTAAATACCGTAACATACCGGGATTTGGGGAAAAGGAATTTTCAAAGTGATATTGAAAATAATATTTATAAAATCAAAGGATTTTATAAGGAAATTATTTATAAAATCAAAAGATTTTATAAAAGAGAATATTTATAAATGGAATATGTATAAAGTGAATTATTTATTTAGAAAATAAATAGGAGATTATAAATGGAATATTTATTTAGAAAATAAATAGGAGATTATAAAGGAGAATATTTATTTAGAAAATAAATAGGATAAAGGAATATTTATTTAGGAAATGAATAGTGTTAATCGATTTGAGTAAATCAAATAGAGTAAATCGATTAAAGTAAAACAGACAGTTAAAACCATTAGAGTTAATCAATTAGAGTTAATCAAATGGAGTTAATCGAATAGAGGTAAAGAAATAAAGTTAAACAAGATTAGAAACTGACTAGAGATTAGTTTAGTTGAATAGTTTTATGAGTATCGATCTGATGTTGGTTTCGGCCTTCGGGGTTTATACTTAGAGAATTGTTCTCCTACTAGTTTGCAGTTAGGGACTGATAGTTGTGAAATGATAGTGATATGTAAATAACAATGGAAATGTTTTCCAGTGTTAATAACGTATATTTTCTAAACATAGGAAATGAGGAGATATATATATATATATGATTGATGATTGATTGATAGAATTTCCATTTGGAAATAATATCGTTGTTTGCACACGTGTTTTTCTTTGATAGTTAAATCACAGATTATCAAAGTTTTGACAATTTTAACGTTGTTAATATGGAGAGACCGGTTGGATTATTATCCAAAGAACCACTCTGTATTGGCATAAGCGTTGCGAATCATATATGCCAAGGATAATTGAAGACGAAGTAAAGTGCAAGGGCTGTTGTATAAATCTTAGATAACAGAGCCTAAGATGGATATACTGAATAGTACCTTCGGTTCATCCTGTTCCTGGATGACTTGTATGGATGAATGTCTGACAGAGTATTTCCAGAAAGGTCACTTACATTGATTTCTTCAACCGTACCAAGAGTGGAAGCGGAGAAGGAAACTTCTTTAGCTAACACGTAATGTACTGTTGTAGACGTCAATTAGTGATTTTCTATGGATCTGACAAATGTGGCATTCGAAGTGAATCTGATGTGATGATAAGGCGTAACCTCAAGCCTCATCAACCGGTAAATGACAGAAATCGGGCAGGTAGCATGGCTATGTAGGTCGCACCTATTAGGGTGTATAATCACCTGATCTAGAGTTTCATTTACTTCAAAAAAATCTATTGTTGATGCTGTCCCATTCAGGAAACGGTTGCTCATCCCAACCGTTGGTGATGTACATTCGATACACTCAAGCGAAATGAGTGGTCGGTTATGTGTGGCCGGGTTGCAAGATGTTCTTGTTGAATCCAGTGTATTCCTCTCTAGAGGTACACTAGCGAAAGGTGGTTCCATACCTTGTCATAGTTGGAAATCCATTACCCAATACGTGCTTGCGGTTTTGATTGTATACTATATATGTAGAACGTGAGATGAAAGCGTTTCTGCTAGATGATTATTATATTGTGGTTGATAGACATTATTATAATATCAAAAGGTTTTTGATATAAAGATAATTTGGATTCTCATAAGGGAAAAACCCATTCCGTTATACGGCGTGGTCTTATGAGATATCGTTTACTTGTTCGAACTGTTTAAACTGTTTTACTCATACCAGTCCCACGACTGACCCGGAGTTTATTTTGTTTTGTTTTCCCTAAACTCTTGGGTGCCCAATTTTGTACGGGTAGTCAAGTAGTCGGGATTTACAGATACTTGAAGAGCTAGAGCAGGAGGCTTCAGAATCACATAGCTATAGTTTAGTTCCGCCGTGTTGTAAGTGTTGTACTTTGATAATGATGTATATTCAAGTACAGATGTATATTTCAAGTTATGTTATATATATTATATGTTATCCGTTCTGTTGTGAGGTTCGTGTTACTCTGATGTTGTGTTCTTCTTCTTCTTCTTCTTTTATTCTAAGTTTTATCTTATTTTTCCTCACCCTCTAATTTCTTTCATTAATCATCCGGTATTATCGACTCTTGATGATTGATACGTGTTGTATATCGGATAATCAAGGTCACTAAATTTCCGGGTCATTACAACGGAGGACTTCAAACTTGCCTCTGACAACACGGAGGACTTCAAACAAGACGAGTAGACTTGTAGTTTGACTATGTGTGTTCTCAATAACACGAATTTTTCAATTCTTGTAGAACCTTTCTATAATCTTATCCTCAAATAGAATTTGTGTTTATGAAGATTTTGGAAGATGATATCATAGTTGAATCAAAAGAATAATATATAAATTCTAGGATTCAAGAACAATATTGTGAAGAATATGAGCATTTGAATACTTGAGAGTTCAAGAATAGAATCAATAGTATGGAGATTAGATAGAAAGAATTGGTGTATTAAATTGATGATTTCAAGGTGTTTATATAGGAGATAAATAGTTGTAACCATTAGCAAAGAGTTACAATCAATAGATACGATCATCGAAGAAAAGGAAAAGAAGCAACTCTTGAAGAAATGGAAGTGACTATTCGAATAGTTGCTTCTGTTTAAAAACGGTCGACAGGTGAAAAATCACCAGTAGACAGGAATTTGAAAATATATATAGGTTATATATATGTGTGCATGTTCATAGGGTTTTCTGGGCACAACCAGTCGACCGCTGGAATTTGACTGGTCGACCGGTTTTGGCTAGAAAGCCATATGAATGTGCACACACACATTATATATATATATATATCCCAATATTGAGGGATATGATTATTCGAGGATAGATTTTAACATTAATAACACTACTAACTCACAAAATAATTAGCCTCTAATATAAAATACCATATGAAGCTCTTCGTGTCTTTGTCGAACCATTGATCATCTCTTTTTGTCGATAATGAATCATCTCTTTGTCAATAATCAAAACTTCATGAATTCCATGACTCAACATTCTCCCCCTTTTTGATTGATAACAACATAGCTTTTGAAACTTTAAGAATTCCCCTTGTATATAATCTCCCTCTGAATTTAAGCACTTATAATATACTTCTGAACAATACTGTTAGTACCACTTTTCTCCCCCTTTGTCATCGACAAAAAAGAGTAGATAAATAAAATAGATAAGAGTGAATATGATACCAGCAGATGAAATACATACCATAATACACACCATAATTGTATCATACCACCCATACTGTACCAACAAAACATACCAAAGAATCATAACATACACAACCACGTCTATGTCAAATAAAAAAACACAGCACTATTTACGTACAAGTGCTAGTGAATGTCTTAAGATAGCAAAATATAAAGTTGTAAACATAAGCAAAAGGTAAGATAAACCATGAAGATGCAAATCTAAGACTCGGATTCGGTTTCCTCATTTTCTTCTTCTTCTTCCTCTTCATCTTCTTCAATATGAGACTTACCACGACCTCGTCAATGGCTAGTCCCGGAGCTTGCCGCCTCATCGGAAGATGCTCAATTGTAAGAAGGAGGTGCCGGACGTTTTTTGGGATCTTGAGCATGCGATGTTGAAGGATCACAAGAAATCGCTTTCCATAAAGTTCCAAAGAAGGATTTTATCTTGTTAAAGCGTTTTTCCATTTTCGTATCCATGCGCTTAAGACGTGCTTCAAGCAAGAATTGATTACACGCAATTTGGTCAAGCAATTCTTTAGTCGAAGAAGAAGGTCCAAGAAGTTTTACTTCTTCCGGTTTTGGTCTAGATGATTGTGAAGTGGTGTGTAACGACCCACATTCTACGCATCGAAGGATCGTAGAATATTTATTTCTTTCTCATGCGAAGTCGTATAGTCATGTAACTTTAGGAGACGACTATTGGGGTCATTTCCCATGTTCATGATTTTTGCCAATTTTTAAATGACCATTTTGCCCCTAGTTGATCTTGTTTCGGCCATAACTTTTGATTGGAAAGGAGTTTTGACCTGAAACCACTTCCATTAGATCCGGATGATGGTTTACCTTTCCGTAGAGTGACCATATGTGAAAAACGGACTTACTGTTTGGGAGATATGGCTGAATTAAGGTTTAGAAAGTGAAAAACAGCTTAGCCGGGCTTAATTGGGTAATTAATAGCTAGGCCCAGAGGGGGATTTCGGGATTTGGAGTATTTAAGGGCTGTTAGGGTTTAGAGAACACCCTTTTCTCATTTTCAGCCGCCACTTATCATCCCTCTCAATTTAGTAATGGCCTCCAACATCTAAAACACCTCTTAACCACTTTCTAATTGAACATTTGGCTAAATTACATCATATTAAGGATAAATAGCACCAAAGCAAGGTTATAACTGCTGTATAGCCTTGGGAACAACGCCAAACAGAGGATAATTTCAGATTTGGTATTTTGTTTATGGCTAAGGTGAGTGATTTGCATAGTTCCTCGCTAATTATGGTTTATTAAGGGGTAATTAGTGTTAATTAGCGAATTTAAACTTGACTAAATTCTGGAAAAATATTTATAAATTTCGAAATATTGTTTTAGGCCTCTGATAGAAATTTGGGTTAGTTTGGTTAAGTTTTACTAATCCTATCATTAGTTTTGCTTAAACATGCTTAAGGGAAAATATGGGATTTTTTCTATGTTTGATCCATTTTAACCTATCAAGTTGTTGTTTTGGTGTTTATGGCCAATTTTATATGTTGCGATGACTGTATGGTTTTCCTTGTGATTGATTATAAAAGTTAGATTGGTCAAAAACGATGTTGAATGGCGTAAAACAATCGCTAGAAAGAAGTGCAGGAAATTAACCGAACCGGATCGGATCGGAGGGGAAGCACGAATCGAACCGCTCCCTTCAAACGGTTGCATCACGAGCCGATCTGAGGAATTGGGGAGATCATGACCGAACCGACCCGAATGGTGGCACCGAACCGACCCGAATGGTAGCATCGAATCGCCCCGCTCACCTGGAGAGCCCCACGATCCGAACCGCGTCACTCGACCCGAACCCCTTCCACGAGCTGATGACCAAAGGAGATCACGAATCGGAGCACCACACCACGACCCAACCCAGATGAGTAGCCACGACCCGAACCGATCTAGAGAGGGTGCTACGAACCGAACCGCTTGGTAGCTACGAAGTGGAGAATCCCGACCCGATCCATATGGCGCGATCCGAACCGAACCCAAGTGGTGATTGCGAACCGAACCAAGGAGCTTGGAGGTGTGACATGAGCTATGAACCAAATGAAGACTGATCCGGTGATGACCAAAACTCGAGATGCAAAGGTAGTCCAAGAAGGAAGTTTGCACTCAAGATCCAGTTGGGAACCAACGAGTTGACTTCATGATTGGACTTTGCTGCGGGACGTGTGCTAAGGGGTTATCGACGTCCATATCTTTGGTTCACCACCAAGACGGATGTTAGGCTATGGATCAGTGCAGTGGAGTCGCCATGACTCCATGGGGCAGAGTGATCATAGCAAGGATTTGGGTGATCAAAGCGGTGGATATCGTATGCTTTACGCACCGAGCGAGAGATGTGAGGATGGTTGCTATGCTTGATTGTTTGACATAACTATGACATGCACGCCCCTCCCCCGTATCATTACACCATATTTTAGTGGCACCTTAGAGTATTGTACGATATGTTGTGCTAACTCTTTTGTTGCTGGTCCAGGTTCAGGTATGGTTTAGTATACCTGTTATTGTTCTGTTTTGCTGCTTATCGCTCATACCAGACTTTTGTCTGACCCAGAGTTTTATGTCTCTTCTTATTACTCTAGGTGCTCTTAAATGGGCAGACTAGAGACAGGTTAGCTGGTTGTGCACGAGTAGCTGTCCGGAGACGAGCTGGAGGCTTACACATACTATTCTTTATATATTCTCCTTGTGTCGCTGCTGGTCACTACTTTGGGTATTAGTAGTGTACTTTTCCTTTCTTTTGCTTTAGAGACAATTTTAAAGTTGTAATAATGATAAAGGGGAACATAAGCTGTATTTGGATTTTCCGCTACTGAGATGTTTAGTTTTCAGCTTATGCACTGTCTCGCCTGTTTTATGTCAAAGTATGTTATTATTATATTTTATTCCATTCGCTGTGAGATATGCTACAGGTTCCTTGTTAGTTCAAATTCCTTACCTTTTGTAACACCCCGTAATTCTGTAACATTAAGTTTCGCAAATTAAAGTATAATTAAATTTTAAAATAAGAATTAAGGGAAACGGGTTGCGCCGTTGCGTTCGTATCGAAATTCTTCTTGGAAACGGGTCCGAGTTTTCGAGAAACGGAGTCCGTATGAGGGAGATATGACCCTCCGAAGTTTCAAGGATTTTCAGAACAGAAAAACAGCTCGAATTCCAATTCGAAATTCGAATTCAAACCCCAGTGCAGACTAGGCGGGAATTTTCCCGCCCAGGACCAGGTCGACCTGGGGGTCGACACTATGGTCGACCTCCCAGGGACCAGGTCGACCCTATGGTCGACCTGGGGGTGGACCTGGTGCTGAAACCCAGTTTTGAGCCTGGGTTCATTCTGATGTTTCTGGTCTCGTTTTCAGTCTAGATTCGTCCGCCTAATCCTATATAAACAGCCCCCTAGCCCCATTCTCTTTACACCATTTTATTCCCTCCTTATGCTGCCTCTGGAATAATTGAAATAAATAAATTAAAATAAAACACGAAGACTATTCTTGAAGACTACGGCTAGGAATTGCATATTGGAGATTCAAATAAAGTTAAAGCTTCAAGAAGGGAAGCAAAGTCTAATTCAACGGCTTCGAGCAACGTCGCACGAATCATAGCAAATCACCTCAACGTTATCTTATTATCCTTTTCTAAAACCGATCAATGTAAGTTAGTTACTTTTTATATTTGAACGCCTAGATCTATTTGGGACATGTAATTAAATGGATATGAGAATATGCCTAATCCATTCGTTTGAATCGGTGCTTGTATATGCCTCTGGATCTGATTCTCGATTATGGCCTGGAACTTATTGTGGCAATTTGTCAATGACTATGATTATGGGACTTTTTGCCTAAGACTATGACTATGAAACCGTGGCCCATGAAACTATTTCCTATGACTACGAACATGAGACTATGCCTATGACTATGAACATAAGACTATTGCCTATGACTAAGATTCATAACTATGAGACCATGACTATGACTATTGTGGTTAATTTCCTAGGACTATTTTGTGGTTAATTGCCTAGGACTATTGTGGTTAATTGCCTATGGCTATTATGGTTAGTTGCTTATGCCCATAACATTATAGTTACAAATCATGATTGTATACCGAACTGGCATTATGTTGGATCAAATCACCTATGTCTCCCTTGATTTTGTTGGATCTCATACTTAGGGTGTAATTTGCTTAGTTCATTCTGGTTCTCTATTATGTACACCAAACCCACTGGATCCATTATCTTTGTATTTGTGTATTTTGGTTCGCTTTTTCATGCCTATTCTCTTATGTCAATTCTCGTGCTTATCCCCAGTTCCTTTTGTTAGTTTCATTTCATGAGTACCTAGAAACTTGTGAAATCATGTTATACGTACGACTACGGCGGGGGAATTTGGGCGTAGCTTAATTAAGATAATTTGGCATAACAAATATGTTGGCATAATCTGATTTGGCTATAATAGTAAATAATTTACATGCATATTAGACTTAGGCGTAAAATGGTAAATTGTTAATTGGTCGCAAAGTATGTAATTGGCATGTAAGCCAAGTTTGTATATAAACTGTAAACTAGAATTTTAAATCTAGTTTTGACATGAACTGATCTAATTTGGCATAAACTGCAAGTTGGGTTAAATGATAGGTAAATCAATATTTGGGCCTAGAATATAGGTATGTTAGTTGGCATGACAAATAATATGATATATGCCAAATTTGTTTAAAAGAGTTGTTAGCAATTTACATATAGACCAAAAGGATAAATATGTAAATCTAGGAAATACGAATATGCCTAACCCGAGGTTAGATTGAGTTACGGTATAAGACTGCCCGGAACCGCCCGGCAAATCCAGCAACCGTAACAATACCTATCTAATGTGGGTGGTTAGAGCATTGAGCCCAAAAAGGACCCGAGGTTAGACTGAGTTGTGGTGTAAATCTGCCCGGAACCGACCGGCACATCTAGTGACCGCAACAATATCTGTCTAATGTGAGTGGTTGGTGCTTTAAATGAATAATTTAAGGCTAAGAAACAGTTAAGCTAGAATGAGAGGGTTAAGTCCATAGGAACACTTAACCAACTTAACATGTTAACAAGATAATACTTGTAGGGGTTAAATAACCGTTATAACATGTTGACTAGACAAGTGGGTGAGGTTAAGAAAAGGTTTAACCGTTATAACATGTTAACTTGACTAGAAGGTGAGGTTAAGTAAAACACACTTAGCCAATTTAACATGTTAAATAGACTAGAAGGTGGAGTTAACTAAACTTAGAACACTTAGCCATCATAGTGTGACAAATGAACAAGATTAAGTTAAAACATGAAGCGACAATACTTAACCATTAGAACATGTGAATTAAACAGATGTTAGGGTTAAGTTAACGGAACACTTAACCAATACAAGATGAAGGGGTGGGGTTAAGTAATAATAAATACTTAACCAATATAACTTGGTTTATGGTAGGGTTAAGTCAACATTAACTACTGATAACACTTAACCAGTTTAACATGACAAATGAATGGGTTAAGTTAACTTGAATTGACTAATGACACTTAACCAATCCAACTTGACGAGAAAAAGAACTAAGTAGTAAACCTTAGTTAAGAGGACTAAGTTGTAAACCTTAGTTAAGAAAACGAAGATTCAGGAACTAAGTAGTAAACCTTAATTAAGAGGACTAAGTTGTAAACCTTAGTTAAGAAAACGACGATTCAGGAACTAAGTAGTAAACCTTAGTTAAGGGAACTAAGTAGTAAACCTTAGTAGAACACGAGAAGGAGCGAACGTCCATCTGATCTTAAAGAAGGCTCCAACAAACTGGGTTACGAAGCACGCGGCTTTGAGGGGACGTGAGGGTACTCTTGGTATCCCTCTGTGAGGCTGTAGATGATCTGCCTGGGCTCACAAAGGTTAAGGTCTGCGTTAGAAGAACCAAGGGTATGCCTTGGTTGCAATATAAGGCAACCTAAAGACTAGGATGGACCAGCGTGATACGGCGAGAACAGTAGCCCTGTGATAGCAACTCGTCGTCTACCTACCATCTTGAGTCAGTCGAGATACGTACAGCGGAAAGGCGGAGAACTCCAAAAGACCATATACTTGCTATCTAGTTATGGGTGCGGATGGCCATAATTTAGTGGGGGCATAGAGGGCCTGCGTATAGTTCTCATTTTTCAAGGTGTGCCTTTCATTAATTGAGGGAGGGGTCAGGTGGGACCATAGCCACTGGAAAAACAGACCTTAGCATCTGCATCGGCAGATATCTGAAAGCTCCCGACCGAGTTCCGTGTTTCTTGATTTGTCCTGCCACGAGACTCGGGTCGCACATACGGAGGACATGTGCATCTAGACAGCGATAACGATTTGCGACACATACGTGGGAAAAGTCTAGGAACATATACCGCTCTAGGTAGTGTGTCCTAGACTAGGGGGCATCGTTCGGTAGGTAGCATAATCCCTAGTTGGACCTAGGTCGCGTAAACCCTAAAATCCGAGAAACGTTCAAGGTAGCATAAACCCTAATAGCCCTGGGTAGCAAAAACCCCGGTTGGATCTAGAATGCGCTCGATAGAAAACCCTAGGTTAGACTTAGGTAATAAATAATAGATGTACACCTGAAACAACCACAATTGCGGGGATTGGGATCACATATCTGTTCTTATCAGTTTATACAGATTACTAATTAGGTGGTGCCGGGATATAGAAATTAGAATAACAAGGTAGTGGCGAAGCAGAGAAAGTATAGAAGTGCATCCAGTTTATCTTACCTTATCATATCTTGTGCTAACCTTATGATTCCCGTCATCATGGTGTTGTCTTGTATTCAGTTAAATTCATGTCATGTTGCTTTTACTTGTTCACATGTTGAAAGTTACTGAACTTACCAGACTTTATGTCTGACTCTGTTTTCTTTCGCTTTCTTGTCTTCCGTTCCCCCCTCCCAGGTTCGCAGGGAAGGAATATTACTACTTAGCCCAGTTTTCTTTCCAAGCTGAAGATCAGTCGAAGTTTTTCTTGGATTCTCTTTTCCATTGCTATGGCTGGCTCACGCTACATTGGGGAATATAAATGTTATTTTATGCTTCTTTATTTTGTAAGACAGATATTCTGGTATTGGAAAATAATTGTTGTACAAACTATTTGATCAATAAAGTAAAATTCTATTTTCCGATGTTTTAATTTTGTCTGTCTTGTAATTTATCTGTATCTTTTTTACCTATAAGTCTCCACCGAAGTTAAGGCATTCCCTTTGTGAGTGACCTTAACGGATGTGGGGTGTTACACCTTTCCTTTCTTTGATGACCGTCCCATGCTGGTTGGACATCGGCACATCGCACTTTCATTGGAAATGTCGGCTGGTGCGGGGCGGGCTGTCACATTTGGTATTAGAGCTCCAGGTTGCGTAGTTAACCTAGGGAAAGACACCAGGGAGAGATAGTACGTATATGAGAGAGTGTATTTGTGATATTTTGGTTTTCAAAAGTAATATATATATATATACACACACTATTAGTATATTTAAGGATGAAGTCGCACTGCACTGGCACCAATTAAGAGATAGTTAATTGTTTTCTCCTTACAGATATTGAACGATGAGCCGATATACGAGGGGTACTGGTAGGGGAGCAAATAATGGGAATGCTCCTGATATGAGGATGATGTTCACTGACTTCATGAGAGAGTTTCTTAGAGATGTTCAGAGAGCAGTTCCCAATGCTGCAAATGGTGGTAGTTCAGAGGTGCAGGCGCCTAGGGATGATTTCGCCAAGCTATGAAAGGATTACACTAGCCTTGGTGGAAAGCCGTTCCACGGAACAGAGTAGGCTACAGATGTTTAGGATTGGTTGGATAGCTGCGAGCGTATCTTCGAAGATTTGGGTATAGAGGATGCGATGAGGAGAAAGCTAGCATCCCGTCAGCTGCAAGGATGGGCGATGAATTGGTGGAATGCTATTAAGGCAGCTACTCCAGAGGATCAAGTTACATGGGATCAGTTTAAGACCGGATTCAGTGATAAGTTCATCCGAGTTGCCCAGAGGTCAGAGCTGTTTAGGAAATTTCTGGAACTTAGGCAGAATGGTAGGGCAGTCTCGGAGTACATTGCAGAGTTCGATACTCTATCGAAATATGGATTATCCCTTATTGATACTGCCGAGAAGAAAAATGAAAAGTTCATAATAGGCTTAGATCAGTACTTGGGGGAAAGGCTTATAAACCATGTCGATGAGACGTTTGAATCGATTGTGGGGAAAGCTTTGAGATCAGAGGGTCTATACCCTAAGTCTAAGACTGAGGTTGCATCTGCAGAGGAGCCAAAGCCGCAAGCAAGCGGTGGAGGCAAGAATGGTTCTCAGAACAAGAGAAAGCAGAATCAGACCAAGGATGGCCAAAAGAAAACGAACAAGAAAGATGTTGAGTGCTTCAGCTGTGGTAAGAAGGGACACTATGCCAATGAATGTCGGGCCAAGCCAGCGGATAGAAAGTGCTTCAACTGTGGCCAAGTGGGACATCACAAGGACAAGTGTCCGCAACTCCCTAAAGACAAGTAGATTGTGAAAGCATATGCTATCAATGTTGTTCCTTCTTCGTCGAATGCCCCAACTGCGGCGGAGAAAGGAAAGAATGTCGTCATTTAAGGTATTCTTTCTGTTTATGATGTTCCTATTCGAGTATCCTTTGATACCGGTGCTTCCCGTTCCTTCATATCTAGCGACCTGGCAGATAAGTTGGGATTGGAACCCGAGATAGTCGATAGACCTTTAGCAGTTACGAACCTGATTGGTGGTTCGACTAGCCTTTGTATGATTTGTCATAATGTGGTCTTATCGAGTCATGGATGCATGTTTGCTTGTGATTGGTTTTTTTTCGGCTTCACTGGGTTTGGCATTATCTTAGGAGTCGATTGGCTCTAAAGATACGGGGTGGTGGTAGACTGTGAGGGCTTTTTGGTGATAGTTAGAGCGGATGATGGGCAGAGGGTAGTGTTTGGTGGTCTACCTAGTGATGGGGTAATGGCTAGTTTTCTAAATTCCCTCGATATCCCGCATGATGAGTTGTCAGATGTGCCCGTGGCTGGCCAGTATCCGGACGTCTTCGAGGAAGTGACTGGACTTCCACCACACCGAGAGATTGAGTTCCGTATTGATTTATTGAAAGATGCCAGACCTATAATGATGCCACTTCGTTGTATGGCACCAAGGGAGCAGCGAGAGCTCGGGGTGCAAGTAAGCGATCTTTTGAAGAAGGGATTTATCATAAGAAGTGTTTCCAAGTGGGTAGCACCAGTTGTGTTTGCTACCAAGGCAGATGGTTCCCTTCGTTTGTGTGTGGACTACCGCGAGTTGAATAAGGTGACGAGGAAGAATAAGTATCCTCTACCACGGATAGATAATTTGTTTGATCAGCCGAGTGACGCGAGAGTGTTCTCCCAGTTGGATCTCGCGATAGGTTTTCATCAGCTTAGAGTGGAAGCTAACAATATAGCAAAAACAGCATTTCGGACGCCGTCTGGATTCTATGAGTGGTTGGTCATGCCATTCAGGTTGACCAATGCACCAGCATATTTTGTGGATCTTATGAATAGGGTATTCAGAGATCAGTTGAATAAGTTTGTTCTTGTGTTCGTGGATGATATACTTTTTTATTCGAGGACAGAGGAAGAACACAAGGAACACTTGAGGATAGTGATGGAGGTGTTGAGAAAACACTAATTGAAAGCAAAGTTTTCTAAGTGTCACTTCTGGAGGAGGGAAGTGAGGTTCTTGGGCCATGTTGTTACAGAGAATGGTATTGCCGTGGACCCTCCAAAGTTGGCTACGGTACAAGATTGGTCTACGCCCAAGAATGCAACGGACATAAGAAGTTTCTTGGGATTAGCTGGGTATTATCGTAAGTTTATCCAAGGCTTCTCCAAGATAGCAGCACCATTGACTCAGTTGACCAAGAAGAATCAAGGTTTCGTCTGGGACGAAAAGTGCGAGAATGCATTCAAGAGTCTAAAGGAAAGTTGACATCTGCACCAATGTTAGTCATTCCTAAGGGGAATGAAGAGATGACAGTATATACAGATGCATGTGGTACCGAGCTAGGTGTTGTATTAATGCAAGGAGGTAGGGTTGTAGCTTATGCAAGTCAGCAGCTGAAACCACCCAAAAAAAGGTATCCTACCCACGATTTGGAATTGGCAGCTATCGTGTTCGCGTTGAAGATGTGGAGACATTATCTCTTGGGAGAAAAATTCGAGTTGTTTACTGACCATAAGTTGTTAAAGTATCTTTTCTCTCAGAAGGATCTAAATCTCCGACAACAAAGATGGTTAGAATTCTTGGCTTCCTACGATTTCGATATCGCATACACACCAGGAAAGGGAAATGTGGTAGCTGATGCATTGAGTAGAAGACATGCTAGTTTAGGGGTTATGTTTCTGGAATGGAAGCAATTGGAGTACATCGCTGGGTATGATTTCAGACCAAAGTGAGAATTGGATCCAGAAATGTTAGCAAGTTTGACGATTAGACCCACTTTGATTGAGCGGATTGGTTCCGGCCAGAGGGACGATCCTAACCTATTGGAAATCATCTCCAAGTTAGAGATGGGTATCGATGAGGAGATGAACAAGTATGGGCTTGATCGAGATGGATGGCTTAGAAAGAATGGAAGACTAGTTGTGCCCAATGTCAAGGGATTGAGAGATGAGGTGCGCAGAGAATGTCATCACTCCAAACTGACTATACACCTCGGTGGTAACAAGATGTATCGAGACATGAAGCAGACCTACTACTGGGAAGGGATGAATAGAGAAGTTGGGAAGTTTATATCCAAATGCATGAATTGCCAGCTAGTTAAAGCTGAGCAAAAGAAGCCTAGTGGTTTGTTGCAACCATTAGAAGTTCCAGAATGGAAATGGGAACAAGCCTCAATGGATTTCATTGATGGGTTACCAAGGACTAGGTCGGGCCATGATAGCATTTGGATGATTATGGACCGATTGACCAAGAGTGCAAGATTTATACTCGTCAAGTCGAATAGAACGACAACTAAGTTAGCAGAATTGTATATGAAGTGGGTAGTGAGATTTCATGGAGTACCTAAAAGCATTGTGAGTGATCGAGACCCGTTGTTTACTAGTGGGTTTTGGAAGAACTTACAAGAGGCGTTAGGATCAGAATTACGTCTCAGTACCGCGTATCATCCTCAAACCGACGGTCAGACAGAGAGGTGAAACGAGTATTAGAAGATATCTTAAGAGCTTGCATATTGGATTTTGGTGGATCATGGGATGACTATTTGCATCTAGTAGAATTTTCATATAAAAATAGTTATCAATCCAGTATTGGTATGGCTTCATTTGAAGCTTTGTACGGAAGACCATGCAATTCACCGTCATGTTGGTTAGAAACTAGTGAGAAATTTGTGCTTGGACCAGATGTGATAAGAGAAACTTCAGATAAGATTAAGGTTATCCAACAGCGAATAAAGGCTGCTCAAGATAGACAGAAGAGTTATTCTGAGAAGAGGAGAAGAGATCTAAAATTCTCCATTGGCGACTTGGTATTTGTCAAGATTTCTCCGTTCAAGAGTGTGATTCGATTTGGCAGGAGAGGCAAATTAACACCAAGATTTGTTGGTCCATTCCCAGTTCTTGTGCAATTCGGGAATTTGGCATATAAAGTTGAATTACCAGAGAAGATGGCAGGAGTTCACAACGTATTTCATGTTTCCCAGTTAAGGAAGTTTGTGCACGACCCTAGTGTGGCTATTTCACCAGATCAGTTGGATGATATCGAGGTTGAACCCGAGGCGGTTGGAAACCGCAGGCCTATGCGTATTGTTAGGAACGATACAAAGCAGCTTCAAAGGAAGGCAGTGAAACTAGTCAAAGTTCAGTGGGGTGATGATAAGGAAGACAGTACTTGGGAAACAGAGGATAACATAAGAAGGTAGTATCTAGAACTCTTTGCCTGGTAAGGTTTTTATATCGGTATAGTACTCCCTTTTTAGTAAACCGCATGCTAGGATAGACTTGTTTGTTGTTTTGTATTTTTGATTGTTGTGAATGGTTGATACGCATGCGGGATCCTTTTCTTGTTTCTTAGTTAAGGAATTTCGAGGGTGAAATTTCTTAAGGGGGGAGGGGGGGGGGGGGGGGGGGGGAGAATGTAACGACCCGCATTCTACGCATCGAAGGATCATAGAATATTTATTTCTTTCTCATGCGAAGTCATATAGTCATGTAACTTTAGGAGATGACTATTGGGGTCATTTCCCATGTTCATGATTTTTGCCGATTTTTAAATGACCATTTTGCCCCTAACTGATCTTGTTTCGGCCATAACTTTTGATTGGAAAGGAGTTTTGACCTGAAACCACTTCCATTAGATTCGGATGATGGTTTACCTTTCCGTAGAGTGGTCATATGTGAAAAACGGACTTACCGTTTGGGAGATATGGCTGAATTAAAGTTTAGAAAGTGAAAAACAACTTAGCCGGGCTTAATTGGGTAATTAACAGCTAGGCCCAGAGGGGGATTTCGGGATTTGGAGTATTTAAGGGCTGTTAGGGTTTAGAGAACACCCTTTTCTCATTTTTCAGCCGCCACTTATCATCCCTCTCAATTTAGTAATGGCCTCCAACATCTAAAACACCTCTAAACCACTTTCTAATTGAAGATTTGGCTAAATTACATCATATTAAGGAGAAATAGCACCAAAGCAAGGTTAGAACTGTTGTATAGCCTTGGGAACAGCGCCAAACAGAGGATAATTTCAGATTTGGTATTTTGTTTATGGCTAAGGTGAGTGATTTGCATAGTTCCTCACTAATTATGGTTAATTAAGGGGTAATTAGTGTTAATTAGCGAATTTAAACATGATTAAATTCTGGAAAAATATTTATAAATTTCGAAATATTGTTTTAGGCCTCTGTTAGAAATTTGAGTTAGTTTGGTTAGTTTTACTAATCCTATCATCAGTTTTGCTTAAACATGCTTAAGGGAAAATATGGGATTTTGGCTATGTTTGATCCATTTTAACCTATCAAGTTGTTGTTTTGGTGTTAGTGGCCAATTATATATGTTGCTATGACTGTATGGTATGCCTTGTGATTGATTAGAAAAGTTAGATTGGTCAAAAATGCTGTCGAATGGCGTAAAATAGTCGCTGGAAAGAAGTGCAGGAAATTAACCGAACCGGATCGGATCGAAGGGGAAGCACGAACCGAACCGCTCCCTTCAAACGGTTGCATCACGAGCCGATCTGAGGAATTGGGGAGATCATGAACGAACCAACCCGAATGGTGGCACCGAATCGACCCGCTCACCTGGAAGCCCCACAATCCGAACCGCGTCACTCGACCCAAACCCCTTCCACGAGCTGATGACCAAAGGAGATCACGAATCAGAGCACCACACCACGACCCGACCCGGATGAGTACCACGACCCGAACCGATCCAAAGAGGGTGCTACGAACTGAACCGCTTGGTGGCTACGAAGTGGAGAATCCCGACCCGATCTGTATGGTGCGATCCGAACCGAACCCGAGTGGTGACTGCGAACCGAACAAGGAGCTTGGATGTGTGGCATGAGCTATGAACCAAATGAAGACCGATCTGGTGATGACCAAAACCCGAGATGCAAAGGTAGTCCAAGTAGGAAGTTTGCACTCAGGATCCAGTTGGGAACTAACGAGTTGACTTCATGATTGGACTTTGCTGCGGGACGTGTGCTAAGGGGTTATCGATGCCCATAACTTTGATTCACCACCAAGACGGATGTTAGGCTATGGATCAGTGCAGTGGAGTCGCCATGACTCCGTGGGGCAGAGTGATCATAGCAAGGATTTGGGTGATCAAAGTGGTGGATACCGTTTGCTTTACACACTGGGCGAGAGATGTGAGGATGGTTACTATGCTTGATTGTTTGACATCACTATGACATGCACACCCCTCCCCCGTATCTTTACACCATATGTTAGTGGCACCTTAGAGTATTGTATGGTATGTTGTGCTAACTCTTTGGTTGTAGGTCCAGGTTCAGGTATGGTTTAGTATACTTGTTATTGTTCTGTTTTGCTGCTTATCGCTCATACCAGACTTTTGTCTGACCCAGAGTTTTATGTCTCTTCTTATTACTCTAGGTGCTCTTAAATGGGCAGACTAGAGACAGGTTAGCTGGTTGTGCACGAGTAGCTGTCCGGAGATGAGCAGGAGGCTTACACGTACTATTCTTTATACATTCTCCCTGTGTCGCTGCTGGTCACTACTTTGGGTATTAGTAGTGTACTTTTCCTTTCTTTTGCTTTAGAGACAGTTTTAAAGTTGTAATATTGATAAAGAGGAACATAAGCTGTATTTGGATTTTCCGCTGCTGAGATGTTTAGTTTTCAGCTTATGCACTGTCTCGCCTGTTTTATGTCAAAGTATGTTATTATTATATTTTATTCCATGCGCTGTGAGATATGCTACAGGTTCCTTGTTAGTTCAAATTCCTTACCTTACCTTTCATTTCTTTGATGACCGTCCCATGTTGGTTGGACATCGGCACATCGCACTTTCATTGGAAATGTCGGCTGGTGCGGGGCGGGCCATCACATGGTGCCTTCATGACTTCTCTTCTTCCATTGTTCAAATGAACTAATTGAGAAATAGGGTGGAGGTAGCTTCATCCTTTTGATTGACGCTTTGTTGATGCACTTAGGTCGTGAGGATGGAGACTCGGGAGGAGTAATACCACAGTCGAGAAGGAGACGCATAACGTATTCATTAAAGAATATTGTCGGCCTTGTAGAATCATTAACGCTCAAGATTTCATCAAAAATCATTCCAATACAGTTTATATTGGCTTCCCCATAAATAGCGTATAATTCCTTAAAGTTTTCTTTGTAAACGGCTCGAAATTTCCTAGTATCGGGAACAAGGAATGCATAAGAACATGATGTAAAACTCTTGCCGTAGGCCTTAAACTGATAGATTTTGTGCCATTGCTATCGTCTTCTATGAATTGATGGCTTACACTATTTCGAATATGAACCGGACATAAATTACTTGAGAATTTTTGACCATAAAAAGACGATTCGAGAAACTTGTGCCATCCTTGCACATGAAATGAACACTTCTTTACCGCAAACAACCGACCAAAGGCATTACGTCGGATTCTCAGGCTTATGTTTCTCCAAATTTAGATTAGCATAGAAAAGCTTAATCATGACATGGTTAATCTCTGCATTATTTTTGTCGAAATCTAGTAGAGACTCGAGTTCAGCCGTCCTTGCAAGATTAAGAACATGATAACTTGAAAAATTCGAGAATTTAATAAATGAACCTTGGTATATTTTGAAATACTTCATTTGATTCCATCTCTTTACAGCTATGGGATCCATTAGCCATTTTTTGATGTTGGAATCAATTGGTTGTGGTTGAGATTCGGATGTAGAAGATCTTTTTGATCGTTTTTGTGGAGGAGCCATGATGAAATTGAAAGAGATTTGAGAATTTTGAAGCAAGGGATCTTAGGGTTTTGTTGTTTTGAATGTTGAAAAAGAAATGAACGGGTGAGAGGGGTGAAACCGATGTGATATTTCAATATAAAAACAGAAAAAAGCACGATTGGTCGACCGCTGGATATTTACCGGTCGACCGTTGTTTAACTGAGATCAAAACGGTCGACTGGTCTATTTCTGCCGGCCGACTAGACCTCCAGATTTTTATTTTTCTGCCTTTTTTACTTCTTCTGTTTTTGAAACGATCGAAAATTTATTGAATTCTTTCAAAGGAAGTGCATACATGTTATAACAAAGGGAAAATACATACATGTTATAACAAAGGGAAGCTTTATTGATTTGCTTTTCGGAGTCTTAGGAGAGTAATACTCCTCTGGTTCTGAACTAGTAACTGAAATGCGAGACTTTTGCGCGCACTCATCGCAAATGTGAGCCATATTAAAGTACTTAAACTCTTAAAATATAGACTCGAAGATGTCAATTAAGAGAAAGAGTGATAAGCTTATATAGAGTTTGTCTATATATAGATTAGTGGAGGAGAAAAATCAAGGAATAATTGCCGTACAAACAATGAATAGCTCATATTCTTTTACTAAAGATAGAATTTGCTATAAAATTGCTAAACTTTTTTTTAAAAAAATGAGTGAACCGAATATAGAAATGAACTTCACTGTTTACATATCGAGTTCATTTCTTGAAATTAAGCCAAGCTCTCTACGCAATGTAATAAAACTTGATTCAAGTAGAAGCTTAGTAAAAATGTCTGCTAGTTGACGATCAGTTTGAACATATTCGAGAAATATGTTTCCTTTTTCAATATTATCTCTCAAGAAATGATGATGGATATCAATATGCTTGGTTCGAGAATGATTTACTGGATTCTTTGATAAGTTTATAGCACTGGTGTTATCACAGTATATAATAGAATTTGATAAATGAATATCAAAGTCTCGAAGTGTTTGTTGCATGTATAAAACTTGAGTACAAGCAAGAGCTGCTGATTATACTCGGCTTCACATGTTGACAGTGAAACACAATTTTGTTTCTTACTAAACCAAGAGACAAATGATTTTCCAATAAAATGGCACGTACCACTTGTACTCTTTCTATCCGTTCAAGAACCTCCGGAATCGACATCACTATATGATACTAATTCGAATGGACATTCTTTTGGGTAGAAAAGACCAAAATCTTTGGTATTATTAGGATAACGAATTATACATTTTACTGCTCGTAAATGTGACTCCTTTGGATTTGCTTGAAATCGTGCACATAGACAAACACTCACCATTATATCTGGACGACTTACTGTAAGATAAAGAAGAGAACCAATCATGCTTCGATATAATTTATGGTCAACACTCTTACCATTTTCATCTTTTTCAAGATGTGAAGTTGTACTCATAGGAGTAGGTTTATCAGATGTATTTTCTAAACTGAAGTGCTTGATAAGATTTCCACAGTATTTTTCTTGATTAATAAAAAAACATTTAAAAATTGTTTGATTTGAAGACCAAGAAAATATAATAGTTCTCCCATATGTTACATTTCAAACTCTTTGGTCATAATATCGGCAAATTCTTTGCAGAGATTATCGTTCGTTGAACCAAAGATAATATTGTCTACATATATCTGGATAACCAATATATCTTTTCGAGAATGTTTAATAAGCAAAGTTTGATTGACCTTGCCTATTTGAAATCCTGAATCCGTAAGATAGCTGCGTAATCGTTCATACCAAGCACAAGGTTCTTGTTTTAAACCATACAAAGCTTTCTTGAGTTTGTGTACGTAGTCAGGATGCTTTTCATGTACGAATAAGGGAGGTTGTTCGACATGTACATTCTCTTTGATAAATCCATTTAGAAAAGCACTTTTGACATCCATCTAATAAAGTTTGAAATTATGATGACAAGCAAAGGATAATAAGATTCTGGTAGCTTCTAGTCGAGCAACTGGTGCAAATGTTTCTTCATAATCGATACCTTCTTCCTGATTATATCCTTAGGCTACTAATCTTGCTTTATTTCTAGTGATATTTCCTTGTTCATTTGCCTTATTTTTATAGACCCATTTAGTACCAATAACTGATTGATCAGTTGGTCTTGGAACAAGTCCCCAGACATCATTGCACTCGAACTGATTTAGTTCGTCTTTCATGGCAATGATCCAGTAATCATCAGTGGCAGCTTCTTTTGGATTCTTAGGTTCGATATTCGAAAGAAACGCAACATGACCCATTTGATTGAGTTGACTCCTTGTTCTAATTTGTGATGTTACTTCTCTGATTATATTTTGAACCGTATGATCTCTTAATATCCTTGGAGGAGATCATAATGTTGGTGGAGAAGGTAACACACATGGTTGAGGAACATTCTCAATTATTTCAGAGTTAGAATCAACATTTGAGATGATCGGATTATCAGTGACTATAGTTTCGTCATCATTCGATATGTTATGAGAAGGTTGATAGAATTCATCGAATGAAACATGAAGTGATTCTTCAATAGTTTTTATTCTTTTGTTAAATATACGATAGGCCTTGCTTCGTTCTGAATAATCTACAAATATGCCTTCATCGGATTTTGGATCAAATTTTCCAAGATGGTCTTTCGTATTTAAGATAAAGCATTTAGAACCGAAAACTTTGTAGTATGAGATATTTGGCTTTCTTTGGTTAAATAATTCATAAGATGTATTCTTGGTGAGAGGTCGAATGGATACACAATTCAAAATAGAACACGCAATTGCAACAGCTTCTGCCCAAAAATGTTTTGGTAAAGTGGTTCCATTTAATAGTGTTCTTACACATTCTTGTAAAGTCCGGTTTTTCCGTTCTACAACTCCGTTTTGTTGTGGAGTTCTAGGAAACGAAAAATTATGATATATACCTTTCTTTGTACAAAAATGTTCAAATTCATTATTTTCGAATTCTCCGCCATGATCACTTCTTATATTTTTAACTTTAAGCCCTTTCAATTTTTGAATTCTTTTGACAAAAGATTTGAAATGATCAAAAGTATCACTTTTGTTTTTCAAGAAAATCGTCCAAGTGTACCGAGAGTAATCATCAACAATTACAAACACATATTGACTTTGGTTTATTGACTGAACCTGTGTTGGTCCGAATAAATCCATATGTAGTAACTCAAGTGGTTGTAATGTTGATATGACTTTCTTGGATTTAAAGGAAGATTTAGTCAATTTTCCTAATTGACATGCGTCACAAATGTTATCAACCGTAAAGCTCATTTTGGGTAGTCCTCTAACTAGATCGTTTTTGGCTAAGTTGTCAATAGTTCTGAAGTTTATGTGACAGAAACGTTTGTGCCATAGCCATGGATCATTATCATTTGCTACAAGACACATATCTGAATTATGATTGATATTCATATTCAGAATATAAACATTTCTGTCCCTATATTGTAACACCCCGTATTTTCTATTAACGTTATAATAATGAATCCTAGAATACTTAATTTAAAATGTAAGAATTAAGGGGAAACGGGTTATGCCATTGTGTTCGTCTTGGAATTCTGGTTGAGATAGAGTCCGAGTTTGCGTAAATTGACTTCGTATGAAGAAGTTATGGCTGTCGGAAGTTTCCAGAAATTTCAAATAAATTCAAATAGCTCGAAAAAGAATTCAAAATTCAAACAGAAGTCAAAAGCGGGCTGGGCGGGAAAATTCCCGCCCAGGCAGGTCGACCAGGGGGTCGACCGTAGTGTCGACCTCCCCCCTAAAGGTCGACCTGGCCCCCGGCTAGATCTGAATTTTGAACGACTGCTGACTTGATGCTGAGTCACTAGGGTTTCTGGATGGTCCTGATCTGGTCTGATTGGCTGTGATTAACCCTAGGTTCATCTGACGGCTATAATTAAACTGGAATTCTATATAAACAACTCAATGCCCATCCTAAAAACACACAGAAAAATAAACCTAGAACTGAAATGCCGTCAGTAGAGGACTTGGAGTAGCCGTCACCGTTTCAATTCAAAGACGAGTTAAAAGCTTACATCAAAAATCAAATTAAAACTTGGCTAATTCAACGATCTTCATCAAAGGCGCGCATCTCCAATTTCAGAATTCAGATTTTAGAACGCAAGAATTCCTTTTTAGTTTGTAAGTTAGTTGTTACACAGATTTAAACATTTTTTCAATTGAATCATGACATGTTGTAATTTGGATATAGAATGATGCTTATATGTAAGATATGATTCTCGTTTATCTTAAAGTATCGTTGTAATTAATCATGTCTATATGCTTGTGGCGATGAACATGTTGTATATTAATCATGTTTATATGCTTGTGGTGATGAACAACATTTTATGTTATTGGAATCTATTATAATTGGGTAATGGATTTATTTTTCCAATTTAATGGTAAAACATGTCATGTTATAAATTGGTGGTTATTTGCAAGTATATGATCTAAATCACATGCTTACATGTTAGATTAACATTCATGAATATTTAGAACTATGTCAAGTGGAATCTATTTATGTTGCAAGATTGGATTTGTAATCCTCTTATGTTTTAACACAAGTTATCATGCTAAGTGTGATTTAAACATGTTTATGGTAATCCTCTTATGTTTTAACACATAAGTTATCATGCTAAGTTGTGATTTAAATATGTTCATAGTGGCTTTCTTATGTTTTGACATACATAAATTAGTATACTAGATTTGTGGTTTAAAATTTTGTTTATATGTTAAACCTCCATGTTAGACCCATATCAAGTTTACATGAAAATTAGATCCAACTTAGTCACACACCTTTACCTGTTTAGTTAAGATAATGATACATCTATGCCAAGTTACATGTGATAAGTTAAATGTATGCTATTTTATGTTTATTTCATGTTCCTTGTTTATCACCCCTTTTTGTTTATGGGTTTGGGCTAATTTGCTAGTCCAACACTTTATGTGATTCATACGTACGTTCTACGGGGATAACGATGGGAAAACATGAAAATTCATGGCATAGGTTTGTTCATAAAATGGTATATTTGATATACCATTTATTTTGAGCAATATTTGAAAGGATAATTATGGCATGATTAAATTAAATTTAATCTACATAAAGAAATTTGACATATATAGAAAAATATGAATTTAGAAAAGACGAATATGCCTAACCCGAGGTTAGACTGAGTTGTGGTGTAAATCTGCCCGGAACCGAATGGCATATCCAGTGACCACAACAAGACCTGTCTAATGTGGGTGGTTAGTGCATCAAACCCAAAAAGAACCCGAGGTTAGACTGAGTTGTGGTGTAAATCTGCCCGGAACCGACCAACACATCCAGTGACCACAACAAGACCTGTCTAATGTGAGTGGTTGGTGCTTTAATAAATTAAAGCTAAGTCAGGATTGGTAGGGTTAAGTAAATTAGGAAAACACTTAACCGATTCAACATGTTAACTAAACGAATGGGCGGGGTTAGGTAAACTTGGACACTTAACCAAATAAACATGTTGATTAGAAAACCCTAGTAATGGGGACCCTTTTCAGCAGTAACCCACATAGATGTATCATGGTACCCTGAAACTAGGCAGGGTGGGGCACGATTACTGGGCTGAATTATAAGCGGTCAAAAACGTTGGCGGTTGGTGGGCCAGTGTAGGTTCCGACGTAGTATGGGCATGCACGTACTCCGGAGTGGAAAAATCAGGCACTGGGCATCAGTAGTGTACACTGTGCATCTTGAATCGTGTCAGGTTGCCACCAGAGGGACTGATACACCCCATGGTGGGACCAGCACATGTAGCTACAGTCAAGCGGGGCCGAATGACACATGATATGAAGCATGCGAGTAGGAGCCGATCATTAAGGGGATCGTTTGAGACTGGTTAAACCAATGGTTAAGTAGGTGCAGAGACTATAGTAATGGGTGCGATCACATGTTCCTCTTATCTTATATTAGGGTATTGTCCTATGTTCTGTTATCACTATCATGTTCCCTTTCCTTGTTTAAATACTAGTACCCACTGAACATACCAGACTTATTGTCTGATCCGTTTTCTTTTGTCTTCTTTTCTTCCGTTCCCCCCTTCAGGTCCACAGGGAGGAAATACTCTAGCTTAATCAGACTCTTTGCAAGCTTCAAGAAAGTAGATGTATGATTTGGACTCTCTTGCATTGGCTATGGCTTTTGGATACGACCCTTGGGGATTTATGCAGTTTTATCTATGTTTTATGCTTCTTTATTTAATAATCAAGACAGACATTATGGTGTAATGTTTTTGAAGTTATTTTTGAGACAATTTGATGTAATGTTTTTGTATTGAACTACGTATGCAATAAATATTTGAATTCCGCTGCTTAAATTTTTCTGTCTTGTAAATTTTTCTGTGTCTTGTACCTATAACCCTCCACCAAAGTTATGGCATTCCCTTTGTGAGTGACCTTAATGGAGGTGTGGTGTTTCACTTGGTATCAGAGCAAAGGTTTACCAAATCAGAAGCAATTTTCAAGGAAAAAGTGTTGTTTTAAATTAAAAAAAGGCATAATCCCCAAAGCCATATGCACTCTCTTTCTATCCTTCGTTTTGAATCTTTTCTTTTTCATTTCAGCATGTCTGGGAATCTTAACCTTCCAGAGGGTGTACCGATACCTGGCTGGTTTAGGAGGTGCTTAGAGGTTAGGGCCAATGATGCAGGCCCAGCAGATATTCCCCCTCCAGCTGCAGCAGTTCCTCCTCCTCCTCCTCGCGCAAATTCTTTCTCAAAGATTTGTAGAAACTTTAGGGCCATGGGTGGAAAGGATTTCAAGGGAACTGAATCATTCGTAGAAACAAGGAATTGGCTCAAAGAAACTGAGGATCTGTTCGTTATCTTCGAGGTGGACGATAAGAAGAAGATACAGTTGGCTGTATGGTTGCTCAAAGACGAAGCTTCCTATTGGTGGGAAGTCACTAACGCTGAAAGACCTATTGACACATGGATGGATTTCAGGAAAAGGTTTGAGATGAAATTCCTCTCACATGCTGAACGAAGTTTACAGCTGGAAAATTTCTTATCTCTTAAGCAAGGAAGTATGACAGTCAAGGAGTACGTCAATCAATTCAATCAGCTGGCCCGATTTGGACTGGACTTAGTGAATACTCCTCATAAGAAGGCTCTCCGTTTTGTCAAGGGATTGAATGAGCCACTTCACAGCTTGGCTATGACCCATATACCTATGGGGGCTACTTACGAGAGGTTAGTGGACATGGCACTCCTACATGAGGAAGACAAGGGAAAAAATGAGGCAAAAGCGGAAGTGCCTCAAGATAAGAAGGGGGAAGGGTCGCAGAACAAGAAGGCTGATTCAAAGAAAGGCGGGAAGAACAACAAACCCCGTGAAAAGAGAAAGTGTAATTTCTGTGGCATTCCTGGACATCTGGTCAAAGACTGCAGGAAGAAGAAAAGGAAGATGGGTGGCTGTTTCCACTGTGGTGAGACAGGACACATGGCTAGGGCCTGCCCAAGGAAGCAAGGGCAGGGAGCTGGACCTTCTTCTGGAGGACAAGTTCACGCTGTCATGGCACCTCCGCAAGAACGAGGTAGAAATATTTCTATCAAAAGTTTAGTCTATCTTTTTGATCACCTTGTTCGTACATTGTTTGATTTTGGCGCATCACACTCATTTTTATCTGCTGATTTAGTTGAATCTCTGCACCTAGACACTAGTTTAGTAGAGGACCCCTTGGTTGTTTCAAATCCAATCGGGGGCTCAGCTTATTTGTCAATGGTTTGTTTGGATTTGAAAATATCTATTCTAAGTGTTGAGTTTAGGTGCAATGCCTATGTTTTGGGCTTCACGGGCTATGGATTGATTCTAGGCATGGATTGGCTATCCAGTAATGGTGCCATCCTCGACTGTGCAAAAAGAGTGGTTAGACTCCTGACCCACCTTGGTAACACTCTTGAAATTTCTTGCAATCCCCTGAACTCTGTTATGCTAAGCTATCTAGAATCTCTTGATGCGTCTGTTGAGGACTTGCAGTCTGTAAAGGTAGTCCGTGAATATTCTGATGTGTTTGAAAAGGTAAAGGGTTTATCCCCGAAGCGGGAGATAGACTTCCACATATACCTCATTGACAATGCAAAGCCCGTTGCCTTACCCGTTAGGCACATGGCCCCAAGGGAAGGTAGTGGCTTATGGTGGAAGACAGGTGAAAGTACATGAGAAAAACTACCCAACCCACGACCTAGAATTGGAAGCCATCGTTTTTGCGCTTAAGTCTTGGCGCCATTATCTCCTAGGTGAGAAATTTGAACTGTATACTGACCATAAATCGTTGAAATACCTGTTCTCGCAGAAAGATCTCAACTTGAGGTAGCAAAGATGGATGGAGTTTCTTGCATTGTACGATTTTGAGATTTCCTACACTCCTGGCAAGGGCAATGCAGTAGCTGACGCCTTGAGTAGAAAGAAACTGACCTTAAGCCATCTCTTTGTGGAAAGGAAAAGCTTGGAGTTCATAGCCATCTTTAACTTTAGACCCTCCACTGACTTTGTACCTGGCTTGCTAGCAACATTAGAAGTGCGACCAACTCTATTAGACACAATCGGAGCCGCGCAAAGAGAAGATCCTTAGCTAGCCGATGTGGTGGACAAGTTAGTTAGGGGTGAGACTTCTAGTCACCTCAAAAGATACTCCATTGATGCCAAGGGCTGGTTGAGACGAGATGGGAGACTATGTGTACCACAAGCAAGGGGTTTGGTAAAGGTGGTTCTAGAAGAGGCACACCATTCCAATCTGACCATACACCCAGGCGGAGACAAAATGTATAAAGATATCAAAAGAGTTTTTTTTTGGAATGGCATGAAGAAAGACGTAGCTGAATTTGTTTCTAAGTGTTTAATATGCCAACAAGTCAAGGCGGAGCAGAAGAAGACTGGTGGTCTGCTCCATTCTCTAGAGGTCCCACAGTGGAAATGGGATAGCATCTCGATGGACTTTATAGATGGGTTGCCTTGGTCAAGAAGGGGCAATACCAGCATTTGGGTAATAGTGGACAGGCTCACAAAAAGCGCCCACTTTATACCCGTCAAGAGTAGAAGGACTGCCTCATCTCTAGCATCCATATATCTTAAGGAGATAGTTCGACTCCATGGGATAGAATCCAGCATAGTGAGTGATCGAGACCCTATCTTCACGAGCGAGTTTTGGAAGAGTTTACAAGAGGCTGTAGGCACACAGTTATGCTTAAGCACGGCCTATCACCCTCAAACTGATGGCCAAACGGAAAGAGTCAATAGAGTATTAGAAGACCTCTTGAGGTTATGCATTATTGACTTCAGAGGTACATAGGAGCATCATCTACCTTTGGTGGAATTCGCGTACAATAATAGCTACCAAGCCACCATAGACATGGCACCTTTCGAAGCTTTATATGGAAGACCATGCAGGTCACCAGCTTGCTGGTGAGAGTCCACAGACAAGCTCATACTTGGACCAGACATGATTAGGGAGACTTCAGAGAAAGTAGACTTGATACGAAGAAGAACGAAGACTGTCCAAGATAGACAGAAGTCCTACGCAGACAAAAGAAGAACTGACCTTGAGTTCGAAGTTGGAGACAAGGAGTTCCTTAAAGTATCTCCCTTGAGGAACGTCGTTCGCTTTGGATCCGCCGGAAAGTTATCACCAAGATTTGTAGGGTCGTTCCCTATCACCGAAAAGATTGGGATGATGGCTTATAGGGTACAGCTGCCCGAAAGATTGGCCGGGATTCATAATGTCTTTCATGTCTCTCACCTGCAGAAGTGCTTACATGAGTCTGCGGAAGTGGTAGAACCAAGTATGCTAGAAGAAGTTGAAGTTGAACGAGAAGCAACTGTGAGGAGAGTTACAACCCGTATCTTGGGAACAGAAGTCAGAAAGCTACGCAACCGTGAAGTAAGCTCATCAAAGTTCAATGGAGCGACACCGAGGAAGACGCGACTTGGGAAACTGAGGACAAAATACGCGCAACCTACCCTTTTCTTTTTGAGGGTACGTCTTTAATCTCTTTTTCCTCAAGTTTATGCTCGTATCTATCTTTTTAGGTATATCTCCTCGATCCTATCCTTTATCGTTAGGTAGGAACCCATTTGGATGTAAACATGTAATTGAAACATGTTATGATTGATGGTTGCAAGTGGTTGCTAGTGGATGCATATACACACACATTAGGTATTAGATCGTCTCAGTCATTTCCATATTGCATATGCATATATGTATTGGTTTATGGATTAAAACTTGATGTGTTATCATATGGACGTTGCATTTGTATGAATGATTGTGCACTCATGTAAGAAATTTTGAGTAGGAAAAATTGCATTCATAATGGACTCATGGCACTAACATAATTTGCATTAAGGAGGTCAACTGAATCAGTAGACTGCCTGATTTTTCATTAGATAAGGACACATACACACACAATGCATATGATCATGAAGCATTAGAAATCTTTTAAGGACGTTGGACTCCTGTGCATGATGGTTGAGTAGATGGGTGATTGGATGGTAGGATATAAGTTCTTCTCGACTTGGAGATTTCGGGGACGAAATCCTAAAAGGAAGGGAGAACATAACACCTCGTATTTTCTATTAACGTTATAATAATGAATCCTAGAATAGTTAATTTGAAATGTAAGAATTAAGGGGAAACGGGTTACGCCATTGTGTTCGTCTCGGACTTCTGGTTGAGATAGAGTCTGAGTTTGCATAAATTGGAATTTGTACGAAGAAGTTATGGCTGTCGGAAGTTTTCAGAAAATTCAAATAAATTCAAACAGCTCGAAAAAGAATTCGAAATTCAAACAGAAGTCAGAAGCGGGCTGGGCGGGAAAATTCCCGCCCAGGCAGGTCGACCAGGGGGTCGACCCTAGTGTCGACCTCCCCCCTAGAGGTCGACCTGGGGGTCGACCTGGCCCCCGGCCAGATCTGAATTTTGAACGACTGCTGACTTGATGCGGAGTCACTAGGGTTTCTGGACGGTCCTGATCTGTTCTGAGTGGCTGTGATTAACCCTAGGTTCATCTAACGGCTATAATTAAACTAGAATTCTATATAAACAACTCAATGCTCAACCTAAAAACACACAGAAAAATAAACCTAGAACTGAAATGCCGTCAGTAGAGGACTTGGAGTAGCCGTCACCGTTTCAATTCAAAGACGAGTTAAAAGCTTACATCAAAAATCAAATTAAAACTAGTCTGATTCAACGATCTTCATCAAAGGCGCGCATCTCCAATTTCAGAAATCAGATTTCAGAACGCAAGAATTCCTTTTCAGTTTGTAAGTTAGTTGTTACACAGATTTAAACATTTTTTCAATTGAATCATGACATGTTGTAATTTGGATATAGAATGATGCTTATATATAAGATATGATTCTCGTTTATCTTAAAGTATCGTTGTAACTAATCATGTCAATATGCTTGTGGCGATGAACATATTGTATATTAATCATGTCTATATGCTTGTGGTGATGAACAACATTTTATGTTATTGGAATCTATTATAATTGGGTAATGGATTTATTTTGCCAATTAAATGGTAAAACATGTCATGTTACAAATTGGTGGTTATTTGCAAGTTTATGATCTAAATCACATGCTTACATGTTAGATTAACATTCATGAATATTTAGAACTATGTCAAGTGGAATCTATTTATGTTGCAAGATTGGATTTGTAATCCTCTTATGTTTTAACACAAGTTATCATGCTAAGTGTGATTTAAACATGTTTATGGTAATCCTCTTATGTTTTAACACATAAGTTATCATGCTAAGTTGTGATTTAAATATGTTCATAGTGGCTTTCTTATGTTTTGACATACATAAGTTAGTATACTAGATTTGTGGTTTAAAATTTTGTTTATATGTTAAACCTCCATGTTAGACCCATATCAAGTTTACATGAAAATTAGATCCAACTTAGTCACAATTTCACCTTTACCTGTTTAGTTAAGATAATGATACATCTATGCCAAGTTACATGTGATAAGTTAAATGTATGCTGTTTTATGTTTATTTCATGTTCCTTGTTTATTACCCCTTTTTGTTTATGGGTTTGGGCTAATTTGCTAGTCCAACACTTTATGTGATTCATACGTACGTTCTACGGGGATAACGATGGGAAAACATGAAAATTCATGGCATAGGTTTGTTCATAAAATGGTATATTTGATATACCATTTATTTTGAGCAATATTTGAAAGGATAATTATGGCATGATTAGATGAAATTTAATATACATAAAGAAATTTGACATATATAGAAAAATATGAATTTAGAAAAGATGAATATGCCTAACCTGAGGTTAGACTGAGTTGTGGTGTAAATCTGCCCGGAATCGACCGACATATCCGGTGACCACAACAAGACATGTCTAATGTGGGTGGTTAGTGCATCAAGCTCAAAAAGAACCCGAGGTTAGACTGAGTTGTGGTGTAAATCTGTCCGGAACCGACCGACACATCCAGTGACCACAACAAGACCTGTCTAATGTGAGTGGTTGGTGCTTTAATAAATTAAAGCTAAGTCAGGATTGGTAGGGTTAAGTAAATTAGGAAAACACTTAACCGATTCAACATGTTAACTAAACGAATGGGCGGGGTTAGGTAAACTTGGACACTTAACCAAATAAATATGTTGATTAGAAAACCCTAGTAACGGGGACCCATTTCAGCAGTAACCCACATAGATGTATCATGGTACCCTGAAACTAGGCAGGGTGGGGCACGATTACTGGGCTGAATTATAAGCGGTTAAAAACGTCGGCGGTTGGTGGACCAATGTAGGTTCCGATGGATTATGGGTGTGCACGTACTTCGAAGTGGAAAAATCAGGCACTGGGCATCAGTAGTGTACACTGTGCATCTTGAATCGTATCGGGTTGCCACCAGAGGGACTGATACACCCCATGTTGGGACCAGCACAGGTAGCTACAGTCAAGCGGGGCCGAATGACACAGGATATGAAGCATGTGAGTAGGAGCCGATCATTAAGGGGATCGTTTGAGACTGGTTAAACCAATGGTTAAGTAGGTACAGAGACTATAGTAATTGGTGCGATCACATGTTCCTCTTATCTTATATTAGGGTATTGTCCTATGTTCTGTTATCACTATCATGATCCCTTTCCTTGTTTAAATACTAGTACCCACTGAACTTACCAGACTTATTGTCTGATCCGTTTTCTTTCGTCTTCTTTTCTTCCGTTCCCCCCTTCAGGTCCACAGGGAGGAAATACTCCAGCTTAATCAGACTCTTTGCAAGCTTCAAGAAAGTAGATGTATGATTTGGACTCTCTTGCATTGGCTATGGCTTTTGGATACGACCCTTGGGGATTTATGCAGTTTTATCTATGTTTTATGCTTCTTTATTTAATAATCAAGACAGAAATTATGGTGTAATGTTTTGGAAGTTATTTTTGAGACAATTTGATGTAATGCTTTTGTATTGAACTACGTATGCAATAAATATTTGAATTCCGCTGATTAAATTTATCTGTCTTGCAAATTTTTCTGTGTCTTGTACCTATAACCCTCCACCAAAGTTAAGGCATTCTCTTTGTGAGTGACCTTAACGGAGGTGGGGTTTTTCATATATCCTTCGAAAACTATCTTATGCTCTTTATCTAAGATACTACACTTATTATCCGAAAAGGAAATGTTAAAGCCCTTGTCGCATAAATGACTAATACTAAGTAAATTGTGTTTCAAATTTCTAACTAGCATGACATTAGTAATGAGAGGTAAGTTAGATGTACCACAATTGCTCACATCGCCTTTGCGGATGATATAGCCTTTTGAATTATCTCCAAAAGTGACGGAGCCACCATCTGAGTAAGTAATATTTGTCAATAAGTTCTTGTCTCCAGTCATATGCTTCGAGCAAGCACTGTCCAATATCCACTTTCCTCTTTTCTTAAGTGGGACCTGTAAAAATAAAATTAAGTCCATGGTACCCACCTTTTTATAGGGTCCTAAGAGTTCGGTCTTAGGAGTCCAAACCCATACGGGTTCGGTGTCCCCTTTATATACATAATTTGAATTGAAATGCACAGTATTCATAAAGTGCTGAATATATTTGTTCCTCATCAAATTATTATTTGTTTTAAGAACCCATATCTTGATTGTCTTGACATTTTTCTTTTGAAACTTCACAACTTATTTTGGTTTGGAATATAACAAACTAAGTTTTTTCTTAGTTTTATCTCATTTTGCCTTTTTCTTTTTGAAACCAAGACGTTTCTTGGTATCCTGTTTCTTATATCCCAAGCTTTGTTTATTTGAAGCAGATTGTGAACTTTCAATGACTTTTATCAAATTTTCTCGACCTTTATTGAAGTTAGAAACATTTTGAGTAATATTATCTAACTTTGTTTGTAAACTAGCTTTTTCTACGTCCAGAATTTTGATTTTTGCCTTAAGCTCATGATTTTCAGTAGTGAGAGCATTATTTTTCTCTTTTTGAGTTTCGATTTCTTGACTCAAAAGAGATAATTGAGAATCAATATTAGATGATGATTCTTGAGCTTTTTCAAATTCTTCTTCTAATATTTTCTTCTCGTCTTTTAACATATCCCGTTCAAACTCTACTCTACTTAAATCTGCTTTGGCTTCTTTCCATTGTCGTTTCATATTTTTAAATTTAACTATCATTTCAGCATTAATATCAATAACTTCATCAAATGTAGGAATTTGTACCTCGTCTTCTGTTGCCATGAAACAAACATTTTCTTGTTCATCTTCTGAATCACTTTCACTTTCTGATGAAGACGAGTCTGAATCATCACATGTGACTGAGAAAGCTCGTTTCTTTGATTTGTCCTTCTTGTATTTGAACTTGTCATTTTCTGACTTCTTCTTTTGTTCAGGACAATCTTTGTGCATATGCCCCTTTTTATGACAGTTGAAGCACTCTATTATTGATGATGAAGGTTTATTTGAACCAAATTTTCTCTTATTATATCGACTAGCTTTTCGTTGTTTCAAAAACTTTTTGAAACCTTTTTCCATAAAAGCTAAGTCTTCATCTTTAGAATCTGGTTCATCTTCATTTTTTCCGACATGAAATGCTACATTTTCTTTTCTTCTTTCTGTTCCTTTCTATCCTGCAAATTTGCTTCATAGAACATTAGATTTCCTATCAATTCATCTAGCTTCATGACAGAAAGGTCATTAGCTTCTTCAATCGCTAATACTTTTCCTTTCCATTCACTAGTCAGAGAATGTAGGATTGTCGAGACTACATCAAAATCTGAATATTTTTGTCCTAAACCAATAAGTGCATGATGAATAGTTTGAAACGTGAATACATATCATTGATTGTTTCATTTGGCTTCATTTTGAAATTTTGGAACAGACTTTTCAGCATGGCTATTTTGGCTTGTTTAACCTTGTTAGTACCTTCATGAGTGATTTTCAGCGTTTGCCAAATTTGATATGCGGTGGGATAGATACTATCCCGGTTATTTTCATTTTGATCTAATGCACAAAACAACATATTTATTGCTTTTGCATTTATGGCTGCTGCTGTTTTCTGAGCCTGTGTCCATTCTGAATAATCAATTGTAGGATTAACTATCTCTGTTTGGGTAGCATTCCATGCATCATAATTTGTTGATTGTATAAAAAATGACATTTGTGTTGCCCAATAGCTATAGTTAAGTCCATTGAAAAATGGAGGTCTTTGTGTTGACTGACCTTCCGTGTAAGTAGTGTTTTCAGTGCTAGAACTTGGGTTATTTGCCATGTTACAAGAATATATCAAATAATTGTGTTACGGTTATAAGATGACCGTGCTCTAATACCAATTGAAAGTGCGTGCATGTACGTGCTAGTATAATACACTCACAAGGATCGTGTAATATGACGAACAATATTCAAGTATGATGTAATAGCTAATCACAAAACTATATAATAGTAAATGCAGTAAAAATAGAAAAATCACACCAGAGATTTTTATACTGGTTCGGAACACCGTCCTACGTCCAGTCCCAGACTTCTATCTGGATTTTCACGAACAACAACCTCACTTCACCCGGAGGAACAAGTTTACATCACCCGAGCAACCGAACGGGAATTTCATGCCTCTATCAACATGAGGACTTCACAACTTGCCTCTTACAACACAAAGGACTTCAAACTTGCCTCTGACAACACGGAGGACTTCAAACTAGACGAGTAGACTTGTAGTTTTACAATGTGTGTTCTCAATAACACGAATTTGTCAATTCTTGTACAACCTTCCTATAGTCTTATCCTCAAATAGAATTTGTGTTTATGAAATTTTTGGAAGATGATATCGTAGTAGAATCAAAAGAATAATATATAAGTTCTAGGATTCAAGAACGATATTGTAAAGAATATGAGCGTTTGAATACTTGAGAGTTCAAGAATAGAATCAATAGTATGGAGATTAGATAGAAAGAATTGGTGCATTGAATTGATGATTTCAAGGTGTTTATATAGGAGATAAATAGCTGTAACCATTAGTAAAGAGTTACAATCAATAGATATGATCATTGAAGAAAAGGAAAAGAAGAAACTCTTGAAGAAATGGTAGTGACTATTCGAATAGTTGCTTTTGTTTAAAAACAGTCTACAGGTAAAAAATCACCAGTAGACAGGAATTTGAAAAAATATATATGTTATATGTATGTGTGCATGTTCATAGGGTTTTCTGGGCACAACCAGTCGACCGCTGGAATTTGACCGGTCGACCGGTTTTGGCCAGAAAGCCATATGAATGTGCACACACACACACACATTATATATATATATATATATATTCCAATATTGAGGGATATGATTATTTAAGGATAGATTTTAACATTAATAACTCACAAAATAATCAGCCTCTAATATAAAATACCATATGAAGCTCTTCGTGTCTTTGTCGAACCATTGATCATCTCTTTTTGTCGATAATGAATCATCTATTTGTCAATAATCAAAACTTCATGAATTCCTTGACTCAACACGCACCTTACCGAAGTAATCTTTTGTTTAATTTCCCAATCCCAACCTATACATCCCATGAAGTAGAACTGTCAATACTTCATATCTAACACCACAGTATTATTGGTAAATTCAATTACCATTTCACTTTCAAATCTAATTAAAGATATAACTATCGCCTGGAGTAAAACTGGTGGTACCCCATTCTCGATCATTTCTTGAATTTGATAATTTTAGTTATCAAATTCACCTTTCAATCTATTTAAAGATTCATTAAAACTCTAATTCAGTTTTAATTTCCAAAAATCATTACTTAATGATTATTCAATGTTAAGAAATTAATCTTATCTTTAACTGGGTTAAAGAACTAATGTCATTTAAAACACAGCTAACGATAAACCCAAAATCTCATTCCATTAACAATGGAATTTTCATGGAAAACGAATCAATATATATAATCGATATAAACTTCCATATCCAATCGATAATATAAATAGAATAACGGCAAAGCCTTTAAATTCCATATATATTAATAGTCTTCCTCCACAAAAATTCACTTCGATTATTATCAAATCGGATTCCATTCCATTCTAATATAATATGTTAAATTGGAAAACTTTACTTTGGAAAATCTCCTTTAAATCTTAACAAAAAATTTATAAATTCCAAATCGCATTTCATTGTAAATCAGGATAAAGAACGAATGTCGTTAAAAATACAGTTCACGATAAACCCAATTCACAGTCCATTTTATTCCAATTATTAAATATAATTGGAAACTCTAACAATTTTAATTAAAAGATTTATTCTCTTCACATGTGGTTCAAGAACGGTGTTACTGAAGACACCATTCATGACCAACCCAAATTCCCATTTGATATTAAATACAAGACTCTGAATAGAAAATATATCGGCTTATATTCAATATCAAATTTCGAACTCAACAAACATCATATTGGAATAACAATTTATATATCTTCCAAATTCCTCCACAATGCTTGTGTAATCACGGGATCCAATATCGAAATATTCCGAAGATAATTTCGATTCAAATCCATTCCAATTCATATATTGGAAATTTTGGTAATTTTTAAAACCACTTCAAATCCAATTTATTTATTTAAAAATAATTGGATAATAATTTTAGTTCATAACTAGTTCATTTCGATAAAAAAACTATTTTTGTCTTTTCAAATAGGGAATTTTTTATCCCAATTATTTCCAAATCATTTCTTATGATTTTACATTAATTACTGATATTTTTAATAACTTTATCAAGGCCCGTACACTCGATTTCCATAAACGGTCATCGAACTGCACTTACGATGACCTTTTTCAAATTTGGTTTGGACATAATTCCAAATCCAACCGTTAGATTTCAAATCTCTAATATTCGTTAGAAAGCTCTTTTCGAGACGAACCCAACGGTTTCGGTTTTAGGTGAATCCAACGGTCGAATCTCCCGTAATGTTCATCCGAAGTCAATGGTCGAAATTCGCAAATTACCACAGCGCAGCGCATTCTATTCAGGCCATTATATTATATATATAATATATATAATATATATCTTGTCGATTTCCATTTAAAACGTATTTTATAAACCGTTTTAAATTCGTTTTAAAAATTTTTCAACTTCATATTCAATTTCAAATCAAAATTGAATATTCCATATCATCGATATATATATATATATATATATAAATGATAATATTTTCAAAACATTAGATTTTGAAATCAATTCCTTTTCGATATTCATTAAAAAAAATGAATCAAATCGATATAAATATCGTTCATGTCAAAATGGCGTTAAATTAATCAACATGGCTTTATATATTTAAATATTTTCGTGTCCATCCCAAATCGGACATCAAAATCATATTTTGATCTTTTACTGAATATTATTTTAAAATATTCATTATTTTAAAATATTCGTTATTTTAAAATATTCATTCTTTCCGAACTGGAATCAGACACAGTGAATTATCATATAATGTTATTTATATGGATTTCATATAACACATGTACACAACAACAATGATACACAATCAACCATCATACATCGTGCATTCTACACTGCATAAGCATCAAATATAAATATTTAACGCTTATAGCAGTCTGTCAACCAATCGATTGACATACAACTAAATATTGGGATTAGTGGTCTAATATCATCCCAATACCCATGTGGAGTTTCAACCAACAAATACTAAATATTATTTGTGCAGTTGGGTGATGTGTAAAATATATCATCCCAATCAATATCAGTCAAATCAGTGTACATAAACAAATCGTCTGATTTGAAAATGAATATTTATTTTATTCATATACACGTTAAAAATTATATTTTTAACGATAAAATATTTATTTCAACATATGAATATTTTATTTATTCCATTCCACATCACAATCAAATTTCACAACACAATCAAACAAACAAACAAGTCGTCCATGGTCTGTCGACGATGGGTGTCGGCTGCTGCTAAGCACCGTCTGCATCCTAGTATATATTTCTAACTAGAAAATAAATTAAAGTGAGAAGTTCTCACCTTTTGGATCCACTCCTCCATTCTCTATTTCTGAGCAGTTCGGATTTGCCCAAAATTCCAATGCGATCTTTTCCATACTATTCATAGTAAAAATAACATTTTTACATCGCTATTATATAAATAAAAATCATATTTTTATTTCTACTTCATATATAAAAAAATCGAACCTTTTTCGCTACTTTATATATATATAAATCGAATTTTTATATATTTAAAAATCGTACCTTTGCAACATTAAAATCATATTTTTATTATCTCTATAATATAAAAATCATATTTTTTATTATCTCTATAATATAAAAATCATATTTTTATTATATCTACTCATATAAAAATCGAATCTTTATACACGCTACTTCATGATGAAAATAAAGTTCATATTTTTTTTAACCAAAATATTTTATGCATAGAATAAAAAATCAAATCTTTTCTTGCTATTCACAATAAAAAAAATTATATTTCTATCCCACTAACTTCATAATTAAAAATCTAATCATTTTAAAATTAAAAATCTATTCTTTTATATATTAAAAATCCAATTTTTCATATCTAAAAATATTATCTTTCCATTTATAAAATTCTAATCTTTTCGTTTATAAAATTCTAATCTTTATTTACTGATCATTACATAAGAGAACTGAAATAAACTAAATAAATAAATAAAAGACTCACATTGTTTTTCAGTGAAGGAGGGAGGGGTTTCCAGTTGCTCACGGGTGGTAGGGGGTCTGGGCGCTTGAGATCGTCGGAAGGGGAGGGGGGGGGGAGTCTGCTGCGACGGCGGCTCCGGAGGTTTAGAAGGGCAACGAGGTTTCAGCGGCGTTGGGTGAGCGGTTTAAATCAAAGGAGAGAAGAGGAAGGGGGCCTGAGGTATCGGAGGGGGAGATGGAGGCGACTGCGCCGCCGCTGGAGGGGGGCGCGATAGTGTAACTGGCGTCGACTTGGGGGAGGGAGGGGGTTAGGTTTTGTTTTTTTTTCTTCTCTAACTCGATTTTGAATGGGTGAGGGAGAAAGGTAAGGGAGTTTTATATATATAAAATATTAATATATTATTATTATTATTTTCAATTTAAGTTGTCTTTTCATACGATCTCCAAACGACATCCAACGACTGTTGGCCCTAGCTAATTACCCCCATTCTGAACACAATGGGATATGTTTCGTAATCCAATTCGACCTTTACGATCAGTTTCCGTTAAATTTAAAATATGAATAGCAATGAAATATTCTTGTATTTTGAATTGTATGGCCGACAAATAGGTACATGTTTTCTAATTTATTGGGTTTGGATGGTTTTATGAGCCGATTAGCTAGCCGCTTGGCATTTTCTTTGTCTTTTTGAGATGAGAGGGCCTGTGTGGCGGTTTGGGGATTTTCCGGTGCTCCCCGTACAAAGGAGGTTATGGCGAAATTTTTCGAAAATTTAGGGTGTTAGCCAAATTTTTGAAAAAATAGAAATTCTTAAAAACTGAAAAGTTGAAGAATGAAAGCCATAATGAAAGTTGAGTTGGTTAGTTAAACAACTTTCAGCTCCGTTCCTTTTCAAGGATGAAAAGATTTTAAGTGGGGGAGATTGTAACAACCCGGAAAATCAGAACCAATTTAAATTTTTTATTTTGGCAATTTTAATGAATTTTGAATATTTAAAATGATTTATTTTAAATAATAACAACCAGAAATTTATTTTGAATAGAATTAGAACGTGAAAATTTATTTAAATCAAAGTTTGAATATAAATATTTATTTTAATTATAAAAGGAATTAGAACTAGCGCGGTAGTTTGAAAATTCGATTTCAAATTTCAATTGAATGCACAGGATTCAAAATAAACCGGATTTTAGTGAAACCAGAAATATTTGAATCTGTTTAAAAATAGCTTTCTAACGAATCTAAAAACTTAAAATTTCATAGCGGGAATCAGAAGTTATGGCCAGTTGAAAATTCAGAATAGTCGCTATGGAATTTTATATAATATATAGCCCTTAAAAATAGTCATTTTGCAAACGACCTCCGTTTTTTATGAAACCACTTTTGTTGGATCCGGGATGTCAAATTATTGCTAGATTCCAGTTTTCAAAATTTTTGAAGTCACTATGTGAGCGTGGCAAAAGAAAACATGTTTTGTCAATTTCTGTTGAATTGGATCAACCAGAAAATGGCCATTTTTCAAGCGTTCTCCAAATTCGACGAAATTAGTTTTGTTGGGACCTATTGTCAGAACAAAGCTAGAAATAATTTTTCTGTAACTTTTAGAGTCCGTATGTGGCCTCGGTAAATTGAAATGTACGTTTAAATTAAATATATATTGATTTATATTTTAATTTTGATGAAAACTAATCGTAACATCCGAATTGAGTTACGAAACATATTCTATTGTGTCCAGAATAGGGGTATTTATCTAGGGGCAATAGTCGTTGGGTTTGGTTTGGAGTTCGTATCAATGAACAAGCATTTTCGGAATTTAAAATAATATATATATATATATATAGATATAGATAAAATCTCATTGGTCAAAACCCTTATATTTTATCATTCGCGGTCAACGCCCTCACGCAGCGCCTCCTTGCGATTTGAAGGGCCGATTTACTCCAATTCTTGTCTCGATTTTTCTCCCGATCGAATCAATGAAATTCTGAACTTCTAAAGAGAAAACTAGAGTGATTCGTGAGCTCGATATAATGAATGGTCAAGATCAAATTCTGTTGCGTGTTTTCCTCGAATTTTGTTCTCAAACCTGGCAACTTTCGCATGCAAATCGAGGCGCGATGGAGCTTCGAGATGGGTGCCCTTCAGGGCGCTGGTGGAGGGGGGATCTGGCGTCATCGAGGTGATTTCCGATCGAGGTCTCGTCGTGTGTGGAGGTGTGCGCAAGGGAATGTTCTGGTGGGGTTTGGGTTCGATATTGTTCACGGTTACAGGATAAAAGGAGGAAGAAGAAGTTTTAAAGGGGATTAATGGCAACACGTAGTTAAGTGTTATTAAGGTGATATCTCTTATTATATAAAACATTGTTAAAGAAAATAAAATTTGCAAATATATATATATATAAATAGAATTGTTTTTAAAGAAAATAAAATTTGCATTGTTTATATATATAATAAAATAGCGATGTTTTAAAATAATAAAAGAGCATTACTTTTAAAATGGAAAGAGAATTACTTTTAAGATGAAATTAGCATTGCTTTTAGAAATGAAAAAAGAGAGAAAATATAGATTGTTTTTTTAAAAAAAAAATATCATTTGTTTTCAAATATAAAAATATACTTTGTTAGAAAAATAGCAATATACTTTGTTAGAAAAATAGCAATATACTTTGGTAGAAAAATAGCAATATACTTTGTTAGAAAAAAATAGCAATATTTTTGAAAAATAAAAATTGGAATAAAAATACGACTTTTATATATATGAAGGCGTTATTTAAAAATCTGATTTTTAATTTAAATCACGTGAAACAGATTGCGATGGGACCGACTACAAGCGAACAAAATCCAAAATCGTCCAGTAAAGAATGACGGAGTGGAAACCAAAGGTGAGAACTCCTTCTCACTCTAATTATTTTCAGTTAAATATATTAGGTTGCAGACGGGGCTTAGTAGCTCCTGACACTGTCGTCCACAGACCATGGACGACTTGTTTGATTGTAATGTGTTGTGAAAATTGATTGTGATTGTGGTGTACAAATGAACTGTATAAAATATTCATGGGTTGAATAAAATATTTGAATAATAAAAATATCATTTTTATTGTACATATGGACTGAATAAAATATTCATGAGTTGAGGTAAATATTCATTTACAAACTGGACAGTTTGTTTATGTACACCAATTTATTTGATATTGATTGGGACGATAAACTTTACACATCGCCCAACTGCACAAATAGTAAATAATATTTGTTGTTTGAAAACCCCACACGGGTATTGGGGTAATATTTGACATACACTGATCCCAATATTTAGTGGAATGTCAATTGATGGGTTGACAGACTATATAAGCGTTATTTATTTATTTTAATGCTTATACAGTTGTAGAATGCACTCTGGATGTTGTTTGAATTTTTAGTGATTGCTTATCATTATTGTTGTATATATTTGATGTTGAAATCCATATAAATAAAATTATATGGTAATTGATCGAGTCTGATTCCAATTCAGAATTAATGAATATTTTAAAATAATATTCAATGAATATTGAAATGTGAAGCCGTGTTAAGTAGTTAATCGCAATTTTAACACGAACGGGAATTTTGTCGATTTTATTCATTTTATAATGAATATCGAAAAGTGATTTCAAAATCGGATATTTTGGAAAATATTATCGTTTTAATATTGAAATAATATGGAAAATTGAATTTTGATTTGAATTTGAAATGGAAGTGGAAATCATTTTTGAAATGAATTTAAACGATTTATAAAATTCGTTTTAAATGGAAATCGACGAAATATATAATATATATTATATATATTATAATGGCCAGAATTGAACGCGCCGCGCAGCGACCATTCGCGAGTTTCAACCATTAACTTCAAATGGACGTTACGGGAGATCCGACCGTCGGATTCTCCTAAATCTAGAACCGTTGGGTTCGTATCGAAAAGAGATTTCCAATGAATATAAGAGATTTGAAATATAACAGTTAGATTTTGAGATATGTCTAAATCAATTTCAGAAAAGTTCGCTATGGATGCAGTTCGGGGGCCGTTATTGGAAACTGACTGTACGGGCGATAATAAAATTATTAAAAATAGGGAAAAATTATGGAAAATCATAATAAATGATTTGGAAAGATTTTGGATGAAAAATTCCAGTTATGAAAAGATAAATATATATTTTTATCGAAATGAACTAGTTATTAACTAGAAAAATAATTTATTTATTTTTAGAAATAAATAAATTGGATTTGAAATGGTTTTAAAAATAACCAGAATTTCCAATATAAGAATTGGAATGGATTTGAATCGAAATTATCTTTGGAATATTTCGATATTGGATTCCGTGATTATACGGACATTGTGGAGGAATTTAGAAGAGATATATATATATCGTTATTCTAATATGATATCCGTTGGTTTCAGAATTTGATATTGAATATAAACCGATATATTTTCTGTTCAGAGCCTTGTATTTGATATCAAATGGGATTTTGGGTTTGTCGTGAATGGTGTCTTGACTAACACTGTTCTTAAACCCAGTTGAGAAAAGAATAAATCTTTTTAATTAAGATTTAGTGAAGTTTTCCAATTAATTAATATTTAATTGGAATGGAATAAAAAAATTGGATTTTTGGGTTTGTCATGAACGGTGTTTTAAATAACACTTGTTTTTTAACCCAATTAACAATGAAGAACATGATTTGGAATTTATAATCTTTTAATTAAGATTTATGGAATTTTCCAAAGTAAAGATTTCCAATTTAATATATTAAACTGGAATTGAATGGAATTCGATTTGGTAATTATCGAAGAGAGTTTCTGTGGAGGAAGACTGTTAATATATATGGAATTTAAAAGGCTTTGTCGTTATTCCATTTATATTATTAGTCGGATACGGAAATTGATATCAATTATATATTAATATTGATTTTCTGTGAAGATTCCATAATTAATGGAATGTGATTTTGGGTTTACTATGAAATGTGTTTTAAATGACATTGGTTCTTTAACCCAATTAAAGATAAGATTAATTTCTTAGCTTTGAATAATCATTAATATTGATTTTTGGAAGATTAAAACTGAATGGAGTTTTAATGAATCTTTGATTAGATTGAAAAGTGAATGTGATAATTGAAATTATCAATTCATGAAAATGATCGAGAACGGAGTATCACCAGTTCTACTCCAGGCGATAACTAAATCTTTAATTAGATTTGAACGTGAAATGGTAATTAATATTCACCGATAACACCGTGGTGTTAGATATGGAGTATTATCAGTTTTGCTCCATGGGATGAATAGGTTGGGGATTGAGAAATAAAATAAACGATTACTTCGGTAAGGTGCGCTAATTCAGACTAGTTGATAAAACTTAATATGGTTTGATATCCAAAGGAAGATTAAAGAATAAATTTAAAGAATTTATCTTTGATAAAATTAACGGGAACCTATTCCCTAATGAAAAGAATATTTGGATAAAAGAATATTCTGGATTGGAATGAGGCATATGATGTGTTGTTATAGCACTTGATTATAAGATACACGAGTTATTCGGAAAGGTCGAGTTTAACCAATTCTGAATAACTGTTACGACGAAAAGTCGAAGAGATTAAAGACGGTGCAAGACCGACTGTAGCAACCCGAACTTCACCGTGAAGGAAAGCCCGGATTGCTTTGAGAACAAGACGAATCAGAACACAAACAGAAGAACATTTCAGTGCTTATTACAACAATTTCATTAGAATACCAGAATATACAGAGTATGAATAAATATTACACATTTACTAAACATCAGAGATTTAGAAGTTACAATGCAGCGGAAAATAATACAAAACACAACTGAAAAGAATATACAGATACAAAGATTTCCGAATATCATTCCAGCTGTAAACCAGGATCCTGTGAATATAGATCTGCAAAACCAAAACTACTAGCTTCCCGTGTAGAAAATAGGGGCACCAAAGTTTAGGTTAAAACAATAAATTCCAAGTCAGTCATGTGACTGGTGTGAGAACTAAAACAATTATTAATTTGATTTTAAAGTTAGGTAAATCAAGGGACCACGCCGTATAACACGGAATGGTTTCCTCCAAAGAATACCAGTGCAAAAAACAAGCAACGCAATGCTAAATAAAGAACAATGAAGCAATTATAAGACTCACGTCCCATCACACAATGCAACGCAAGCCGAAAGATAGAGTTTTACTTTATAATAGCCAAATATGCTTGGTTCATGAAATTTCATATTTTACTATTACTATAAGAGTATAGTGTCAAAACAATTTCAAATATAAATGTATCAATCATAGACGGCATGAGTGCCCCATCCCACTATGTCTCCATACTAGGCTCTACAATCAAAACCACAAAGTCGCGTCTTGGAAGTTGGATTCCATCATGAACCGAGGCAAGGTGCAATCCTGTCGTTTCGAGACTCTCTAGCCCGAGCCTCAGGACTCAGCTGCAACTGTACCTAGGCAACATGTAGGGCTGGTCCACACTAAGTGCAATGGTGAATTAGTAATTACTGAGCAAGCGTTTCTGTAACACCCAACGTCCATTAATGTCACGCACAAAGGGAATGCATCAATGTCCATGAAGCGCTATTGTTGTATAGAATAGATAAATTACAAGAATAAATAAATAAAACAACATAGCGGAATATAAAACTTATTTTATTTCATTATAACTCAAAACGAGTTTACATAAGTAGTTTCCAAAGCCATTACAACAGGATCAGTAGTCTTTTCCAAAAACTTCAAAATACATAAAGAAGAAAATACTTAAATAACATAAATGCATAAATCCCCACTAAGCATAAGCAAAGCCATAAAGATGAGAGAGAGTCCCAAGCGATACATCTACTCTCTTCAAGCAACTGAAATAAATCGGCACTAAGCTGTAGTATTCCCTCCTTGCAAACCTGAGAGGAGGGGGGGGGGGGGGGGGGAGGAAGAAAAGAGGTGGAAAGAAAAGGGGGTCAGACATAAAGCCTGGCGAGTGCGATAACTTTAACAATATAATTATCAAAATAACAAGGCTAAGGCATAAGCTAGAAAATAAGGAAATGACTGTGAACAATTGGGTATGACAGAACAAAATGAGGAAATAAGATGAACCAAGATAACGTTAAAGGCGCCCCTAATCACTATAAGATAATTACTACATTGCACCACTGCTAGTCACCCTAAAGGTTGATCCCGCCTACAAAACTTATTAATGATAATGCTAGTTTAGTGTACCCCTAGCTACCTTCATAGGTGTCGTATGCCCCTATCTCCACTAGGTGCACCCACTACCCCCATTCCATTGGCTCCCTAACTCCTAGATACCCGTGTTGGCCCAACAGTGGGGTGTATCACTCCCAAAGTGGCAACCCGATACTACCAAAAATGCACGGCTTATATCTACACGATACAACAATGTCTTACCTACCAGCTCCGGCCCACACACGCATATGAACCCGTTGGACTTGCGTTGCCACCGCTGACCCATTTTGACCTCTTACAATCAAATTCAGTACGCGTGTCCCGTCCTCGACATGGGTCGAGCCCACAAAGATACTTAATTGGTTACTGGTTTGAAAAGGGCCCCCATGCATGACACAAGCTTTCCACCTACGCTTGGTCCCCGCTAAGGTTTTTCCCCACTTAACCCCATTCGTAATCAGGTCTTTTACATGTTTCAATCTTGGTTAAGTGCATCTAATCGTATTTCAGAATGCCACCCAAGGCACCCACTTATTTCCATATGCCACACAAGGCACCCACTTAACCCCCTCATGTCCCACTACATGTTTATCTGGTTAAGTGTTTCTTAATTCATTAAGACCATAACCTTGTAAAGACCTCCCACATTAGACTGGCATTTGTGGCAGCTGGATTTGCCGGGCGGGTCCGGGCAGTCTTACTCCACAAACGAGCCTAACTTCATGTCTTTACAATTGTTACGCATTTAATTTATGCCTAAGACCTCCCAAATTAGACTGGCATTTGTGGCAGCTGGATTTGCCAGGCGGGTACGGGCAGTCTTACACCACAAAAGAGTCTAACCACGTGTCTTAGGTGATTAATTACACCTAATTTATTACCCTCAATTTGAATTAATTTCCCTATTCAAATTGCCAATCAATTACAAATTTAACTATGTCCGTAATTGACTCAATTATGTCCATCTATTTATGGTATATAAAATTATACCAATTAACATCACATTTAAGGCATTTATGCCAATCCTCAATAATAAATCTTTTAATATTATCCTATTGCGCCACATTGTACGTTCGTTCGTTTAACGTAAAATATACGTTAGACTCGAATAGTCTAACTTATGGAATAAAGAGAAAACATCAGAACATGCATAGAATAAAAACTAGATCTAAACATAAGGGGTGAGCTTGCATGTGTGAGTAAGTTTTTCATCTAAAACTTGCATAGGCCAAAGTTACAAGCTTGCATAAACTATGGATGTCATAGATCTAATCATAAGGTGTAAACTTGCATAGGCAATAGTCACAAACTTACATTACATGATTCATACTCCAATATATATATACTTGCATATGTGATTTATACAACATAGGCTATGATGTAAACTTGCATCTAACTCACACATGTCATAGCCTAACTTTAGATCCAATTTACACATAAAATAGATGTCATGAAACACGTAAGGTTGTATATGATTCTCACTAACTTGCATATAATTCATATCTAAATTAACATCTAAACTTGCATACATACATATGATTTAACATATGAATTAGTTCCAACAACATAACCAAACTAGCATATGAAACATCATTATGAATTGATTGCACATAAGCCAACAATTAACATAGATTTACAACATAGATGATAACATCACAACTTTACAACATATATAATAACATCATAGATTTACAACATAGATAATAACATACGGTCAATGATTCACAACATAACCATATAATCCAAATCATAGCTCAATCCAATTAGATTGTTAATTATCTTATTAAAGAAATCGAACTCACAAGAAGAAGGTCTTGCGTTCTGAAATCTGAGTTCTGAAATTGATTTAGCTCGCCTTTGTAGTAGATTCGTTATTGTTTAGATTAGTGTTGAATAAAATTGAATTGATTAGCTTTTCTTCCTCTCTAATTGGTGGTGGCTACTCTAGGTTACAAGATGACAGCATGACGACCATAGTTCCAATTTTTATTTTGATTTAGGGTTTGAGTCTACCCATGTTTATATAGAATTTTAATTTAATTATAGCCGTCGGATGATCTTAGGGTTAATCAAAACCATTCAGTCTGGATAGGGTGACACCTCAGCCCTAATGACTCAGCAAGCAGTCAGAAAGGACTCAGCAAGGAGTCAGAAAGGACTCAGCAATGAGTCACAATATGGATCAGATCACACTAGAAAGCTGTGCAGGCTTCCTGCTCGGCTTGGGCGCACTTGGCAGGTGCGCCAGTGCAACTTTTGTACTGGCGCACTTCCCAAGTGCGCCAGTGCAATTATTATTATTATTATTATTATTAATTCTTCCGCCTAACTTCGTTCGTCCATATCTCCTTCATCCGGTATCCGTTTTACGCAAACTCAGACTCTATCTCAACCAGAATTCCGAGACGAACACAATGGCGCAACCCGTTTCCCTTAATTCTCACATCTGAGATTAATTATTCTTGAGTTTAGTTAATTTGATTATTCAAAAATTCGGGGTGTTACCTTCTCCCCTACTTAAAGGATTTCATCCTCGAAATCTCTAAGCCAAGAAGAACGTATTCTACCATCCAATCATCCATCTACTCAACCATCAACCACTAGCAACCATGGTCCTTAAAAGATTTCTAATGCTTTTCATGTACATATGCATAGTGTGTGTATATGTCCGTATACTAATGCTAAATCAGGCGGTCCACTGATTCAGTCGACCTCCTTAATGCAAATAATGATAGTGCCATGTATCAATCATTTATGCAAAGAATCCTATACATATCATTACTACATGTGTGCACAACCATCCATTTAAATGAAACATCCATATGATACACACATTCAATGTACATTCATTTTACTAAATACATCCATTTATATGCAATATGCAATATGAAAGTGACTGAGCCGATCTAGTGCCTAAAGTGTGTGTATATGCATCCACGAGCAACCACTAGCAAACACTTGCATCCACATGCATCCATCATACATAACATGTCTCAAACACATGTTTCAACCATAGGACTGCCATATCTAAAGGTCAAAGATACTAGCGAGAGGATATACTAAGGATAAAACAAGTACAAGCTAGGCGATAAAAGAGAAATTAAAAGACATACCCTCGAAAAGAAAAGGGTACAATGAATGCATCTTCTCTTCCGTCTCCCAAGTAGCGTTGCTCTCATCATTTCCCCATTGCACTTTGACTAGCTTGACCTCTCGATTCCTCAACTTCTTAATCTCCGACCCAAGAATGCATGTAGGAGCTCGTCGATTCGTCGCGTCATGCTCTATTTCCACCTCTCTAAGCAAGCTTGGCTCTACCACTTCCGCGGTCTCATGCAAGCACTTCCTCAAATGTGATACATGGAATACGTCGTGTACACCACTAAGTCTCTCGGATAACTCCACTCTATACGCCATATGTCCAATCCTCTCCTTAATAGGAAACGACCCTACGAACCTTGGTGCTAACTTCCCAATGGACGCAAAGCGAACAACATTCCGTAATGGAGACACCTTGATAAAGACCATGTCCCCAATATCAAACTCAAGATCTGTTCTCCTCTTGTCCGCATAAGATTTCTGCCTATCTTGCGCCGTCTTCATCCTCCTTCAAATCAAATCATTCTTTTCCAAAGTCTCTCTAATCATATCGGGCCCAAGTAAGATCTTATCCGTATATTCCCACCAACATGTAGGCGAACGACACGGCCGTCCATAAAGAGCCTCGAAAGGTGCCATACCAATGCCAGACTGAAAGCTATTATTATATGCCAACTCTACCAAAGGAAGATGCTCCTCCCATGTACCTCCGAAGTCTAAAACACATAGCCTCAAAAGGTCCTCTAGAATACGATTCACCCTCTCGGTCTGGCCTTCCGTCTGAGGATGATATGCGGTGCTCAAACGTAACTGAGTCCCTACCGCCTCTTGCAAGCTCTTCCAAGACTCGCTAGTAAAGATAGGATCACGAATGCTCACTATGCTAGAAGGAGCACCGTGCAAACGAACTATCTCTCGAATGTATACGGAGGCTAGCCATGGAGCAGTCCTCTTACTCTTCACTGGAATGAAATGGGCGCTCTTAGTAAGTCTGTCTACCACGACTCAAATCCCCGTATTACCCTTCCTCGATCTCAGTAACCCGTCAACAAAGTCCATCGAGAGACTCTCCCACTTCCATTGTGGGATCTCCAATGGGTGAAGCAACCCACCGGGCTTCTTTTGCTCTGCTTTTACTTATTGGTACACCAAGCATCTAGCGACAAACTCGGCCACATCCTTCTTCATACCGGCCCAAAATTAAACTTGTCTCATGTCCATGTACATCTAATCCCTGCCAGGATGAATGATCATCTTCGAATGATATGCATCATAAAGAATGGTCTTCCTCAAGTCCTCGTCTTGTGGTACACAAAGTCTACCGTCCCTACGTAACCAACCCTTATCATCTAGGGTATACCTACTGAGATGGCTCGATGACTCCCCCCTTACAAGCTTCTCTACTAACTCAACCAACTGTGGGTCATCTCGCTGTACCTCACCAATCCGTCCCAAAAGCATAGGTCTGACCTCTAAGGATGCTAGCAAACAGGGTAAAAAGTCAATGGAAGTTCTAAAGTCAAACGTAGAGATGAACTCTAAGCTTCGTCGTTCAACAAACAATGGACTCAAGGACAATATTTTCCTACTTAAGGCGTCTGCCACCACGTTACCCTTGCCAGGGGTATATGCTATCTCGAAATCGTAGGACACTAAGAATTCCATCTACCTCTGCTGCCTTAAGTTCAAGTCCGTTTGAGAGAACAAGTATTTTAGCGATTTGTGATCAGTGAACAATTCGAATTTCTCGCCAAGAAGATAATGGAGCCAAGACTTAAGCACGGAAACAATAGCGGCCAACTCTAGGTCATGCGTAGGGTAATTTCTCTCATGTACTCTCAACTGCCTTCCTCCATAGGCTATTACCCTTCCCTCTTGCATTAAGACTGTGCCTAGTCCTGTCCCACAAGCATCGGTATAAGCGGTAAATGGCTTACTCCCATCTGGCAACACTAAGACTGGGGCTGTGGTCAAAGCTCTCTTTAAACGTTGGAACGCATCATCACAATCTACGTCCCATGCAAAAACTAGGTTCTTCTTTGTCAAACGCGTTAATGGGGCTGATATTTTTGCGAAGTCCTTGATAAACTACCTATAGTAGCCAGCCAACCCTACGAAACTTCTCACCTCGGTAGCATTTTTAGGGACCTTCCAATCTTGGATGGCCACAACCTTCGCGGGATCCACAGCTATCCCTTCTTTGGAAACCACGTGCCCTAAGAATCGCACTTCCTTCCTCCAAAAGTGACATTTATAAAATTTAGCTTTAAGGTTATGCGCTCGAAGGGTCTCCAACACTACCCTAAGATGCAGGGCATGCTCTTCCTCGCTATTAGAAAAGACCAAGAAGTCATCCACAAAGACCACCACGAATTTATTAAGGTACTCCCTAAAAACCCTACTCATCAAGTCAACAAAGTATGTGGGGGCATTTGTCAAGCCGAAGGGCATCACAAGCCATTCATAGAAACCGTCCGGAGTCCTAAAGGCAGTCTTGTCTATGCTATCCTCAGCCACTCTTAACTGATGGAAACCAGTGGCTAAGTCCAACTGCGAAAACACTGAGGCGCCAACTAACTGATCAAAGAGATCGTCAATCCTCGGCAGTGGGTGCCTATTCTTCTTAGTAAGTTTATTAAGTTCTCTATAGTCCACACAAAGTCTAAGGGACCCATCCGCCTTCGTGGCAAATACTACTGGAGCACCCCACTCCGATATACTACGTCTTATGAACCCTTTCTCAAGCAACTCCCCTACTTGCTTATTGAGTTCCCTCCTCTCACGAGGAGCCATGTGGCGTACTGGTAGAGATACTGGTTTTACACTGTCTACAAGATAAATACGAAAGTCTATCTCACGTTTTGGGGGTAGACCCCTCACCTCATCGAAGACATCAACATATTCACGGACTATACGAACAGAACGTAAATCATTATTGGATGCGTCAAGTGACTCAAGATAACTAAGCATCACCGGTCCTCTAGGGTCACAAGAAATGTCAAGGGTCTTTCCATTACGAGTCAACAATTTTACTACTCTATGTTCACAATCTAGGATGGCGCCATATCGGGCTAGCCAATCCATCCCTAGAATCAACCCATAGTGTAACACCCCGCCTCCGCTAGGGTCACTCGCAAGGGAATGCACTAGCTTTAGAGGGGCATTATTGGTAAACATGCACAGAAATATCACAAGACAGAACATATAAAATAGCGGAAGTAAAATCGAACTTTCATAAACATCAATAATTAAGGTCTAAAGCCTTTTACATCAGAGTACATCAAAACCTGTCTTGCAATAGTAAAGAAGCATAAAGACTTTTTCATAAATTATTCCCCAAGTAAAAACAGTAAAGTAACCATAGCCAAGAAAAGTCCAAGCCATCCATGATAACCTTCAAGCAGAAGAAGTCCGAACTAAACAACAGTATTTCCTCCCTGTAACCTGGGGGGAAACGGAAGAAAAGAGGCGAAACAAAACGGGTCAGTCAAAAAGACTGAGTAAGCCCTATCTACTATCAGTATAAAAACTAGTAAAGTTAACTGACATGAGAAACTGAGATGAACATGAGCATGATGACAAGATAGATAAGCTAAATCAAAATTACATGATGAACTACTGAACTCAGATAAACTAAGGTGTCATGATAAATTACGATGTCAAGATAAAACAAGGTATCCCATCGTCAGGTTCCTATCAAGTATAATATCCCCAAGATATCTATCACGTATAACATCCTAAGGTATCTATCCTGTCTTTTAGCTCTGCACCTACCGTACTAGTATCCCCACTGTATCATGTGTTAACCATGAATGACCCTTACTCAAAAGTCGTGTAATGGTCCATGTCAACCTAATATGTCGCATATATAGGTTACTCAACCCGTATGTTTTGATCCATGTAAATGTTCAGTCCCTTGCCGTAGACCATACGGGCTTTCCCATGAGATTCTATACTACTTTAACATAGTTCCATGATCCTTAAGATCGTTTTGGACTGTCACCCTATATCTAACTAGGGTCTTTCAGCGTGAATCATCGTTTGTACAACTAGGACTTATGCTACCTAGGACTACTAGGGATTATGCTTACCTATTGCACGTTTTCGTATCTCGGTTTTGGTTCAACCACCCAGGGCCACTAGGAATTACGCTAACCGTCAACCGCGCCCTTTTTCCCACGCATTCACCGTGAATCGTTTTTTCCATGACTGTATGCACATGTATCACATCGTGCCATCCGAGTCCTGTCACAGGGCAGACCAGGAAATACAGGACTCGGTCGGGAGCTTTCGATTTATCTGCCGATGCAGATGCTAAGGTCTGTTTTTTTTTTCTATACGTGGCTATGGTCCCACGAGACCACTCCCTCAACTAGTGAAAGACAAGACAGGATAAATCCTGTATGAGAACACACTACTGGCCAACCCACAATCCTAGCCTTACCGCAACCATAATTAGATAGCAATTATGGTCTATTGGGTGTTCTCTGCCTTTCCGTACGTACACGCTTGACCAAAGATGGTAGGTAGCCTAACGAAAATGCTATCTAGGGTACGACCGTGTATCGTCGACTATCCCCTATCCATCCCCGTCTTTAGGTCGCTCGTATAGCAACCAAGGCATACTCTTGGTTCTTCTAACGCAGACCTTAACCTCTCATGAGCCTAGTATGATCACCTGACAGCTCACAGAGGGATACCAAGAATATCCTCACGTTCCCCGAAGCCGCTACTTCGTTACCCAGTTCGCTGGAGCCTTTATCTAAATCAGATACTTGCTCCTACTTGTATACTTAAACGATGACCTACCGTATCAGGTTACTCATCTATCTATGAACTGGTCTAAATTTCCTTGACTAAGAATCATTACTTAGTTATTCTTCAACTAAGGTTTACCACTTAGCCTTATTCCCGTTATCCTTGTTAACTACGGTTATCCACCTAATCCTCAGAACTAGGGTTTTCATAATGGATTAAGTGTCACTTAAGTTCATGACTTAACCCGTCTACAAATCATGTCAAAATTGGCTAAGTATCCAAGTTCAAGACTTAACCCTACAAACCATGCTCAAGTTGGCTAAGTATATATTAACTTGACCCTATCAAATTACTGAGTCAAATCGGTCAAGCGTACTTAAGCGATTCGTGACTTAGCCTTATCATGTTTTCACGTTAGATTGGTTAAGTATAGGTTAACTTAACCTCAATAAATTAACGAGTTAGATTGGTTAAGTATAGGTCACTTAACCACATCAAATCATCATGTTTAGATTAGTTAAGTGTTTAACTTAACCCCATTAAACTGCCAAGTGGGATTAATTAAGTCTAGGCTAACTTAACCCCATCCGATTTCCATGTTTAGACTAGTTGAGTCTAATCTTAACCCCATCCATTTACTGTATTTTTCGGTTAAGTGTCATTAAGAAAACTTACTTAACCTTACCAAATTATCGTGTTGGATTTATTAAGTGTTGGTTAACTTAACCCCGTCCACTAGTCGTATAAAAATGGTTAAGTGTCATTAGGCAAATCAAGTTACTTAACCTACCCAACCTTGTCATGTTTTGTTAAGTATCATTAGCCTAATCAAATTACTTAACCCATTTGTCCATGTCATATTTGGTTAAGAGTCATTAATCAAGTTAACTTAACCCTATCATGTGGCATTAATTACTTAATGCACCTCAACCTCTCACATTAGACTTTGTTGTGGTTACTAGTTAAGCCGGTCGGTTCCGGGTAGCTTTACACCACAACTTGGTCTAACCTCGGGTTCAAGCACAACATGACCAACTTCTCACATTGGGTCCTATTGTTTGCAACTACTAGTTAGGCCGGTCGGTTCCGGGTAGTTTTACGTTGCAAACTCAACCCAACCTCGAGTTGGCCACTTTCATGTTTAGTCTAGTGTCATGTTCATATTCAAGTTTTCAAGCAATTGGGTAGACCTAACTTAATAGGTAAATTCCCAATGGGTAGACCTAACTTAATAGGTAAATTCCCAAGCTTATGTTTTCAAACATACTCACATGTCATCTTCCATGTTATATTTCAAGTCATGTTTTCAAGTTGTATTTTCATGTCATTAGAAATTACCCATAACATAACCCAACGCTTTTAAACTCGCATATATGTTCGCAACAACGTAATGGATTAAAAGGAGAGACTTGGCAAAAGAATGACAAAAAGGGATCTTAAGCTACAAGTTAATCATGGTGGCAAATGAGGCACAAATGTGTTCATTAACTTGCATGTTACATTCTTAAGCCTCAAAAACATGCATAAACCCAAACTTGGCACATAAACGAATCATGGTGACAAAAGTCATGGAATGATGACTAGTAACTCGCATATATCATCATATAAGGGTTATGACTTCTTATGCAAGTTGACATAAAGATTATGAAGGTTCTCATGTTGCATAATGCAACATTTCAACATAAAGGTTGTAGCTTTTAGCTCACAAGATCAAGATAATGACTTCATAAACTTGCATGACATGATAACATGTATCATTCTCAATGATCAAACCCAAACTTGCAACATGAACATTTAACTTCATAGTTAATATCTAAGAGTAGGGAAAGGGCTTACATTGCTATGAAGGCACAAATCGATTTAAATTAAAGATTGTGATGAAGCCTATGCATGCCATCACCCCAAAAACCCAAAGATCAACACTCCAAATCAATAAAAACCCCATCTTTATGAACAAAGATCAAAGCTTTAGCCTTGAAATCAACTTGAGAAGCTCTCATACTAACATAGGGACTCTCTAATACTCACATGATCATGAAACCTCTCATAGAAATGAAGATAGCATTTTGGCAAGAGGATGGAGGCTAGGGTTTTGAGTGGAGGCCATGATCACTAGAAATTTTGGCATAGTTTAGTTGTAGGATCAATTAATGAGGGTTTAGGCTAGGTTAGGGGTCTTTTTATAGAGATTAGGGGTAGTTTAGGCCGTTAGATTAACCCTAGGATAGATCCCAGCCCTCAAAAATCGTCACAAGCCTCCAAAACAAGACCAAGGGCCAAAACAGGTACACCAGGCCAGCCAGGGTCAAGCCAGAAGGCTGTGCAGGTTTCTGGCTCGACACGGGCGCACTTCCCAAGTGCGCCAGTGTATTTTTGTGCTGGCGCACTTCACAAGTGCGCCAGTGCATTCTGGCTTGTTTTCGGTTTTTCTGCCTAACTTCGTTCGTCCATATCTTCTTCATACGGACTCCGATTTACGAAATTTTGGACTCTATTTCGCGTATTTTTCCGAGACGAACGCAATGGCGCAACCCGTTTATCCTGATTCAGATTTTATAATTTAATTCTGCCTTGATTCTTGTCTTAACACGTTGCTAAAAATTCGGGTTGTTACATCCTCCCCAACTTAAAGGATTTCGTCCCCGAAATCTCCATGTTAGGAAGAACGTATCCTACCATCCGTCATCCATCTACTCAAAACATCATCCACAAGCAACCATTGTCCTTAGATGATTTCTAATGCTGTATGAATATATGAAAAACGTGTGTGTACATGTTCCTTAGCTAATGCTAATGATCAGGCCTGAATAATCTTTCTAATGCAAAATATGTATAGTGCCATGAATCCAACATGTATGCAAATAGTCCTAGCCATATAGGTACTATATGCGTGCACAATCATTCTTTCATATGCAACAACCGCATGATAATACATTCGATTTCATCCATAAACAAGTATAAATACTCGTGCATATGCAATATGAAATGTGACCGAGTCGAGCTAGTATCTAATGTGTATTCGCGCATCCACGAGTAACCACTTGCAACCACTTGCAACCATATCAATCATAACATGTTTCAAATACATGTTTACATCCATAGCGTTCTACCTAGGATTCCCTGAAACAGGGTCGAGAAGATAAACAAGACAAACTCCTTACGGGGTTTGTAACTGAAAATAGGACCGAGAGGATGTCCACAAAAGATAGCCTACAAGTAAGCTCCACAGAAACAGGGATCAAGGATATACTCCCAAAAAGAGATATTATGCGCGTATCTAGTCTTTGACCATCAAAGTCGTATTTCCTTGAGCTTAATTCCATTGTGCCTTGATCGTCTTTTAACTTCATGATTTCGTAGCTCCTTGATTCCTATTTCCAAGATATGAGTTAGAACTCATTTCGTTGTCGCCTCTTATTCCACTTTCACTTATCCTTTTCCTAGAATACTTGGCGCAAACATGACTGCGTACTCATGATCTCATGCAAGCTTTCCAAAATTCACTAGTGAATCTTGGATCTCGTTTATATACTATAAGGTATTCCATGCAGAAGAACTTTCTCTTGAAAGTAAACAGATGTCAACCAGGTTATCAAGCGCACTTACTAGGGTGATCTCTATCACCCATGCATAAATGAAGTAAACCGTCCGTCTTAACGGCGAACACCACTCGATCGGGCTTCAAATTTCCAATAAAGGCATCAAGGGATTCTAAGTAACTAGTCATGCCAGAACCTCAAAAAGGTTACACGATACTTCGAGGGTATTACCAAGGCTAGTCAAAAGGTCTAACTACCCTCCTATCAAAACCGAGAGTGGCACCCCCTACTGGATAACCACTTCATCCCTAGAATCCGTCCATAGCTTATAAACATAAGCATTATTTCCAAACTCAACACTTGGCATAGACATTCTCAAATCCAAACGAGTCATGTATAAATGGACTGATTCTTCAATAGGACTTTGAGACAAAAATGGGATTCTCTATTACGCTAGTACTTAAGGTGCAGAGACTCAACTATCGAAGCGGACTTAAATGATACGAAAAACGAAGTCCTAACGGGATGATAGAGAAGAAAAGCTAAACCTTTAACAAGATCGTTACCCTCCTTCCGAGGTACCCTAGAAATGAGAGCATACTACTGCCCTCCCGATGATCTTGTCCTTGTCCCATAATACTTAACTATCCGCCCCGTTTTACCCTGCCAAAGGTACTCTCTCGTCATGGGTTTCCTTGTTCATCTTTCTCCCTCCTTTGAGGACCAAGCCATACCAACCAGTTGCTCATCCTTAAGCTCGTATCCCTTATCCTCTTTCTCACTATCCTTTCTTATAACGCGGCCACTGGTCTCTCGAGAACCACCTCCATCGCATGGAAAGCACTTTCGTAGATAGAAAAGACTAGTCGCAGTTAAAACCACTGTGACTACAGATGGAGGAAAGAAAGGAAAAGAGATTCAATTAAGGAAACAAGGATAGTGCTAATGGCCTTTGGGGAATAGCCTTTTTCTTTTAAAAGAAAAATTTTCTTGAAAAATGCTTCTTTGTAAACGATTTTCAAATAGTTTTCAGAAGGTCTTTAAAAACTTTTGCCCAGTCTGGTAACCTTCTGCTCTGATACCATGTGTAACACCCCGCCTCCGCTAGGGTCACTCGCAAGGGAATGCACTAGCTTTAGAGGGGCATTATTGGTAAACATGCACAGAAATATCACAAGACAGAACATATAAAATAGCGGAAGTAAAATCGAACTTTCATAAACATCAATAATTAAGGTCTAAAGCCTTTTACATCAGAGTACATCAAAACCTGTCTTGCAATAGTAAAGAAGCATAAAGACTTTTTCATAAATTATTCCCCAAGTAAAAACAGTAAAGTAGCCATAGCCAAGAAAAGTCCAAGCCATCCATGATAACCTTCAAGCAGAAGAAGTCCGAACTAAACAACAGTATTTCCTCCCTGTAACCTGGGGGGGAAACGGAAGAAAAGAGGCGAAACAAAACGGGTCAGTCAAAAAGACTGAGTAAGCCCTATCTACTATCAGTATAAAAACTAGTAAAGTTAACTGACATGAGAAACTGAGATGAACATGAGCATGATGACAAGATAGATAAGCTAAATCAAAATAACATGATGAACTACTGAACTCAGATAAACTAAGGTGTCATGATAAATTACAATGTCAAGATAAAACAAGGTATCCCATCGTCAGGTTCCTATCAAGTATAATATCCCCAAGATATCTATCACGTATAACATTCCAAGGTATCTATCCTGTCTTTTAGCTCTGCACCTACCGTACTAGTATCCCCACTGTATCATGTGTTAACCATGAATGACCCTTACTCAAAAGTCGTGTAATGGTCCATGTCAACCTAATATGTCGCATATATAGGTTACTCAACTCGTATGTTTTATTCCATGTAAATGTTCAGTCCCTTGCCGTAGACCATACGGGCTTTCCCATGAGATTCTATACTACTTTAACATAGTTCCATGATCCTTAAGATCGTTTTGGACTGTCACCCTATATCTAACTAGGGTCTTTCAGTGTGAATCATCGTTTGTACAACTAGGACTTATGCTACCTAGGACTACTAGGGATTATGCTTACCTATTGCACGTTTTCGTATCTCGGTTTTGGTTCAACCACCCAGGGCCACTAGGAATTACGCTAACCGTCAACCGCGCCCTTTTTCCCACGCATTCAGCGTGAATCGTTTTTTCCATGACTGTATGCACATGTATCACATCGTGCCATCCGAGTCCTGTCACAGGGAAGACCAGGAAATACAGGACTCGGTCGGGAGCTTTCGATTTATCTGCCGATGCAGATGCTAAGGTCTGTTTTTTTTCTATACGTGGCTATGGTCCCACGAGAGCACTCCCTCAACTAGTGAAAGACAAGACAGGATAAATCCTGTATGAGAACACACTACTGGCCAACCCACAATCCTAGCCTTACCGCAACCATAATTAGATAGCAATTATGGTCTATTGGGTGTTCTCTGCCTTTCCGTACGTACACGCTTGACCAAAGATGGTAGGTAGCCTGACGAAAATGCTATCTAGGGTACGACCGTGTATCGTCGACTATCCCCTATCCATCCCCGTCTTTAGGTCGCTCGTATAGCAACCAAGGCATACTCTTGGTTCTTCTAACGCAGACCTTAACCTCTCATGAGCCTAGTATGATCACCTGGCAGCTCACAGAGGGATACCAAGAATATCCTCACGTTCCCCGAAGCCGCTGCTTCGTTACCCAGTTCGCTGGAGCCTTTATCTAAATCAGATACTTGCTCCTACTCGTATACTTAAACGATGACCTACCGTATCAGGTTACTCATCTATCTATGAACTGGTCTAAATTTCCTTGACTAAGAATCATTACTTATTTATTCTTCAACTAAGGTTTACCACTTAGCCTTATTCCCGTTATCCTTGTTAACTACGGTTATCCACCTAATCCTCAGAACTAGGGTTTTCATAATGGATTAAGTGTCACTTAAGTTCATGACTTAACCCGTCTACAAATCATGTCAAAATTGGCTAAGTATCCAAGTTCAAGACTTAACCCTACAAACCATGCTCAAGTTGGTTAAGTATATATTAACTTGACCCTATCAAATTACTGAGTCAAATCGGTCAAGCGTACTTAAGCGATTCGTGACTTAGCCATATCATGTTTTCACGTTAGATTGGTTAAGTATAGGTTAACTTAACCTCAATAAATTAATGAGTTAGATTGGTTAAGTATAGGTCACTTAACCACATCAAATCGTCATGTTTAGATTAGTTAAGTGTTTAACTTAACCCCATTAAACTGCCAAGTGGGATTAATTAAGTCTAGGCTAACTTAACCCCATCTGATTTCCATGTTTAGACTAGTTGAGTCTAATCTTAACCCCATCCATTTACTGTATTTTTCGGTTAAGTGTCATTAAGAAAACTTACTTAACCTTACCAAATTATCATGTTGGATTGATTAAGTGTTGATTAACTTAACCCCGTCCACTAGTCGTATAAAAATGGTTAAGTGTCATTAGGCAAATCAAATTACTTAACCTACCCAACCTTGTCATGTTTTGTTAAGTATCATTAGCCTAATCAAATTACTTAACCCATTTGTCCATGTCATATTTGGTTAAGAGTCATTAATCAAGTTAACTTAACCCTATCATGTGGTATTAATTACTTAATGCACCTCAACCTCTCACATTAGACTTTGTTGTGGTTACTAGTTAAGCCGGTCGGTTCCGGGTAGCTTTACACCACAACTTGGTCTAACCTCGGGTTCAAGCACAACATGACCAACTTCTCACATTGGGTCCTATTGTTTGCAACTACTAGTTAGGCCGGTCGGTTCCGGGTAGTTTTACGTTGCAAACTCAACCCAACCTCGAGTTGGCCACTTTCATGTTTAGTCTAGTGTCATGTTCATATTCAAGTTTTCAAGCAATTGGGTAGACCTAACTTAATAGGTAAATTCCCAATGGGTAGACCTAACTTAATAGGTAAATTCCCAAGCTTATGTTTTCAAACATACTCACATGTCATCTTCCATGTTATATTTCAAGTCATGTTTTCAAGTTGTATTTTCATGTCATTAGAAATTACCCATAACATAACCCAACGCTTTTAAACTCGCATATACGTGTGCAACAACGTAATGGATTAAAAGGAAAGACTTGGCAAAAGCATGACAAAAAGGGATCTTAAGCCACAAGTTAATCATGGTGGAAAATGAGGCACAAATGTGTTCATTAACTTGCATGTTACATTCTTAAGCCTCAAAAACATGCATAAACCCAAACTTGGCACATAAACGAATCATGGTGACAAAAGTCATGGAATGATGACTAGTAACTCGCATATATCATCATATAAGGGTTATGACTTCATATGCAAGTTGACATAAAGATTATGAAGGTTCTCATGTTGCATAATGCAACATTTCAACATAAAGGTTGTAGCTTTTAGCTCACAAGATCAAGATAATGACTTCATAAACTTGCATGACATGATAGCATGTATCATTCTCAATGATCAAACCCAAACTTGCAACATGAACATTTAACTTCATAGTTAATATCTAAGAGTAGGGAAAGGGCTTACATTGCTATGAAGGCACAAATCGATTTAAATTAAAGATTGTGATGAAGCCTATGCATGCCATCACCCCAAAAACCCAAAGATCAACACTCCAAATCAATAAAAACCCCATCTTTATGAACAAAGATCAAAGCTTTAGCCTTGAAATCAACTTGAGAAGCTCTCATACTAACATAGGGACTCTCTAATACTCACATGATCATGAAACCTCTCATAGAAATGAAGATAGCATTTTGGCAAGAGGATGGAGGCTAGGGTTTTGAGTGGAGGCCATGATCACTAGAAATTTTGGCATAGTTTAGTTGTAGGATCAATTAATGAGGGTTTAGGCTAGGTTAGGGGTCTTTTTATAGAGATTAGGGGTAGTTTAGGCCGTTAGATTAACCCTAGGATAGATCCCAGCCCTCAAAAATCGTCACAAGCCTCCAAAACAAGACCAAGGGCCAAAACAGGTGCACCAGGCCAGCCAGGGTCAAGCCAGAAGGCTGTGCAGGTTTCTGGCTCGACACGGGCGCACTTCCCAAGTGCGCCAGTGTATTTTTGTGCTGGCGCACTTCACAAGTGTGCCAGTGCATTCTGGCTTGTTTTCGGTTTTTCTGCCTAACTTCGTTCGTCCATATCTTCTTCATACGGACTCCGATTTACGAAATTTCGGACTCTATTTCGCGTATTTTTCCGAGACGAACGCAATGGCGCAACCCGTTTATCCTGATTCAGATTTTATAATTTAATTCTGCCTTGATTCTTGTCTTAACACGTTGCTAAAAATTCGGGTTGTTACACATAGCCCATGAAATCAAGCACAAAAGCATTACATTCAAAACCAACGCCTAAGATAGACAATCTCAAATCCCTACAAACCATGGATAAATGAGCCGACCCACCAATAGGATTTGAGACTACAATGGGATCCACAACAAGACTAGTATCTAAGTGCAGTGTTTCAACTAATGATGTAGAGATAAACGAATGTGATGCGCCAGAATCGAATAAGGTACGGACAGGGTGATCAAATAGAAAAACTAAACTCTCAACGGAAATGTTTCTACCTTGTTCTTGCAGCGGTGGGACCGCGAGAGCCTGGAATTGCTCCCTTGCCTGCCCTGGTGCCACGAGAGCCTGAAGCTGCCCTCCAGAAGTTCTTTGCCCTTGTCCCTGTTTCCTTGGGCAGTCCTTAACTAGATGACCTGCTTCTCCACAGTGGAAACAACCAGTCTTCTTCTTTTTCCTACAATCTTTACTCAAATGACCTGGTGTCCCACAATTAAAGCACTTCTTCTTTCCTTTGCCATTATTGTTCTTCCCGCCTTTCTTGTTTTTTTGTTGTTGCTGCGGTTTCTTTTGATCCCCTTTCTTTTCGGGTGCCTTATTAGCATTGGCGCCCTTCTCCTCTTCATGCATAAGCGCCATATCAACTAGCCTCTCAAAGGTGGCCCCCATAGGGATGTGGGTCATAGCTAAACCATGTAGTGGATCGTTCAAACCCTTAACAAATCTCAGGTCCTTCTGTTCGGGTGTATTCACCAAGTCCAAGCCAAATCTCGCCAACTGATTGAACTTGTTGACGTATACTTTTACTGACAGATTCCCTTGCTTTAGTGCCAAAAACCATTCCATGTATAGATTCTCTTCAGCCCGTGAGAGAAACTTTGCCTCAAACCTACACCTGAAATCCGGCCATGTATCAACTGGACGCTCTCCATTAATGACTTCCCACCAAAACGAAGCTTCGTCCTTCATCTACCACGCAGCCAATTGGGCCTTCTTACAATCGTCCAAATCGAAGATGCCAAACAGATCCTCCACTTCTTTCAATCAATTTCTAGCTTCAATGAACGTTTCAGTCCCACTAAAAGATTTTCCACCCATCAAACGAAAGTCTTTACATATCTTGGAGAAAGTATCTCCAAGCGGAGGAATGACTGGAGCTGGGGGAGGAGGAGGAACGTCGGCCGGTCCCGCGGCAGCGGCCCTAGCCTCGAGATATTGATGAAACCAACCGGGTACATGAATACCCTCTGGTATCTCAGATGCTCCAGACATACTGAAAAGAAAAAGAAAGAGTTTTAAAACAAGGGAAGCGAAAGAGAGATGTATGGCTTGCGGGGATTATGCTCTTTTAAGTAAACTTTCCTTGAAAATAGCTACTTTAAAACAAGTTTTTGAAAATACTTTCTCGGAAAATAACACTTTTGAAAACACTTTTCAAAACTTTTTATCTGTTCTTGTAACCATAGCTCTGATACCACGTGTAACACCCCACGTCCATTAATGTCACTCACAAAGGGAATGCATCAATGTTCATGAAGCGTTATTGTTGTATAGAACAGATAAATTACAAGAATAAATTAATCAAACAACACAGCGGAAGATAAAACTTATTTTATTTCATTATAACTCATAACAAGTTTACATAAGTAGTTTCCAAAGCCATTACAAAAGGATCAGTAGTCTTTTCCAAAAACTTCAAAGTACATAAAGAAGAAAATACTTAAATAACATAAATGCATAAATCCCCACCGAGCATAAGCAAAGCCATAAAGATGAGAGAGAGTCCCAAGCGATACATCTACTCTCTTCAAGCAACTAAAAGAAATCGGCACTAAGCTGTAGTATTCCCTCCTTGCAAACCTGAGGGGAGGGGGAAGAAGAAAAGAGGTAGAAAGAAAAGGTGGTCAGACATAAAGCCTGGCGAGTGCGATAACTTTAACAATATAATTATCAAAATAACTAGGCTAAGGCATAAGCTGAAAAATAAGGAAATGACTGTGAACAATTGGGTACGACAGAACAAAAGGAGGAAATAAGATGAACCAAGATAACGTTAAAGGCGCCCCTAATCACTATAAGATAATTACTACACTACACCACTGCTAGTCACCCTAAAGGTTGATCCCGCCTACAAAACTTAATAATGATAATGGTAGTTTAGTGTACCCCTATCTACCTTCGTAGGTGCCGTCTGCCCCTATCTCCACTAGGTGAACCCACTACCCCCATTCGATCGGCTCCCTAACTCGTAGATACCCGTGCTGGCCCCACAATGGGGTGTATCACTCCCAAAGTGGCAACCCGATACAACCAAAAATGCACGGCTTATATCTACACGATGCAACAATGTCTTACCTACCAGCCCAGGCCTACACACGCATACGAAACCCTTGGACTTGCGTTGCCACCGCTGACCCGTTTTGACCTCTTACAATCAAATCCAGTACGCGTGTCCCGTCCTCGACTTGGGTCGAGCCCACAAAGACACTTAATGGGTTACTGGTTTGAAAAAGGCCTCCATGCAAGACACAAGCTTTCCACCTACGCTTGGTCCCCTCTATGGTTTTTCCCCACTTAACCCCATTTTTAATCAGGTCTTTTACATGTTTCAATCTTGGTTAAGTGCATCTAATCATATTTCAGAATGCCACCCAAGGCACCCACTTAATTCCACATGCCACCCAAGGCACCCACTTAACCCCCTCATGTCCCACTACATGTTTATGTGGTTAAGTGTTTCTTAATTCATTAAGACCATAACCTTGTAAAGACCTCCCACATTAGACTGGCATTTGTGGCAGCTGGATTTGCCGGGCGGGTCCGAGCAGTCTTACACCACAAACGAGCCTAACCTCGTGTCTTTACAACTGTTACGCATTTAATTTATGCCTAAGACCTCCCACATTAGACTGGCATTTGTGGCAGCTGGATTTGCCGGGCGGGTCCGGGCAGTCTTACACCACAAAAGAGTCTAACCTCGTATCTTAGGTGATTAATTACACCTAATTAATTACCCCCAATTTGAATTAATTTCCCTATTCAAATTTCCAATCAATTACAAATTTAACTATGTCCATAATTAACTCAGTTATGTCCATCTATTTATGGTATATAAAATTATACCAATTAACATCACATTTAAGGCATTTATGCCAATCCTCAATATTAAATCTTTTAATATTATCCCATTACCCCACGTTGTACGTTCGTTCATTTAACGTAAAATATACGTTAGACTCGAATAATCTAACTTATGGAATAAAGAGAAAACATCACAACATGCATAGAATAAAAACTAGATCTAAACATAAGGGGTGAACTTGCATGTGTGAATAAGGTTTTTCATCTAAAACTTGTATAGGCCAAAGTTACAAACTTGCATAAACTATGGATGTCAGAGATCTAATCATAAGGCGTAAACTTGCATAGGCAATAGTCACAAACTTACATTACATGATTCATACTCCAATATATATATATATACTTGCATATGTGATTTATACAACATAGGCTACGATGTAAACTTGCATCTAACTCACACATGTCATAGCCTAACTTTAGATCCAATTTACACATAAAATAGATGTCATGAAACATGTAAGGTTGTAAATGATTCTCACTAACTTGCATATAATTCATATCTAAATTAACATCTAAACTTGCATACATACATATGATTTAACATATGAATTAGTTCCAACAACATAACCAAACTAGCATATGGAACATCATTATGAATTGATTGTACATAAGCCAACAATTAACCTAGATTTACAACATAGATGATAACATCACAGCTTTACAACATAGATAATAACATCATAGATTTACAACATAGATAATAACATACGGTCAATGATTCACAACATAACCATATAATCCAAATCATAGCTCAATCCAATTAGATTGTTAATTATCTTATTAAAGAAATCGAACTCACAAGAAGAAGGTCTTGCATTCTGAAATCTGAGTTCTGAAATTGATTTAGCTCGCCTTTGTAGTAGATTCGTTATTGTTTAGATTAGTGTTGAATAAAACTGAATTGATTAGCTTTTCTTCCTCTCTAATTGGTGGCAGCTACTCTAGGTTACAAGATGACAGCATGACGACCATAGTTTCAATTTTTATTTTGATTTAGGGTTTGAGTCTACCCATGTTTATATAGAATTTCAATTTAATTATAGCCGTCGGATGATCTTAGGGTTAATCAAAACCATTCAGTCGGGATAGGGTGACACCTCAGCCCTAATGACTCAGCAAGGAGTCAGAAAGGACTCAGCAATGAGTCACAATATTGATTAGATCACACCAGCAAGCTGTGCAGGCTTCCTGCTCAGCCTGGACGCACTTGGCAGGTGCGCCAGTGCAACTTTTGTACTGGCGCACTTCCTAAGTGCGCCAGTGCAATTTTTTTTGATTCTTCCGCCTAACTTCGTTCGTCCATATCTCCTTCATCCGGTATCCGTTTTACGCAAACTCGTACTCTATCTCAACCAGAATTCCGAGACGAACACAATGGCGCAACCCGTTCATGATAAACCCAAATATCCAATTTAAATTCAATTCCAATTAAATATTAATTAACTGGAAAATTTCACTAAATCTTAATTAAAAGATTTATTCTTTTCTCAACTGGGTTTAAGAACAGTGTTAGTGAAGACACCATTCACGACAAACCCAACATCCTATCTGATATTAACTACAAGGCTCTGAATAGAAAATATATCGGCTTATATTCAATATCAAATTCTAAAATCAACAAATATCGTATTGGAATAATGATATATATATATATCTTCCAAATTCCCCCACAATATCCGTATTATCACGGAATCCAATATCGAAATATCCCGAAGATAATTTCGATTGAAATCCATTCCAATTCATATATTGGAAATTCTGGTTATTTTTAAAACCACTTCAAATCCGATTTATTTATTTAAAAATTGGATTATTTCTCTAGTTAATAACTAGTTCATTTTGATAAAAATATATTTTTATGCTTGCAAATATGGAATTTTTCATCCCAGTTCTTTCCAAATCATGATTTTACACAAATTATTGTTATTTTTAATAATTTTATCAAGGCCCATACGGTCGTTTTCCCCAAACGGTCATCGAACTGCACTTACAACGACCTTTTCCAAATTTGATTTGGACATAATTCCAAATCCAACCATTAGATTTCAAATCTCTAATATTCGTTGGAAATCGCTTTTCGATACGAACCCAACAGTTCCGGTTTTAGGAGAATCTGACGGTCGGATCTTTCGCAACGTCCATTCAAAGTCCATGGTCGAAATTCGTGAACTGCTGCTATGTGGCGTGTTCTATTCAGGCCATTAAATATATATATATTATATATATTATATATATTTCGTCGATTTCCTTTAAAAACGTATTTTATAAATCGTTCTAACTTCATTTTTAAAAACGGTTTCAACTTCATATTCAACTTTAAATCAAATTTGAATATTCCATATCATAAACATACAAATGATAATATTTTCAAACATTAGATTTTGAAATCACTTCATTTTCGATATTCATTATAAAAATGAATAAAATCGATATAAATATCGTTCACGTCAAAATGACGCATATCTAATCAACACGACTATATATATTTAAATGTATTCGTGTCCATCCCAAATCGAATATCAAAATTAGATTTTGATCTTTTACAAAATATTATTTTAAAATATTCATTATTTAAAATTTTCGTTATTTAAAATATTCCTTATTTCTGAACTGGGATCAGACACAGTCAGTTACCATATAATGTGATTTATATGGATTTCATACAATACATGTATACAACAACCATGATAAACAATCAACCATCATCCAGAGTGCATTCTACACCGTATAAGCATTAATATAAATATTTAACGCTTGCAACAGTCTGTCAACCTATCGATTGACATACAACTAATCAGTTGGATTTAGTGTACATCAAATATCATCCCAACACCCATGTGGGGTTTCAATCCACAAACACAGAATATATTTGTGCAGTTGGGCGATGTGTAAAGTTTATCATCCCAATCCATATCAGTTAAATAAGTGTACATAAACACATCGTCCGATTTGTAAATGAATATTTATTTTATTTCAACACATGAATATATTTATTTTATTTAAACACATGAAAAAAAATTGTATTTCAACACATGAATATATTTATTTTATTTCAACACATGAATATATTTATTTTATTTCAACACATGAATATATTTATTTTCCATTCCACATCACAAACCAAATTCACATAAACAAATCAATCCAAACACATAACCAAACAAATAAGTCGTCCATGGTCCGTGGATGACGGGGAGTAGTTTATATATGCAGTTATAAAATAAATAACTGAACAGAAAATTTTAGTGAGGAGTTCTCACCTTTGGGATCCACTCCATCATTTTCATTTCTGAATTTCTGGTACCTTTCCGTTTCAGTTTGCTTCCTCGCGTAGTGTTCTTCACCGTGTCTCCAACGCAATCTATTTCATGCAATTTGTATTAAAAATCACATTTTTATACTACATTATTTCTTTTAAAAATCCTGCTATTATATTTACAAAAACAATGCTAGTTTTCTATTTTAGAACGATGTTAATTTTTCTAAACAAAGTATATTGTTATTTTTCTAAACAAAGTATATTTTTATTTTTCTAAACAAAGTATATATATTTTAAAAAAAAAAGTATATTTTTAATTTTTTTTAAAAAATCAGTACTAATTTCAGTTTTAAAAACAATGTTAATTTTAGTGTGAAAAACAATGTTAATTTTAGTTTGAAAAACAATGTTAATTTTAGTTAAATTTCAGATTTAAAACAAACTGATTAAAAAAAACAAAGATAAAACTCACTGTTTATTCTTCAAAATGTAAGCCTTCATTGTCGGTGCCACGATCTTCACATCGAATGGATGGGTTGCTACTGTTTCTCATGATTGGAGTAGCTACCTTAAAGGGGCTTAGCCGTCCGGACATACTTGTTGATTGTACGGATGTGCGAGGGCCTCTCTCCCGTATTGGACATACGGGACGAGGAATAAGGTGCCTCCGGTTTCGATCAGACCTAGAACGGACTTGTATATGGATGGTGTGCCTGACATTGTATTTTATTCTGTGCTGATTGATCTCTATTAAATAAACATCTGCTTGGTGAAGGGGAATTTATTCCCTTACTTCACCCTTCTATGAGATGTATGGGATCAGAGCTGTAAATCGATAGACATCAGTCGCATGGCGTAAATTGCCTGTGTGGCAGGCCTAAGTGGCAAATGATCAAGACTTCTGTTAAAAAGCAGAGTCTTGTGGTTGATGATCAAAGCACAACTTTCATATAGCACAGCTTTGTGTAGCGTTAATTCGTGAGCCTCACACACCGTATGGTGGTAAACTGATGGTTAGATCAGTATGCTTTTAAGATGAGGATAGACACCCTATGGGTTTGTTGAATCTATGTTTTTTCTTGTTTGATGATAACAAATGTATTATACTGATGTGTTTGAAACTGAAATAAAAAATGTATATATATGTTTAATGGTGCTCTTACACAAAAACTGAAAAACTTATACAAGCATCTATTAGTCAATATACATACTTTATTTCACAAATCAATACAATACAAATTTTTTTTTGAACTCTCATCTATACAAACTCAATACAAATGTCTTTACAACTCTCAACTTTCTTTACACATCATACACAACTCTCTGCTAGACAAATTCTGTTCTACACACTCTTACTATCCCAGCTTTTGCTTCTGTTTCTGCTCCTGTTGCATCATCCTGAAACCTGTCACACAAAAGAAAATACACACAGTACATTGGTACTAAAATAAATACTGAACATATAAAATTTTATTTTTTAATTCTTTATTTGTCTCAGATTCTCTGTGTGTTTTTTCTCATCATCTTTCAGACTTGAACAGCCACACCATAACCATACTGGTTTGCTGATCAGAACCAGCTGTTTCTGACCAGCCTCAACACAGTACAGTTTATCTGCTGTTTGTTTTCAAGATCACAAGACAAGTTAAAAATAAAAGGAGAAGTAACAAACTCAAAACTGTGTGGCACATGGAAGCAATTACAAAGCAAAAAGAAGTGGCAGATCAACATGGATTGTGTACTTGGTGTACAAGTGAATGGTGCACCTATGTAAAGCATGGAGCAGTTCAACATAACAAGACAACATGAAGTAGACATGGGCTCAACAAGGCAGTGCACATGGGTGATCAACACAAAGTTTAAATGGTGCAGTTACAAGCTAGACTACTCAAGGCGGCCCAAATACAAAGATCAAGACAATGTGCACACAAGAACTAGATGCAAACAAAATGGACTACACAAAACATGACATGGCTCGAGCAAACAATGGAGTGGCAAGTGATTTCCATCATATATGGAAATGGCATATGTATAAGTGCAGTGAAGACTACATGTTCATGGTGATCAAGCAACAAACAGGAGCAACAAAGTGAACACAAGCAAGATACATGATACAACATTAAGTCAGGTGAACAATACTGCATGTAGACAGAAAATGCATGGTTCAAATTAAATGAAAGCAATGGGTTAGCAGGAACATAAGTGCTACAGCAGTGTGGCATAACATTGTGTGATAAAGCAACAACATATTAATGGTGCAACACATCAAAACAGTTCAATATGCACAACTCTCATATATGCAACAACAACTAAGCATGATACTTTAGCATGGTACATGTACAATTCAAAGTGGCAGTAGCATTATGAAGTGCAACAAGGTGATAGAGTACAAGCAAGAGACACAAGTTTCAGCTATAACAAGGTGGCAGTAGTCAAGCATGAGTGAAGCAGTCCAGATATACACAAGACAGTGTCACATGGTCAAGACAGGGTATAAAGAGATGATCACAAAGCATACATGAATCAAGCAAAGACCGAAATGTTCATATTTTAATATGGAACAAATGAATATTCTTAAGTGAGCAATTTTCATGCAAGTGTTTCAAACAGAAAGCTTAAATACAGTATGCTACATATGTGCGAACATGATAAATGGTAATGGCAACAATCAAGGATTTCTGTGATTCTGGAAAATTTGTAAAATGATTCCTTTTAAAATTCTCTGTTAAAGCAAAAGTGGAAAGTCGTTTTTGGCTTAAATCGGTGACTTGGAAAATAATTTTTCCAGCAAAGAAATCGTTTTTTTCAAAATTGGAAAGAATTTTTTTAAGAATGTTTTGGTGACAAAATCAGGAATTAAACTTTCGAATTAACAGAGAGAATTGGTGCAAAAACAGAAAGGGTGCAACTCGATTAAAATTGGACAACTAAATTTCAGGGGCAAAATTTGATTTGAATATTCCTCAACCAAAATCGGGCAAGTCATCAAAGTGAAATCAGAGGTAAAGGACTTCAAAACCCATATTTAAACACACAATTCCTCATCGACAACTATAACGAAAAAAAATCAGAGAAAGTATCAATCTGAGAATTCATTCAGATAGCTTACCCATCGATTTGAAAAGGAGACATATTCAGAATCGGGCTAGAGGACATCATCAATCACCTAGAAGAAGACAGAAGCCATGGAGACTCAAAATTGAAGAAGCCCTAGCCGATTAGAGAAAAACCCTAGCTGTTTTGAAAAAGAGAAAAGTAACGGCCAAGAAGTTTAAAGAAACAATAAAAGGGGGTCATTTTATTCTAAGGGTTTTTTTCTACTTTAAAGTGTTGAAATATTTTTTTTGTAAAACAATGTCTTGTTTTTTCTAGTTTTATTCAAAACTAGGATTTACAGATTACTGGTCCGTAGTCTAGGAAAATCTGGTCTAGGGTACACAGGCCAGTCTAGAATTTTGAGCTTAGGTTTAAGACAAGAGCAGGCGCTGCGAGTTTACATAAAATTGTAAGCGGGATCTGTTTGTAACTCCTAGTAGAAATCTTAGAAAGGCAGCAGTAGGCACAACTTGCCGAAGCTGGGTATCTCTGTGTGTGATTTTTCCATTACTGCAATTTTTTATTACATACTGATTGTTTTAATTTCTGATAAACCCTATTCAACCCCCCTCTAGGGTTAATATTGATCCTACAATTGGTATCAGAGCTAGTGTTTACTTAACCCTAGAATCATGACTTCTATGAACAATGCTTTTTCTGAGGGACAATCTATTGCCCGGCCACCCATGTTTAATGGTAGTGATTACGCATATTGGAAAGCTAGAATGAAAATCTATCTTGTGTCTGTTGACTATGATTTTTGGGATATCATTGAAACTGGTTATAAACCACCCACTGTAGTTGTTAACGAAATTGAAATGCTTAAACCAAAAGAAAGATGGGATGCAAATGATAAGAAACTGTACTCTATTGATTCTAAAGCCATGAATGCTTTGATCTGTGCTTTAGATAAAACTGAATATAACAGAATTTCTCATTGTAACACAGCTAAGGAAATCTGGCATACTCTGGAGGTCACTCACGAAGGGATATCTCAAATCAAAGAATCTCGTCTTGCTTTATTCAGCAATGAGTATGAAAATTTCACTATGCAGAAGGATGAAAGTATCAAGGACATGTATGGATGTTTCTCTGTACTAGTTTTCAATGCCAGAGCTCTTGGAAAAGTTTTTACTGAAGTTGAACTTGTGAGGAAGATCCTGCGGGTTCTGCCAATGAACTTCGAAGCAAAAGTCACAACCATTCAAGAATGAAAGGATTTGAGTAAGCTGAGCATGGAGGAGCTTGTTGGAAATCTAATGACATATGAAATGAAGCTAAAATCATGAGAGGATCGCAACAACTCTGATCTGAAGAAGAAGTCAATTGCATTGTCCAATACTATTAACAGTGATCATGAAGATACCATAGAACAACTTGCAATGGCCGTCAGACAAATTGCAAAGTGGAGCAAATTCAAATCTCGAAGAAATAAACCAAAATCCAACAAGCTGAAGAACTCTGACAATTCAGATGAGGAACCACTTTGCTATAAATGTCAGAAACCTGGACATCTGAAACCAAGCTGCCCCCTTCTTCAGTACAAAAGAAACAAGAAGAAAAAGAATGCTTTTTCTATAACTTAGGATGACGAGGAAGGAGAAGAATCAGATAGCAGTGAGGAAGAAAGTAACCTATGCTTCATGGCAAAATCAGATTTGGAATATGATAGAGAGGAGTCGTCTGAGGTATACAGTTATGATGATTTGTTTTAAATGTGTAAACATCTTTCTGAAATCGTTGATACACTAGAAGCAAAAGTGGAAAAACTTAAGGCAAAAAATATAGAATTATCGAATCTCAAGTTCACCATTGAAAACCTTGAAAAAGAAAATTTGTCTTTAAAAGAAACTGATGTGATTAAGAGAGAGAATCTCATTAAAAGATGCACTTCACTTGTGGATGAAAATACAGCACTAAGAACCAAAGTCCAGAATCTTGAAGTTGCCTTAAATAAGTTTTCAATTGGACAAACATCTTTAAAAATGTTACTAGGAAACCAATTGTTTGCTAATAATGGAAAAGGACTAGGTTTTGGTAAGGTGCAAAATGATGTGACTATGACTGACAATGCAAAAGGTAGAAGCATTTTTCCTAAGTGTGTAAAGTGTGGGGAAATTGGTCATAATTCTGAAAATTGCAAGAATAGGAATAAAATCAGAAAATTCGCTAAAGTTTGGGTTCCTAAACACTTGGCACAAAATTACCTTAAATTTTGGAATGCATATGGGTTCCAAAAGATTCTTGCTTTCATCATACTTCAGTCACTTATATTTATGGACCCAGGAATGTCTCTAGGTCATTTTTCTTTCTTTTTGTGTAGGTATGTTGGCGGGCTAAGGAGCAACAAAGATGGTATTTGGATTCAGGTTGCTCTAGACACATGACAGGAGACAAGAGATTGTTCCTTAGCCTATAAAGATATATAGGTGGGAGTGTGACATTAGGTGACAATAGCAAATGTAAGATTATCGGTAAGGGAAAAGTAGGTAATAGCATTTTTGCCTTAGCTGATGTCTTCTATGTTAATAATTTATATCAAAATCTTATTTCCATAAGCTAACTATGTGACAAAGGAATGAATGTAGTTTTTGACAGTGAGATTTGCAAGATCATCGATACATCCATTGGAAAAGTTGTTTTTACTGGAAAAAGAAAAGGAAACATCTACACGCTCTCTTTTGATGATGTAACTGTTTCTAGATGTTTGATTGCCACTGAAGAAGAGGTAGTTTTATGGCATAGAAGACTAGCACATGCTAGTATGCATCTCCTTGAAAAACTAGAAACGAATGAGCTTGTCAGAGGTTTACCTCATCAGAAATTTAAAAATAACAAAGTGTGTAAGGCTTGCTCCATGGCTAAACTTAGTCGCTCGTCATTCCATCCAAAAAATGTTGTTAGTACTTCACGTGTTCTTGAATTGATTCATATGGATTTGGTTGGGCCTACTGACACTGCTAGTTTAAATGGTAAACGTTATTGTTATGTATTGGTTGATGATTACTCTAGATTTAGATGGGTTTATTTTCTAGCCAAAAAGTCTGAAACATTTGATTATTTTTCAAAGTTTTCAAAACTTGTTCAAAATGAAAAAGGTGTTTCAATTAAAACTTTGAGAAGTGATCATGAAGGTGAATTTGAAATTTTAGTTTTTGAAAAATTCTGTGAAGAAAATGGCTTTAAACATGAATTTTCCGCTCCTCGGACACCTCAACAAAATGGGGTGGTCGAAAGGAAAAATCGTACATTGCAAGAGATGGCTAGATCTATGTTATGTGAATATAAATTACCTCAAACCTTCTGGGTTGAGGCAGTTAATACTTCATGCTATGTAATGAATAGAGTCATGATTAGACCAATACTTAATAAAATGTCATATGAACTATGGTCTGACAAAAAGCCTAATATCTTATATTTTATAGTTTTTGGATGCCCTTGTTTTATTCTGAACACAGGAGATCAACTTGGAAAGTTTGAACCAAAAACAGTTGATGGAATCTTCATGGGTTATTCTTCAAGGAGCAAAGCTTACAGAATCTTCAATAAACAATCAAGAACAATTGTGGAAACCATTGATGTGAAGTTCAATGAATCAGACATAAAGATGGCTTCTGAAAATGATGAAGATGAAGGTGGTGTGCAAGAGGGCGAGAAAGATAGTAATGAAGTTGAGGCAAACAACAAAGAAATCACAGAAGCAACAGCTAAAGCTGAAAGGCTGAAGTTCAAACCCAATCATCCTCCAGATTTGATAATTGGAAGTCCAACGGCTGGAGTTCGCACCCGTTCCTCTCTCAACAAGAATGTTTGTGCCTTTTGTATTCACAATGCTTTTATTTCTGAAATAAAACCAAATTCATATGATATTGCTCTTAATGATGAATCCTGGATTTTAGCTATGCAAGATGAACTTAATCAGTTTGAGAGAAATAAAGTCTGGAATTTGGTGCCTAGGCCAAAAGACTATCCAGTTGTTGGAACAAAATGGGTGTTTAAAAATAAACTTGACGAATCTGGAAATCTAATTAGAAATAAAGCTAGGTTAGTTGCTAAGGGATACAATCAAATTGAAGGCATTGATTTTGATGAAACATTTGCTCCAGTTGCTAGGTTAGAAGCAATTAGAATTTTGCTAAGTTTTACATGTTTTAAAGGTTTTAAACTTAAGCAAATGGATGTTAAGAGTGCCTTTTTGAATGGTGAGCTGAAAGAAGAAGTTTTTGTTGAACAACCCCCTGGTTTTGAGAGTCATGAATTTCCAAATCATGTGTACAAACTAGAAAAAGCATTATATGGTCTTAAGTAGGCTCCTCGAGCTTGGTATGACTGTCTTTGTTCATATCTTTTGTAAAATGGTTTTAAAAAGGGATGTGCTGATACTACTCTATTTCTTTTACATGATGGTAATAATTTCTTGATCATTCAGATTTATGTTGATGATATCATTTATGGTGCTACTAATGATATTTTGTGTGAGAAATTTGAAAAAGTCATGCATGATAAATTTGAGATGAGCTTGGTTGGAGAGCTAAAATACTTTCTTGGATTTCAAATCAGATAGAGCAACAAAGGAATCTTCGTATCTTAGACCAAGTATGTAATGGAGCTTTTGATGAAATTTGGAGCTGAAGATGCAAAACCAATGAAAACACCAATGAGCCCAACAACTAAGCTTGACAAAGATGAAAAAGTTGTTGCTATTGATCAGAAAAAATATCGCGGTATAATCGGTTCACTTCTCTATCTCTTTGCTTCTGGACCCGATATTATGTTTTCTGTCTGCTTATGTGCTCGTTTTCAATCTAGTCCAAAAGAATCCCATCTAAAAGTCACAAAACGAATTCTGAGGTATTTGCTTCACACACCAAAACTTGGTTTGTGGTATCCATCTTGTGACAATTTTGATTTAATTGGTTTTACTGATGCTGATTATGCTGGCTCACTCACTAGTAGGAAGAGCACTAGTGGAAATTGTTTCATGCTAGGACATTCTCTTGTTTCTTGGTCAAGTCGTAAACAAAATTGTGTTGCATTATCCACCACTGAAGCTGAGTATATTGCACTAGGAAGTTGTTGTGCAAAGATTTTATGGATGATGCAAACTCTGTCTAATTTTGGCCTATTCTATAAACAAGTTCCTTTGAAATGTGACAGTAAGAGTGCAATAGATTTATCAAATAATCCTGTAATCACGCACAAAACACATTGATGTGAGACACCACTTTCTTAGAGATCATATTGCTAGTGAGGACATTTGTATTGAATTTATTCCAACAGAATCTCAACTTGCTGATATTTTTACAAAACCCCTCTCTGAAGACAGATTTTGCAGATTACGATGGGATTTGGGGATTATAGAAATTAATTAATCTCTTTGCATTTTTTGGGTAAATTTTTCCTTAAGGTGTTCTGTTATCAATTTCATTCTCTGATTAATTAATCCAATCTTCAAATCATTAAGAAAAGAACAGTTCATTTTGGACATTTATAATAAAATTGTGACTGTGTTAGAGTTCAGAATATGAGATGGTTGAAAGCTTCTATATAACCCTGATTTGATTGAATATATTTTATAATATGAGTAACTTAGGAATTTTTTTCACATCCATCTCTATCTCTTCACCCTTCTATTATCCATAATTGTTTTTATATACTAAGGGGATTTTGTATATTTTTAAATAAAAAAGTATTTCTCTGACCTCATTTAAAAATCCAGGCTATGGTCATGCATGGTTATGAGATTACTTATTTATTTTCATGCTGCAACTAATCCCATTTAAAAATCCAAGCTTTGGTTATGCGTGGTTAGTGTGCTCTTGAAATATACACATAAAAATAATTGTGTATATATAAAATCCTCCCTGGTATATGTTAACTAACTTTCCGTTCTGTAACACCCCGTATTTTCTATAAACGTTAATGTAACAAATCAAATTATACTTAATTTTTAAGAGAAGAATTAAGGGAAACGGAATATTCCATGGCGTTCGTCTCGGAATTCTTCTTGAGATAGAGTCCGAGTTTGCGTGAATTGGACTTCGTATGAAGAAGTTATGGCCTTCAGAAGTTTCAGCTCAAATTTAAAAACAGCTCGAAACTGAATTCAAAATTTAAAACAGAACCCAGAGGCGGGCTGGGCGGGAAATTTCCCGCCCAGGGCCCAGGTCGACCAGGGGGTCGACCTCCCCCTATAGGTCGACCTGGGGGTCGACCTGCCCTGTTTTTCCAGATCCGAGGCAGAATTCATTTTTAGGTATCCAGACTGATTTTTGGACCAAATTCATGAGTTCTACACAATATAAACACCACCAAACTTCACTTTCTCCACACAACTTCATTACGCCTATACTCTGCCTCATTCCTAATTAAAATAAATCTTATTCTCCATTAAAACAAGTTATAGTTCTTCTTCAAATTGGAGATTCAAATCAAGATAAAGCTTCAAGTTGGACCATAGGCATTCCGCTTCAAGCAACGTCACTCGAATCATAGCAAATCGCCTTTTCTAAACCGATCACTGTAAGTTCGGTTATTCCTTAGATTTGAATGTGTAAATGGAATTGTGAATGTAATGAATAAAAATATAGAACTATGCCAATTTGCAAGTTAATTATCTTTGATTCGTGCTTATGTCAAATGAAAAGTTATCTACGCCTTTGGATATGATTTACAACTATGACTATGAGACTTTTGCCTAAGACTATGACTATGAAACTGTTGCCTATGAAGCTATTGCCTATGACTATGACTATGACAATGAGACCTTTGTTTAAGACTATGGCCATGAACTGTTGCCTATGAAATTATTGCCTACGACTATGAATCATAACTATGAGACTATTGCCTATGACATTGATTAAGAAATTATTGTGATTAGTCGCCCATGACTATTGTGGTTAATTGCCTATGACTATTGTAGTTAGTTGCTTATGACTATTCCCACTGTTACAATTAACCGATCATGTTGTACCTTGAACTGGCATTATATTGGACCAAATCACCTATGCCTATTCCCTTGATTATGTGGATCTCATATTTTAGTGTGTAAATTCGCTAGTTTATTCTTATTCACTATTATGTACATCGAACCTGTTGGAGCCATTATTTTTGTATTCCTAATCTTTTATATCAATTCTTGTGCTTATCCCCTATTCCTTTTGATTAGATCCATTTCATGAGTACATAGAAAACTTGTGAAATCATGTTATACGTACGATTATGATGTGGGGATTGGGCGTAGCTTAATTAAGTTAATTTGGCATAATAAATATGTTGGCATAATCTAAATTTGCTATAATAGTGAATGAATTTACATGCATATTAGACTTGGGCTTAAATTGATAAATTTAATTGGCGGCAAAGTGTGTAATTGGCGTGTAAACCAAGTTTTGGACATAAACGGTAAACTAGAATATTAAATCTAGTTTTGACATGAACCGTAAATTGGAATATTAATCTAGATTGGGCATGAATTGAAAAAGGGGAATATTAAATATAAATTGGTATAAATTGCAAGTTGGGTTAATTGATTGGTAAATCAAGTTTTGGGCATAGAATATAAGTATGTTAACTTGCATGACAGTTGAATATGATCTAGGCTAAATTGGTTTACGGAAAAATTTACATAAATAGTAAATATGTAAATTTAGTAAAAGACGAATATGCCTAACACGAGGTTAGACTGAGTTGTGGTGTAAAACTGCCCAGAACCGACCGGCACATCCAGTGACCACAACAATATCTGTCTAATGTGGGTGGTTAGAGCATCAAGCCCGGAAAGACCCGAGTTTAGACTGAGTTGTGGTGTAAACCTGCCCGGAACCGACCGGCACATCCAGTAACCACAACAATATCTGTGTAATGTGAGTGGTTGGTGCTTTAATTAATTAATTAATTAAGGCTCATGAATAAATCAAGCTAGAAATGGTGAGGTTAAGTAATTAGGGAAACACTTAACCATAATAACATGTTAACTAGACAAGTGGGTTTGGTTAAGTAAATTTAGAACACTTAACCGTTGTAACATGTTAATTAAGCAAATTATAGGATTAAGTTAACTAAAGTAACAATTAACCAATATATAATGACATGTGGTGGGGTTAAGTAATACAAGAGGAAAACACTTAACCAATTATATAACACGATGTATGTGAAGGGTTAAGTTAACACGAGAGGGCAACACTTAACCAATATAACATGGTTTGAGGTAGGGTCAAGTTAACACCAGAAGGACACACTTGACCAACATGATGTGACGAGTGGGTGGGTTAAGTTAACTTGAATTGATTAATGACACTTGACTAATATAACTTGATGATTGAATGGGTTTAAGTTAAATGGGAAATACTTAACCAATATAACCTGATGAATGAACATGGTTAAGTTAATAAATCACACTTAACTAATCCAACATGATAAGAAAGATAGGTTAAGTTAATAAGAACCACTTAACCAACACAACTTGACGAGTAGGAGGCTATGTACACGTCGGGTAGGTGGGTAATTTTAGTAAATATAGGCCCAAAAAACTTAACCATTATATAAACATGCTTGGATCGATGGGAGGGTTAAGTACATCTCGTGTAGGTGGGTAATATTAGTACATATAGGCCCACAAACTTAACCATTAAGAAAACATGCTAGAATCGGTGGGAGGGTTAAGTACATCTCGTATAAGTGGGTAATATTTGTATATATAGGCCCACAAAACTTAACCAGCAGGAAACCCTAGTAACGGGGACCCATTTCAGCAGTAACCCACATAGATGTATAATGGTACCCTGAAACTAGGCAGGGTGGGGCACGATTACTGGGCTGATCATAAGCGGTCAAAAATAGCGGAAGGGGGTACGTCAGTGTAGGTTCCGACAGTTTACGGGCGTGCACGTACTCCGGAGTGGAAAAAGCAGGCACTGGGTACCAGTAGTTATACACTGTGCATCTCGAATCGTGTCGGGTCGCTATCATAAGGCTTGATACACCTTATGGTGGGGCCAGCACAGTGTATCTTCACGCAAGAGAGGGCCGACTGACCCAGACACATGGAAAATTAATACAAAGTAGGTAGCATAATCCCTAGTTGGACCTAGGTCACGTAAACCCTGAATCTGAGAAGCGTTCAATAGGTAGTATAAACCCCAGTGGCCCTGGGTAGTGTAAACCCTGGTTGAATCTAGTAAGCACTCGATAGCAAGCCCTAGATTAGATCTAGGTAATAAACGGAATCCCCATAATAGAAGCACACCTGAAGGCAACCGCAAATACGGGGATTGGGATCACGTTATCATATGATCATAGATTACTAGTTTGGACACCAGTTAGGTAGTGCAGAGATATAGAAATCAGTATAAACAGGGTAGTTGCGAAGCAGAGAGGGAGTAGAAGCGCATTCAGTTTATCGGTACATTCAGTTTATCTTGCCATATCCCATGCTTGTCCCATATTATCTTGTTTCTATGGTTTAGTCCTATATTTAGCTTATTCATGTCATGATCCTTTTCCTCGTTTAAATACTAAGAATCACTGGACTTACTAGACTTTATGTCAGACCTAGTTTGCTTTCGCCTCTTTTCTTTCGTTCCCCCCCAAGGTAGTCAGGGAGGGAATGGCTCAGGTTTGTTTGGATCGTTTCTCTTTCCGAGCTTGAAGACTCTTTGACGTGTTGCCTTGGACTCTCTCTTCTACTGCTATGGCTGGCTCATGCTTTATTTGGGGAAATCATTTTATGCTTCTTTATTTTTGTAAGCAAGACAAGATACTTTGGTATTGTAAAACAATCTTTGTACAAGCTGTTTATCAATGAAATAAAGTTTTATTTATTTGCCGCTACTTTAATTGTCTGTCTTGTAATTTATCTGCATCTTTACCTATAATGCTCCACCGAAATTAAGGCATTCCCTTTGTGAGTGACCTTAATGGAGGTGGGGTGTTTCACTTGGTATCAGAGCTGAAGGTTACAGGATCAGATAAAAGATTTGAAAAATTATTTTCAAAACGATTTTAAAAGAAGCATTTTCAAAAGAAAAGTTTTGTTTTAAAGGCATATTCCCCAAAGCCATATGCACTATCTTTTGACCCTCTGCTTGAATCCTTGTTTCCTTCTTTCTTGAGTCTCCGGGGCTCCTGGCTTTCTGGGAGGTAACCTTATCGCGGCATGGTTCCGTAGGCTTAAAGAGACTACAACACCTGTCAAATGGCAAATAAGTGCCTAACTTCCATCTGTAGCCGTAATTTTCTTTCGAGCTTTGTAGGATTCTCCATGCGATGGAGGCAGCTTTCGAGAGACATGTCAACAAGTTACACAAGGATGGCAAAGTTGAGAATGAGGGGGTTTGGCTAAGGAGCACAACACAAGGATAAAGAACCCATGAATATGGACTTGGTTCACAAAGGAGGGGAGGAAAGAATAGAAAAACCTAAAACAAGAGGAAGTATCTTTATTTTGGTATAACGGGTCGTATAATTAAGGGCAAGGGAAAGAACAAGGGACAGGATTTTTCCGGAAGACAAGTGCATGCTCTCATCGCCAGCATACTTAAGAGAGAGGCAGTAAGATTTTTGTTGAAAGAGTTTTTCCTTTTTGATTATCCTATTAGTACTCCTTCTGATTTTAGCGCTTCACATTCGTATATATCTGCTTCCATAGTTGAGTCTCTACACCCTAGATATTGTATAGTAGAGGATCCCATTATAGTCTCAAATCCAATTGCTGGTTCGACCCATTTATCTTTGACTTGGGAGGATTTGAGAATAGCTATATTTATGCTTATGTTTTTGGGCTATGGGTTGATTCTAGGCATGGATTGGTTAGCTAGTAATTGTGAAAGGAGGGTAGTTAGACTTTCGACTTGCCTAGGGAATACCCTCGAGATTTCATGCAATCCTAAGGGATCAGTTTGTCTTAGCTACCTAGAATCACTTTATGTATCTATCGACGATTTTCGATCCATTGGAGTAGTCCATGAGTACGCAAGATGTTTTGATTAGGTTAGGGGTTTTCCCCCTAAAACTCGAGACAGACTTCCGCATATATTTTGTTGACAATGCAAAGCCCGTTATGCGATCAACGATAGTTTTGGAACAAGATTGGCGAGGATAACCAAAGTCGGTTAAGTGCTCAGTTGTTTGGTTGTTTTGCTAGTATCATCTCATGTAAATCGTCCAAATTCGGAGGAGATATTCCTTGGGTGTTTATCTGATATTGGTTTAGGCCTTTGGGGCTTGTACTTGGGGGATGTCGAGTTTGACTAGGATGGTTTGCGTGAGAAATAAATAGTTGTGGTAGGCGCACTAGAGTAAGACTGACCTTAAAAGAGGTAAAAAGTACATAGCAACCTTTTAGCTTTAGACCCTCAGATTTGTGACAGTATGGATAAACTAAGTAGAGGAGAGACCTCTAATCATCTTAGTATATACACTTGGTATCTTGGCTCACACTTGTTTATCTTGGAAAGATAGTTCGACTACATTGGATACCCTCTAGCATAGTAAGTGATCGAGGTCCTATCTTTACTAGTGAGTTTTAGAAATGGAGGTCAAGAAGCTTCGCAACTGTGAAGTTAAATTAGTTAAGTGACGGTGGAGTGAAGCTCAAGAAGACGCAACGTTGAAGATAAGACACGTGCATCATACCCTTTTTCTTGAGGGTATATCCTTGTTCTCTTTTTCTAGGAATTCTATGCATGTTTGTTTCTACCTTTTTAGGAATATCCTCTAGGCCATATCTTCAATCCTTAGGTAGAAGCCAATGGATGTAAACATCTGTTTGAAACATGTTATGATTGGTGGTTGCAAGTGGTTGCTAATGGTTGCTCGTGGATGCATATACACACATTAGGCACTAGATCGGCTCAGTCACTTTCATATTGCATATGCATGAGTGAATTTTTATACATATGAACTGAAACTTGATGTGTTATCATATGGATGTTGCATTTGTATGAATGATTGTGCACTCATGTAGAAGTTATAAAGTACGATTAGGGATAATTGCATACATGATGGACTCATGGCACTGACATAATTCGCATTAAGGAGGTCAACTGAATCAGTAGACCTCCTGATTTTACATTAGATAAGGACATGTACACACACTATGCATAGAATCATGAAAGCATTAGAAATCCTTTTTAGGGACAATGGATGCCTGTGATTGAATGGTTGAGTAGATGGATGCTGGATGTTAGGATACACTTTTCTTAACTTGAAGATTTCGGGGATGAAATCCTTTAAGGAGGGGAGAATGTAACACCCCGTATTTTCTGTAAATGTTAATGTAACAAATCAAAGTATACTTAATTTTTAAGAGAAGAATTAAGGGAAACGGGTTATGTCATTGCGTTCGTCTCGGAATTCTGCTTGAGATAGAGTCCGAGTTTGCGTGAATCGGACTTTGTATGAGGAAGTTATGGCCTTTGGAAGTTTCAGCTCAAATTTAAAAATAGCTCGAAACTGAATTCAAAATTCGAAACAGAACCCAGAAGCGGGCTGGGCGGGAAATTTCCCGCCCAGGACCCAGGTCGACCGGGGGGCCGACCTCCCCCCTATAGGTCGACCTGCCCTGTTTTTCCAGATCCGAGGCAGAATTCATTTTTATGTATCCGTACTGATTTCTGGACCAAATTCATGAGTTCTACATTATATAAACGCCCCCAAACTTCACTTTCTCCACACAACTTCATTACGACTATACTCTGCCTCAATCCTAATTAAAATAAATCTTATTCTCCATTAAAACAAGTTATAGTTCTTCTTCAAATTGGAGATTCAAATCAAGATAAAGCTTCAAGTTGGACCATAGGCATTCCGCTTCAAGCAACGTCACTCGAATCATAGCAAATCGCCTTTTCTAAACCAATCACTGTAAGTTCGATTATTCCTTAGATTTGAACATGTAATTGGAATTGTGAATGTAATGAATCAAAATATAGAACTATACCACTTTGCAAGTTAATTATCTTTGACTCGTGCTTATGTCAAATCAAAAGTTATCTATGCCTTTGGATCTGATTTACGACTACGACTATGAGACTTTTGCCTAAGACTATGACTATGAAACTGTTGCCTATGAAGCTATTTCCTATGACTATGAGACCTTTGTCTAAGACTATGGCCATGAACTGTTGCCTATGAAATTACTGCCTACGACTATGAGACTATTGCCTATGACATTGATTAAGAAATTATTGTGATTAGTCGCCCATGACTATTGTGGTTAATTGCCTATGACTATTGTAGTTAGTTGCTTATGACTATTCCCACTGTTACAATTAACCGATCATGTTGTACCTTGAGCTGGCATTATGTTGGACCAAATCACCTATGCCTATTCCCTTGATTATGTGGATCTCATATTTAGTGTGTAACTTGGCTAGTTTATTCCTATTCACTATTATGTACATCGAACCTGTTGAAGCCATTATTTTTGTATGCCTAATCATTTATATCAATTCTTGTGCTTATCCCCTATTCCTTTTGATTAGTGCCATTTCACGAGTACATAGAAAACTTGTGAAATCATGTTATACGTACGATTATGATGCGGGGATTGGGCGTAGCTTAATTAAGTTAATTTGGCATAATAAATATGTTGGCATAATCTAAATTTGCTATAATAGTGAATGAATTTACATGCATATTAGACTTGGGCTTAAATTGATAAATTTAATTGGTCGCAAAGTGTGTAATTGGCGTGTAAACCAAGTTTTGGACATAAACGGTAAACTAGAATATTAAATCTAGTTTTGACATGAACCGTAAATTGGAATATTAATCTAGATTGGGCATGAATTGAAAAAGGGGAATATTAATCTAAATTGGTATAAATTTCAAGTTGGGTTAATTGATTGGTAAATCAAGTTTTGGGCATAGAATATAAGTATGTTAACTTGCATGACAGTTGAATATGATCTAGGCTAAATTGGTTTACGGAAAAAATTACATAAATAGTAAATATGTAAATTTAGTAAAAGACGAATATGCCTAACACGAGGTTAGACTGAGTTGTGGTGTAAAACTGCCCGGAACCGACCGGCACATCCAGTGACCACAACAATATCTGTCTAATGTGGGTGGTTAGTGCATCAAGCCCGAAAAGACCCGAGGTTAGACTGAGTTGTGGTGTAAACTTTCCCGGAACCGACCGACACATCCAGTAACCACAACAATATCCGTCTAATGTGAGTGGTTGGTGCTTTAATTAATTAATTAAGGCTCATGAATAAATCAAGCTAGAAATGGTGAGGTTAAGTAATTAGGGAAACACTTAACCATAATAGCATGTTAACTAGACAAGTGGGTGAGGTTAAGTAAATTTAGAACACTTAACCGTTGTAACATGTTAGTTAAGAAAATGATAGGATTAAGTTAACTAAAGTAACACTTAACCAATATATAATGACATGTGGTGGGTTTAAGTAATACAAGAGGAAAACACTTAACCAATTATATAACACGATGTATGTGAAGGGTTAAGTTAACACGAGAGGGCAACACTTAACCAATATAACATGGTTTGAGGTAGGGTCAAGTTAATACCAGAAGGAAACACTTAACCAACATGACGTGACGAGTGGGTGGGTTAAGTTAACTTGAATTGATTAATGAAACTTGACCAATATAACTTGATGAACGAATGGGGTTAAGTTAAATGGGAAATGCTTAACCAATATAACCTGATGAATGAACAGGGTTAAGTTAATAAATCACACTTAACCAATCCAACATGATAAGCAAGATAGGTTTAAGTTAATAAGAACCACTTAACCAACACAACTTTACGAGTAGGAGGTTAAGTACACGTCGGGTAGGTGGGTAATATTAGTAAATATAGGCCCACAAAACTTAACCATCATATAAACATGCTTGGATCGATAGGAGGGTTAAGTACATCTCGTGTAGGTGGGTAATATTAGTACATATAGGCCCACAAACTTAACCGTTTAGAAAACATGCTAGAATCGGTGGGAGGGTTAAGTACATCTCATATAGGTGGGTAATATTTGTATATATAGGCCCACAAACTTAACCAGCAGGAAACCCTAGTAACGGGGACCCATTTCAGCAGTAACCCACATAGATGTATCTTGGTACCCTGAAACTATGCAGGGTGGGGCACGATTACTGTGCTGATTATAAGCGGTAAAAAATAGCGGCAGAGGTTACGTCAGTGTAGGTTCCGACGGTTTACGGGCGTGCACGTACTCTGGAGTGGAAAAAGCAGGCACTGTGTACCAGTAATTATACACTGTGCATCTCGAATCGTGTTGGGTCGCTATCATAAGGCTTGATACACCTTATGGTGGGGCCATCACAGAGTATCTACACGCAAGAGAGGGCCGACTGACACAGACACATGGAAAATTAATACAAAGTAGGTAGCATAATCCCTAGTTGGACCTAGGTCACGTAAACCCTGAATCCGAGAAGCATTCAATAGGTAGCATAAACCCCAGTGGCCCTGGGTAGCGTAAACCCTGGATGAATCTAGTAAGCACTCGATAGTAAGCCCTAGATTAGATCTTGGTAATAAACGGAATCCCCATAATAGAAGCACACCTAAAGGCAACCGCAAATATGGGGATTGGGATCACGTTATCATGTGATCATAGATTACTAGTTTGGACACCAGTTAGGTAGTGCAAAGATATAGAAATCAGTATAAACAGGGTAGTTGCAAAGCAGAGAAGGAGTAGAAGCGCATTCAGTTTATCAGTACATTCAGTTTATCAGTACATTCAGTTTATCTTTCCATATCCCCTGCTTATCCCATATTATCTTGTTACTGTGGTTTAGTCTTATATTTAGTTTATTCATGTCATGACCCTTTTCCTCGTTTAAATACTAAGAATCACTGGACTTACCAGACTTTATGTCTGACCTAGTTTGCTTTCGCCTCTTTTCTTCCGTTTCCCCCCAGGTAGTCAGGGAAGGAATGGCTCAGGTTTGTTTGGACCGTTTCTCTTTCCAAGCTTGAAGACTCTTTGACGTGTTGCCTTGGACTCTCTCTTCTACTGCTATGGCTGGCTCATGCTTTATTTGGGGAAATCATTTTATGCTTCTTTATTTTTGTAAGCAAGACAGGATACTTTGGTATTGTAAAACAATCTTTGTACAAGCTGTTTATCAATGAAATAAAGTTTTATTTATTTTCCGCTGCTTTAATTGTCTGTCTTGTAATTTATCTGCATCTTTTACCTATAATGCTCCACCGAAATTAAGGCATTCCCTTTGTGAGTGACCTTAACGGAGGTGGGGTGTTTCACATTCCATCTTCTAATTTGTGAAATGTATTCCTACCTTACGAATTATTATGACTTCTTGTTTGATTGATTGGGGTTTGTGGTTTCTGATTTTGTCAAATGACTTGATCTCTTGTTGTGGTCCATATCCTTTGCAAATGTCCAGCAATGTACATCTTTTGATGATTACAAAGGGGGAGAAGAAGTTAAGATTTTGTTTTGAATACAGACATCTATAGATTTTATTTTACCATTAATGCCTAAGTGTATAATTATTTTCTATTTTTTTAAATCTTTATTTATGTCTGTTTACAACTGAAGGGGGAGCTATGTTATAGGGGGAGCACAAATATAGGGGGAGTTCTTTTCAAACACATCCTGTTTATTTCAAAATCTTAAATATGTTTGTCGTCATCAAAAGGGGGAGATTGTTGAATCTATGTTTTTTCTTGTTTGATGATAACTAATGTATTATACTGATGTGTTTGAAACTGAAATAAAAAATGTATATATATGTTTAATGGTGCTCATGTTTAATGGTGCTCTTACACAAAAACTGAAAAACTTATACAAGCATCTATTAGTCAATATATATACTTTCACAAATCAATACAATACAAATTTTGTCCTGGACTCTCATCTATACAAACTCAATACAAATGTCTTTACAACTCTCAACTTTCTTTACACATCATACAAAACTCTCTGCTAGACAAATTCTGTTCTACACACTTTTACTATCCCAGCTTCTGTTTCTGCTCCTGTTGCATCATCCTGAAACCTGTCACACAAAAGAAAATACACACAGTACACTGGTACTAAAATAAATACTGAACAAATAAAATTTTATTTTTTAATTCTTTATTTGTCTCATATTCTCTGTGTGTTTTTTCTCATCATCTTTCAGACTTGAACAGCCACGTCATAACCATACTGGTTTGCTGATCAGAACCAGCTGTTTCTGACCAGCCTTAACACAGTACAATTTGTCTGCTGTTTTTTTTTCCAGGATCACAAGACAAGTTAAAAATCAAAGGAGAAGTAACAAACTCAAAACAGTGCGCCACATGGCAGCAATTACAAAGCAAAAAGAAGTGGCAGATCGGCATGGATTGTGTACTTGGTGTACAAGTGAATGGTACACCTATGTAAAGCATGGAGCAGTTCTACATAACAAGACAGCATGAAGTAGACATGGGGTCGACAAGGCAGAGCACGTGGGTGATCAACACAAAGTTTAAAGGGTGCAGTTACAAGCCAGACTACTCAAGGCAGCCCAAATACAAAGATCAAGACAATGTGCACACAAGAACTAGATGCAAACAAAATGGACTACACAGAACATGACATGGCTCGAGCAAACAATGGAGTGGCAAGTGATTTCCAGCATATATGGAGATGGCATATGTATAAGTGCAGTGAAGAATACATGTTCATGGTGATCAAGCAACAAACATGAGCAATAATGTGAACACAAGCAAGATACATGATACAACATCAAGTCAGGTGAACAATACTGCATGTAGACAGAAATTGCATGGTTCAAATCAAATGAAAGCAATGGGTCAGCAGGAACATAAGTGCTACAGCAGTGTGGCATAACATGGTGTGATAAAGCAGCAACATATTAATGGTACAACACAACAAAACAGTTCAATATGCACAACTCTCATATATGCAACAACAACTAAGCATGATACTTCAGCATGGTACATGTACAATTTAAAGTGGCAGTAGCATTATGAAGTGCAACAAGGTGATAGAGTACAAGAAAGAGACACAAGTTTCATCTATAACAAGGTGGCAGCAGTCAAGCATTAGTGAAGCAGTCCAGATATACACGACAGTGTCACATGGTCAAGACAGGGTACAAAGAGATGATCACAGAGCATACATGAATCAAGCAAAGACCGAAATGTTCATATTTTAATATGGAACAGATGAATATTCTTAAGTGAGCAATTTTCATGCAAGTGTTTCAAACAGAAAGCTTAAATACAGTATGCTACATAAGTGCGAACATGATAAATGGTAATGGCAACAATAAAGGATTTCTGTGATTCTGGAAAATTTGTAAAATGATTCCTTTTAAAATTCTCTGTTAAAGAAAAAGTGGAAAGTCATTTTTGGATTAAATCAGTGACTTGGCAAATAATTTTTCCAGCAAAGAAATCAGTTTTTCAAAATTGGAAAGAATTTTTTTTAAGAATGTTTTGGTGACAAAATCAGGAATTAAACTTTCGAATTGACAGAGAGAATTCGTGCAAAAACCAAAAGGGTGCAACTCAATTAAAATTGGACAACTAAATTTCAAGGGCAAAATTCGATTTGAATATTCCTCAACCAAAATCGGGCAAGTCATCAAAGTGAAATCAGAGGTAAAGGGCTTCAAAACCCCTATTTAAACACACAATTCCTCATCGACAACTATAACGGAAAAAACCCAGAGAAAGTATCAATCTGAGAATTCATTCAGAGAGCTTACCCATCGATTTGAAAAGGAGATTCTGAATCGGGCTAGAGGACATCATCAATCACCTAGAAGAAGACAGAAGCCATGGATACTCAAAATTGAAGAAACCCTAGCCGATTGGAGAAAAACCCTAGCTGTGCTGAAAAAGAGAAAAGTGACGGCCAAGAAGTTTGAAGAAACAATAAAAGGGGGTCATTTTATTCTAAGGGGTTTTTCTACTTTAAAGTGTTGAAATATTTTTTTTTGTAAAACAATGTCTTGTTTTTTCTAGTTTTATTCAAAACTAGGATTTACAGATTACTGGTCTGTAGTCTGGGAAAATCTGGTCTAGGGTACACAGGCCAATCTAGAATTTTGAGCTTAGGGTTAAGATAGGAGCAAGCGCTGCGAGTTTACATAGGATTGTAAGCGGGATCTGTTTGTAACTCCTAGTAGAAATCTTAGAAAGGCAACAGTAGGCACAACTTGCCGAAGCTGGGTATCTCTGTGTGTGATTTTCCTTTACTGCAATTTTTTATTACTACTGATTGTTTTAATTTCTGATAAACCCCCTATAATGGATTCTGTCGACCGAGGTGAGGGATAGGGCACACCCTCTGATTCCCTGATGGATAGAGTTAGCGGTGTTTTCGCATGCCTGCGACGTAGGCTGCGGTAACTTGTTTCCTGGATAATGCGGATGTGCATTACGGTGTTTTCGCATTCCTGCAACGTAAGCCGTTGGGAATTGTACTACGCGATCGATCTTTCGAATCAGTAACCACCAGTTATGGAAATCCAACTTCCAAATACGACATTTTTCGGTTTTGATTGTAGAGCCTAGTATTCGCGACATGATATATGATACTCATGCCATCTATGATTGATACATTTATATTTGAAGTTTTTTTCTTCATTTATAGTAATAATAAAAGATGAAATTTCACGTATCAAGCATATTTGGCTATTATAACGAAAAATCCTATCCTCCGGCTTGCATTGTGTGATGGGACCCGGGTCTTGTAATAGCTTCATTGTTCTTTATTTAGCATTGCGCTATTTGTTTTACGCACTGATATTCTTGGGAGGAAACCGGTTCCGTGATATACGGCGTGGTCCCTCGATTTACCTAACTTTAAAATAAAGATTAATAACTGTTTTAGTTCTCACACCAGTCACAGGACTGACTTGGAGTTTATTGTTTTAACCTAAACTTTGGGTGCCCCTATTTTCCACACAGGCAGCTAGTAGTTGGGTTTTGCAGATGTATATTCGCAGGATTCTGGTTTACAGCTGAAGTGATATTCGAAAAGCTCTGTATCCGCGTATTTCTTTCAGTTGTGTTTTGTATTATTTTCCAATATGCATTGTATTTATACATTTTATTTCTGCTGCTATATATTTTAAACTCTGATATTTTTCTGTGTAAGATTTATTCATACTCTGAATATTCTTGTATTCTGATGGTATTGTTGTAAATAGCAATGAAATGTTCTTCTGTTTGTGTCCTGATTTGTCTTGTTCTCGAAGCAATTCGGGCTTTCCTTTACGGGGAAGTTTGGGTTGCCACATTTGGTATCACACATTAGAACCAAACGAAATAATTCATCAGAGATTAGATTAGTAATATCTAATGAGATTGACTCGTTAGAGATGGGATCAGTAGCATCCTAGAATGAGTCGGAAGAGTAGTTTTTTTTAATACAAATGAAATAAACTTTGTTTTGAAAATTTAAACGTTATTCAACGTATTTGAAATATGATTTTAATTCGTTTTCAAAATGATTTCAACTTCATATTCAATTTCAAATCAAAATTGAATATTTTATATCATTAATATATAAATGATAATATTTTCAAAAACATGATTTTCTGTATATATGTCAAAATTATGAATTTGAAACGTTAATTTACTAATGGATTTCAAAATCTAATATTTTGAAAATATTATCATTTATATAATAATGATATAAAATATTCAATTTCGATTTAAAATTGAATATGAAGTTGAAATCGTTTTGAAAACGAATTTATATTCGTTTTGAAAACAAATTTCGTACTTATAAATAATATAGAAGGTCACCCACTATATATATTGCGGGGTGTATAGGGAAATCATCCACTAATGGTACTCCAGGCATCCGCTAATGATACTGCGGGAATTATCCAATCACCAATCACCAATATTATATTTATATATTATTATTATATACTATAATCACTTTATATCAAGCAATTATCATCCATCAAGCAATAAATTAATTTTGAACTATTAAAAATAGTTCCCAATAATTTAACCGAGTGAGTTTAACTCACCTCGATTTCCCTCTGTCGAATATCCAATTTAATTCCTTATCGTCTCAGTTATGCGGATACTTCATTGTCTTGAATAAAATTTAGTTGCACCTCTGATTATTAATTTAATTAACGATTAACCGATTATTGAATTAAACCACTATTAAAATAATTAGACAATTTATTCTTCAATGTATATGTAAAGTGATATACCTTATGGTCTTAGAATTTCTCGATTCATTCACGAACCTATCCTTAAACAGTTTCAAAATATTTCCCCATTCATACCCAATCCATCCCAATATCATCTATTTAGAACATCACTTCAGTTGACCCAGAACCACAGACCAAACTCCTCTACAACATTATCGGCCTCCAAAAAAATGCAGCACCTATACGTATACCCAACATCAAACTTCAGTACATCGATAAGTAAGTCACATCATTTATTTTCACGTTCTATCCTCATACCAAAATTGGTTTCTTACCTGAGATCACGACATTCTTCCAACTCAACTGTACATCCCCTTTCATCTTTGTCCAACATCAGATAGAAACTCCTCCAACCTTTTACACGTTCAACCCCACTACTGTTATCCCAGAAACACAAAGACTCCTTCCTCCCAAAAATGCATATCGCACAAACCAACGTTAGTTTCACGTTCTCTACCTCGCCAATCCATTTCCGGCCCCCAAAATGTGAAACAGTCCTTCCATCTCACCTTTAATAAAATAAACGAACTCCAGTCATTTATTTGAACTCCTAAAATCAACGCACCAGGAAATGGATTGAACTCTGCCTCCTTCATAAACATCACTCAATCGCGGTGAATAAGAGCCACAATTTTTATTTCGATTTCCCTTTTCCGATCTTTTTTTATTAGTGGATGAATTCATAATCTATTGGAAAAGAGGACGAATGGAAATGAAATATGAATACAGTTTGGTTTGCTTTCAAATGTCTGAGGAGGGCAGAAATAAATGTGAAAGAGAATTTGATTTGGAACGTTAGAAGAAAATGGTTTCAGAAAAGGGAAGACGCAAAGTGGTCTGAGTGTGAAGAAAACGCAAGGCCGATGCCTTAATTTATAGGAGCAGATGAAAATGATAATGTAATAACCCGGAAAATCTGGGCCAGTTTAAAATTTTTATTTTGGCAATTTTAGCTAATTTTGAACATTTAAAATAGATTATTTTAAATAATATCGACGAGAAATTTATTTTGAATATAATTCGAGCGTATATATTATATACGCCGTCGTTAGAATATAAATATTTATATATAATTATAAATAGAATTGAAAATGGCGCGGTAGTTCGATAATTCGATTTCAAACTTCAATTGAATGTACCGGGTGCAAAACAATCCGGATTTTAGTGAAACCAAAAACAATAGGATCTAATTGGTAATATCTTTCCAACGAATCCGAAAAATTGAGATTTCATAGCGGGAATCAAAAGATATGTCCAATTGAAAATTCTGAATAGTCGCTATGGAATTCAGGCCCTTAAAAATGGAAATTTTGCAAATGACCTCGGATTTCGACGAAACCAGTTTTGTTGGGTCCGTGATGTTAAATTATTGCTAGATTCCAAATTTCATAATTTTTCGAATCAATATGTGAGCGTGGCAAAGGAAAACGCGTTTGACCAGTTTCAGTTGATTTTAATCGACTGGAAAATGGCCATTTTTCCAACGACCTCAGAATTCGATGAAACTAGTTTTGTTAGGACCGTATCGTCAATAAGAAGCTAGAAAATATTTTTCTGGAATTTTTCTAGTTAGTATGTGACCCCGGTAATGTGAAATGTACGTTTAAAATTCAATATAATGATTTAAATGTAAATTCAACGGAAACTAATCGAAACGATCAAATCAGCTTGCGAAACATATCCCATTGTATTCGGAATGGGGGCAATACGCTGGGGGCGACAGTCGTTGGGTCTTGTTTCGAGATCAAGTAAAAAGTCGACCTTTTTGTGAAAATAAAAGAAAAAATTAATATTAAATTATATTATATATATTTATAACGTTAGGACCTAATTCCCAAATCAGTTCTCCCCGAAAAAATAAAAATCGATTTTCCCCGATGGAAGAAGGCGGCCTCCTCTGCGACGCCCTCCACCCCAACGTCGGCCATCGTCGGAGGCGAAGACCCCCACCGGACCGCGGCTTCCCTCTTCCCTTCCGATCTTCTTCACCTCTGCCTTCTTCTTCCACCTCGAAGCACCAGAAACTCACTGCTCTGTTGTTTAACCGTCGCCCAAACGCCTCCCGCACCCACTGGCGAACCCACCACCGCATGAGCCACCCTCCTACCTAGCACCGCACCCCCACTGTCCAGTCAGACCACAGCCGCCTGCAACCGTCTCGCCTCCTCCTGGAACCACGCTCAAGGCAGCAACATCGACCGTCTCTTCCCTCCTACCTCAGATCCGCAAAGCCTCTTCCGCTGTGAGTTTTAAACCTCCTTCGATTTATGATTTCTTAGTTATTAAATAATATAAAGCTAGGATTCTTGCAAATATAATAATGTGATTTTAAAAATATAACCTTTGTTTTAGGTAAAAATATAATTTTTAATTAGATAAAGGTGCGATTTTTAGGATTAGGAAAATATGATTTTTATATTTTTAAAGTATTAAAAATATAATCTTTATTATGTAGAAGATGTAAAAATATAATTTTTACATGATAGGAATATTAGAAATATCATCTTTGTATGTGTAGCAAAATAGAAATCTTTATATTTGAAAAGGAGAAATCTTTAAATTTGAAAAGGAGAAATCTTTATATTTGAAAAGGAGAAATCTTTATATTTGAAAAGGAGAAATCTTTATATCTGAAAAGGAGAAATCTTTATAGTTGAAAAGGCGAGATCTTTATATAGAGAATAGCGAAGTAAAAATAGAATTTTTATCTATATGATAACGATGTAAAAATATGATTTTTATATACATAGCAACAAAGTAAAAATTCGATTTTTATATATTGAATAACAAAGGAAAAATTTGATTTTTATATATTGAATAACGTAGTAAAAATTCGATTTTTACATATGTAGTGGCTACGGGCAACGAAGATGACAAAGATACGATAACGATGAAGATTTCTATCAAAAGAAAAGTCAAGATGATTGGATAGCTATCGGTGAGAATTTCTCACCTTTCAATTTCATTTTTTAGTTATATATATATACTAGGATGTAGACGGTGTTTAGTAGCACCCGACACAATCGTCCACAGACCATGGACTTGTTTGTTTGGTTGAGTAGTTAGTTAGAATATTTGGTTTGAATTGAATTGTTTGGTTAAATGAAATTAATTTGATTGATGTGTGAATGGCGTGGGCCTTCACTAGACCGGGGATAAGGCTAGGCCTCGTCCCGTTTCTAGTATCGTGCCGTTATGCTGCCGAAATTTTCTAAAATAAGTTAGAAAAATGAAAATATCATTTTATTTAAAGAATGAACTGAATAGAATATTTTCATATAAAATAAAATATTTTATCGTTAAAAATATAATTTTTAGCGTGAATGTGAATAAATAAATATTTATAAACAAATCGGCCGATTTGTTTATATACACTGATTTGACTGATATTGATTGGGTCGATAAATTTTACACATCGCCCAACTGCACAAATAAAATCTGTGTTTGATTGTTTGAAACCCCACACGGGTGTTGGGATGAAATTTGAAGTTCACTCATCCTGATTGATTAAATATGTCGATCTATTGATTGACAGGCTGTTATAAGCGTTAGATGTCTATATTTGATGCTTATACAGTGTAGTGCACTTTGGTTGATAGTTGATTATTTTCAATGCTATTATATACGTGTGATGTATGAAAATCCATATAATTAACATTATATGGTGATTGATTGGGCCTCATTCCAATTTAGAAAATAAAGAATATTATAAAATAAAGGTTCATGTGTTGACTGTACTCATTCGTGAGATTAGTCATGTGTTGAACGAAATATTTTAACAATAAAATTTATATCTTTATCACTATAAAATAAAGGTTCATGTGTTGACTGTACTCATTCGTGAGATTAGTCATGTGTTGAACGAAATATTTTAACAATAAAATTTATATCTTTATCACTATAAAATAAAGGTTCATGTGTTGACTGTACTCATTCGTGAGATTAGTCATGTATTGAACGAAATATTTTAACAATAAAATTTATATCTTTATCACTATAAAATAAAGGTTCATGTGTTGACTGTACTCATTCGTGAGATTAGTCATGTGTTGAACGAAATATTTTAACAATAAAATTTATATCTTTATCACTATAAAATAAAGGTTCATGTGTTGACTGTACTCATTCGTGAGATTAGTCATGTGTTGAACGAAATATTTTAACAATAAAATTTATATCTTTATCACTATAAAATAAAGGTTCATGTGTTGACTGTACTCATCCGTTGAGATTAGTCATGTGTTGAACGAAATAATTTAACAAAAATAGTCACACGTGGACAGTACTCATTCGTTGAGATTAGTCGTGTGTTGACAAAAATAAATACTCATTTGTTAAAAAAAGAAATATTTGAAATAGAATATTTGAAAAAGAAATATTTGAAATAGAATATTTGAAAATAGAAATATACGGAGCCATATTGACTAGATTGACGCCATTTTGACGTGAACGATATTTATATCGATTTTATTCATTTTAAAATGAATATTGAAAAGTGATTTCGAAATCGAATATTTTGAAATTAAGTTTGAATTAATTTGAATAGAAAACCAATTCGATTTGAATCGATTAGAAAACAAATTTGATTTGAATCGATTAGAAAACAAATTTGATTTGAATCGATTAGAAAACAAATTTGATTTGAATTGATTAGAAAACAATTTCGAAATGAATTGAATATAAAGCGATTTCGAAATGAATTGAATATAAAACGATTTCGAAATGAATTGAATTGAAAACGATTTCGGAATGAATTGAAAACGATTTCAAAATGAATTGAATATAAAACGATTTCGAAATGAATTGAATATAAAGCGATTTCGAAATGAATTGAATATAAAGCGATTTCGAAATGAATTGAATATAAAACGATTTCGAAATGAATTGAATATACAAAGATTTAGAAATGAATTTGAATCGAATAGAAAACCAATTTGAATTGAATCGAATAGAAAACCAATTTGAATTGAATCGAATAGAAAACGACTTTGAAACCCATTTGAATTGAATTGAATAGAAACCAATTTGAATTGAATCGAATAGAAAACGACTTTGAAGCCGAATTGAATTGAAAACGAATTCAAATTGAATTGAATGCGAAATGAAATGAATTCAAATTGAATTGAAATTTGAATTGAATAGAAATGAATTTTAAAACGAATTTATAAAGAAGAATTCAATTTTGCTTTGAATTGAAATGGAAGTTGAAATGAATTTTGAAACGAATTTAAAAACTATTTATAAAATTCGTTTTAAATAGAAATCGACGAAATATATATTATATAATGGCCTGAATAGAACGCGCCGCGCCGCGGCAGTTCGTGAATTTCGACCATTTATTTCAAACGGACATTACGGGAGATCCGACCGTCGGATTCTCCTAAAACCGGAACCGTTGGGTTCGTATCGAAAAGAGCTTTCTAACGAATATTTGAAATTTGAAATCTAACGGTTGGATTTGGAGATACGTCCAAATCAAATTCGAAAAAGGTCGCTATAGGTGCAGTTCGATGGCCGTTGATGGAAATCGACTGTACGGGACTTGATAAAATTATTAAAAATATCAATAATTTGTGTAAAATCATAAGAAGTGATTTGGGAAAAATTGGGGTGAAAAACTCCATATTTGAAAAGATAAAAATGGATTTTTATCGAAATGAACTAGTTTGAACTCAATTTAAAACCCGGGTTTTTATTTTTAAATAACTAAATTAGATTTAAAAAGGGGTTTTAAATAATCGGAATTTCTAATATATTTGATTGGATTTGAAATGGGTTTATCGTGAACAGTGTTTTAAATAACACCAGTTCTTTAACCCGATAACAAATAGAATGTGATTTGGGTTTGTCGTGAACAGTGTTTTAAATAACACCTAGTTCTTTAACCCAGTAAAAGGAATTTTAACGAATCTGCAATCAGATTGAAATGTGAATCTATAATCTAAATTATCAAATTTAGAAAGTGAGCGAGAACGGAGTATTACCAGTTTTGCTCCAAAGCGATAGTTAAATCTTTAATTAGATTTGAACGTGAAATGGTAATTAATTTTACCGATAACACCACGGTGTTAGATATGGAGTATCACCAGTTTTGCTTCATGGGATGAATAGGTTGGGATTGGGAAATAAAATAAATAATTACTTCGGTGTGGTTCGCTAATCTCGACTAGTTTAGAAAACCATAATCTGGTTTGAAATGACATCCAAAGGAAGATTAAAGGATAAATTTTAAAGAATTTATCTTGAATAAAATTAATGGGAACCATTCCCAAAAGATGTGAATATTTAAATAACAGAATATTCGGAATTGGAATGAGGCGTATGTTGTGTTTGTGTAACATTTGTTTCTAATATACGCGGGTTGTTCGGAAAGGCCGGGTTTAGACCCATTCTGAATAACCGATTCGACGATATGTCGAAGATGAAGACGGTGGTTGAAGACCGGAAGTCTTCACATCGTTTGGATTATTACTGACGATCCTGATTGGGCTGTACACCCAAGAGGATGGAAATAGTTGGTGGTCGTCCAGACGTACTTGGAGATGGATGGATATGCGAGGAAAGTGCCTCCGGTTCCGTTCAGACCCAGAACGGACTTGTAAATGGATCGTGCGTCTGACATTGGATTTTATTCTGTGTTGATTGATTTCTATTAAATATACATCTGTTTGGCGGCGAAGAATTTATTCTTTTGCTTGACGCCATTCTATGAGACGTACGAGCTCAGAGGTTGTATATCGATGGACATCAGTCGCATGGCATGAATTTCCTGTGTGGCACGCTAAGATGCAATGATCAAGGCTTCTGTTGAAAAGCAAAGTCTTGTGGTTGATGATCAAAGCACGGCCTACGTGGCAGCTTTGTGTATAGCGTGGATTCGCGAGCCTCACACCTCGGTATGAGTCAAAAACGGGATGAGGACCCAAGGAGTGCACGACGTTTCTTTCTAGCTATGGGTGGTGTCAGTGACCTACCAGCCCTGACATTTATATACTTTTCACCTTTGTGGTTTGGATGCGAGGCGCCTCGATTATAGGTCCTATAGGGCCGGGAAACGTGTGTTTAGGAATTGCCAATCCTCTAACGTAAGTGAGGACCGGCCTTGGAGGATCCCAGGATTGCCCAGAGTGTGTAGTCCTGAGACATTTGCTAGAGTGTCTCGAACGCGGAGAGGAGCTTGCCCCTTGCCTCGACTCATGACGGAAATCCAATTTCCAATACGTGTATTGCGGCTTTATTTGTAGAGCCTAGTATGGCGACATAGTAGCATGGGATGCTATGCCGTCTATGATTTATATTTATGATTGAAATTGTTTTGACACTATACACTTATTATAGTATCAAATGATTTGTTTTAAACGTATCAAGCATGTTTGGCTATTATAAGGGAAAACCCTATCCTCCGGCTTGCGTTGCATTGTGTGATGGGACCTGGGTCTTATAATTGCTTCATTTTTCGAAAAAGCATTGCGCTGTTTATTCTATGCACTGGTATTCTTGGGAGGAAACCCGTTCCGTGTTATACGGCGTGGTCCCTTGAATTACTCTCTTTTAAAGTAAAGTTTAAATAACTGTTTTAGTTCTCACACCAGTCACATGACTGACCTGGAGTTTATTGTTTTAACCTAAACTCTGGGTGCCCTTATTTTCCGCACGGGCAGCTAGTAGTTTTGGTTTTGCAGATTTATATTTACAGGATCCCGGTTTACAGCTGGAATGATATCCGGAAAGCTCTGTATCCGTATATCACCTTCAGTTGTGCTTTGTATTATTTTCCGCTGCTATGTAATTTATTGTAATCTCTGATATTTGTCAAATGTAATTTATTCATTTATACTCTGTTTATTCTTGTATCTGATGTAATTATTGTAATAACAATGAAATGTTCTTCCGTCTGCGTTCATTTATGTGTTGTTCTCAAAGTATCCGCTCTTTCCTTCACGGGGAAGTTACGGGTTCTTACAGTGGTATCAAAGCTTTGGTTTACAGAGCTCGAGAACAAGACACATTAGAACCATACGAAAGAATTCATCAGATATTGGATTAGCAATATCCAATTAGAATGACTCGTTAGAGATAGGATCAGTAGTATCCTAGAACGAGTGTGAAGAGTATATTTTTCAAATGAAAACAATTTTGTTTTGAAAATTTAAATCATTTGATACGTATTTGATTATTTATTTATTTTGAATATGGACAATCGAGTATATAAGGGTTTAGTATATACGCGTCATGAACATATATTCGAAGTTTTAATATACTGGATAGATATAGGATTACACTCTAGTCGCCCAGAGATGGTATTGATGATAGCGATCGCATCATCAATATTTATGTTCGTGTTTCGAAGGTATGATATCTATATATTTCCATTAGACTGGTGTGAGAACCAAAACTTATATAGTTAGAACACTTTGTTGTGAATTGGCATCAAAAACATGATTTTTTGTATATATATCAAAATTATGAATTTGAAACTCTAATTCACTAATTGATTGATGTTTGTGTTGTTTGTTTATTTGTTTGATAATTTTGAATCATTATGCCTAATAGAATCAAATATTGAATTGTATTGAAAATTGGTCGCATTTGCTTGCATATACATATACTTACATTGAACAGGTCATAGCAAGGAGGCTAGAGCAGAGAATAAAATTTGTTTGCCCGACAAATAGGTACATGTTTACTACATAATTTACTGTTTTGTTTGGGTGATGATGATTTTATGAGCCTATTGGCTTTTTTTTTTCTTTTTGAGATCAGAAGGCCTATATGGCAATTTCGGGATTTTCCCGTGGCTCCCGGTGCAGGGGAGGTTATGGCGAAATTTTTCGAAAATTTAGGGTGTTAGCCAAATTTTTGAAAATTTGAAAATTCTCAGAAACTGAAAAGTTGGAGAATGGAAGCCAGATCGAACGTAGAGCTGATTAACCAAACCACTTTCGACTTTATTCCTTTTCGGGGACGAAAAGTTTTAAGTGGGGGAGATTGTAATAACCCAGAAAATCTGGGCCAGTTTAAAATTTTTATTTTGGCAATTTTAGCGAATTTTGAACATTTAAAATAGATTATTTTAAATAATATCGACGAGAAATTTATTTTGAATATAATTCGAGCGTATATATTATATACGCCGTCGTTAGAATATAAATATTTATATATAATTATAAATAGAATTGAAAATGGCGCGGTAGTTCGATAATTCGATTTCAAACTTCAATTGAATGTACCGGGTGCAAAACAATCCGGATTTTAGTGAAACCAAAAACAATAGGATCTAATTGGTAATATCTTTCCAACGAATCCGAAAAATTGAGATTTCATAGCGGGAATCAAAAGATATGTCCAATTGAAAATTCTGAATAGTCGCTATGGAATTCAGGCCCTTAAAAATGGAAATTTTGCAAATGACCTCGGATTTCGACGAAACTAGTTTTGTTGGGTCCGTGATGTTAAATTATTGCTAGATTCCAAATTTCATAATTTTTCGAATCAATATGTGAGCGTGGCAAAGGAAAACGCGTTTGACCAGTTTCAGTTGATTTTAATCGACTGGAAAATGGCCATTTTTCCAATGGCCTCAGAATTCGACGAAACTAGTTTTGTTAGGACCGTATCGTCAATACGAAGCTAGAAAATATTTTTCTGGAATTTTTCTAGTTAGTATGTGACCCCGGTATTGTGAAATGTACGTTTAAAATTCAATATAATGATTTAAATGTAAATTCAACGGAAACTAATCGAAACGATCAAATTAGCTTGCGAAACATATCCCATTGTGTTCGGAATGGGGGCAATACGCTAGGGGCGACAGTCGTTGGGTCTTGTTTCGAGATCAAGTAAAAAGTCGACCTTTTTGTGAAAATAAAAGGAAAAATTAATATTAAATTATATTATATATATTTATAACGTTAGGACCTAATTCCCAAATCAGTTCTCCCTGAATAAATAAAAATCGATTTTCGCCGATGGAAGAAGGCGGCCTCCTCTGCGACGCCCTCCACCCCAACGTCGGCCATCGTCGGAGGCGAAGACCCCCACCGGACCGCGGCTTCCCTCTTCCCTTCCGATCTTCTTCACCTCCGCCTTCTTCTTCCACCTCGAAGCACCAGAAACTCACCGCTCTGTTGTTTAACCGTCGCCCAAACGCCTCCCGCACCCACTGGCGAACCCACCACCGCACGAGCCACCCTCCTACCTAGCACCGCACCCCCACTGTCCAGTCAGACCACAGCCGCCTGCAACCGTCTCGCCTCCTCCTAAAACCACGCTCAAGGCAGCAACATCGACCGTCTCTTCCCTCCTACCTCAGATCCGCAAAGCCTCTTCCGCTGTGAGTTTTAAACCTCCTTCGATTTATGATTTCTTAGTTATTAAATAATATAAAGCTAGGATTCTTGCAAATATAATAATATGATTTTAAAAATATAACCTTTGTTTTAGGTAAAAATATAATTTTTAATTAGATAAAGGTGCGATTTTTAGGATTAGGAAAATATGATTTTTATATTTTTAAAGTATTAAAAATATAATCTTTATTATGTAGAAGATGTAAAAATATAATTTTTACATGATAGGAATATTAGAAATATCATCTTTGTATGTGTAGCAAAATAGAAATCTTTATATTTGAAAAGGAGAAATCTTTAAATTTGAAAAGGAGAAATCTTTATATTTGAAAAGGAGAAATCTTTATATTTGAAAAGGAGAAATCTTTATATCTGAAAAGGAGAAATCTTTATAGTTGAAAAGGCGAGATCTTTATATAGAGAATAGCGAAGTAAAAATAGAATTTTTATCTATATGATAACGATGTAAAAATAGGATTTTTATATACATAGCAACAAAGTAAAAATTCGATTTTTATATATTGAATAACAAAGGAAAATTTTGATTTTTATATATTGAATAACGTAGTAAAAATTCGATTTTTACATATGTAGTGGCTACGGGCAACGAAGATGACAAAGATACGATAAAGATGAAGATTTCTATCAAAAGAAAAGTCAAGATGATTGGATAGCTATCGGTGAGAATTTCTCACCTTTCAATTTCATTTTTTAGTTATATATATATACTAGGATGCAGACGGTGTTTAGTAGCACCCGACACAATCGTCCACAGACCATGGACTTGTTTGTTTGGTTGAGTAGTTAGTTAGAATATTTGGTTTGAATTGAATTGTTTGGTGAAATGAAATTGATTTTATTGATGTGTGAATGGCGTGGGCCTTCACTAGACCGGGGATAAGGCTAGGCCTCGTCCCGTTTCTAGTATCGTGTCGTTATGCCGCCGAAATTTTCTAAAATAAGTTAGAAAAATAAAAATATCATTTTATTTAAAGAATGAACTGAATAGAATATTTTCATATAAAATAAAATATTTTATCGTTAAAAATATAATTTTTAGCGTGAATGTGAATAAATAAATATTTATAAACAAATCGGCCGATTTGTTTATATACACTGATTTGACTGATATTGATTGGGTCGATAAATTTTACACATCGCCCAACTGCACAAATAAAATCTGTGTTTGATTGTTTGAAACCCCACACGGGTGTTGGGATGAAATTTGAAGTTCACTCATCCTGATTGATTAAATATGTCGATCGATTGATTGACAGGCTGTTATAAGCGTTAGATATCTATATTTGATGCTTATACAGTGTAGTGCACTTTGGTTGATAGTTGATTATTTTCAATGCTATTATATACGTGTGATGTATGAAAATCCATATAATTAACATTATATGGTGATTGATTGGGCCTCATTCCAATTTAGAAAATAAAGAATATTATAAAATAAAGGTTCATGTGTTGACTGTACTCATTCGTGAGATTAGTCATGTGTTGAACGAAATATTTTAACAATAAAATTTATATCTTTATCACTATAAAATAAAGGTTCATGTGTTGACTGTACTCATTCGTGAGATTAGTCATGTGTTGAACGAAATATTTTAACAATAAAATTTATATCTTTATCACTATAAAATAAAGGTTCATGTGTTGGCTGTACTCATTCGTGAGATTAGTCATGTGTTGAACGAAATATTTTAACAATAAAATTTATATCTTTATCACTATAAAATAAAGGTTCATGTGTTGACTGTACTCATTCGTGAGATTAGTCATGTGTTGAACGAAATATTTTAACAATAAAATTTATATCTTTATCACTATAAAATAAAGGTTCATGTGTTGACTGTACTCATTCGTGAGATTAGTCATGTGTTGAACGAAATATTTTAACAATAAAATTTATATCTTTATCACTATAAAATAAAGGTTCATGTGTTGACTGTACTCATCCGTTGAGATTAGTCATGTGTTGAACGAAATAATTTAACAAAAATAGTCACACGTGGACAGTACTCATTCGTTGAGATTAGTCGTGTGTTGACAAAAATAAATACTCATTTGTTAAAAAAAGAAATATTTGAAATAGAATATTTGAAAAAGAAATATTTGAAATAGAATATTTGAAAATAGAAATATATGGAGCCGTATTGACTAGATTGACGCCATTTTGACGTGAACGATATTTATATCGATTTTATTCATTTTAAAATGAATATTGAAAAGTGATTTCGAAATCGAATATTTTGAAATGAAGTTTGAATTAATTTGAATAGAAAACCAATTCGATTTGAATCGATTAGAAAACAATTTTGATTTGAATCGATTAGAAAAAAATTTGATTTGAATCGATTAGAAAACAAATTTGATTTGAATTGATTAGAAAACGATTTCGAAATGAATTGAATATAAAGCGATTTCCAAATGAATTGAATATAAAGCGATTTCGAAATGAATTGAATTGAAAACGATTTCGAAATGAATTGAAAACGATTTCGAAATGAATTGAATATAAAACGATTTCAAAATGAATTGAATATAAAGCGATTTCGAAATGAATTGAATATAAAGCGATTTCGAAATGAATTGAATATAAAACGATTTCGAAATGAATTGAATATAAAGCGATTTCGAAATGAATTGAATATAAAGCGATTTCGAAATGAATTGAATATAAAACGATTTCGAAATGAATTGAATATACAAAGATTTAGAAATGAATTTGAATCGAATAGAAAACCAATTTGAATTGAATCAAATAGAAAACCAATTTGAATTGAATCGAATAGAAAACGACTTTGAAACCAATTTGAATTGAATCGAATAGAAACCAATTTGAATTGAATCGAATAGAAAACGACTTTGAAGCCGAATTGAATTGAAAACGAATTCAAATTGAATTGAATGCGAAATGAAATGAATTCAAATTGAATTGAAATTTGAATTGAATAGAAATGAATTTTAAAACGAATTTATAAAGAAGAATTCAATTTTGCTTTGAATTGAAATGGAAGTTGAAATGAATTTTGAAACGAATTTAAAAACTATTTATAAAATTCGTTTTAAATAGAAATCAACGAAATATATATTATATATATAATATATATAATGTAATGGCCTGAATAGAACGCGCCGCGCCGCGGCAGTTCGTGAATTTCGACCATTTATTTCAAACGGACATTACGGGAGATCCGACCGTCGGATTCTCCTAAAACCAGAACCGTTGGGTTCGTATCGAAAAGAGCTTTCTAACGAATATTTGAAATTTGAAATCTAACGGTTGGATTTGGAGATACGTCCAAATCAAATTCGAAAAAGGTCGCTATAGGTGCAGTTCGATGGCCGTTGATGGAAATCGACTGTACGGGCCTTGATAAAATTATTAAAAATATCAATAATTTGTGTAAAATCATAAGAAGTGATTTGGGAAAAATTGGGGTGAAAAACTCCATATTTGAAAAGATAAAAATGGATTTTTATCGAAATGAACTAGTTTGAACTCAATTTAAAACCCGGGTTTTTATTTTTAAGTAAATAAATTAGATTTAAAAAGGGGTTTTAAATAATCGGAATTTCTAATATATTTGATTGGATTTGAAATGGGTTTATCGTGAACGGTGTTTTAAATAACACCAGTTCTTTAACCCGATAACAAATAGAATGTGATTTGGGTTTGTCGTGAACTGTGTTTTAAATAACACCTAGTTCTTTAACCCAGTAAAAGGAATTTTAACGAATCTGCAATCAGATTGAAATGTGAATCTATAATCTAAATTATCAAATTTAGAAAGTGAGCGAGAACGGAGTATTACCAGTTTTGCTCCAAAGCGATAGTTAAATCTTTAATTAGATTTGAACGTGAAATGGTAATTAATTTTACCGATAACACCACGGTGTTAGATATGGAGTATCACCAGTTTTGCTTCATGGGATGAATAGGTTGGGATTGGGAAATAAAATAAATAATTACTTCGGTGTGGTTCGCTAATCTCGACTAGTTTAGAAAACCATAATCTGGTTTGAAATGACATCCGAAGGAAGATTAAAGGATAAATTTTAAAGAATTTATCTTGGATAAAATTAATGGGAACCTTTCCCAAAAGATGTGAATATTTAAATAACAGAATATTCGGAATTGGAATGAGGCGTATGTTGTGTTTGTGTAACATTTGTTTCTAATATACGCGGGTTGTTCGGAAAGGCCGGGTTTAGACCCATTCTGAATAACCGATTCGACGATATGTCGAAGATGAAGACGGTGGTTGAAGACCGGAAGTCTTCACATCGTTTGGATTATTACTGACGATCCTGATTGGGCTGTACACACAAGAGGATGGAAATAGTTGGTGGTCGTCCAGACGTACTTGGAGATGGATGGATATGCGAGGAAAGTGCCTCCGGTTCCGTTCAGACCCAGAACGGACTTGTAAATGGATCGTGCGTCTGACATTGGATTTTATTCTGTGTTGATTGATTTCTATTAAATATACATCTGTTTGGCGGTGAAGAATTTATTCTTTTGCTTAACGCCCTTCTCTGAGACGTACGAGCTCAGAGGTTGTATATCGATGGACATCAGTCGCATGGCATGAATTGCCTGTGTGGCACGCTAAGATGCAATGATCAAGGCTTCTGTTGAAAAGCAAAGTCTTGTGGTTGATGATCAAAGCACGGCCTAGGTGGCAGCTTTGTGTATAGCGTGGATTCGCGAGCCTCACACCTCGGTATGAGTCAAAAACGGGATGAGGACCCAAGGAGTGCACGACGTTTCTTTCTAGCTATGGGTGGTGTCAGTGACCTACCAGCCCTGACAATTATATACTTTTCACCTTTGTGGTTTGGATGTGAGGCGCCTCGATTATAGGTCCTATAGGGCCGGGAAACGTGTGTTCAGGAATTGCCAATCCTCTAACGTAAGTGAGGACCGGCCTTGGAGGATCCCAGGATTGCCCAGAGTGTGTAGTCCTGAGACATTTGCTAGAGTGTCTCGAACGCGGAGAGGAGCTTGCCCCTTGCCTCGACTCATGACGGAAATCCAATTTCCAATACGTGTATTGCGACTTTATTTGTAGAGCCTAGTATGGCGACATAGTAGCATGGGATGCTATGCCGTCTATGATTTATATTTATGATTGAAATTGTTTTGACACTATACACTTATTATAGTATCAAATGATTTGTTTTAAACGTATCAAGCATGTTTGGTTATTATAAGGGAAAACCCTATCCTCCGGCTTGCGTTGCATTGTGTGATGGGACCTGGGTCTTATAATAGCTTCATTTTTCGAAAAAGCATTGCGCTGTTTATTCTATGCACTGGTATTCTTGGGAGGAAACCCGTTCCGTGTTATACGGCGTGGTCCCTTGAATTACTCTCTTTTAAAGTAAAGTTTAAATAACTGTTTTAGTTCTCACACCAGTCACATGACTGACCTGGAGTTTATTGTTTTAACCTAAACTCTGGGTGCCCTTATTTTCCGCACGGGCAGCTAGTAGTTTTGGTTTTGCAGATTTATATTCACAGGATCCTGGTTTACAGCTGGAATGATATCCGGAAAGCTCTGTATCCGTATATCACCTTCAGTTGTGCTTTGTATTATTTTCCGCTGCTATGTAATTTATTGTAATCTCTGATATTTGTCAAATGTAATTTATTCATTTATACTCTGTTTATTCTTGTATCTGATGTAATTGTTGTAATAACAATGAAATGTTCTTCCGTCTGCGTTCATTTGTGTGTTGTTCTCAAAGTATCCGCTCTTTCCTTCACGGGGAAGTTATGGGTTCTTACAGTGGTATCAGAGCTTTGGTTTACAGAGCTCGAGAACAAGACACATTAGAACCATACGAAAGAATTCATCAGATATTGGATTAGCAATATCCAATTAGAATGACTCGTTAGAGATAGGATCAGTAGTATCCTAGAACGAGTGTGAAGAGTATATTTTTCAAATGAAAACAATTTTGTTTTGAAAATTTAAATCATTTGATACGTATTTGATTATTTATTTATTTTGAATATGGACAATCGAGTATATAAGGGTTTAGTATATACGCGTCATGAACATATATTCGAAGTTTTAATATACTGGATAGATATAGGATTACACTCTAGTCGCCCAGAGATGGTATTGATGATAGCGATCGCATCATCAATATTTATGTTCGTGTTTCGAAGGTATGATATCTACATATTTCCATTAGACTGGTGTGAGAAACAAAACTTATATAGTTAGAACACTTTGTTGTGAATTGGCATCAAAAACATGATTTTTTGTATATATATCAAAATTATGAATTTGAAACTCTAATTCACTAATTGATTGATGTTTGTGTTGTTTGTTTATTTGTTTGATAATTTTGAATCATTATGCCTAATAGAATCAAATATTGAATTGTATTGAAAATTGGTCGCATTTGCTTGCATATACATATACTTACATTGAACAGGTCATAGCAAGGAGGCTAGTGCAGAGAATAAAATTTGTTTGCCCAACAAATAGGTACATGTTTACTACATAATTTACTGTTTTGTTTGGGTGATGATGATTTTATGAGCCTATTGGCTAGCCGCTTGGCTTTTTCTTTTTTTTTTCTTTTTGAGATCAGAAGGCCTATATGGCAATTTCGGGATTTTCCCGTGGCTCCCGGTGCAGGGGAGGTTATGGCGAAATTTTTCGAAAATTTAGGGTGTTAGCCAAATTTTTGAAAATTTGAAAATTCTCAGAAACTGAAAAGTTGGAGAATGGAAGCCAGATCGAACGTAGAGCTGATTAACCAAACCACTTTCGACTTTATTCCTTTTCGGGGACGAAAAGTTTTAAGTGGGGGAGATTGTAATAACCCGGAAAATCTGGGCCAGTTTAAAATTTTTATTTTGGCAATTTTAGCGAATTTTGAACATTTAAAATAGATTATTTTAAATAATATCGACGAGAAATTTATTTTGAATATAATTCGAGCGTATATATTATATACGCCGTCGTTAGAATATAAATATTTATATATAATTATAAATAGAATTGAAAATGGCGCGGTAGTTCGATAATTCGATTTCAAACTTCAATTGAATGTACCAGGTGCAAAACAATCCGGATTTTAGTGAAACGAAAAACAATAGGATCTAATTGGTAATATCTTTCCAACGAATCCGAAAAATTGAGATTTCATAGCGGGAATCAAAAGATATGTCCAATTGAAAATTCTGAATAGTCGCTATGGAATTCAGGCCCTTAAAAATGGAAATTTTGCAAATGACCTCGGATTTCAACGAAACCAGTTTTGTTGGGTCCATGATGTTAAATTATTGCTAGATTCCAAATTTCATAATTTTTCGAATCAATATGTGAGCGTGGCAAAGGAAAACGCGTTTGACCAGTTTCAGTTGATTTTAATCGACTGGAAAATGGCCATTTTTCCAATGGCCTCAGAATTCGACGAAACTAGTTTTGTTAGGACCGTATCGTCAATACGAAGCTAGAAAATATTTTTCTGGAATTTTTCTAGTTAGTATGTGACCCCGGTAATGTGAAATGTACGTTTAAAATTCAATATAATGATTTAAATGTAAATTCAACGGAAACTAATCGAAACGATCAAATCAGCTTGCGAAACATATCCCATTGTGTTCGGAATGGGGGCAATACGCTAGGGGCGACAGTCGTTGGGTCTTGTTTCGAGATCAAGTAAAAAGTCGACCTTTTTGTGAAAATAAAAGGAAAAATTAATATTAAATTATATTATATATATTTATAACGTTAGGACCTAATTCCCAAATCAGTTCTCCCCGAATAAATAAAAATCGATTTTCGCCGATGGAAGAAGGCGGCCTCCTCTGCGACGCCCTCCACCCCAACGTCGGCCATCGTCGGAGGCGAAGACCCCCACCGGACCGCGGCTTCCCTCTTCCCTTCCGATCTTCTTCACCTCCGCCTTCTTCTTCCACCTCGAAGCACCAGAAACTCACCGCTCTGTTGTTTAACCGTCGCCCAAACGCCTCCCGCACCCACTGGCGAACCCACCACCGCACGAGCCACCCTCCTACCTAGCACCGCACCCCCACTGTCCAGTCAGACCACAGCCGCCTGCAACCGTCTCGCCTCCTCCTAGAACCACGCTCAAGGCAGCAACATCGACCGTCTCTTCCCTCCTACCTCAGATCCGCAAAGCCTCTTCCGCTGTGAGTTTTAAACCTCCTTCGATTTATGATTTCTTAGTTATTAAATAATATAAAGCTAGGATTCTTGCAAATATAATAATATGATTTTAAAAATATAACCTTTGTTTTAGGTAAAAATATAATTTTTAATTAGATAAAGGTGCGATTTTTAGGATTAGGAAAATATGATTTTTATATTTTTAAAGTATTAAAAATATAATCTTTATTATGTAGAAGATGTAAAAATATAATTTTTACATGATAGGAATATTAGAAATATCATCTTTGTATGTGTAGCAAAATAGAAATCTTTATATTTGAAAAGGAGAAATCTTTAAATTTGAAAAGGAGAAATCTTTATATTTGAAAAGGAGAAATCTTTATATTTGAAAAGGAGAAATCTTTATATCTGAAAAGGAGAAATCTTTATAGTTGAAAAGGCGAGATCTTTATATAGAGAATAGCGAAGTAAAAATAGAATTTTTATCTATATGATAACGATGTAAAAATAGGATTTTTATATACATAGCAACAAAGTAAAAATTCGATTTTTATATATTGAATAACAAAGGAAAATTTTGATTTTTATATATTGAATAACGTAGTAAAAATTCGATTTTTACATATGTAGTGGCTACGGGCAACGAAGATGACAAAGATACGATAAAGATGAAGATTTCTATCAAAAGAAAAGTCAAGATGATTGGATAGCTATCGGTGAGAATTTCTCACCTTTCAATTTCATTTTTTAGTTATATATATATACTAGGATGTAGACGGTGTTTAGTAGCACCCGACACAATCGTCCACAGACCATGGACTTGTTTGTTTGGTTGAGTAGTTAGTTAGAATATTTGGTTTGAATTGAATTGTTTGGTGAAATGAAATTGATTTTATTGATGTGTGAATGGCGTGGGCCTTCACTAGACCGGGGATAAGGCTAGGCCTTGTCCCGTTTCTAGTATCGTGCCGTTATGCCGCCGAAATTTTCTAAAATAAGTTAGAAAAATAAAAATATCATTTTATTTAAAGAATGAACTGAATAGAATATTTTCATATAAAATAAAATATTTTATCGTTAAAAATATAATTTTTAGCGTGAATGTGAATAAATAAATATTTATAAACAAATTGGCCGATTTGTTTATATACACTGATTTGACTGATATTGATTGGGTCGATAAATTATACACATCGCCCAACTGCACAAATAAAATCTGTGTTTGATTGTTTGAAACCCCACACGGGTGTTGGGATGAAATTTGAAGTTCACTCATCCTGATTGATTAAATATGTCGATCGATTGATTGACAGGCTGTTATAAGCGTTAGATATCTATATTTGATGCTTATACAGTGTAGTGCACTTTGGTTGATAGTTGATTATTTTCAATGCTATTATATACGTGTGATGTATGAAAATCCATATAATTAACATTATATGGTGATTGATTGGGCCTCATTCCAATTTAGAAAATAAAGAATATTATAAAATAAAGGTTCATGTGTTGACCGTACTCATTCGTGAGATTAGTCATGTGTTGAACGAAATATTTTAACAATAAAATTTATATCTTTATCACTATAAAATAAAGGTTCATGTGTTGACTGTACTCATTCGTGAGATTAGTCATGTGTTGAACGAAATATTTTAACAATAAAATTTATATCTTTATCACTATAAAATAAAGGTTCATGTGTTGACTGTACTCATTCGTGAGATTAGTCATGTGTTGAACGAAATATTTTAACAATAAAATTTATATCTTTATCACTATAAAATAAAGGTTCATGTGTTGACTGTACTCATTCGTGAGATTAGTAATGTGTTGAACGAAATATTTTAACAATAAAATTTATATCTTTATCACTATAAAATAAAGGTTCATGTGTTGACTGTACTCATTCGTGAGATTAGTCATGTGTTGAACGAAATATTTTAACAATAAAATTTATATCTTTATCACTATAAAATAAAGGTTCATGTGTTGACTGTACTCATCCGTTGAGATTAGTCATGTGTTGAACGAAATAATTTAACAAAAATAGTCACACGTGGACAATACTCATTCGTTGAGATTAGTCGTGTGTTGACAAAAATAAATACTCATTTGTTAAAAAAAGAAATATTTGAAATAGAATATTTAAAAAAGAAATATTTGAAATAGAATATTTGAAAATAGAAATATACGGAGCCGTATTGACTATATTGACGCCATTTTGACGTGAACGATATTTATATCGATTTTATTCATTTTAAAATGAATATTGAAAAGTGATTTCGAAATCGAATATTTTGAAATGAAGTTTGAATTAATTTGAATAGAAAACCAATTCGATTTGAATCGATTAGAAAACAAATTTGATTTGAATCGATTAGAAAACAAATTTGATTTGAATCGATTAGAAAACAAATTTGATTTGAATTGATTAGAAAACGATTTCGAAATGAATTGAATATAAAGCGATTTCGAAATGAATTGAATATAAAACGATTTCGAAATGAATTGAATTGAAAACGATTTCGGAATGAATTGAAAACGATTTCGAAATGAATTGAATATAAAACGATTTCGAAATGAATTGAATATAAAGCGATTTCGAAATGAATTGAATATAAAGCGATTTCGAAATGAATTGAATATAAAACGATTTCGAAATGAACTGAATATACAAAGATTTAGAAATGAATTTGAATCGAATAGAAAACCAATTTGAATTGAATCGAATAGAAAACCAATTTGAATTGAATCGAATAGAAAACGACTTTGAAACCCATTTGAATTGAATCGAATAGAAACCAATTTGAATTGAATCGAATAGAAAACGACTTTGAAGCCGAATTGAATTGAAAACGAATTCAAATTGAATTGAATGCGAAATGAAATGAATTCAAATTGAATTGAAATTTGAATTGAATAGAAATGAATTTTAAAACGAATTTATAAAGAAGAATTCAATTTTGCTTTGAATTGAAATGGAAGTTGAAATGAATTTTGAAACGAATTTAAAAACTATTTATAAAATTCGTTTTAAATAGAAATCGACGAAATATATATTATATATATTATATATATAATATAATGGCCTGAATAGAACGCGCCGCGCCGCGGTAGTTCGTGAATTTCGACCATTTATTTCAAACGGACATTACGGGAGATCCGACCGTCGGATTCTCCTAAAACCGGAACTGTTGGGTTCGTATCGAAAAGAGTTTTCTAACGAATATTTGAAATTTGAAATCTAACGGTTGGATTTGGAGATACGTCCAAATCAAATTCGAAAAAGGTCGCCATAGGTGCAGTTCGATGGCCGTTGATGGAAATCGACTGTACGGGACTTGATAAAATTATTAAAAATATCAATAATTTGTGTAAAATCATAAGAAGTGATTTGGGAAAAATTGGGGTGAAAAACTCCATATTTAAAAAGATAAAAACGGATTTTTATCGAAATGAACTAGTTTGAACTCAATTTAAAACCCGGGTTTTTATTTTTAAATAAATAAATTAGATTTAAAAAGGGGTTTTAAATAATCGGAATTTCTAATATATTTGATTGGATTTGAAATGGGTTTATCGTGAACGGTGTTTTAAATAACACCAGTTCTTTAACCCGATAACAAATAGAATGTGATTTGGGTTTGTTGTGAACTGTGTTTTAAATAACACCTAGTTCTTTAACCCAGTAAAAGGAATTTTAACGAATCTGCAATCAGATTGAAATGTGAATCTATAATCTAAATTATCAAATTTAGAAAGTGAGCGAGAACGGAGTATTACCAGTTTTGCTCCAAAGCGATAGTTAAATCTTTAATTAGATTTGAACGTGAAATGGTAATTAATTTTACCGATAACACCACGGTGTTAGATATGGAGTATCACCAGTTTTGCTTCATGGGATGAATAGGTTGGGATTGGGAAATAAAATAAATAATTACTTCGGTGTGGTTCGCTAATCTCGACTAGTTTAGAAAACCATAATCTGGTTTGAAATGACATCCAAAGGAAGATTAAAGGATAAATTTTAAAGAATTTATCTTGGATAAAATTAATGGGAACCTTTCCCAAAAGATGTGAATATTTAAATAACAGAATATTCGGAATTGGAATGAGGCGTATGTTGTGTTTGTGTAACATTTGTTTCTAATATACGCGGGTTGTTCGGAAAGGCCGGGTTTAGATCCATTCTGAATAACCGATTCGACGATATGTCGAAGATGAAGACGGTGGTTGAAGACCGGAAGTCTTCACATCGTTTGGATTATTACTGACAATCCTGATTGGGCTGTACACCCAAGAGGATGGAAATAGTTGGTGGTCGTCCAGACGTACTTGGAGATGGATGGATATGCGAGGAAAGTGCCTCCGGTTCCGTTCAGACCCAGAACGGACTTGTAAATGGATCGTGCGTCTGACATTGGATTTTATTCTGTGTTGATTGATTTCTATTAAATATACATCTGTTTGGCGGCGAAGAATTTATTCTTTTGCTTAACGGCCTTCTCTGAGACGTACGAGCTCAGAGGTTGTATATCGATGGACATCAGTCGCATGTCATGAATTGCCTGTGTGGCATGCTAAGATGCAATGATCAAGGCTTCTGTTGAAAAGCAAAGTCTTGTGGTTGATGATCAAAGCACGGCCTACGTGGCAGCTTTGTGTATAGCGTGGATTCGCGAGCCTCACACCTCGGTATGAGTCAAAAACGGGATGAGGACCCAAGGAGTGCACGACGTTTCTTTCTAGCTATGGGTGGTGTCAGTGACCTACCAGCCCTGACATTTATATACTTTTCACCTTTGTGGTTTGGATGCGAGGCGCCTCGATTATAGGTCCTATAGGGCCGGGAAACGTGTGTTCAGGAATTGCCAATCCTCTAACGTAAGTGAGGACCGGCCTTGGAGGATCCTAGGATTGCCCAGAGTGTGTAGTCCTGAGACATTTGCTAGAGTGTCTCGAACGCGGAGAGGAGCTTGCCCCTTGCCTCGACTCATGACGGAAATCCAATTTCCAATACGTGTATTGCGGCTTTATTTGTAGAGCCTAGTATGGCGACATAGTAGCATGGGATGCTATGCCGTCTATGATTTATATTTATGATTGAAATTGTTTTGACACTATACACTTATTATAGTATCAAATGATTTGTTTTAAACGTATCAAGCATGTTTGGCTATTATAAGGGAAAACCCTATCCTCCGGCTTGCGTTGCATTGTGTGATGGGACCTGGGTCTTATAATAGCTTCATTTTTCGAAAAAGCATTGCGATGTTTATTCTATGCACTGGTATTCTTGGGAGGAAACCCGTTCCGTGTTATACGGCGTGGTCCCTTGAATTACTCTCTTTTAAAGTAAAGTTTAAATAACTGTTTTAGTTCTCACACCAGTCACATGACTGACCTGGAGTTTATTGTTTTAACCTAAACTCTGGGTGCCCTTATTTTCCGCACGGGCAGCTAGTAGTTTTGGTTTTGCAGATTTATATTCACAGGATCCTGGTTTACAGCTGGAATGATATCCGGAAAGCTCTGTATCCGTATATCACCTTCAGTTGTGCTTTGTATTATTTTCCGCTGCTATGTAAATTATTGTAATCTCTGATATTTGTCAAATGTAATTTATTCATTTATACTCTGTATATTCTTGTATCTGATGTAATTGTTGTAATAATAATGAAATGTTCTTCCGTCTGCGTTCATTTGTGTGTTGTTCTCAAAGTATCCGCTCTTTCCTTCACGGGGAAGTTACGGGTTAGGATCACGTCTGTATCGATTGGTACATATAGGTTTTAGGTAGAATAGGTTACATTGTGCAATTTGCTGAATGCTTAAGGGAGAAGGAAGAAGTTGGACGTGATATTGAAAAGAGAGGACGATGGCAGGTTTACAGAATAGTCTGTGTTGAGAAAATAGGTCGCCTCCTGTTTTTGTTTTATTTTGATTAAATTTTGTTTAAATTTTTATTTTTATTAACTAATTAATTAATTTAATGGGTGTGATTCAAATTAAAGGACACTACAGTTCCGAACCCCTATTTGAACGCAACAAAAGACGTTCCTAGGGTTCTACCTTTATTCTGAACACACTGGAACAGTTTCCACGGTCCAGTTCGACCATATAAAAAAGATATTAAATTAAATGATGGTTTAATATTAAATTTAATTTAATATAAATTAACCCAATAATAATAGATTATTATCATATATTTTTACAAACCGAATTTATACAACTTCCAAACTGAAATAATATGAATTTAAATCTCGATATTATATTTTCAAGTTAAATTAATATTCAACTGATTTAAAATTGATTTATTTATTTAAATAAATCATTACGGTTTATAAATGATTTCACAACGACTATTTCAAAATTTGATTTGGCCGTAACTCTCAATATAAAATACGAAATTCTGATTTTTTTCTTTTATTACAAAAATAGTTTACAGATCGGAATATTTCTTGTTTCAGCGAATTCCGGCCTATAACAGATCCTGTACACTCAACTGAAGTTCAAATCGTAAAATAATGAACTACCGCGCTATTTCGAGCTCGTTTATGTTATATATATATATATTTATACGCTTTAACTTTGTTTTAATTAATATAAAATTCCATTTATATTACCTTTTGAACATTTAAACTGATTTAAATATTCAAATTTAAATCGATAAAAAATGCGGGATGTTACATTCCTTCCCCCTGAAAAGAAATTCGTCCCCGAAATTACTAAGTAGGAAAAATAGCTATATCTCATTAACTTCTCCAATCCATTCGTGCAATTCAACACTTACCTCAACATCCTTACTACCCAACAAACTCACTAGTTTCCAACTCCACTCGGAAATCCTCAACTTCGATTAACTTTTTGTTAACAAAATTTTCAAAACTGTTGGAAATTTTTCTAACTCCCTAAGTTTTCGAAAAATTTCGCCAGCACCTCCTTTGTACGGGTTGATCGATACAACTACAAAATGCCTCTCTGGGCCTTTCCCAATCAAAAAGAAAATTAAAAAGCCAAGTGGCTAGCCAAATCGGCTCAGAAAATCCCATATTGAATTAAACATGTACATTTTTGTCGGGCAACTCATATTTATTCTTCGCACTTGCTTCTATCCAATAAACGTGTCCAATCATATTTAGTCATAATCCATTTAACTTCTTACTTCCAATTCTTACCCATTCAACCATTTGTTGGTTTTCTTACTTCACTCAAGATAATTTTAAACAACCATGTTTAAATATGCATATATTTGCTTATAAACAAGCCTAGGTTTAGTTTGTGATCCAAGTTCTAATTTATAAGTCCAATTCTATTTATAACTCAAGTTCTATGTTTTATTTCCAATTTACAAGTTTATTTAAATTTTCTCTTGAGTTCCAATGTAACGACTCGGAATTTTGGGGCCAATTTAAAATTTTTATTTTAGAAATTTTAATGGGATTTTAATAATTAAAATAATTTATTTTAAATAAGAACGACTAAAAATTTATTTTAAAACGAATAAATTTAATTTAATTATAAAAGGAGTTTAAAACAGCGCTGTAGTTTGAAAATTTGAATTTGAACTTTGACTGACTGTACATGATTCATTTTAAATCAGAATTGAGCGAAACCAGAAATATTTAAATCTGTTTAATCATATCTGTAACACCCCAAGTCCATTAATGTCACTCACAAGGGGAATGCATTAACTTCCATGGAGGTTATAAGTGAATATAGAACAGTAAAATTACAACAAGACAGATATAAGATAGTACTTGGAAATTAAAAACTTTATTTTATTGCAGCAGAAGTCAAAACATGTTTGATTACATCTTAATACCATAAATCAGTGTCAAGTACAATATCCATCTTGATAAAACAAATACATAATCCCATTACACAAATAGCCATTAAAAAAAAGATAACAAGCTGGACTTTACTTCAGCAGTCCTAGCTTTCCGAAAGAGATAAGCAATCCAATCTGACTCCACTAGAGCTGGGTCCAACCTGAGGATCTGGAGGGAGAAAAATATGGAAAAGAGGGGGGGGGGTCAGACATAAAGTCTGGCGAGTATGATAATTCTACAATACTATTATCAAAATAACTAGACTAAGGCATAAGCTGGAAAACAAGGAAATGTCTATGAAAGAGCAGATAAAGGACATAGACAATCACTAAAGGCAACTTTATAGGCGCTCCTTAATTACTAAAGGATAATTATTACACTGCACCACACTGATCTGCTAACACTGATATTACTGGTGCTTGCTAATCAATATAGGATAATTATTATGCTCTACTGTACTGTACCGTTCTGTACTGTACTGACACTAACTGCACCCATACTAGTCACTCTAGAAACTTGATCCCTCTTGGTTAAATAGAATGATGATAGCTTGGTGTACTACTAGATGTACCCACTATCCTCCTTGTTTAACAGTATATCTCTAGTTGCTACCATAGGTAACCAACGTGTACCTATCCCCTCTAGATGTACCCCCTTAAATGGTAATTCCATGTACTCCTAGCTGACGTCATAGGTGCCGCCTGCTCCTATCTCCACTAGGTGTACCCCCTTAGTAATTAAATGATAGTGGTAGCTCTATATACCCCTAGCTGACTACATAGGGCCGCTTGCTCCTATCTCCACTAGGTGTGTCCACTACCCCGCCCCATTCGATCGGCTCCCTAACTCGTAGATACCCGTGTTGGACCCACAGTGGGGTGTATCACTCCCCTAAAGTGGCAACCCAATACAACGGAGATGCACGGCTTATACCTACACGATGCAACAACGTCTTACCTACCAGCCCGGGCCACGCACGCACGTGAACCCGTTGGACTTGCGTTGCCACCGCTAACCCGCTTTGGCCTCTAACAATCAGGCCCAGTAGGCGTGTCCCGTCCTCGACTTGGGTCGAGCTTACAAATATACGAAATGGGCTACTGGTCTGAAAAGGGCCCCCACCAAGCTTCCCACCTAGGCTTGGTCCCCTCTAGTATATCCCACTTAACCCCTCCATGTCTACTTACATGTCTGAATTTGGTTAAGGGTTCTTATAGTAATTCCACCTGCCACCCAAGGCACCCACTTAACCCCCATGTCCCACTTACATATTTACTTTGGTTAAGTGTTACTAATCATATTTTCTTATGTCACCTAAGGCACTTACTTAACCCTTTAGTCATGTTCATTTACATGTGTGTTTGGTTAAGTCTTTACTAATCGTATTTCAAATGCCACTAAGGGCAACCACTAGATTCCTCATGCCACCCAAGGCACCTACTTAACCCCCATGTCCCACCTTACATGATTATCTGGTTAAGTATTTCTTAATTCATTAAGGCCATAACCTCATAAAGACCTCTCACATTAGACTGGCATTTATGGCAGCTGGATTTGCCGGGCGGGTCCGGGCAGTCTTACACCATAAAAGAGTCTAACCTCGTGTCTTTACAACTGTTATGCTTTAGTTTGGGCCTAGGACCTCTCACATTGGGCCGACATTTGTGACTACTGGATTTGCCGGCCGGGTCCGGGCAGGTTTACGTCACAAACGAGTCCAACCTCATGTCCTAAGCATTGATTATTATTAATAATCCATTTTCCCCCAATTTTAATAATTCCCTATTTGAATTATTAATTAATTTCCAGTTTTAACGATGTCCATAATTGACTCAATTATGGCCATCCATTTATGGTATGCAAAATCATACCAAATTTCATCACAAGTTCATTATATGCCATTAAAGGCATTCTAATTCAAGTTAATCCATAATTAGATTATGTCCATTACTCCACATTAATTTTCCAATTAATGTCTTAATTAAATTTTCCACCTTTTAAGGCAATTTCTTAACATCTCAATTTTGTTATATGCCTTTTTAAGGCTATCTCATGCAAATTCTCAATATTAAATCTTTTAATATTATTCCAACCCCACGTTGTACGTTCGTTCATTAAACGTAAAATATACGTTAGACTCGAATAGTCTAACTCATAGCATAAAAGAAATTATCACAACAACCACAACATATACATGTGACTAAAATAGATCTAGTCATAAAAAGGGTGAAAATTGCATATATGTCCAAAATACAACTTGCATAAGAATTATACATGTCATGGATCTAAAGGTGTCAACTTGCTCATGATCCACATAATATGATCTTAATCCAATTTCATAAACTTGCATAGGTACATGTGTGAATCAACATCATCTAACTTAACAATATGGTTTTATATGGATACACCTAACTTAATAGGAAAATTCCCATAATCAAGTTTCATTTAATCATAGATTCATGTTTATGGGTACACCTAACTCAATAGGCAAATTCCCATAATCAAGATCCATTTAAATTGTAGATTCATGTGTATGGGTACACCTAACTTAATAGGCAAATTCCCATAACCAAGATCCATAACAAAAACATAAACTTTAAACATGATTCAATTCGCATAAATAATAACATCATGATTTTACAACTTGTACGATTCAACACAACTTAACATGACATCGTTATCATATAACATAAGGATTTCAACATATGTGATAATATGAGATCTACAACATATATAAGATTTACAACATAGCATAGCATGATTTACAACATAGCATAGCATGATAGTATAACGTAGCATAACATGATTTACATCATAGCATAACATAGCATAGGAGAATTTTCAACATATAATTCACAACAACATATGACAGCATAATAGAATAACAAGAGATCCACAATATAGAATTTACAATTACAATTCATATCACTTCTTGTGATCCATTCATAACTTAATCGAATTATTTTATAATAACATTGTGAGAATCAGCATACTCACAATTTAAAGAAGAGAAATAGAAAGAGTCTTTGATTTAATTTGTTTGTTGAGTAGATTTAGTTGTAGGCTAGGCCTTCTCCTTCTTCTTTAGTTTGTGACGGCTACGCTGAACTCCATGGCAACGGCATGTCGGTAGCTCTCCAATTTTTTTCAAGTGAATTAGGGTTAGATTCTACCCACTTATTTATAGATGTTAGGATGCATTTAGGCCATTAGATTTACCCTAGAATAGATTAGAGCCATTAGATTTCGTTCAGCCTTCAAAACACAGCCCGAAAACCCAACCAGATGCACCCAGGTCACTTGGGCTCGACCAGGGAGGTCGACACCCAGGTCGACTCTAGTGTCGACCTGGCCCCCCCCAGGTCGACTCCCAAGTCGACCCCCAGGTCGACCTGGTCTGGGCGGGAGTTTTCCCGCCTGCCTCCATTTCTGCGTTTTTGAAATCTGTTTTAAAATTTGAATTTTTCGTGAAACTTCTCGAGGCCATATCTCGGTCATACGAACTCCAATTTACAAAATTTCGGACTCTATTTCGCGTATTTTTCCGAGACGAACACAATGGCGCAGCCCGTTTCCCAAAATTCTCACATTTGAAATTAATTATTCTTTCATTTGTGAATATTAGTATTAACTATTTTACGGGGTGTTACATTCTCCCCTCCTTAAAGGATTTCGACCCCGAAATCTTCAAGTCAAGAAGAATGTTTAACCTAACATCCAATCAACCATCTACTCAATCATCAAACACTGGCATCCATTGTCCTTATAGACTTCTAATGTTTTTATGTTTAAATGCACAGTGTGTGTATATGTCCGTATCTAATGCAAAAATCAGGCGGTCCACTGATTTAGTTGACCTCCTTAATGCAATTCATGATAGTGCCATGCATCCATTATGCATGCAAAAGATCCTAATTGCTTACATACTACTTCTATATGCGTGCACATTCATTCAACCGAATGCAGCATCCATATGATGGTACAACCATTATACATCCATTATACTAAATACATTCACTTATGCAATATGCAATATGTAGTGACTGAGCCGATCTAGTGCCTAAAGTGTGTGTATAAATGCATCCACGAGCAACCACTAGCAAACACTAGCATCCATTTTGCATCCATCATACATAACATGTCTCAAACACATGTTTCAACCATAGGATTATCCTAACTAAAGGTCAAAGATACTAATGAGAGGACATACTAAAGATAAGATAAGATAAGCTAAGCGATAAAGGAGAAATTAAAAGACATACCCTCAAAAAGAAAAGGGTACAATGAACGCATCTTCTCTTCTGTCTCCCAAATAGCGTTGCACTCATCATCTCCCCATTGCACTTTAACTAGTCTGACCTCTCGATTCCTCAACTTTTTGATCTCCGACCCAAGAATGCATGTATGAGCTCGTCGAATTGTTGCATCACGCTCTATTTCCACCTCTTTAAGCAAGCTCGGCTCCACCACCTCTGTGGTCTCGTGCAAACACTTCTTCAACTGTGATACATGGAATACATCATGTATACCACTACGTCTCTTAGGAAACTTCCACTCTGCCCAATCCTCTCCTTAATAGGAAGCGGCCCTACTAACCTTGATGCTAACTCCCCTCTTGATCCAAAGCGAACATTGTTCCTTAATGGAGATATCCTGATAAAGACCATGTCCCTTATGCGAAACTCCAGCTCGGTCCTCCTTTTGTTGGCATATAATCTTTGCCTACCTTGCACCATTTTTATCTTTCTTTGAATCAAGTCGATTCTCTTCCGTAGCCTAAGACACATGACCTAAAAGAAAGAAATACTCAAGAATATGATTCACCCTCTTGGTCTGGCCATCTGTCTGAGGATGATATGCGGTGCTCAGACATAACTGAGTCCCTACCGCCTCTTGTAAGCTCTTCCCAAATTCGCTAGTGAAGATAGGGTCGCGGTCGCTCACTATGCTAGAAGGAACACCATGCAAACTAATTATCTCCTTAATGTATGCAGAAGCTAACCATGGAGCAGTCCTATTACTCTTCACGGGAATGAAATGGGCGCTCTTAGTAAGTCTGTCTACTACAACCCAAATCCCCGTATCTTGATTTTGGTAACCCATCGGGTTTCCTTTGCTCCGCTTTTACTTGATGGCACTCCGAACATTTAACGACATATTCAGCCACATCCATCTTCATACCGACCCAAAAGAAAACTTGCTTCATGTCCTTTTTCGTCTTGTACCCGCCGGGATGAATGGTCATTTCTAAATGATGTGCATCCTCAAGAATAACCTTACTTAAGCTCCCATCCCGTGATACACAAAGTCTATCGTACTCATGCAACCAACCGTTATTATCTAGGTATATCTACTTAGGTGGCTTGATGACTCCCCTCTTATGAGTTTCTCTACTAACTCTATCAACTGTGGGTCATCACGCTGTGCCTCTCCAATCCGTCCCACAAGCGTAGGTCTAATCTTAAGGATGCTAGCAAACCGAGTACAAAACCAATGGATGGTCTAAAGTAAATGGTAGGGATAAACCCTAAGCTATGCCGCTCAACAGACAAAGGACTCAATGTCGATCCTTCCCTACCTAAGGCATCCACCACAACGTTACCCTTTGTAAGGGGTATATGTTACCTCGAAATCGCAGGACGGCAAGAACTCCATCCACCTTTTCTGCCTCCAGTTCAAATCTTTCTGAGAGACCAAAACTTTAGCGACTTATGGTCTTTAAACAACTCAAACTTCTACCAAGACTTGAGCGCAAAAGATATGGCGGCCAATCCTAGGTCATGGGTAGGGCAATTCTTCTCATGGACTTTCGATAGTCTTCCTTCATAACATATTACCCTTCCTCTGAGACCTCCCTAAGATGTAGGGCATGTTCTTCTCCGCTTCTAGAGAAAACCAGGATGATATCCCATGCAAAATCATCACAACTATCCATCTCTCACGCAGACTATCCTAGTCAAACTCGACATCCCCCAAGTGCAATCCCCAAAGGCCTAAACCAATATCAGACAAACACCCAAGGGATACCTCCTTCGAATTCAGATGACCTACGTGAGATGATATTAGTAAAACGGCCAAATAATTGAGCACTTAACCGACTCTGGCTGTCCTTGCCAGTCTTGCTCCAAAGCCATCATTGCTCACCTAACTGGCTTTGAACTATCCACTAGGCAAACACGAAGGCTTACATCGTGCCTCTAGGTAAACCCCGCACTTCATCGAAGACGTCACTATACTCATGGACCACACAAACAAATTCCAAATCACCGTTGGATGCGTCAAAAGATTCTATGCGGCTAAGCATTACTGAACCCCTAGGGTCTCAAGAAATATCGAGGGTCTTTCCATAACGAGTCACAGTCTAACTACCCTCCTTTCCCCATCTAGGATGGCACGACACCTGGCTAGCCAATCCATCCCTAGAATCAAACTACAGCCCGTGAAATGAAGGCGTTGTATTCAACCCCAACGCCCAAGATAGACACTCTCAAATCCCAACAAACCATTTAAGGATGAGCCGAACCACCAACCGGATTTGAGACTAGAATGGGATCCTTAACTAGATTAGTATTTAGGTGCAGTATTTCAACTAACTAAGCAGATACTAACGAGTATGAAGCGCCAGAATCGAATAAGGTACGGACATGATGATCAAACTGAAAAACTAAGTTTTCAACAGAAATTTTTCTACCTCGTTCTTGCAGCGGTGGGGCCTCAATAGCCTGAACTTGCCCCCTTGCCTGCCTGGGTGCCATAAGAGCCTGCACCTGTCCTCCTGAGGTAGACCCTGCCCTCTGCCCCTCCTTTGGGCAGTCCTTCACTAAATGTCCTATAACTAGCCTTCTTCTTCTCATTCTCCATTTGTGACCTCCCACCAAGATGAGGTTTCGTCCTTTGTTACCCTAACAGCTATTTGCACCTTCCTCCCCATTGTCCATCTTTAAAGGTACCAACAAGCCCTCCACTTTCTTGAATCAACTTCTAGCCCGTCAAACGTCGAAGTCCCTTGAAGTGGTTTTTCCGTCCTTCGTACGGAAGTCCTTATTTATCTTATCTACACGCGGAGGGGAAAGATTCGAGAAGGGAAAGAGGAAGAGACTCAAGCGGAGAATCGAAGGAAAGGATATGGCTATTGGGGATTATGTTTTTCATAAAACTTTCCTCTTAAAATTACTCACTAAGACATGTTTTTGGAAACACTTCTTCCAAAAATACTTTAGAAAAATAGTTTTTCTAAATTTTTTTTTATCTGTTCTGGTAACCTTAAGCTCTGATACCACGTGTAACACCCCAAGTCCATTAATGTCACTCACAAGGGGAATGCATTAACTTCCATGGAGGTTAAAAGTGAATATAGAACAGTAAAATTACAACAAGACAGATATAAGATAGTACATAGAAATTAAAAACTTTATTTTATTGCAGCAGAAGTCAAAACATGTTTGATTACATCTTAATACCATAAATCAGAGTCAAGTACAATATCCATCTTGATAAAACAAATACATAATCCCATTACACAAATAGCCATTAAAAAAAAGATAACAAGCTGGACATTACTTCAGCAGTCCTAGCTTTCCGAAAGAGATAAGCAATCCAATCTGACTCCACTAGAGCTGGGTCCAACCTGAGGATCTGGAGGGAGAAAAATATGGAAAAGAGGGGGGGTCAGACATAAAGTCTGGCGAGTATGATAATTCTACAATACTATTATCAAAATAACAAGACTAAGGCATAAGATGGAAAACAAGGAAATGTCTATGAAAGAGCAGATAAAGGACATATACAATCACTAAAGGCAACTTTATAGGCGCTCCTTAATTACTAAAGGATAATTATTACACTGCAACACACTGGTCTGCTAACACTGATATTACTGGCGCTTGCTAATCAATATAGGATAATTATTATACTCTACTGTACTGTACCGTTCTGTACTGTACTAACACTAACTGCACCCATACTAGTCACTCTAGAAACTTGATCCCTCTTGGTTAAATAGAATGATGATAGCTTCGAATACTACTAGATGTACCCGCTATCCTCCTTGTTTAACAGTATATCTCTAGCTGCTACCATAGGTAACCAACGTGTACCTATCCCCTCTAGATGTACCCCCTTAAATGGTAATTCCATGTACTCCTAGCTGACATCATAGGTGCCGCCTGCTCCTATCTCCACTAGGTGTACCCCCTTAGTAATTAAATGATAGTGGTAGCTCTATATACCCCTAGCTGACTACATAGGGCCGCCTGCTCCTATCTCCACTAGGTGTGTCCACAACCCTGCCCCATTCGATCGACTCCCTAACTCGTAGATACCCGTGCTGGACCCACAGTGGGGTGTATCACTCCCCTAAAGTGGCAACCCAATACAACGGAGATGCACGGCTTATACCTACACGATGCAACAACGTCTTACCTACCAGCCCGGGGCCACGCACGCACGTGAACCCGTTGGACTTGCGTTGCCACCGCTAACCCGCTTTGGCCTCTAACAATCAGGCCCAGTAGGCGTGTCCCGTCCTCGACTTGGGTCGAGCTTACAAAGATACGAAATGGGCTACTGGTCTGAAAAGGGCCCCCACCAAGCTTCCCACCTAGGCTTGGTCCCCTCTAGTATATCCCACTTAACCCCTCCATGTCTACTTACATGTCTGAATTTGGTTAAGGGTTCTTATAGTAATTCCACCTGCCACCCAAGGCACCCACTTAACCCCCATGTCCCACTTACATATTTACTTTGGTTAAGTGTTACTAATCATATTTTCTTATGTCACCCAAGGCACTTACTTAACCCTTTAGTCATGTTCATTTACATTTGTGTTTGGTTAAGCCTTTACTAATCGTATTTCAAATGCCACTAAGGGCAACCACTAGATTCCTCATGCCACCCAAGGCACCTACTTAACCCCCATGTCCCACCTTACATGATTATCTGGTTAAGTATTTCTTAATTCATTAAGGCCATAACCTCATAAAGACCTCTCACATTAGACTGGCATTTATGGCAGCTGGATTTGCCGGGCGGGTCCGGGCAGTCTTACACCATAAAAGAGTCTAACCTCGTGTCTTTACAACTGTTATGCTTTAGTTTGGGCCTAGGACCTCTCACATTGGGCCGACATTTGTGACTACTGGATTTGCTGGGCGGGTCCGGGCAGGTTTACGTCACAAACGAGTCCAACCTCGTGTCCTAAGCATTGATTATTATTAATAATCCATTTTCCCCCAATTTTAATAATTCCCTATTTGAATTATTAATTAATTTCCAGTTTTAACGATGTCCATAATTGACTCAATTATGGCCATCCATTTATGGTATGCAAAATCATACCAAATTTCATCACAAGTTCATTATATGCCATTAAAGGCATTCTAATTCAAGTTAATCCATAATTAGATTATGTCCATTACTCCACATTAATTTTCCAATTAATGTCTTAATTAAATTTTCCACCTTTTAAGGCAATTTCTTAACATCTCAATTTTGTTATATGCCTTTTTAAGGCTATCTCATGCAAATTCTCAATATTAAATCTTTTAATATTATTCCAACCCCACGTTGTACGTTCGTTCATTAAACGTAAAATATATCTTAGACTCGAATAGTCTAACTCATAGCATAAAAGAAATTATCACAACAACCACAACATATACATGTGACTAAAATAGATCTAGTCATAAAAAGGGTGAAACTTGCATATATGTCCAAAATACAACTTGCATAAGAATTATACATGTCATGGATCTAAAGGTGTCAACTTGCTCATGATCCACATAATATGATCTTAATCCAATTTCATAAACTTGCATAGGTACATGTGTGAATCAACATCATCTAACTTAACAATATGGTTTTATATGGATACACCTAACTTAATAGGCAAATTCCCATAATCAAGTTTCATTTAATCATAGATTCATGTTTATGGGTACACCTAACTCAATAGGCAAATTCCCATAATCAAGATCCATTTAAATTGTAGATTCATGTGTATGGGTACACCTAACTTAATAGGCAAATTCCCATAACCAAGATCCATAAAAAAAACATAAACTTTAAACATGATTCAATTCGCATAAATAATAACATCATGATTTTACAACTTGTACGATTCAACACAACTTAACATGACATCGTTATCATATAACATAAGGATTTCAACATATGTGATAATATGAGATCTACAACATATATAAGATTTACAACATAGCATAGCATGATTTACAACATAGCATAGCATGATAGCATAACGTAGCATAACATGATTTACATCATAGCATAACATAGCATAGGAGCATTTTCAACATATAATTCACAACAACATATGACAGCATAATAGAATAACAAGAGATCCACAATATAGAATTTACAATTACAATTCATATCACTTCTTGTGATCCATTCATAACTTAATCGAATTATTTTATAATAACATTGTGAGAATCAACATACTCACAATTTAAAGAAGAGAAGTAGAAAGAGTCTTTGATTTAATTTGTTTGTTGAGTAGATTTAGTTGTAGGCTAGGCCTTCTCCTTCTTCTTTAGTTTGTGACGGCTACGCTGAACTCCATGGCAACGGCATGTCGGTAGCTCTCCAATTTTTTTCAAGTGATTTAGGGTTAGAGTCTACCCACTTATTTATAGATGTTAGGATGCATTTAGGCCATTAGATTTACCCTAGAATAGATTAGAGCCATTAGATTTCGTTCAGCCTTCAAAACACAGCCCGAAAACCCAACCAGATGCACCCAGGTCACCTGGGCTCGACCAGGGAGGTCGACACCCAGGTCGACTCTAGTGTCGACCTGGCCCCCCCAGGTCGACTCCCAAGTCGACCCCCAGGTCGACCTGGTCTGGGCGGGAGTTTTCCCGCCTGCCTCCATTTCTGCGTTTTTGAAATCTGTTTTAAAATTTGAATTTTTCGTGAAACTTCTCGAGGCCATATCTCGGTCATACGAACTCCGATTTACAAAATTTCGGACTCTATTTCGCGTATTTTTCCGAGACGAACACAATGGCGCAGCCTGTTTCCCAAAATTCTCACATTTGAAATTAATTATTTTTTCATTTGTGAATATTAGTATTAACTGTTTTACGGGGTGTTACAATATCTTTCCAACGAACCTGAAAAACTGAAATTTCACTTTATAAATCAAAAGTTATGGCCAGTTCAAAATTTAGAAAAGTCGCTGTAGAGAATATATATATATATATTTTAATATGATATTTGGCCCTTGAAAATAGCCATTTTGCAAACGACCTCGGTTTTCGACGAAACCACTTTTGTTGGAACCGGAATGACAAATTATTGCTAAGTTTAATTTTCCAGAATTTTTCGAATTAATATGTGAGTGTGGCAACAGAAAATGTGTTTTGTCAGTTTCGGTCAAATTTAATCAGCTTGAAAATAGCCATTTTCCAAACAGTCTCAGAATTCGACGAAATTAGTCTTGTTAGAACCGCATCATCAAAACATAACTAGAAATAATTTTTCTGGAATTTTTAGAGGCTATATGTGACCCCGGTAAATTAAAATGTACGTTTAAATTTAAATATACACTGATTTATATTTTAATTTTGAGAAAAACTGATCTTAACAGCCGAATTGGGTTACGAAACATATTCCATTATGTCCGGGATGGGGGTTATTAGCTAGGGGTGACACTCGTTGGGTTTGAATTGGAGTTCGTATGGGCTAAAGGAGATTTCTTGAATTAAATAAATTAAATTAAATAAAATACGTATATAAATACCCTTGGTATACGACCAATATACAGTCCAACCCTAATCAGAAATAATAGCCGCCATTTCTGAAATTAACGCTCTAAACGCTCCAGAATTCATCTCTAAAATCCTCCCAAAATATCGAATGATTTGACGAACTAATTATACGAAATTGAAGAGCTTCTTGAGATCTACAATCCGAACGGTCATGATCTGAAATGGTGCTGCAGACCTCTCGAATTCCGTGCGTGAAGACCGGCGGTTTGGCCTCGTTTCTGGCGCCAGGAGGAGCACCGAGTCGGCGGGGCTTCAGGGCGAGGGTGGAGGACGTTGGCGCCGACGATGTGGAGTGTTTGGATCTGGGTCCGAACCCTTGGGAAGCGCGCGAGGTTGGACGGAAGGTTTCGACGGTGATGGGTTTTATTTCCAGGCAAAAACGAACGATGAGGATGAAGTTAATTTGGGGTTTGATTTTAATTAAATTAATTATTCATTTAAATATCCAAAGTTTAATCCATCATAACTCATGCAAACGAAAACGAAATTCAGAAATTTCAGAAGCGATGGAATCGTGGAGAAGAGGGCTACAACGTGAAACTGACCGGGATTGAAACAGAGAACATTGGAAATTTCAGATCTAAATTGTTTGGTGAGATTTCTATTTTTAAATAAAAATTATTTATTTATTTTATTGTGGAATTTATGTTCACGTTCTATAAAATTTATGTGGTGTTATGTGTGTATTTATTAGAATGTTCGTTGTATTGTATTGCGATGAATCAGTGTATGAAATTGTGTGTATCATGTTTGTTACAACATAGAAATGTTATTTGTTGAATTAGAATCAACAAAATAAAGATTTTCATTTTATTGTATTAGAACGGACAAAAAGAAAGAAAATCATCATATTTGGTTACATTAAAAAGAAGGAAATGTTGCATTAGAAATAAAAATATCATTTTATTTAGAATTATCATTTTAAATAAAAATATCAAGATAGAATGAAGATAACATTTTCCGCTAGAAAATACGCATTTAAGTAAAATTAACATTTTCATCGTAAATGTAACATTAAAGTAAAATTTACATTTTCATTGTAAAGTGTAACATTAAAGTAAAATTTACATTTTCATTGTAAAATGTAACATTAAAGTAAAATTTACATTTTCATTGTAAAATGTGACATTTAAGAAAAATTAACATTTTCATCGTAAATGTGACATTAAAGTAAACTTAACATTTTTATTTGAAATATATTATGCATATAAAAATGCCATTTTGAATTAGAAACATGTTATCGAAATAAAATACACTTCTTGGTCAAAACATGATTTGTGAAATTAAAATAGCATTTTTGGTCAAATAATATATATATATATATATATATATATCACTATGGCATGTTTATTGAATTGGAATAGGGTCGCCAATTCAATAGAATTATCACCCTTGTTATTATTTTGAATTGAAATAGAATTGTCAATTGAAATAAAAGTTGTACATTTTTATTTGCGTTCCTCGACGCAAGTAAAACATGAAATAAAAGTTGTATATTTTTATTTGCGTTCCTCGACGCCAATAAAAACATGAAATAAAGGTTACAATTTTGTCTGCATTTCAGATGCAAATAAAAGCCTAGTTTAAGAAGTTATATTTTTCATTTGCATTTTTGATGCAAATGAAAGGATGAAATAAAAATAGACATTTTGTCACTTTTAAAAAGGATTAAACAAACATAAACATTTTTGTGCATTTAAAAAGAGTTAAACAAAAATAATCATTTTTGTTTACATTAAAAGAGTTAAACAAGATAATTATTTTGTTTACATTAAAAGGATTGGACAAGACCATCACATTCTGTTTACATTAAAAGGATTCAACAAATTTTGTCAAAATATATTATTGAAATAAAAAGAAACATTTTGTTTCCATTAAAAAGGATTAGACTAAATTAATATTTTGTTTACATTAAAAGGATTGGACAAGATCATCACATTCTGTTTACATTAAAAGGATCCAACAAATTTTCACATCTTTGTTGAATTTAAATTGATCAAACAAAATTCTCATTTTGTTTGCATTAAAAGTTCATGAAACAAAATTCTCATTTTGTTTGCATAAAAAGTTCATGAAACAAAATTCTCATTTTGTCTGCATTAGAAGTTAATAAACAAAATTCTCATTTGTTTGCATTAGAAGTTAATAAACAAAATCACCATATTTGTTACATTAAAAACAAGAATTGAAAATGTACACTTTTCTTACATTAAAAAGAAGAATTGAAAATGTACACATTTGTTTACATTAAAAAGAAGTAGATCAAAATATATAGTTTTTTTTACTTTAAAAAGAGTAAAACCAAAATAGCACTTTTGGACATTAAAAGAGTTAAACCAAAATAGCACTTTTGGACATTAAAAGAGTTAAACCAAAATAGCACTTTTGGACATTAAAAGAGTTAAAACCAAAATATAGCATTTTTGGTCATTTGAAAGAGTTACACCAAAATATACATTTTTGGTCATTGACAAGAATTACACAAAAGATTTAAGGTTAATATTTTTATTGTCAATTAGTTACAATAAAAAGATTAGAAATTAAAACATACATTTTTATGTAGTGTTGATCTCATTTAAAGGAGTAGAATTAAAAACATATATTTTTATGTAACATCATTCTCATTAAGGAAAATAGGATTAAAAGATTGTATTTTTATTTTCATTTGTTCAAAATAAAAAAAATTGAAATATATGTATGTGATGTTGAAATGCTTGATGTGTTAAATATATTGTTAGAATATTCAAACTGAATATTACACTTCCATTTACAAGTCATCCGACTTGTCTATGTGGTTGGGTCGATAATTTTCACACATCGCCCAAGTGCACAAATAATTTATTATTTGTTTGTTGGATGAAACCCCACACGGGTGTTGGGATGATATTTGATCTACACTAGTCCCAATATTTAGTTGTAGAATCCACTCTGGTTGTTATTTGGTTGTTTGATAATTATTTATCATGATGGTTGGTTACATGCAATTTATGGTTGTTGATTGAGTCACATTCCAATAAAGAATATTCTAGAAAAGAATATTTTAGAAAATATCTTAGAAGAGAATATATTTTAGAAAAAAGAATATATTTTAGAAAAATATATTTTTATTTAAATAAACTAGTTATTAACTAGGATCAATCATTAAATTTAGATTTAATGAAGTTTTCCAATTTGCTAATATTTAATTGAAGATTAAATTAAATAAATTGGATTTTGGGTTTGTCGTGAATAGTGTCTTAAATAACACCGTTCTTAAACCCCGTATGAAAAGAATAATCTTTTAATTTAGTTTATTAAAGCTTCAGTTATATTTAGTATTTGAAATAAGATGAAATGTGAGTTGGGTTTATTGTGAAACATGTTTTAAAGTGACATGTGTTCTTTAACCCAACTGACAGTGAAAATATGATTTGGAATTTAGAAATCTTTTATTAAGATTTAAATGAGAATTTTCCAAAAGCCAAGTTTTCCAATTTAATATGTTAAATTGGAGTTGAATAGAATTCGAATTAATTATAACTGAGATAAGCTTCTGTAAAAGAAGACCGATACTACATTTAGAATTTAAGAGGCTTTGCCAATATTCCATTTATATTATTGGTTGGATACAGAAATTTATAACGATTATATATTGATTTGATTTCTGTGAGATTTAATATTTTATGGAAGATGATTTTGGGTTTACCGTGAACTATGTTTTAAATGACATTAGTTCTTTAACCCAGTTAAAGATAAGATTAATTTCTTAAACTTGAATAATCATTGAATAATGATTTGTGATATTTAAAACCAAATTGTGTTTTAATAAATATTTAAAAGAAAGATTTAAGAATAAAGATAAAGAATTTATCTTTGATAGAATAATTTGAATATTTTATTTAAAGGAATATTCTGAATTGGAATGAGGCGTTGGATGTGTTTCATAGTACTTGATTTTATTTATAAAATACGCGAGTTATTCAGAAAGACCGGGTTTAACCCATTCCGAATAATTACTACGACGATGAAGAGTCGAAGATGAAGACGGTGTTTAAAGACCGACGATCTTCACATCGAACGGATGTGTTGCTACAGAGACCCTTGATGGGAGTAGCTACCTTGAAGGGGTTTCAGTGGTGGCCGTCCGGACTATGGTTGATTGTTCGGATTTGGTTTTCGCTCTGACCCAGAGCATAAGCTAATAAATGGATGCGTGTCTGACATTGGATTTCGTTCCATGTGAATTAAATCGATTTCTGTTAATGTATGTCTGTTTGGTGGTGGAGGATTTATTCTCTACTTAACACCCTGGTATATATTAACAGCGATTGATCGCATGGCGTGAATTTTCAATGTGGCACGCCAAGATGCAACTGATCAAGGCTTTTGTTGAAAAGCAGGGCCTTGTGGGATGATCAAGGTATAGCCTATTACGGCATAGCTTTGTGTATATCGTGACTTCGCGAGCCTCACACCCCGGTATGAGTCAAAAACGGGATTAGGACTGCAGGGAGTGCACACGTTTCTTTCTAGCTAGGAGTGGTGTCAGTGCTTAAATTGGCTGACATTTTACTTATGTGGATGATGGATTTTGAGGCGCCTCGGATTTTTATAGGCCGTTAGTGGTCATACTATAGGTCCAAAGGGACCGGGAAGCGTGTGTTCAGGCATAATTAATCCACTACCCTTAGGTAGGGACCGACCCTGAAGATCCAAGGGTTCACTGCGGGGGATCTTGAGGCATTTGCTAGAGTGTCTCGAATCGGAGAGGAGCTTGCTCCTAGCCTCGACTCATGATGGAAACCCAACTTCCAATACGACCTTGCGGTTTTGATTGCAGAACTAGTATGGCGACATGATATATGGTACCCATGCCGTCTATGATTGATACATTATGATTGAAATGTTTTTATTAAACATATACACATAAATATTAAATCCATTTTATCGTATCAAGCATCTTTTGACCATTATAAGATAAAACCCTATCCTCCGGTTTGCGTTGCATTGTGTGATGGGACTTGGGTCTTATAATGGTTTCATTTTTCTAAAAAGGCATTGCGTTGTTTTAACGATTTACTTTATTTTATGCACTGGCAATCCAATGGAGTAAACCCGTTGCGCGTTAGCGGCGTGGTCCTGTGATTAGCCTTATTATTAGATAAGTTAAGTTAAGATTTCTCATACCAGTCCCATGACTGACCTGTAGTTTGTTTCATTGGCAAACTCGGGTGCCCATATTTTCCACACAGGCAGTCGAGTAGCTTTTGCAGATATATTTACAGGATCCTGGTTTACAGCTGAAGCAGTATTCGGAAAGCTCTGTATCCGTGTATTCCTTTCGGTTGTATATTTGTAATATTTTTCCGCTGCTATTTAAATGTAATTTAAATCTCTGATATTATTGTATTTCTATTATTGTAATAAGTATTCGTACTCATTTATATTCTTGTACTCTGATGTAATTGTTGTAATCAGCAATAAAATGTTCTTCAGTTTGTGTTCTGATGTGTGTTGTTCTCAAAGCAATCCAGTCTTTCCTTTACTGGGAAGTTTGGGTCGTCACATCCAATTTTTTGAGTTAAACTCAATTTGATTCATGCTTCACTTAATTTCAATTCAAGTTTATACAATCTGAGTTTATATTCACTATTCAATATATACATACACTTCTATTTCAAAACTCAATTCCTTAGCCAACCTCAATTAAATAATATTTCAAGTCATATTCAATTTTTACTCGAATTGGATTTATTTTAATTCATTTCTCATTTTAATCGACAAATTCAAATTATATGTGTTGAGCTCTCTTTAGATTATCAACATTCATTTTATTTGTATTTCAACTTGAATTCAAGAATTTTCATTCCATATTGATTCAATAATTCATTTCAGTTTGAAATGGTTTCAATTTCAACCCAAAGCAGTTTAACTTACTCTTTAGTCAAGGTTTAATCCATAAAACTCATTTATATTGGAATTTGTTTCTATGGCTTCCCATTAATATTTTTGAATTCAAAATTTTTAATTCAAGAATCATTTCATCTTCTGGTTATATTAAACCAGTTCAATTCCATAATTCAATTTGAATTTCATTCAAACAATCAATTACCAATAATACTTAAGAAAACTATTTATTTTATATACAAAAATAAATTTGGGAAAAAATATTTCATTTACCCCTCTTTATAAAATAATATCATGTTAGTTGACAGTTCAAAATTGAACCAATCCAATAACACAATATAAAACAATTTTTTATAAAATATACAAATACGCGCTCATATATATATATATATATATATATATATATATATATATAGACACACACACACACACAACCAACTCAATCTAGGGTATTACTAACTCCATCTCTATCGAGTTACGCCATAGAGCCAAGGTTATTCCTAAACCATTGCTCTTATACCACTGTAACGAACGGGAAAATTCGATGCTCGAATATCTGACACAAATACATCTCGTATCCAAACTCGAGTACCAAAAATCCAGAATGTTAAAGAAGTTAGCGGATGAGAAAAAAAGATAATAAAGAAAGATTAGAATAGAGGAAAAAGAAGAACAACAACTAACCACAATACATATAGTCTTACATCGCAGCGGAATAAAATATAATACAGACATAATTTTTTATTGAAAACTTGAAATAATACTTACAATTCATCAGAGCACAACGGCCATTCAATTAATCTGGACAGTTATAACAGTCTCCTCATTACCAATACACAGCGGAATAATATCTAGATATATAATACGTTTGAACTCCTCCAACATGCCTCTTGAAATCCGTATCATCTTATCACGCACCTGTACAACTCGGTCCGACCCAGCTAGGTCTGACCCGAGCATTACAAACGCCACAGGTCAGTCTGGTGAACCAGCATGAGAAAAACCCACCAAATTATTGGCATCATCCATCTTGATTTTAAAGTTAAAAATCATTTCGAAAGAAAGGATAATCGTAAGACTAGCCCACACATAAACACGGAAGGTTTTTACCTTACGATAACCCAAATCATTTTTGAAATCATAATTTATCTGATATTATGATAGTGTCTGAATACAAATAAATATCAATCTAGCAGAACGATTGCATCTCACGCTCTACATATATAGTATACAATCAAAACTGTGGGCGCTTATTGGAGATTGGATTTCCAACTATGACAAGGTATGGAACCACCTGTCGATAGTGTATCTCTAGAGGGGAATACACTGGGTTCAACAAGAACGTCTTGCAACCCGGCACACACATGACCGACCACTCATTTTTCTTGAGTGTATCGAATATATTGTCACCTAGGGTTGCTAGAAACATAACCATTCCCGGTAGATACAGAAGCGAAAAGAAGTAACAAATATGAATATTCTCTAGATGGTACCCTAATGGGGGCGACCCACATAGCCATGCGGCCTGCCCGATTTTTGTCATTTCCCGGTTGTGAGGCTTGAGGTTATAATCGTATTTGTAGATCATCTGGCTACCATTCACTTTGAATGCCACATCTTCAGATTTGCCAGATACCACTAATTCACAAAAATATTCTAGTGTTCAAGTTAAGAGAACAACCATTCTCCGCCATCAACAAAATTACGTTTGTAAAAATCAACATACATGATCCCTTGGGAAATATTCTGTAAGACATTTCGTCCATACAAGTTGTCCTGGGTCTGGACAAACCGAAGGCACCCTCCTACTACATCCTACGAATCACCCTATGGATCAATGGTGAGTAGTCCTTGCAATCCTTCGATTTCAACCACGACAGGATCACTATTAGAATATCTTCGGGTGCGACTCCAGAGAATTCGACGTAGTCCTTTCGCTTATGAAGATCCACGATCTTCACTGCTCCATCTTCAATTCGTATATTCTACATTTTTGTATTTATTGGTTCAGAATGGTTTTCGAATATAAATTCGATCCCGGTCTTTCCGTACCAACACTCGTATTAGGCCAGATTTGATAGTCGGTTATTTAACTATCAGAAAACAACCATTCATCCATAAAAGAAAATTGAATTCACTGTTTTAATATCCGTTACCATTTTAGCCTCTTTTGATTTATCATTTGTTAATTCAAAACTCTCTTCCTTTTTCAAAAGCCCCTTCCATTTTAAAATCCCTTTAAGCAAGTATTTCTCATTTCGGCCATTAACCTCTAACCGTAAACTGGTAAGAGAATAATTCTCTAAGTATCAACCCCGAAGGCCGAAACCAACATCAGATGGACACTCAGAAAATGATTCAACTCACTAATCCCCCGCCAGTTTATAATTTCCTTAACTCCATTTATTTATTTATTACTAGCGAATAAAAAAAAATCCAATTATTACTTATCGCTTCAAACGAGATATTTATCTCAGCTTATAACAATTTCAAATATTTTATTTACAAATATGATTTTCAACCCATTTGCTACTACCAGTGTCCAATATTCCATTTAAGGACATGATTTGCAAAATGTTTTGTTAAATATTTATTTATTGCTTAACCGGACCAAATACTTCTCATACGATATAATTTCATTTACCAGTTCGATTTCATTTTTAAACTTCATAAAATAAAGACTTGACTTCATAAACAATTTCCATAGACATCTTTATATATTTATAACAACCTAATTTAGATTTAGTCCAATAAAACTGCATTCCATATCAAAATATACATATATAAATATTATTTGTAACTTCTTTATTATCGTCATTTCAAATATTTTACTTCAATACGATTTACAATCCATTTGCTATCATCATTATCGAAGATATGATTTTCAAAATATTTGCTACATGCCTTTTTATTTCTAAACTGAAATAAAGTTTTGTTTATAAAAAATATCATTTCTTTGATTTGACCTTTGTAAAACCGGGTTTTATATAAATAATCTTCATACGCATCTTTATAGGTTTATTCATCTCAACTTTATTTCAATAATTTTTTTCCATATCATATATAAATATCATATGTAAATTCCTTACTATTAAGATTTATTATCTAAAATCTTATGTAAATTCTTTAGTATAGTTTATACTATATTATTCAAACCAGTCCAACTTGAATTCAATTAGAAATTATAAATTTAAAACCCTTTACTTCCAACAAAATTGCATTTGTAATAGTTGTATTAGCCCCTATTTACCTTACCCGAAAACAATAACCATTCTCGACTTATTTAGCGAACCTGATTTCATATTTGAAATTTCAAGTTCCAAATCCCAATTATAACTTCTAATTGTAGATTTATTTCAGAAATCTCTTTGATAATTTTCCTTGCCATTGGAAAACTCCAATCCATTAATAATATAAACTCGACTTCCATCTTTCCTCCAAATTCTCCCCCAAACCGTATTTTCTCCAAATCCTCAAATGGTAATCATTTCATTACTATATAAATGTTTGTTTATAACATCGCCCCATTAACACAATTCTTTCGAACAAATCTTTCCTTTTAAATTGTATTTATAATTCGGATTTTAAATGAACATTTCTATTTAAAATTTTATTTTCCCTTACGAATGAGAAAATTTCAATCTATTTTAAAATAAACATTTATTTTTCGATTCCTATTTCTTCCCCAATTTCCAACATACTTCACGTTTTTCATAAATTTCCCAAATCAAAAATTTCACTTCTTATAATGTCGTTTATAAAATCACTTCCTCACGATATTTGTTTACACAACTATTTCTTTTAAATTCTATTTACTTTGGGTTCTAACTAACCATTTTCATTTGAAATAAATATTTTAAAATTCTTTTTATATTCGGAGTTTTGTTTTGAAATCCATATATTCTTATTTAGGATACTTGAAATATCAAAAATCAACATTCAGCATTACTAACACATTAAAACATATTATAAGCTATGACAGGTTATAAAACACATCATATATCAGTACATATGTGAAAACAGTAAATTAAATGTGAGGAATCCGGTTGGATTCCTCCAACCTGTTTTTCTACATCCACGGATGTTAGTTAACAATAATAATACACATCCTGCTTCGAGACAGGATATCGCTGTATATTAGGTCATCCACTATATATATTGTGGGGGCGTATAGGGAAATCATCCGCTAATGGTACTGCGGGCACCCGCTAATGATACTGCCGGAATTATCCAATCACCAATATTATATTTATATATTATTATTATATACTATAATCACTTTATATCAAGCAATAAATTAATTTTGAACTATTAAAAATAGTTCCCAATAATTTAACTGAGTGAGTTTAACTCACCTCGATTTCCCTCTTTCGAATATCCAATTTAATTCCTTATCGTCTCAGTTATGCGGATACTTCATTGTCTTAAATAAAATTCAGTTGCACCTCTAATTATTAATTTATTTAACGATTAACCGATAATTAAATTAAACCACTATTAAAATAATTAGACAATTTATTCTTCTATGTATATGTAAAGAGATATACCTTACGGTCTTTGAATTTATCGATTCATTCACGAACCTATCCTTAAACAGTTTCAAAATATTTCCCCATTCATACCCAATCCATCCCAATATCATCTATTTAGAACATCACTTCAGTTGACCCAAAACCACAGACCAAACTCCTCTACAACATTATCGGCCTCCAAAAAAATGCAGCACCTATACGTATACCCAACATCAAACTTCAGTACATCGATAAGTAAGTCACATCATTTATTTCACGTTCTATCCTCATACCGAAATTGGTTTTTTACCTGAGATCACGACATTCTTCCAGCTCAACCGTACATCCCCTTTCACCATTGTCCAACATCAGATAGAAACTCCTCCAACCATTTACATGTTCAACCCTACTACTGTTTATCCCAGAAACACAAAGACTCCTTCCTCCCAAAATTGCCTATCGCACAAACCAATGTCAGCTTCATGTTCTCCACCTTGTCAATCCATTTTCGGCCCCCAAAATGTGAAACAATCCTTTCATCTCACTTTCAATAAAGTAAACGAACTCCAGTCACTTATTTGAACTCCTAAAATCATCGCACCAGGAAATGGATTGAACTCCGCCTCCTTCATAAACATCACTCAATCACGGCGAATAAGGAGCCTCAATTTCTATTTTGATTTCCCTTTTCCGACCTTTTTTTTATTGGTGGATGAATTCATGATCTATTGGCAAAGAGGACGAGTGGAAATAAAATATGAATACAATTTGGTTTTCTTTCGAATGTATGAGGAGGGCAGAAATAAATATGAAAGAAGATTTGATTTTGAATGTTAGAAGAAAATTGTTTCATAAAAGGGAAGATGCGAAGTGGTCTGAGTGTGAAGAAAACGCAAGGCTGATGCCTTAATTTATAGGAGCAGATAGAAAATGATAAGGATCACATATGTATCGATTGGTACATATAGGTTTTAGGTAGAATAGGTTACATTGTACAATCTGCTGAAAGCTTAAGGGAGAAGGAAGAAGTTGGACGTGATACTGAAAAGAGAGGACGATGGTAGGTTTACAGAATAGTCTGTGTTGAGAAAATAGGTCATCTCCTATTTTTGTTTTATTTTGATTAAATTTTATTTAAAGTTTTATTTTTTTTAACTAATTAATTAATTTAACTGGTGTGATTCAAATTAAAGGATATACAGTTCCGAACCTCTATTTGAACGCAACAAAAGACATTCCTAGAGTTCTACCCCTATTCTGAACACACTGGAATAGTTTCCATGGTCAAATTCGACCATATACAAAAGATATTAAATTAAATGACAATTTAATATTAAATATAATTTAATATAAATTTACCCAATAATAGTAAATTATTATCATATATTTTTACAAACCGAATATATACAACTTCCAAACTGAAATAATATGAATTTGAATGTCGACATTATATTTTCAAGTTAAAATAATATTCAACTTGTAACGACCCAGGGAATTTTCGGCCCCGAAAATCGACATAAATACATTTACGGTAACTCATGCCGACCTTCCAAACATCGGAACGTTAATAAGAAGAATTTAGAGGGTAAGGTAAGAAAGAAAGAAATATTAGAATAAAAGAAGAAGAATCAACACAACATAGAGTCACACATTGCAGCGGAACAAAATATAATATAGAAATAACTCTTTATAAAGATCTTGAATAATTATACTTACATCCATCAGAGTACAACTAACAAATCTGGACAGTTATAATAATATGTCCACCAATACAACTCACAATAGAAAAATATCATATATATATCATCATGCGTCTGAATTCCTCCAGCCCGTCTCCAAATTTCACAGCATTCCATAACCTGATCCTGTACAACCCGGTCTAACCCGAGCATTATGTAATGTCTCGCATTTTTATCGGTTTGTATTTGAATATTTAATCGGTTTAAATATTGAATTCGTAATATGAGTGGATTTATATATTAATTAAAATGAAGTTGAATGTATAAAAATATATATTAAATATAAACAAGATCATAACGACACTGTAGTTTGTAATTTAACGTTTTGAACTTCAACTGAGCGTACAGGATCCGTTACAAGTCGGATTTCCTCGAAACAAGAAATGTTTGAATCTAACAAACTGCATTTCTCCAATTGAAGTGAAAAACCAAGATTTCGTGGTATATATTGTAAGTTATATCCAAATTAAATATTCAAAAAAGCAGCGCCATATTCGTTTATGGCCATAACGGTTAGTTAAATATATTTAAATATCTGTTTCGAATTTAAACAAGGATCTTTTGAGACGTAGTGAAAATTTAATTTTTAGAATTTTACTGTAATTTTTAGTTAATTAAATAAGCAACTTTTTATTCGGAGTATTTTGCATCCTATATCAATATTTTGGGATTTCACAATATGAGTTAACCTACCGATATTACTATTTTTTTGGGATCGTGACACCTCGCTGGACACGACCGTAATCTTACTTCTGTCTGTAGCAGCTCGAACAAGAATGAAATCTTTACGTAGCAGGGTACCGTTATTTTTTCTAATTTTAAATCATAACACATGCTGTTACAACATTGCCTTAAAACATAATTCATTGCCTTGATAAAGAAAATACGTTTCACACATTATAAAAACATGTACACTCTTCATCACATTTATATGCAGTACGATTGAAGTTAAAATTCATGAAGCCAATCTATGAAGCTAATTCAACAAATGTACAGAATTATTTGATAATGGCGTTAATTTATTAAACCTTCTCAGCAAAGTCCAAAGGAAAGCATGGATGGGATTTTGTGTCTGTACTAATGAATCCCAAACGAAACATATACATTTATTTATTTATTTATTTATTTTCTTTTCTTGTCTGTTCTACCATATGGGAAGTACTTTCGAATGATGGCAAACCATACCCAGTCTTCATAAAAAATAAAAGAAACTTCATGCTTAAGTATGCACACGGCTGTGTTTTCCAATCAAAATAGTATCCTTTTGCTTCCAAAATCAAAACGACAAGCCTAAGGCCTAAAGCTTCATGGTGAAGGACCATTTAAATAAAAAGAGAAAGGACCTACATACGTGCTAACCTATTTCTTCACTGCCAAGGAAATGGAAATTTTCAAAGCCTACCTGCCCCTAACATCACAGCTATTACTTGGGCATGAAGGGTTCGAAGCTATAAAAACATGAGCTTTCTTCTTCTAGTTCAATTCCTAAAACCAAAACAACAAAGTGAAATAATAAAATAAAACGTGAATGGGAGTGGATTGTGAAGGAAGTGGGAGCGTTGGAGATGTACATGAAGAGAGGAAGCAGTGCATGATATTGTTTAGTAGTAAGTATGCTGAGTACGTGAGGTAAATGAAGGAGCCGCAGTGTCAGTGAATGGGTGGAGACCGGAGAAGGAGAAGAGCAAGGTGGCATCGGCTGTTGAAACGATGGGGGATGTATATACTGGGAGCAACGTTTTTTTTCAAATTCTGGAATATACTGGCAATGTGTGAAAGTAGAAGATGGGGTACTGTTTCACGGAGGTGGGTGCAAAAGGTTTTGGCATGCGCCATGTTTCAACACACACACACACACACACACACACACATATATATATATATTTGTATAAAAAAAGAGAAAGAAGAAAGAAGATGTTGTGTATACGAAGACATAAGCTCAACAACAGGAAGAAGAAGCGGGTGGTGTATGCAGAAGTTTCATTTGTTTTGAAATACCTGTTATGGACGTGAGTAAAGGGAGGATGTATGGGGACTTATGTTTGACATTTTGTATTAAAAGAAGCCATATTGACAGTAGGGTACGTACGAGTTTGGCAAACTTTGGAGCGTACTGGAGAGGGTAGTTGAGTGAGTGTAACGACCTACGATAATTCGAGCCCGAATTCTAATAATAATACAGATCCTGCATCACTTGTCAGAACCCAAGAATCGAAAACACAGATAGTTATTAGAAAAAATTAGAGGGTGAGACAAGAAAGAAAGAAATATTAGAATAGAAGAATTAGAAGAAGAACACAACACAGATCCTCACATCACAGCGGAACAAAATATAATATGGAAATAACTTTTATTGAGAGCTTGAAATAATACTTACAACATCAGAGTACGTCAATACTTTTGGACAGTTATAATAATCTGTCCTCAGATATATAACACAAAGAGGTATAATAACGGTTGACCATCATACGTCTGAACTCCTTTAGCTCGTCTTTGGACTTCATAGCATCCGATAACCTGAACCTGTACACCCCGGTCTAACCCGAGCATTTACAAAACACCGGGTCAGTCTGGTGAACCAGAGTAAGAAAAAACTCGCAAAGTTTTAAATAACACCCATATTGGTTTTTAGGTTTAAAAACCCTTTGAAAGATAAGGATAATAGTAAGACCAGTCCACACATAAACACGGACGATTTTTACCTTACTATAACCCAAAACATTTTGAAATCAATATTTTATTCTGATATTATGATAGTGTCTAAATACAAATAAATAGAATCTAGCAGAACGCTTGCATCTCACGCTCCACATATATAGTATACCACAAAACCGCGGGTGCTTATTGGAGATTGGATTCCGACTATGACAAGGTATGGAACCACCTGCCGATATTGTACCTCTAGAGGGGAATACACTGGGTTCAACAAGAACGTCTTGCAACCCGGCCCACACATAACTGACCACTCATTTCGCTTTAGTGTATTGAATGTATATCACCAACGGTTGGGCTCAAACCACCGTTTCCCGAAAGGGACAACATCGAAATAGATTAAAGAAACAAAAGAAATTTCTCTAGATAGGTGATTATACACCCTAATGGGAGCGAGCCACATAGCCATGTTGCCTGCCCGATTTTTGTCATTTCTCGGTTGACGAGGCTTGAGGTTATAATCGACTTTTGGAATATCTGGCGACCATTCACCTTGAGTCCCGCATCGTCCATACAAGTCATCCAGGAACAGGATGAACCGAAGGCACCCTCCTACCACATCCTAGGAATCACCCTATAGATTGGTAGCGAGTAGTCCTTGCAACCCGTAGATTTCAACCGCGACAGAATCACAGTATATCTCTGGGGATCAGCCAGAGATTGAAAGTAACTCTTCCATTTTATGAAGATCTACAGTCTTCAATTTGCTTCATCTCGATCAACATCTTTGACGTATTCGTAGTAATTGGTCGGAATGGTTTTCGAATATAAATTCGATCCCGGTCTTTCCGTATCAATAATGTTGGGCCAGATTTTGATAGTTGGTTATTTAACTATCAAAATAAACAACCGTAAAAATAAAATAGAACCATGGGTTGAGTACATAGTATCACTTGGCCATTAAAAATAATATTTCCGTTTATTATATTAATGTTCTCAAATCATGTTTAATATATTAATATCCTCAAATCATTTATATATATATTTTTGGAAAAATATCTTAAAACCATATTCAAATTCAAGTTGACTACTACTTCAAAACATTTTCTATCACTTATCATCTATAATTGGAAATTGATTCCACTTATCATCGTAAAACAATCATTACCCAATCTCCTTTGTTTCCGTTATTAGAAACAAAATAATCGTCACTTATCCTCATTTTACATCTCATCGCCTTACTTCTGAAAATATCATTATACTTTCACAAATCCCTTTTTATCTCTTTATTATGGAAATATCATTCCATATTCTTAAGCCCCTCTTTATTTCCGCTACTTTTGGGAATATCAATATACATTTCTTCAAAATCTTTTATTTCCTATAACTTGGAAACTCTCTATCTATCCTCAAATCTTTCAAATAATGTGGCATTATATATTCTCAAAAATAAATCTCTTCTAACACTTTTACCATTACAACTAATACCATCTTTTGATAACCCTGAATCGTTCAAGTTGGGGTATTCTAATTACCACTCAGACCTTGATCAACATCATTCTTATCTTAAGATAAATATGAATTATAATTCAAAAACCCTTATTCATTCTAATACCAACAATTACCATTTCGCTCTTTATTTAACATACGATTTTATAAATCTTTTTACTTTTGAAATATATTGATTTAGTAAATGATTAATAAAACGTCATCCTTTTAACGTCTTTAAATTATTTGTTTCATTATTTGGATTTTTATTACTAATCCCATTACTCGATCCTTTACCCAATTCAATTAGCAGAATCCTTTTCTAAAATCTTTCAATCATTTATTCTGCGAAATCTCATTTCAAATCCCATCAATCTCAATTAATGTCATTATTAAGTAATGTTAATTTAAAATCTATGCTTTAACGTCACATCTCCTTCTATAAACTCGTTTATACAATTTTGGTTTAATACCAAACCCTTTTCATCTCGATTTCCTTTACTTAATTCAAATGTTAAGTAACATTTATCGTATTTGCTTCAAATCACTTTTATAACTTCATTTACCAAACTTGGTTTTAATATAACTCATTCAAAAACTCACTTTGGAAATTCAATTTTATTTCATTTCTAACCTTGATTACTTGCTTAAATGAACTTCATTTAAGAATAAATTTCTTTTACTTTATCATTAAATGGAACAAATATCCAATTCCCCCTTTTTAGAATCTTATTCAATTAAACAACTATCTGTTAAATTATATCATTAGATTAATCAACACAGATTAGTTTAAAAATCAATTTCTGCTAAAATAGTTGGCTTGGTAAAATTTTAAAACATGATTAACCCCTTGATCACTCTAACTCGTCTTTTCATTTAAATTAATAAATAATATTATTAATTTAAATAATCTCATTTACTTCAATTTTTATTAAATAAATAATCATCAATTTAACATGATTCCATTCTAATTGTTTTCTTAAAACCATTAATCTAAATTATTAATCATTACAATACTCCTTGCTCACTTGTTTATCCATCTTAGTAATAAAATCATTAGCTTTGTAAATCGTTTAATAACTTAGACGAGACACGTGCTTCGCACACAGTCAATTTTTGGTACAAAAATGATGTTGGTGGTTAAAAAAAACAATAAATATATGTGGTTGGTTTATTTTCTTTTTAAACATCATTTTAAATAATATATTTACAAATCTATATTTAGTTATAAAATAAATTTAATAACTTCATTTCTATTGATTCACCTGACGGTAAATCAATATTTATAAAACAGTTTGTATTTTGGCCATCTGCTTTAAATTCCACAAGCAATATCACTCATTGATTAATAACTAAACGAATGTTGAATTTGGGTTTAACAATCGATAATCCATTCAATAATCCAATCATATGGGTTTAACAGTTCATATAATGCAGATAAAAAAAATCAATTCAACTGATAGCGGTTAACCAATAATAATCATTTAAGCATCCAATTTAATTTAATACGTTTATATTGTTATAAACGTAACCAACAAGGTAAGTTACCTTCATTGGAAATAATCACTAAAATAACGATTTCATTTTATTTAAATTAAACAACCGTTTTTAAACAATATATATATATTCAACAAACAACCAACCAATTGTCAATCAATCAATAAATAGCAACCATAGCACACAAATAGTGAAATCCAACTTATGTAAAATATAAGAGGGATAACTGAGTGAGTTTAACTCACCTTGATTTAATTCGGTCGTTTAGCGCTCTATTTCGGTTAAATTAAATCAACATTTAATTTAACCGACAATTTCAGTTGCTTCCATCTCCGTCCAAACTGGCTTCACCATGAAGTGCTTGCTGACATGATTCCAACGTCTTGGGTTGGGTCCAATTCTGAAAATCTATGAACATGTTATAATTATTACCAGGTACACCATACATTAAATAGTTATTATTAATTTAATAAATTTTCATGGTTGATTAACCTTACGTTAATTATTCATTAGGCGCGTTGATTATTAGTAAATATGATTGGCACTTACTCGAATCTCCTCACCTGCCTGTTGCATCTTCGATCCACCATCCTTGTCCCAAACACACCCATACAAATACTGCTTCAACCGAAACATGCCCACCTTATCTCGCTCTCAACAGAAAGGCCGCCTCCGTCCTATTATCATTTGATGGCCCAAAAACCACCTTCCATTTTCCAGTCCTCGTCACCCCATTTCTCTTCGCCAATCTTGCTATTCTTTCCCATCTTCTACCCTAGATGAACACTACTTGTTAATATTCTTCTCCATACTTTGAAAATTCCCACCAACCCTCTTAAGTTTATTTTTTTTCTAAGGGCCCGGCACAAGCCCATGTATTACTCATGCACCTAAACCCGTAAGCCCCTTTATACGTTTTCTTACCCAATTGTAATATGCGATTCCTGAAACCTGCTCACCCAACAGAACCCATACACGAAAGTGACATCATCCTTCTCCCCATTTTAATACTTCAAAACCTGCTACTAACGTCCCTTTCTTCTTCCATTAATCACGCATCATTCCAATCCCCATGCAAGCCTCCTCCACCTCTGCTCTTTCACTTTTCTTTTGTTACGTTTTTCCCGGTTTATAGTCTTCCTCCAACAAGCCATTTTGTGCCAACTCATGCACCCTTGTTGATGATTACCACACAGTAAACCCCATACCAAAAATTAAACGCCATCACCAACTTTTGCATCTCCACTGACTAGGCGCTTTGCCTTCCCCTTCCCCCATACGATTCTCTCCAACGTCCCCTTTAAACATAACCAAAACTTTGCCCCACCGCCTATCGTTCAAGGCACAACTCCATCCTCATACACCTTTATTTTCTCTGCCACTTGCTGTATATAAAATTCGAACCCTCCCCTACTATATATACATTCAAACACACTTCATCCAAACCCAGCTTAAACCAACGCCAAGCCATAGGAACCCGCATCACCTTCCAGCATGCACAACTCCGAACCACTAACCTGCGCCTCATCTGCTGTTTTGGATCATGCGAAACCCACTTGGAGTGTATAGCAGATCGAAGAGCACAGTTCTAGGATCACGAAAATATTAGTTTTGGATTTTTATTTTCACATTGTTTCAATTTTTATTTTCTGTTGATAGGAGAAGGGAAATGGATAATACAGAAAAAGAAGTGAAGTACCGGAAGAGAACGAAAGGTACAGTTTATATAGAGAAGAATCGTGGTAGGCAAGTTTACGTGGGAAGCACGCTTGATGTAACACCCCACTCCCGCTATGATCACTCACTAAGGGAATGCCATAGCATCGGTGGAGTATTTTAGTGAATATAGAACAGAAAAATTACAACAAGACAGATATAAATAGTACTTGAAATTTTAAAACATCATCTCATAACAGCGGAAGTAAAACATGTCTGGTTACATCATAAAACCACAATAAAGGTCAAGTACAATATCCATCAAAATAAAGAAGTACATAATCCCCTCTCATACAATAGCCAAAACAAAAGAAAAGATAACTGGATAACTGGAGCTTTACATCTATCCAAGGTCCTAAAGACTGGAACAGCAATCCGATCAAGCTCCACTACTGCTAGGATCCACCATAGGACCTGAGGGTTGGGAAAAAAGATAAAAACAACGGGGTCAGACATAAGTCTGAGCGAGTCCTATAACTTTAACAATACAATCGTTAAAGTAACCAGAGAAGACATAAACTGATATACGGTAACATATAGGGATGAATGACTACTCTAAGCAGTCAACTAAACTAAGATAAAAGATAAAGACGCATCTACCCTTCCAAAGGTAAATTACTAAACTGCACCACACCAGTCGTTCCTAATTTAAAGGTTGATCCCACCCATGGACTTATAAAATTAACTTAATAGTACTTGCGTACCCCTAGGTGACCAAGTAGACGCCACGGGGCCCTACAATCCACTAGGTGTACGCACTACTCCCCATTCGATCGGCTCCCTAACGTAGATACCCGTGCTGGCCCCACCATGGGGTGTACCATTCCCCAACGTGGCAACCCGATATAATTAACGGTGCACGGCTTATATCTACACGATGCAACAACGGCTTACCTACCAGCCCGGGCCCACTCACGCATATGAAGCCCGTTGGACTTGCGTTGCCACCGCTAACCCGTTTGCCTCTTTCAGTCAAACCCAGTATGCGTGTCCCGTCCTCGACATGGGTCGAGCCCACAAAGATACGTATGGGTTACTGGTTGAAATGGGCCTCCCACAAGCTACCCACCTAAGCTTGTCCCTTTTTCTAGTGTATCCCACTTAACCCTTTAATCATGTTTTAATTACATGTTCCACTTTGGTTAAGTATTCTAATCGTATTTTCTATTGCCACCCAAGGCAACCCACTAGGTTCCTTATGCCACCCAAGGCACCCACTTAACCCCTCATGTCCCTCTACATGCTAATATGGTTAAGTGTTTCTTAATTAATTAATTAAGATCGTAACCTTTGTAAAGACCTCTCACATTAGACTGTCTTTTATGACCGCTGGTTAAGCCGGTTGGGTCCGGGCAGCCTTATGTCATAACCGAGTCTAACCTCGTGTCTTTACATTAATCACGTATTTAGTTTGTGCCTAAGACCTCTCACATTGGGCTAACATTTGTAGCAACTGGTTAAGCCGGTTGGGTCCGGGCAGTTTTACGCTACAACTGAGTCCAACCTCGTGTCTTAGTCAATTAATTACACCTAATTAATCACCCTCATAATTTAAATTAATTATCCCTAATTAATATTAAGCTTTTCATAACATGGGTAGACCTAACTCAATAGGTAAATTCCCATGGGGTAGACCTAACTCAATAGGTAAATTCCCAACACATAGTATGGGTACACCTAACTTAATAGGCAAATTCCCATACTATGTTCCTTTATTTTATGTTATGCATAATTATATTAATTTCACACAATCTTATTAACTTATGCATTTAATTACCCCATCGTTCCCACGTAATTTCGTTCTCATGACATAACACATATAAAAGGTGTCAACTTGCATATGAATGAACATGTTTCAAAGGTGCCATCTTGCATATTAACAAACACATAACTTGCATATGAACTTGCATAATATGTCACATAACTTGCATATAATCTTGTATAACATGTCACATAACTTGCATATAATATGTCACATAACTTGCATATAATATGTCACAAAACTTACATATTCACTTGCATAATATACTTGCATATTAACCCATAGACTTGCATAATGTGTCATCATGAACTTGCATATTAACAAACATGTAACTTGCATATTAACAAACATGTAACTTGCATAGCATATCTTGCATATTAACATACATGTAACTTGCATATTAACAAACATGTAACTTGCATAGCATATCTTGCATATTAACATACATGTAACTTGCATATTAACAAACATGTAACTTGCATAGCATATCTTGCATATTAACATACATGTAACTTGCATATTAACAAACATGTAACTTGCATAGCATATCACCATGAACTTGCATAACATACATATGATCACATAGCCCACAACTTGCATATTTAGCATCATGCAAACATAACATACATCATATTAAACTTGCATAGACTTACATACTCAACATGCATAAACATGCATAAACATACATACTCAACATGCATAAACATAAGATTAATGCTAACATCATATCATATGATTCAAGACTCATTAATCCACATACAAAACCATAAATCCCATCACATCTCATCTACTTAGTTTAACAAAAGATCATCAAAGTGATAGAAACTCACTACTAGCAATTTTGCACTCCAAATGAAGAAGATTAAGATGCTTAGAAGGGATTAGAGGTTGATTAGAGAGTGATTAGCTTGCAACCCTCTTCATAAATTATTGGAGGCCATGAGAGCTAGCATTTTGCCATAGTTTAGTTGTATGATAGATTAATGATGATTTAGGGCTAGGTTAGGGTCTTATTTATAGATTAGGTGAGTGTTTTAGGCCCTTAGATTAACCCTAGATTAGATTAGGACCCTTAGATTTCGGAACCCTCTAGAACATAGCCCAAGACTTAATCAAGACCAGACCTGGTGCACCCAGATCAACAGGGCCGACACCCTGTGTCGACACCCCTGTCGACAGGGCTGTCGACACCCCTGTCGACATGCCTGTCGACACGGGGCTAGGCGGGAATTTTTCCCCCTTTCCTCTTTTGGCTCCAAACTTGTTTTAGAGCTGAATTTTAAATCTGTTTTTAAATTTAAATTTTCTAAAAACTTCTTTGGGCCATAACCGGGCCATACGGACTCCGATTCTCGAAAACTCGGACTCTATTTCGCGTATTTTTCCGAGACGAACGCAATGACGCAGCCCGTTTCCCCTGGTTCTCACATCTGAGATTAATTATACTTTAATTTCTAACCATTAGTATTAATTGAAATTCGGGGTGTTACACTTGAGGAGGTTTGGATGCCAAGAAAAAAAACAGTGTGCCTTGAAAGGAATTAAAAATACAGCATGTGCACTGGAAGGAAATTTATTTGTTGCGTTGGCACGTACATTTAGCTAAGGGTAGAATAGGCTCTGTTTTATAGCATGTGCAATCCATTTAATTTTGATTTAACATTTGCACTGCTGTGTAAATACAGGTCTGTTTATAATAGTTTTAGCTTTCGGATACGTTATGTATATATAGGCCTATGTGTTTTTTTTATATAGTTTTAAACTAATATGGAGACGGTGAGTTACTTAAACTTGAAGTTTTGTGGTGCGCGGACAAAAAGATGATAGGGTAGGTTGTTAGTTTCAGCATATAGCATGTGTATTTCCAATAAATATACACGTGAAGGACTTTCTTAGGTTGGATATAGGCAGCATGTAAGGATGACCCCCTCGCTTGGCTTTGAATTAAACCCCTTTTTTATATAATTATTATATCTCTTTTTTTCCCCTTTTTTTCCACTTTGATTTGAGTCCATTCGGTTTTACGTTCGTTAAAATCTACCACTATTTAACATTGTACATTAAATGTATGCACTGCCATGCATGATCTTCAAATATAAAGGAAACAAACACACTGCTACGTCTTAATGCTGCAGGTCTAATGAAATTATTTTCGTTGAAACCGGAAGCTATTTGGAAAAATAGTTGTTTATAATACTTATATAACATCGATATAATATTAACTTAATTCCAAAATAAAATAATAGTAAATTATTATCATCATGTATATCCCAATAAAATAATATTCAACTCCAAATATAAAACCAATATGAAATCATAACTCAACGCTAGTATTTCCAAACTAAACGATATCCAAATATATGGAAATTTATTTTAAATAAATTCAATAAACGTTATAATTTATAAATGATTTCCATAGCGACTAATTTAAAATTTGATTTGGGTATAGCTTACAATATATAAGCTGAAATTCCAATTTTTCCTTTTCACTAGTAAATTATATTATAAAAGATCCTAACATTTCTTATTTCACCGAATTTCAACTTAAAACGGATTCTATATGTTTAATTGAAGTTCAAAATCCAATATTACGAACTACCGCGCTGTTTCGAGTTCGTTTGTATATTAAATATTAATATAAATGTTAATCGACTTTGATTTTAGTATTAAATCCATAAATATAATATTTAAGACAATTTAAATATTTGAATTCAAATAGCCGAAAAACCCGGGTCGTTACAGTGAGCGAGTGGTAAGGAAAATGGTGCGTTCAAGGCTAGTAGTTTGGACCGCAGAGTTTAACCCGTGAAGAAGTTTAGCATGTCTCATTTACTGATGAACAAAATGAGAGTGAACGTGGTGTCAACGCTAAATGGGCTGAGAATTTAATGGTTTGATGAACGGTCCGTCACTTTGGAATCGCATGAAAGCTGGCAATGCTATGAAGTCGGTTTGGAGCAATTCGAAGCACGCTGAAATTATGGCAGAACCGAATGCCTGATTAAATCAACTAACGCAAATCGTTATTTAATGGTTAACTCACCAAGGTGAGTAAACTCACTAACTCTGATCATTTTTATAATATTACAATCGTTATTTAATATTGGTAAATAATGGTTAAATGATGTGTGATGGGTGTTTGGATGAATTGCTGATAAATTGATTGAAATAATTATATTTGTTGTTTTCATATATTGCATTATATGATGTGATAGATAATCTTCCGTTTATTGTTTTTTGTTGGGGATGTGGGATTTACACTGGCCCTAAAATAACAATTATTTAAATACCGTAAATATATTGGGAAGGAATTTAAGTTTAAAGAGGAAAATCTATTATTTAAATAATAGGAGTTTAATATTGATTGGGCTAGGATGGAATAACTTGATTCAATTATGTAAAATAAGCACTTTGATTTAAAAATGATATGTAAAATGGAAGAAAATAATTATCATTGGGAAATATGAATTCAAGAATACATTTTAAAAGGGGAATGGTGAAATTGATTTCAATGTTCAGAATGAAATTAGGAATTAAAATAAACCCATTTGATTTATAATTGGGTATTTGGCTATGTCGAGGTTTATAAAAATATTCATGGTCAGGATTATATCATAGAATTTAATAAGATAGTTAATATTGGTATTACATCCAATAGTTTTAAAATAAGATATGGAATCGATATTAAGTTATAAACAAAGTTTAGAATTGAGGAGGGGATGACTTAAAGGCGCAGTTATGAAGCAAAGTTGGATTATAAATTCAGGAATTAACTTTGCAAATGAGATTTTTACTTGTAATGATATTTGATTATAAAACCAAGTTCAGAAATGATTTAATGAAACCAGATTTCTATAAGCAATAATATCCGTACTTTAAAATGGATAAGGTTTTAGAAGCAAATGTTATGCAAATTTAATAGTTATAATGGAAACTTGAAATGTTTTTCGACAAGTGTGAGAAATAAACGGGTTTTGGGAAATATCTGGGGGGATATGAGAACTTAGGAAATTAATGTTAAACAAAAAGGGCCAGTGATTGTGTGATGTTTAGTTATACATTAGCATGGACATTTGTTTTTACTTTGACAGTTAAATAACCGACTATCGAAGTGTTTTGACCATCGCTGTCGATATGGAGAGACCAGTTGGAATTATTAGCCGAAAACCACTCTATATAGGCATAAGCGCTGCGAATTAGATTATGCTGAAGATAATTGAAGATGGAGTGAAATGCAAGGGTCGTTCTGTTCCAAAATGGTGTTTTCTGTTTGTCTAGTCCCAGGACAACTTGTATGGACGAGTGTTTGACAGAGTATACCTAACAAATCACGTACTATTGACCTCTTAATGGTATTACGTCTGGTGGCGGAGGAATTCGTTCCTCTTAGCTTTTTATACCCGTGATATTTTTGGAAATCGATTAGTGGATTGACGGGTTTGACGATGTGGCATTCAAAGTGAATGGTGATCATATGTTCCAAAGATAGACGTAGCCTCTAGCCTCACAACCAGGAAGTAACAAAAGTTGGGCTAGGCAGCATGGCTAGTTGGGTCATACCCAAGCAGGGCGTATTGTCACCGATCTAGAGAAAATTCATATTTGTTCTTCTTTTCGACTCTGTATCTTCGGATGGTGGTTGGATGGCCAACAACCGTGGGTGATAATATATTTGCTACACTCAAGCTAAAGGAGTGGGCGGTCATGTGTGGCTGGGTTGCAAGACGTTCTTGTTGAACCCATGTGTATACCCTCTAGAGTACACTGATCGGAAGGTGCTCCCATACCTTGTCTGTTGGAATCCAATCTCCAATAAGCGCCCTGCGGTTTATGATTTTATACTATATATATGTGGAGCATGAGATGCAAGCGTTCTGCTATTTGGATATTTACTTGATTAGACATTATTATAATATCACTCGATTTTGATTTCAAAATGATTTGGGTTATAGTAAGGTAAAAGCCATCCATGTTTATGTGTGGGCTGGTCTTACTATTATGCTTTTGTTTAAAAAGGAATTTCAAAGTTAAATAGTATGGTTGGAATTTACTCACACCAGTCCCATGACTGACCCAGAGTTTAATTGTTTGTGTTTTCCCTAAACCCTTGGGTGCCCAAATTTATACGGGCAGTCAAGTATTTTAGCCTTTACAGATACACTTGGAGGAGCTAAAAGCAGAAGACTTCATCGTTAGTATTTAGAGATTATTTCCGTTGTGATATGATGTATTGTACTCTGATAATGGTATGTATATACAATACAGTTTTGTATTTCAAAGTTATGTTATGTAATACATTTTATTCGTTCCGCTGTGAGTTTCGTGTTTACTCTGATTCTATTCAGTTATATTCTTCTTCCTCGATTCTATTAGTTCTACATTATCTTTCTCACCCTTTAACTTCCTTCTATTAATGATTGGAACTTTCGTGCACTTTGAGTCGAATGTGTAGGATATTAGTCAGCTCAAATTGGTACGGATTTTCGGGCCACTACAGTTGGTATCAGAGCATAAGGTTAAGTGATTACCTTGGCTCTGTAGCGTGACTCAATAGAGATGGAGTTAGTAATACTCTAGATTGAGTTTGAGTGTATATATATGAGCGCATATTTGTAAATTGGTATAAAAACTGTTTTATATTGTGTTGGTTGGTTTGGCGAGTGGTTTATGAATTCTGGTCGATACTGGATTGCAAACTGTATGGATAGGTGTTTCTAAACTCTTGAACAGAGTAATTCGACGTGGTATTGTTTTAAAAGCTAGGCAAATGAAATAAATTTTTCCCAAAATATATTTTGATATAAAGAAAAGTATATATTATTAGAATTATTTAATATATGGGATATATTCGTTATTATTATAATCGAATAAGATTATGGTTAAGAAGGTTACGTAAGTAATCCATCAGAACTTGTATAATGTAATTTGTGAAATTAAATGGATTAAATCTAAATTTAAATCCAGTATTGAAATTAACCCTGAAAATTTGGAAAAGGATTAAAAATATGGAAATTCAAAAATCCTGGGGAAATTTGAAAATGTTTTCTAAAAATTTTGAAAGGTATTTTGAAGTAATGAAGTGTTGATAAATGGGTTTTTCCTTACCTTAGTAATTTCGAGGACGAAATTCTTTTAAGGGGGAAGGTATGTAATGTCCCGCATTTTTATCGGTTTGTATTTGAATATTTAATCAGTTTAAATATTGAATTCGTAATATAAGTGGATTTATATATTAATTATAATGAAGTTGAACGAATAAAAATATATATTAAATATAATCGAGCTCATAACGACGCTGCAGTTCGTAATTTAACGTTTTGAACTTCAACTGAGCGTACAGGATCCGTTACAAGTCGGATTTCCTCGAAACAAGAAATGTTTGAATCTAATAAACTGAAACATCCCACCTCCGTTAAGGTCACTCACAAAGGGATTGCCTTAATTTTGGTGGATCATTATAGGTAAAAGACACAGATAATTTACAAGACATACATATATAAGTAGCGGAAAACTAAATTTATTTCATTCCTGGTTCATAACAAAAACATTACAGCAAACTGTCTCAAAACAACTTCCAAATCATTACATCAGAATCTCTATCTTGATTATAACATAAAGAAGCATAAAACAAAATAAAACTGCATAAATCCCCAAGTAGTAGTGTGTCCAAAACAATAGCCAAAGGTAAGAGGTTCCAAGCAATACATCACAGAGTCTTCAAGCTTGGAAAGATGAACGGTCCAAATTTAGCCGAGCTATTCCCTCCCTGGGTACCTGGGGGGGGGAACGGAAGAAAAGAGAGCAGAAGAAAATGGGTCAGACATAAGTCTGGTAAGTCTAGTGATTATTCAGCATGTAAACTGATAAGAGAACCATGACTTGAATAAGCTGGACATAGGACAATAACAAGGAAATAAGGTAACATAGGATAAGGTAAGATAAACAGGGCAAGATAAACAAGGCAAGATAAACTAATCATACTATTACACTCATGTCCATATTATCTGCACCTACTAGATATTCCAACCTTCATAATGAGTTCAAACCTAGTGATCCCATTTCGTTGATCGGCTCCTACTCGCACACATTTACTACTAGTGTCCTATGGCCCCGCTCGATTGTAGATACCTGTGCTGGTGCCACCATGGGGTGCATCAAATTCTATAGTGGCAACTCGACACGATTCAAGATGCACAGTGTATAATTACTGATGCCCAGTGCCTGCTTTTTCCACTCCGGAGTACGTGCATGCCCGTACACTACCGGAACCTACACTGATGCACCAACCGCCGTTGTTTTGACCGCTTATAATCAGCCCAGTAATCGTGCCCCACCCTGCCTAGTTCAGGGTACCATGATACATCTATGTGGGTTACTACTGAAATGGGTCCCTATTACTAGGGTTTCCTAGTCAACATGTTAAATTGGTTAAGTGTCCAAGTTAACCTAACCCCACCCATCAGTTTAGATAACATTTTGTATTGGTTAAGTGTTGCCTTAGTTAACATAACCCTACCATTCTTGACTTAGATTTAATTCATTCATTAAAGCACCAAACACTCACATTAGACAGGTATTCTTGTGGTTACTGGATGTGCTGGTCGGGTCCGGGAAGTTTTACACCGCAACTCAGTCTAACCTCGGGTTCTTTTGGGCTCGATGCGCTAACCTCCCACATTAGATATATATTGTTACGGTTGCTGGATGTGCCGGGCGGTTCCGGGCAGTCTTACACCGTAACTCAATCTAACCTCGGGTTAGGCATATTCGTCTTTTCTAAATTTACATATTTACCTCTTTATATTTATATGTAAATTATTGTCATTCAAATCAAACCCCACTTTCTCTTTTAAATCAAGTTCATAATTTTAGGTATAAAAATTTATGCCACTTTATGCCATAAAACATTTATGAGCCAAATATGCTCATTATATGTAATTTCATGTTTTCCCCCAACGTTACCCCCGTTAAATGTTCGCATAAATCACATAAAATGTTAGGCTCGATACATAGCCTAACTTATACACAAAAGGGGAAAAAGAGGAGCACGTAACAATTCCAACATCATAAAAATATGGATCTAACTACACATGTATCATATGAACTTGGCATAGAACAATATACATTCAATTATGAACTTGCAAAATTTAGATCTACTCAACATGAATCATGAAATACGGGTTTTACATAAAACTACATAAACTTAAAATTAGGCATGTAGTTGCGAACTTGCAAATTAGTTGGATCAAATTTAACATGAACCTAATCATATTAGCATGTAGTTTTGGATCATATATGTGATCATGGTTGAACTTGCATAAACATAGCAAAATTCCCAAATTGTCATACAACATATAGGTATTATTACCAAATCATACAACTTGAAATGTCATCGCCAAATTACACAATAAGATATGCCATCGCTAAATTATAATATGTCATCGCCAAAGTATACAACATAATATGTCATCTCCAATTTATTTAACATGATATGTAATTGGCAAATTATACAACATATGGATCCAAAGCATTTAACCTTTATCATCAAATTACATACAACATGATCACAACCTAGCATGATAAGAATCATAGTCTCAATCAATTCAGTTTTAACAAAAAGGATAGGCATAGATTTACATTAGGCGATGTTCTACATCCATTTATTTTAGTTATGATTCTAATATCATTTAGGTCTAAATGATAACTGGACTTACAAAAAGGAGACTAGCCTTGTGTTTTGGGATCTGTATTCTGAATTTGAATAGATCTCCTTTGTTGTAGACGTTGAATTCTCTTAGTTGAATTAGATTTGATTTGCAATTCCTAACTTGCTTTCTAGTTGAATGAGAGTGGTGGCTACTCTAGGTTGAGTGTTAACAGCATGACGGTCTTAGGAATATTTTTGTGTGGCTTAGGATTTAGATTTAGGTTGCTTATATAGAAGTTTGATTTATTAGGAGCCGTCAGATTAACCTAGAGAAAATCAAAGCCATTCAAACCTAAGAGAACCAACCAGAACTTTCCACACAAGCCCTAATGACACAGCAGATCATCACACAAAGAAAAACATCAGATTTCAGATCTGACCCGAGTGGGAGGTGGACCCCCAGGTCGACCAATTTGTCGACCTGTATGGGGGGAGGTCGACCCCCTGGTGGACTCCTGGTCGACCTGGCCTTGGGCGGGAAAATTACCGTCCAGCCCGCTTCTGCTTTTGATTTTGAAATTTGTATTTTCTGAACTTTAATCTGAGCTGTTTATTTAAATTCTTGAATCTTCTGAAAGTCATAACTTCTTCATATGGAGTCCGATTTACGCAAACTCGGACTCTATCTCAAGCAGAATTCTGAGACGAACGCAATGGTGTAACCGTTTCCCTTAATTCTCACATTTGTAATTGTTTATTCTTTAATTCATTACTTTAACGTTTATAGAAAATACGGGGTGTTACATTCTCCCCTCCTTAAAGGATTTCGTCCCCGAAATCTTCAAGTCAAGAAGAACGTATATCCTACCATCCAATCGTCCATCTACTCAACCATCAAACACAGGCATCCATTGTCCTTAAAAAAAAGCCTTCTAATGCTTCATGATCATATGCATAGTGTGTGTACCTGTCCTTATCTAATGCAAAATCAGGCGGTCTACTGATTCAGTTGACCTCCATAATGCAAATTATGTCAGTGTCATGCGACCATTATGTATGCAATCTTCCCTAATCATACTTTCTACATGAGTGCACAATCATTCATATAAATGCAACGTCCATATGATAACACATCAAGTTTCAATCATATGCAAACACATATATGCATATGCAATATGAAAGTGACTGAGCTGATCTAACACCTAATGTGTGTGTATACGCATCCACGAGCAACCACTAGCAACCACTTGCAACCATCAATCATAACATGTTTCAAATACATGTTTACATCCATTGGTTTCTACCTAAGGATCAAGAACAGCATGGAGGAAAATGCTAAAAAGATAGATACGAGCATGAACAAACTTAAGGAAAAAGAGATCAAGGATGTACCCTCAAAAAGATAGGGGTAGGCTGCGCGTATGTTGTCCTCAGTCTCCCAAGTCGCGTCTTCCTCAGCATCACTCCATTGAACTTTAACAAGTTTGACTTCGCAGTTGCGTAGCTTTTAGACTTCTGTACCCAAGATACGAGTCGGAACTCTTCTCACAGTCGCCTCTCATTCTACTTCTACGTCCTCTAATATGCTTGGTTCCACCACTTCCGCAGACTCATGTAAGCACTTCCGTAGGTGAGAAACGTGAAAGACATTATGAACTCCAGCCAATCTTTCAGGTAGCTCTACTCTGTAAGCCATCTTCCCAATCTTCTCAATGATAGAAAACGGCCCTACAAATCATAGTGCTAACTTTCCTGCGGATCCGAAACGAACAACGTTCCTCAAAGGTGATACTTTTAGGAAAACCCTGTCCCCAACCACAAACTCAAGGTCGGCCCTTCTTTTATTTGTGTAGGACTTCTGTATATCTTGGGCAGTCTTCATTCTTCTTCGTATCAAGTCCAGTTTCTCTGAAGTTTCTCTAATCATATCTGATCCACATATGAGCTTGTTTGTAGACTCCCACCAACAAGTTGGTGATCGGCATGGTCTTCCATATAAAGCTTCGAAGGGTGCCATGCCTATGGTGGCTTGGTAGCTATTGTTATAGGAAAACTCCACCAAAGGAAGATAATCTTCCCATGTTCCTCCAAAGTCAAGAATGCATAATCTCAAGAGGTCTTCTAATACTCTGTTCACCCTTTCCGTCTGACCGTCAGTTTGAGGGTGATAGGTCATGCTGATGCATAGCTGTGTGCCTACAGCCTCTTGCAAGCTCTTCCAAAATTCGCTCGTAAAGATAGGATCTCGGTCACTCACAATGCTGGAGGGTATCCCATGGAGTTGAACTATCTCTTTAAGGTAAATGGATGCTAAAGATGAGGCAGTCTTTCTACTCTTAATGGGTATAAAGTGAGCGCTTTTTGTTAGCCTGTCCACTATTACCCAAATACTGGTATTGCCCCTTCTTAACCTAGGTAGCCCATCAATAAAGTCCATTGAAATGCTATCCCATTTTCACTGCGGGACCTCTAGAGGATGAAGCAAACCACATGCTTCTTTTGCTCCGCCTTGACTTGCTGACATATCAAACACTTAGCGACGAACTCAGCTACATCACTCTTCATGCCATTCCAAAAGAAAACCCTTTTAATGTCTTTATACATCTTGTCTCCACCTGGGTGTATGGTCAACTTGGAATGGTGTGCCTCTTCGAGAACCTTCTTCACCAAATCCCTTGCATGTGGGACACAAAGCCTTCCATCCCGCCTTAACCAACCCTTATCATCGATGGAGTATCTATTGAGGTGACTAGAAGTCTCACCCCTAATTAGCTTATCCATCACATCAATTAGCTGAGGGTCTTCACGTTGCGCGGTTCCTATTGAGTCCAGAAGAGTAGGCCGCACTTCTAGCGATGCTAACAAACCAGTCACATGATCGATGGAGGGTCTAAAGTTAAAGTTGGCTATGTATTCCAAGTTCTGCCTTTCTACAAAGAGAGGGCTTAAGGTCAGCTTCTTTCTACTCAAGGCGTCTGCTACTACATTGCCCTTGCCAGGGGTATAGGAAATCTCGAAGTCGTAGGATGCCAAGAATTCCATCCACCTTTGTTGCCTCAAGTTAAGATCTTTCTACGAGAAAAGGTACTTCAACGATTTATGGTTAGTATATAATTCAAACTTCTCACCTAGGAGATAGTGGCGCCAAGACTTAAGTGCAAAGACGATGGCAGCCAACTCTAGATCGTGGGTTGGGTAGTTTTTCTCATGTACTTTCAATTGTCTGCCTCCATAAGCTACTACCTTCCCTTCTTGCATCAAGACGACACCTAGTCCCGTACCACATGCATCCATGTATACGGTAAACATCTTTCTCCTATCCGACAATGTCAGAACTAGGGCTGTTGTTAGAGCTCTCTTTAATCGTTGGAAAGCAATATCACAATCCAAATCCCAATTGAAAGTTAGGTTCTTTATCGTCAACTTTGTAAGCGGAGCTGAGATTTTCGCAAAGTCTTTGATGAACTTTCGGTAAATGCCCGCTAGCCCGAGGAAGCTTCGGACTTCAGTAGCATTCTGTGGAACCTTCCAATCTTGTACCGCAACTACTTTTGTGGGGTCCATGGCTAACCCTTCCTTGGATACCACATGTCCGAGAAATCTTACTTCCTCTCTCCATAAGTGGCATTTGGAGAATTTGACTTTCAACTGATGTGCTCGAAGAGTATCCATAACTTCTTTTAAATGCTGAGCATGCTCTTCCTCACTCTTTGATAAAATCAAAATGTCATCTACGAAGACCACCACAAACTTATTGAGGAACTCCCTGAACACTCTGCTCATCAAATCAACGAAGTAAGCCGGTGCGTTTGTCAGGCCGAAAGGCATGACAAGCCACTCAAAGAAACCATCCGGGGTTCTGAACGCGGCCTTATCAATACTGTCTTCAGCCACTCTTAGCTGATGAAACCCGATAGCTAGATCTTATTGGGAGAAAACAGATGTACCTACAAGCTGATCGAACAAGTCGTCTATTCTTGGTAGTGGGTGCCTATTCTTCTTGGTCAGCTTGTTTAGCTCCCTATAATCAACGCATAGGCGAAGTGAACCATCCTCTTTGGTTGCGAATACTACTGGAGCACCCCATCCAGAAATACTCTGCCTTATAAACCCCTTCTCAAGCAACTCTTTAACTTGCTTGATGAGTTCTTTCCTCTCCCTTGGAGCCATGTGTCTAATGGGTAAAGAAACGGGTTTTGCATTATCAATGAGGTATATGCGGAAGTCTATCTGCCGCTTCGTAGGTAACCCCTTCACCTCTTCAAAGACAACCGAGTATTTACGGACTACTCTAACAGACTGCAAATTCTCAATGGATGCATCAAGAGATTCTAGATAGCTAAGCATAACAGAGTTCATGGGATTACAAGATATTTTGAGAGTGTTACCGAGGAGAGTCATGAGTCTAACCACTCTCTTTTCACAATCGAGGATGGCACCATTGCTGGATAGCCAATCCATGCCTAGAATCAACCCATAGCCCGTGAAGTCCAAAACATAGGCATTACATCTAAACCCCACACTTAGTATAGAAATTTCCAAATCCAGACAAATAATTGACAAATAAGTTGAGCCCCCAATTGGATTTGAAACAATCAAGGGATCCTCTACTAAAATGGTGTCTAGGTGCATAGATTCAACTAAAGCAGTAGATATAAAAGAATGCGATGCGCCAGAATCAAAGAGTTACGAACCGGATGATCAAAAAGATAAACTAAACTCTCAACAGAAACATTTATACCTCATTCTTGCGGAGGTGCCTTGAAAGCGTGAACCTACCCTCCAGAAGTAGATCCAGCTCTCTGGCCTTGCCCTTGCCCTTGCTTTCTTGGGCAGTCCCTAGCCATGTGTCCTGTCTCGCCGCAATGGAAACAACCACCCATCTTCCTATTCTTCTTTCTGCAGTCCTCAACCAGATGTCCAGGAATGCCACAAAAATTACACTTCCTCTTGTCACGGGGTTTGTTGTTCTTCCCGCCCTTCTTGGAATCTGTCTTCTTGCTCTACGATCCTTCCACTTTCTTATCTTAAGGTACTTCCACCTTTGTCTCTTTCTTGCCAGCCTTATCTTCTTCTTGTAATAGTGCCATGTCCACCAGCCTCTCGTAAGTCGCACCCATAGGTATATTGGACATAGCTACGCTGTGTAGTGGCTCATTCAATCCTTTAAAAAAACAGAGATCCTTATTATGTGGAGTGTTTACTAACTCCAATCCGAACCTAGCCAGCTGGTTGAATTGGTTGACGTATTCCTTGACCGACATACTCCCCTGTTTGAGAGCTAAGAACTTCTCCATCTGTAGGCTTCGTTCAGCTTGTGAGAGGAATTTCATTTCAAACCTCATTCTAAAATCCATCCAAGTTTCAACTGGTCTTTCAGCATTAGTGACTTCCCACCAATAGGAGGCTTCGTCTTTAAGCAACCATACGGCCAATTGTATCTTCTGCCTATCGTCCACTTCGAAGATATCAAACAAATCCTCAGTTTCTTTGAGCCAGTTTCTTGCTTCCACGAAGGATTCATTTCCATTGAAGTTCTTTCCACCCATGGCTCGAAAGTCCCTACATATTTTTGAGAAAGCATTTGTACGCGGAGGAGGAGGAGGAACCGATGCAGTTGGGGGAGGAGGAACGTCTGTTGGGTCTGCGGCATTAGCCCAAGCCTCTAGGTACCGGCACGCCCTTTGGAAGGTTAGATCCCCAGACATGCTGAAAAAGGAAAGATTCAAAACAATGGATAGAAAGATAGTGCATATGGCTTTGGGGGATTATGCCTTTTTAAAAAAAAAAACACTTTTTCTTGAAAATTGCTTCTTTAAAATTCTTTTTGAAAAACAGTTTTCAAAAATTTTATCTGATCTGGTAAACCTTTGCTTTGATACCAAGTGAAACACCCCACCTCCATTAATGTCACTCACAAAGGGAATGCCTTAATTTTGGTGGAGCATTATAGGTAAATGGCACAGATAATTTACAAGACAGACATATATAAGCAGCGTAAAACTAAATTTATTTCATTCGTGGTTCATAACAAAAACATTACAGCAAACTGTCTCAAAACAACTTCCAAATCATTACATCAGAATCTCTGTCTTGATTATAACATAAAGAAGCATAAAACAAAATAAAGCTGCATAAATCCCCAAGTAGTAGTGTGTCCAAAAACATAGCCAAAGGTAAGAGGTTCCAAGCTATACATCACAGAGTCTTCAAGCTTGGAAAGATGAACGGTCCAAATTAAGCTAAGCTATTCCCTCCCTGGGTACCTGAGGGGGGGAACGGAAGAAAAGAGAGCGAAAGAAAATGGGTCAGACATAAGTCTGGTAAGTCCGGTGATTATTCATCATGTAAACTGATAAGAGAACCATGACTTGAATAAGCTGGACACAGGACAATAACAAGGAAATAAGGTAACATAGGATAAGGTAAGATAAACAGGGAAAGATAAACAAGGCAAGATAAACTAATCATACTATCGCACTCATGTTCATATTCTCTGCACCTACTAGATATTTCAACCATCATCATGAGTTCAAACCTAGTGATCCTTTTTCATTGATCGGCTCCTACTCGCACGCATTTACTACTTGTGTCCTATGGACCCGCTCGATTGTAGATACCTGTGCTGGTGCCACCATGGGGTGTATCAAATCCTATAGTGGCAACCCGACACGATTCAAGATGCACAGTGTATAACTATTGATGTCAAGTGCCTGCTTTTTCCACTCTGGAGTACGTGCACGCCCGCACTCCGTCGGAACCTACACTGACGCACCAACCGCTGTTGTTTTGACCGCTTATAATTGGCCCAGTAATCGTGTCCCACCCTTCCTAGTTCAGGGTACCATGATACATCTATGTGGGTTACTGCTGAAATGGGTCCTCGTTACTAGGGTTTCCTAGTAAACATGTTAAATTGGTTAAGTGTCCAAGTTAACCTAACCCCACCCATCAGTTTAGTAAACATGTTGTATTGGTTAAGTGTTGCCTTGATTAACTTAACCCTACCATTCCTGACTTAGCTTTAATTCATTCATTAAAGCACCAACCAATCACATTAGACAGGTATTGTTACAGTTACTGGATGTGCCGGTCCGGTCCGGGCAGTTTTACACCGCAACTCAGTCTAACATCGGGTTCTTTTGTGCTCGATGCACTAACCTCCCACATTAGATATATATTGTTACGGTTGCTGGATGTGCCGGGCGGTTCCGGGCAGTCTTACACCGTAACAATTCCAACATCATAAAAATATGGATCTAACTACACATATATCATATGAACTTGCCATAGAACAATATACATTCAATTATGAACTTGCAAAATTTAGATCTACACAACATGAATCATGAAATAGGGGTTTTACATAGAACTACATAAACTTAAAATTAGGCATGTAGTTGCGAACTTGCAAATTAGTTGGATCAAATTTAACATGAACCTAATCATATTAGCATGTAGTTTTGGATCATATATGTGATCATGGTTGAATTTGCATAAAACATAGCAAAATTCCCAAATTGTCATACAACATATAGGTGTTATTACCAAATCAAACAACTTGAAATGTCATCGCCAAATTGCACAATAAGATATGCCATCGCCAAATCATAATATGTCCTTGCCAAAGTATACAACATAATATGTCATCTCCAATTTATTCAACATAATATGTCATTAGCAAATTATACAATATATGGATCGAAATCATTTAACTTTTATCATCAAATTACATACAACATGATCACAACTTAGCATGATAAGAATCATAGTCTCAATCAATTCAGTTTTAACAAAAAGGATAGGCATAGATTTACATTATGCGATGTTCTACATCCATTTATTTTAGTTATGATTCTAATATCATTTAGGACTAAATGATAATTGGACTTACAAAAAGGAGACTAGTCATGTGTTCTGGGATCTTTATTCTAAATTTGAGTAGCTCTCCTTTGTTGTAGACGTTGAATTCTCTTAGTTGAATTAGATTTGATTTGCAATTCCTAACTTGCTTTCTAGTTGAATGAGAGTGGCGGCTACTCTAGGTTGAGTGTTGACAGCATGAGGGTCTTAGGAATATTTTTGTGTGGCTTAGGATTTAGATTTAGGTTGCTTATATAGAAGTTTGATTTATAGGAACCATCAGATTAACCTAGAGAAAATCAAAGCCATTCAAGCCAAAGAGAACCAACCAGAACTTGCCACACAAGACCTAATGACACAGCAGATCATCACACAAAGAAAAACGTCAGATTTCAGATCTGACCCGAGGGGGAGGTCGACCTACTGGTCGAACTGTATGGGGGGAGGTCGACCCCCTGGTCGACCTGGCCTTGGGCGGGAAATTCATGCCCAGCTCGCTTCTGCTTCTGATTTTGAAATTTGAATTTTCTGAACTTTAGTCTAAGCTGTTTATTTAAATTCTTGAATCTTTTGAAAGTCATAACTTCTTCATACAGAATCCGATTTACGCAAACTCAGACTCTATCTCAAGCAGGATTACGAGATGAACGCAATGATGTAATCCATTTCCATATATTCTCACGTTTGTAATTATTTATTCTTTAATTCATTACTTTAACATTTAAAGAAAATACGGGGTGTTACATAAACTGCATTTCTCCAATTGAAGTGAAAAACCAAGATTTCGTGTTATATATTGTAAGTTATATCCAAATTAAGTATTCAAAAAAGCAGTGCCATATTTGTTTATGGCCATAATGGTTATTTAAATATATTTAAATATCAGTTTCGAATTTAGACAAGGTTCTTTTGAGACGTAGTGATAATTTAATTTTTAGAATTTTACTGTAACTTTTAGTTAATTAAGTAAGCAACTTTTTATTTGGAGTATTTTGCACCCTATATCAATATTTTGTGATTTCACAATATACCGATATTATTATATTTTTGGGATCGTGACACCTCGCTGAACACGACCGTAATCTTACTTCAGTCCGTAGCAGCTCGGACAAGAACGAAATCTTTACGTAGCACGATACAGTTATTTTTTCTAACTTTAAATCATAACACATACTAATACAACATTGCCTTAAAACATAATTCATTGCCTTATTAAAGAAAATACGTTTCACACATTATAAAAACATGTACACTCTTCATCACGTTCATATGCAATACGGTTGAAGGGAAAATTCATGAAGCCTATCTACGAAGCTAATTCAACAAACGTATATAATTATTTGAAATTGGCGTTAATTTATTAAACCTTCTCAGCAAAGTCCAAAGGAAAGCATGGATGGGATTTTGTCTGTACTAATGAGTCCCAAACGAAAAATATACATTTATTTATTTATTTTCTTTTCATGTATGTTCTACCATACGGGAAGTACTTTCGAATGATGGAAAACCATACCCTGTCTTCATCAAAAATAAAAGAAACCTCATGCTTAAGTATGCACACGGTTGTGTTTTCCAATCAAAATAGTAGCCTTTTGCTTCCAAAATCAAGACGACAAGCCTAAGGCCTAAAGCTTCATGGTGAAGGACCATTTAAATAAAAAGAGAAAGGACCTACATACGTGCTAAACTATTTCTTCACTGCCAAGGAAATGGAAATCTTCAAAGTCTACCTGCCCCTAACATAACAGCTATTACTTGGGCATGAAGAGTTCGAAGCTATAAAAACATGAGCTTTCTTCTTCTAGTTCAATTCCTAAAACCAAAACAGAAAAGTGAAATAATAAAATAAAACGTGAATGGGAGTGGATTGTGAAGGAAGTGGGGGCGTTGAAGCTGTGCATGAAGAGAGGAAGCAGTGCATGATATTATTTAGGAGTAAATATGCTGAGTGCGTGAGGTAAATGAAGGGGCCGCAGTGTCAGTGAATGGGTGGAGACCAGAGAAGGAGAAGAGCAAGGTGGCATCGGCCGTTGAAACGATGGGGGAAGTATATACTGGGAGCAACGTTTTTTTCAAAGTCTGGAGTATACTGACAATGTGTGAAAGTAGAAGATGGGGTACTGTTTCACGGAGGTGGGTGCAGAAGGTTTTGGCATGCGCCATGTTTCAGTTCACATATATATTTGTATAAAAAAAGAGAAAGAAGAAAGAAGATGTTGTGTATATGAAGACATAAGCTCGGCAATAGGAAGAAGGCGCGGGTGGTGTATGCAGAAGATTCATTTGTTTTGAAATACCTGTTATGGACGTGAGTAAAGGGAGGATGTATGGGGACTTATGTTTGACATTGGGTATTAAAAGAAGCCATATTGAAAGTAGGGTACGTACGAGTTTCGCAAACTTTGGAGCGTACTAGAAAGGGTAGTAGACTGAGCGAGTGGTTAGGAAAATGGTGTGTTCAAGGCTAGTAGTTTGGATCGCGGAGTTAAACCCGTGAAGAAGTTTAGCACGTCTCATTTACTGACGAACAAAATGAGAGTGAACGTGGTGTCAACGCTAAATGGGCCGAGAATTTAATGGTCTGACGAACGGTCCGTCACTTTGGAATCGCACGAAAGCTGGCAACGCTATGAAGTCGGTTTGGAGCAATTTGAAGCACGCTGAAATTATGGCAGAACTGAATGCCTAATTTAATCGACTAATGCAAATCGTTATTTAACGGTTAACGCACCAAGGTGAGTAAACTCACTAACTCTGATCATTTTTCTAATATTATAATTGTTATTTAATATTGGTAAATAATGGTTAAATGATGTGTGATGGGTGTTTGGATGAATTGCTGATAAATTGATTGAAATAATTATATTTGTTGTTTTAATATATTGCATTATATGATGTGATAGATAATCTGCCATTTATTGTTGTTTGTTGGGGATGTGGGATTTACACTGGCCCTGATATAACAGTTATTTAAATACCGTAAATATATTGGGAAGGAATTTAAGTTTAAAGAGGAAAATCTATTATTTAAATAATAGGAGTTTAATATTGATTGGGCTAGGATGAAATAACTTGATTCAATTATGTAAAACAGGCAATTTGATATAAAAACGATATGTAAAATGGAAGAAAATAATTATCATTGGGAAATATGAATTCAAGAATACATTTTAAACGGGGAACAGTGAAATTGGTTTCAATGTTCAGAATGAAATTAGGAATTAAAATAAACCCATTTGATTTACAAATGGGTACTCGGCTATGTTGAGGTTTATAAAAATATTCATGGTCAGGATTATATCATAGAATTTAATAAGATAATTAATATTTGTATTACAACCAATAGATTTAAAATAAAATATGGAATCGATATTAAGTTATAAAATAAGTTTAGAATTGAGGAGGGGATGACTTGAAGGCGCAGTTATGAAGCAAAGTTGGATTATAAATTCAGGAATTAACTTGGCAAACGAGATTTTTACTTGTAATGATATTTGATTATAAAACCAAGTTCAGAAATGATTTAATGAAACCAGATTTCTAAAAGCAATAATATCCGTACTTCAAAATGGATAAGGTTTTAGAAGCAAACGTTATGCAAAGTTAATAGTTATAATGGAAACTAGAAATGTTTTCTGACAAGTGTGAGAAATAAACGGGTTTTGGGAAATATCTGGGAGGATATGAGAACTTAGGAAATTAATGTTAAACAAAAATGGCCAGTGATTGTGTGATGTTTAGTTATACATTAGCATGGACATTTGTTTTTACTTTTACAGTTAAACAACCGACTATCGAAGTGTTTTGACCGTCGTTGTCGATATGGAGAGACCGGTTGGAATTATTAGCCGAAAACCACTCCGTATAGGCATAAGCGCTGCGAATTAGATTATGCTGTAGATAATTGAAGATGGGGTGAAATGCAAGGGTCGTTCTGTTCCAAAATTGTGATTTCTATTTGCCCAGTCCCAGGACAACTTGTATAGACGAGTGTCTGACAGAGTATACCTAACAAATAACATATAGTTGATCTCTTAACGGTATTACGTCTAGTAGCGGAGGAATTCGTTCTTCTTAGCTTTTTATACCCGTGATATTTTTGGAAATCGATTAGTGGATTGACGGGTTTGACGATGTGGCATTCAAAGTGAATGGTGATCAGTTGTTCTGAAGATAGACGTTGCCTCTAGCCTCACAACCGGGAAGTAACAAAAGTTGGGCTAGGCAGCATGGCTAGTTGGGTCATACCCAAGCAGGGTGTATTGTCACCGATCTAGAGAAAATTCATATTTGTTCTTCTTTTCGACTCTGTATCTTCAGATGACAGTTGGATGGCCAACAACCATGGGTGATAATATATTCGCTACACTCAACTAAATGAGTGGGCGGTCATGTGTGGCCGGGATGCAAGACGTTCTTGTTGAACCCAGGTGTATACCCTCTAGAGTACACTGATCGGAAGGTGCTCCCATACCTTGTCTGTTGGAATCCAATCTCCAATAAGCACCAGGCGGTTTATGATTTTATACTATATATATGTGGAGCGTGAGATGCAAGCATTTTGCTATTTGGATATTTATTTGATTAGACATTATTATAATATCATTGGATTTTGATATCAAAATGATTTGGGTTATAGTAAGGTAAAAGCCATCCATGTTTATGTGTGGACTAGTCTTACTATTATCCTTTTGTTAAAAAAGGAATTTCAAAGTTAAACAGTATGGTTGGAATTTACTCACACCAGTCCCATGACTGACCCAGAGTTTATTTGTTTGTGTTTTCCCTAAACTCTTGGGTACCCAAATTTATACGAGCAGTCAAGTGTTTCAGGCTTTACAGATACACTTGGAGGAGCTAAAAGCAAAAGAATTCACTGCTAGTATTTAGAGATTATTTCCACTTTGATATGATGTATTGTACTATGATAATGGTATGTATATACAATATAGTTTTGTATTTCAAAGTTATGTTATATAATACATTTTATTCGTTCCGCTGTGAGTTTCGTGTTTACTCTGATTCTGTTCAATTATATTCTTCTTCTTCTATTCTATTAGTTCTACCTTATCTTTCTTACCCTCTAATTCCTTCTATTAATGATCTGAACTTTCGTGCGCTTTGAGTTGAATGTGTAGGATATTAGTCAGCTCAAATTGGTACGGATTTTCGGGCCACTACACATCACAAATACTGGGTTAGTCTGGTGAACCAGAGTGAGAAAAACTCGCACGGTTTAAGGGAAGTCATCCAACTTGATTTTAAAGTTCAATTTTTTTTGGAAAAAAAGGATAATAGTAAGACCAAATCCACACATAAATACGGACGATATTTACCTTACTATAACCCAAAACAGTTTGAAATCTTATATATCATCAGATATTATAATTGTGTCTAAATACAAGTAAATAGAATCTAGCAGAATGCTTACATCTCACGCTCCACATATATAGTATACAAACAAAACTGCAGGCACTTATTGGAAACTGGATTCCGACTATGACAAGCTATGGAACCACCTGCCGATAGTGTATCTCTAGAGAGGAATACACTAGATTCAACAAGAACGTCTTGAAGCCCGACCACACATGACCGACCACTCATTTCGCTTGAGTGTATCAAATATATTTCCACCTTATGGCTGCAGCCACCGTGGTCCGCGGAGATACAGAAAATGAAAGAAGTAACAAAATGAATATTCTCTAGATGGTGACAATACACCCTAATGGATGCGACCTACAGAGCCATGTTGCCTGCTCGATTTATGTCATTTCCCGGTTGATGAGGCTTGAGGTTATAATCGACTTTGGAACATCTAGCCACCATTTTCTTGTCCATACACGTCATCCAGGAACAGGATGAACCGAAGGTACCCTCCTACCACATCCTAGGTATCACCTTATAGATCAGCAGCAAGTAGTCCTTGTAATCCGTAGAACTCAATCACGATAGAATCACAAGTCAAGATATCTTCGGGAGCTACCCTTAGAAATTCAACGAGTAGTTCTTCAGTTATGAAGATCAACGGTTTTCAATGCTCCATCTTCAATCAGCACCTTCCACGATTTCGCATTCATTGGGCGGAATGTTTTCAAATATAAATTCGATCTTGGTCTTTCCGTACCAACAGTCGTATTGGCCAGATTTGATAGTCGGTGTTTTAACTATCAAAATAAACAACCATCATCCATAGAAAATATAAAGTGGATTTATTGGTTCTGTATACAGCATCACTTGGCCTCTTTAATTTTATCATTATTTAATCAAACTCTTAAATCTTCGAATATTTGGATCACCTCATTTTTCTTATGAGAATATTCTCGAAGTCACTTTACTCAACTTATAAAACTTGAAATTTAATTGGAAATACTATATTTATTTCCCCGTCTACTCTCGTTATCCAAATCAATATCATTCTTTAGATAATCATGAAGTCATTCAAGTTGGGGTTATTTAATTACCTCTCAAACCTTGATTAACGACATTCTTACCTTCAGAACAATAAAAGTTTGCCAACGAAACTCAAATCTTCAATAATTATCATGGACGTTTCCATAAATTATTGGCTTAAATATGGGTTTTTAAAACCATACTCATTACTTTGAAAACTTCATTTTTAACTCCAAATATCTTTATTTAATTTAAAATCATATCGATACCCTTTTAAAAACATTCTTCCAATAATATATACGGGTCTTTGTTCTGTTATAAACAAGACTACTAATAGGTTGGTTCCAACTCGTTTGTAGTTCATTTCAGTAATACTTCCTTTCCTAAATCCTCCATTTTACATCGAATTATTAAACCTAGCTTGCATCTTCGGTCTCAAATCCCTTTGCTTCATACTTTCAGCCTTACGCTTTTTAAATCCCATTTATGGTTTTCCATAAGTTTCCTAAATCAGATTTTAACTTGTTTCAACTCTTAAGTTTTCATAAAACTCCAATGCTTTAATCCTAAGCACACGATTATCTCCTTTGATTATTATTGATAAATAACAATCCATTTCGATATTATTAGATATAGTTCACTCCATTTTTATCTAACTTAATAATTAACCCTTCTTTAAAGGTTATCATCTTTATCAATTAATCAACTATTCAATACTTGTTTATAAACCTGGTTTAAATACAAGGATTTACCTTATAACATTTATCCATTTATAACTTGCCTCTATAACTGTCAAATTTTGATTTATAGAAGTCCGACTAATAGAGCTCTTAATTTGAGTTCACATTAAATATAAATTCACTTACCCTTCCAGTTAAACTACAAATGAGGCTCTACGACTCCATAACTTCTAGTTAAGGCACTTAACTTAAAGATTTGTCACTTTGATTATTGTTAAATAACAATCAATTCCAATCACTTTAGAAACTAATTTATTAACTATTTTAATAATAGTTAATCCTCCCTTTAATTTTATTTAAATTTAACAATTATCAAATGATCAATTCTAGATAAAGCAGTTGACTTCGTCAACTTAAAACAAGGTTAATTCGTTAACCACTCCACTTAGTTATAAATAAATTTAAATAATTTTATTTGTTTCAATTAACGATCTAATTAAATTAAATAATCATAATTAATTGTTTATTTGAAACAATTAAATTCAATCCTTCCTTTAAACTAATTTATAAAATCAATTTAAATAATTTCATTTAATTTAATTAATAATCTAGTTAAATTAAGTAATTGTAATCAATTGTTATTTGAAATAATTAATTCCGTCCTTAACCATTTTGTTAACTGCTGCCCACTTATTTACAAGGCTCATTAACTCCCGAATCTCACTTTATATATTCGTTTTCTACTTACAAGATAAATATAATTATTAATTTCTTTTAATAAACTCCATTTAAACATAGCCTTATATAAAATAGATTTCAAATCTGTTTTTTGTTATAAAACAATTTTATAACTTTCTTGCTATTGATTTACCTAACGGTAAATCAATCTTTATAAACTGATTCCTTTATAGGCCATCTGCCGATAATTACTCAACCAATATCACCCATTGATTTATATCACACAAGTGTTGAATTTGGATTCCACAATCAACAACCAACAATCAATCAGATTGATTAACAGGTCATATAAGTAAACAACATATTTGAGGAATTCGGTTGGATCCCTCCAACCTATCCTTCCCTACATCAAAATGGGTTACCTCAAATTTAATATGACATTATATTTATTCATCATGATAACAGAAATAAACAGTTCAATTAATAACAATCAACAACCAATTTATAACGTTCAACCAAGCATTAAATTATTTATTTAATACTGTTATATTATTATAAACGTAACAAACAAGGTAAGTTACCTCGTTTGGAATCCAATCGTTAAAAATAATGATTTAATTTGATTAAATTAAACAAATGCTTAATTTAATCCATGAATATTAAAGAATATTCAACATTCACACAACGGTCATTCAATTATCAACCATTAACAAACATTACACACAAATTGAAAACCCGGATTATATAAAATATAAATGGGGTAAACTGAGTGAGTTGAACTCACCTTGATTTCGTCCGTCATCAAACGAATTGTTTAACACGCTTCCAGCTGCATTTAGATCCGTCTGTTCCCATTCGAAAATCTTACGCCCACTGATATGGGTCCAACGTCATTTGTTTTTCTCCACTCGGACAACCTATTGGCATGGTACACGATTTACTACAGTTATGGTTTAAATTAACTAAACCATAAATTGCACCCTTAATTAAATATTAACCGTTATTTGCTTTCTTATGCTATGTATGTTTTGGCCCTTATATATATTCTAATTAGACCATGGTTAGACACTTAATATAATATATATTATAATCATGCATATTGTACAAATGTAGGCACGTTCCAAAAACCAAGCATTTTCGAAAAGGGAAGGGATGCATATAAAACGTAAAACACACTGTTGTTATTGGCCACACGTTATAAATATTGGGCATATCACTGTTGTTATATGGTCCAGATGTACCATTGTATAAATATGTGCTTAGTGGTTTAGAATCTAAAATTGGCACATTTAACTAAGTTTTAGGCACTGTATAATTTTTGTAACTATTCACCTTCGTTTCTCTTTCTTCTTCTATCTTTTGCACACTTCCTTCCAGTTGCGTTTAACCCACGCAACTACACCGATGAAAACACCCCAGGCGTCATGCAATCTTTCATCCTTTCCTCATATTTTATTCCTCCTTCCCCTTTCCTTTCTCTTCTTCACAAAATGACATACACAAAACCGTCCTCCTCCCCTAACTGCAACTCCACTCTTTCACACACATCCATGCACCCTGCTTCCTTTACTTCCATCCGTTCATCAATGCCACATATGAACGCCAAAGCTTATGACATCCTCCTCTAGATTTCCGTCACTTTCAAGTTTTACACTTCACCGTCCACCGTTATGGGAAAACAGTTGGCGTTAAGATGCTCACCCAACCCTAGGTATTACTGCTTAACACTATAACTCGCCTGTTTTACTATCGGAGTTACTTCTTCCAGCTTCCAGTGGATATATATTCGAACAGCTCCTGCTTCGAAAATCCATGCCTCTAAACCAATGCAAACTACCAACGTGAATTTCATGTACCCCTTGCCACACACAACCGTACTCTCTCTACCATGGTCCTCGTCCCCTAGTCCTTTTACCAAAACTTCATTCCACCATTCTATTTACTCGACCACGTTTCATTTTCATTACGAAAGCTCACTGCACAAATACAACCAACGTCCCCTTATTCACGCCACTCTTGCATTCACTGTACCGCACCCTTGCTCAATAAATTTACTTATCCCAACTCCATACTCCATTACTTTAAACCCAGGCCAACGTTATTATCCATGGTTAGGCTCAACGTTTCATACTATTATATTATAGTCATATAATCAAACTTTTCACCTGATTCTTTATTCCATATTATTCCTTCCACTCCAGTCCTTACACCGAACCACCACGTTTTATTATATGTATTCTTCCCATCACATGCAGTTCCGTACTTTACCTGACACATGCTTTCCACTGCGCCAGCTTCATGAGTCGCTACCACTCACACTTAGCTCGCCTTCATGCCAAGAACCTCGCCATCCCCTCGCTGTGAACAACAGCACCCCGCCGTTTCTCCAGACCAACGGTTTTCATCCACCTAAGTTCACAACGCTCTGCCCATGTTTTGTTGCAAAACTCCTCACTGCGTGATGTAACTTGAAAACATTTCCCAACTGCATAACTGGTATTCATGCATCCATGCCCTCACGAACAATCATATCGTTTGTAAACAACATGCTTACGCCGTTCTCATCCCCTCACACTGCTCTTCACTCACTCTCTTTCTTTGTTCACGTCCTTAATTTCTCTTATCATTCATTCTTTCTTTCTTTTTTAGCTAAGGATAAATAGAATTGAAAGGGTTTTTAGTTTTATATATGTTGAAGAAGAAATGGTTTGGTTTTGCAGACAGAAAGAAATGGCGGAATTGAGTTTGTCTTGCTGAGCTAGAAAAGGAATGAAGGGCATTATTATTTATAAGGGGATAAGTGTGGTAAGCAAGGCACTGGAAAATCATTTTTTTTATTTGAAACTTGGTCAGTACGGGTATAAAGTGTGGCGGTCACGCAAACAAGGACTGGCTAGAGCATGTGCTTGTTTTAGGATTGTATGTTTATATTTTCTAGGTCATGGGCATACAGTTCTAGTTATAGTGTAGCTGAAAGAAGTGATGCGGTTGTTTGACACTTTACACTGTACAATATGTTGGAGCAGTATGGTTGAGGTATGGTTTGAAATGCCCTTACACGGTATAGCATGCATTAAGTATGAGAGGAAATATCTGATGTAAATAATGCACGGTAGCCTATAGAAATTAACAAGGGGTGAGTTTATATGGGGTAGTTTTTGTTTTCATTTGTAAACGGTAAATTAGTCCTACCGCTATTTATATTACCATTAAATATACGTACCGGTAAACACTAACTCCAAAATTACGAAAATGGACGTCATGGTATGGTTTGACATTACGGTCGCAATGAAACTTGTTTCATTGAAAACGGACTCCGTTTGCACAAATAGTGTGTTTTAATTGAAATTATAACCATCGGTTCACCTTAAATTTCTTCAATCGACAAAACATCTTCGTTTGGCCCCAAACTGGAAATGTAGCAATAATTAATTATACGCATTCCAATAAAATTCGTTTCGTCGAAAACGAAGGTCGTTTTAATTAATTATAAATTATATATATTCGAATTCCATTTCATAAAATAAATTCATTATAAAATCCATTATATTTCCAATATAATATATAAGATAGATTTAAATAATCCAATTTAAATGGCAGGAAAATCCGGGACGTTACACAACTGATTTAAAATCGATTATTTAATTAAATAAATCATTACAGTTTATAAATGATTTCACAGCGACTATTTCAAAATTTGATTTGGCCATAACTCTCAATATAAAGTACGAAATTCTGATTTTTCTCTTTTATTATAAAATTATAGTTTAACAAATTGGAATATTTCTTGTTTCAGCGAATTCTGGCCTATAACGGATCCTATACACTCAATTGAAGTTCAAATCGTAAAATAACGAACTACCGCGCTATTTCGAGCTCGTTTATATTTTATATATATTTATATGTTTTAAACTTTATTTTAATTAATATAAAAATCCAGTTATATTACCATTTCAATATTTAAACTAATTTAAATATTCAAATTTAAATCGATAAAAAATGCGGGATGTTACACCACCTTTTACCACAATCGCAATTGTCAAATAACAATTTCGAAATGGAAAATGACGACCTTAATGAAGTTGTTAAAAATACAGTAACTGGGTTGGACTTTAATTCTTTTGAGAGGGTGGAACCAAATCTTAAATTCGATCTTCCTTTTTCTAAAAATAATGAATTTCAAGCAACAACTTTGGAGTTTTAAAATGATATAAGCAATGAAGCTGTGAATAATTCAAAGGAAGATGAATTAAATGAACACGATTTCTTCGGTCTTTTCGAAAATGAATTGAATTGTGAGAAGGGTAGATTTGATCACCATTTGGATTTTGAAATCAATATTTTTGAACAAATTTTCAATGATAAATTTGAAATTCAAATTGGTCAAATTAAACATGAATTTCAACCATCTATTCAATTTTCCTCAGAAAACCATAGAAAACAAACCAACTCATTCGATTTTTAAGAAAACAACATTCGTTCTTCCAAATCAATATTCAACTTCGAAATCTTTTTACGATTTGTTTTTCAAGCTTAAGTTGTGTCTATCATACTTAAAGAGACAAATGCATTGGTATTTAGAAGATCTTTCATTTACTTCTTATCAATATATTTTCGCATATAGTGTAAATATTAACTGTTTCTTGTAAATATAGGTTATATTTTCAAAATTTTCTTTTCCTTTTCTCCTTTCACTTGCCTGTGGGGCCACAGTTGAAATCAAATGTGTGGGGAGTTTCTATTTATTTTGGTTTTGCATTAAGTTTTCTTTTCTTTTTTCCATTTAAAAAAGAATTTTAATTTACTTTTAAATGGGCACAATAAAGTAAACATACAATTTTCGTCGTACAATTAAAATGTTTGGAAAATCACTTCTCTTAATGGATAACGAAAGGAAAGTTTGAATTATGATCAAATTTAGTGTAACCGGTATATAGGAAGATTCGAAGGTGATGATTATGAAGTGTTTTCTAAATTGTAATCTTCGATTAAATGAGTGGTTGAATTAGAGTACTTACGATAACCTTTTAGATCTTTTAAGTGAAGTTGTGCTAATATATTCTCGCTTAACTCTCTATTTATAAATAGCAAAAAAAGAAGAAGAAAAAAAATATAATATATATATGTATACATATAATAATAAACATTCTAAGGGTATCCAACATTACTTGTAAATCTAGCATTGGTGTGCAAACCCTCCAAGCTCTGTCCCAACTCTCAATTTAGTCCGCGAGGCAGTGTATGGGTGGTATACCTTGGTCTCATTTTATGAGTTGGACACCTAAGGGTTACCGACATCTTGTTGACAAAGTCAGCGTCGGTCTGCATAATCCGTCAAGCTTTACCCCAAACTCTTTCATCAGTCCACGAGGCTGTGCATGGGTTGTATACCTTGATCTTTTCAGCTAGGTGTATGTAAACAATAATAATGTAAATATTTTTCAAAATAGTGAGAGAGTAAGCACTTAAAATCCAAGCACTATCTTCACTTATTTGACCTAACTTGTCAACCAAAAGGAAATAAAGATGTCATTTTACGATTGTTGGTAATCGATTATAGAATTCAATTCATAATTGCATTATGTTTCAACCAAAAAAACTGGCCAAGCTAGAGGAGATTCTAACGATAACCGGACTTTTTTTGAAGTTTTGATTAGTAACGGACTAAAATTTCACAGTGACGACCCAAATTATATTTAACTCACTCGGGCTATATTTAAAAGTAAATTACCCATTTGTAAATATTCTTTTGAAAACTTGCATTCATCTTGTAAATAAAGTTGCATCTAGGAAATTTCGCATTATATTTGGATTTTGTGGGTAGTATCAGCTAAAAACCCTCACGAGACAACTCTCGTTTGTAACGACCCGGAAAATCTGAACCAATTTAAAAAATTTAAATTGGCTAAAATAATGGATTTTAAATATTTAAAATAAATATTTTAAATAATAGCGATGAAAAGTGAGTTTGAATCGACAATTGAAAACGAATATAATTATTTCTAATTATAAACAAGGCCTGAAATGGCGCTGCAGTTTCAAAAATTGAATTCAAACTTTGTCGGACTGTACCGAGTGCAAAACAAAACGGATTTGAGTGAAACCAAAAATATTTAAATCTGTTAGTGAATACCTTTCTAACGAATCTGAAAAATCGAAGTTTCATAGCGGAAAGCAAAAGTTATGGCCAAATGAATTTTCAAAAAGGTCGCTATGGAATTTATATAGCCCGTGAAAATGGCCATTTTGCATACGACCTCGGAATTCAACGAAACCACTTTTGTTGGATCCGGGATGTGAATTTATTGGTAGGTTTCAAATTTCATAATTTTTGAAGCTAGTATGTGAGCGTGGCAAAGGAAAACGTGTTTTGGTCAATTATAGTTAAATTGGATCGACCAGAAATGGGCCATTTTGCAAACAGTCTCAAAATTCGACGAAACTAGTTTTTTTGGGACCGTATCGTCAAAACATAGTCAGATTTATTTTTCTGGAATTTTTCGAATCAGTTTGTGGCCCTGGCAAATTGAAATGTACGTTCAAATTTAATATTGAATGTTTTATATTTTAATTTGAAGAAAAACTAACTGAAACATTCGAATGGGCCTTCGAAACATATCCTATTGTGTTCGGAATGGGGGTAAAACGCTAGGGACGATAGTCGTTGGGTTTGGATTGGGGTTCGCTGGAGGCAAGGGGTATTTTAGAATTTTTAAAACTTTATAAATAAATAAAAAATGATTCGTCCACGTCAGAACCCCCCCCCCCCCCCGCGTCTTCTCTCTCCCCGATTAAATGATATACAGCGGAAGTTGCTCAAAACTTCCAGGCCAGATCGCCGCCGCCACAGGCGTTTTCGCCACCCCCTCCAGTTGACTTTTCCGTTCGCCTTCCCCTCCTCTTTCAATCAATCCAAGCCTCGTCTGAATTCGTTTGGTATCTGCATCGAATTTCAGCTAGGAAGTTACCACCTTTGGAGCGCCGCCGAGCATCAGAGGGGCCATCGAGTTCGCTGCCACCATAGGTGCTGGAAAGCCTGTTCGAAGCTCTTCGACGTTGCAGCATCCGATCGTGACGATACTGCACAGATCGATCGAAAAATAAAAACCTAGTTTCGAAGGTTTGAAAAACATATCTGCTTTGAAATTTCTGAATTGAAAATAACACTTTTAAGTGTTACAAAACTTTGAAAAATCATATCTTTTTAGTGTGTTGACGAAATTCGATGAAATAGGAAACATCGTGACCGTGTGGACGTCTTCTACATTCTAGAAGAGACCGCATATTTTTCTGAGCCTTCTGCTATTTTTGGTGGAGTGGAACCCAATGTGAGATTTCTAATTTATAAACGATATGGAAAACGATGATGTATAAATTATATAGTCGATGTATGAGTTATATAAGCGTTGTACACCTCTTGTATAAGCGTTGTATAAGTTGTACGTTCGATGTATAAGTTATATATGCATTGTAAAAATTATATATGTGTTGAATAGAAGTGAAATGCTTATATATATATATATATACACACGCCCCTCGTCCACAAACCATGGACGATATTTATTGATTGTGATTAGTGTGAAAATTGGTTGATAGCGAATGGTTGATTAAAATTGTTTGTGGTTGAAATTGATTGATTGTGGTTGAAAAATACCCGTTTGTGGTTGAGAAATATTTGGTTGAAACCCACATAGGATTAGTTTGTGGAAATGGAAAATATATACATGCCGCCTGCGTGCGAACTAGATGCATGATTCCCCATTGTCAAAAGCTGCGAGGCTTTAAGGTAGAGCGAGGAGCCGTACTAGGGACGGCCCCGGTTTTAACTACCCTGCCGTTTTGCTGCCGAAATTTTGAATAATATTCATGTGTTTGAATTATTTTCATTTGTTGAAATTATATTTACTCGTTGAATAGAAAACCTTCATTTGTTGAATCGATATTCATTCGTTGAATTGAAATTCATGTGTTGAATGGTATTCGTGTTTTAAATATAAAATCACATTTTTATCTATATATATAAACTATAGAAAACCTTCATGTGTTGAATCGATATTCATTCGTTGAATTGAAATTCATGTGTTGAATGGTATTCGTGCTTTAAATATAAAAATCACCTTTTTATCAATTTATATAAACTATAGAAAACCTTCATGTGTTGAATCGATATTCATTCGTTGAATTGAAATTCATGTGTTGAATGGTATTCATATTTTGAACGAAATTGTTTTATAATAAAAATCCAATTTTTAACATCAATATGAAATGTATAAAATAATCTTGTTTTGAAATAAATTGTTTTATAATAAAAATCCTATTTTTATCACCTATATTAACGATATAAAATAGTCGTGTTTTGAAATAAATTGTTTTACATTAAAAATCACATTTTTATTATATACATGAATTATTAAAAATAGTGAAGTGTTGAAAAAGAAGACAGTTGGATAAAAATATCATTTTTATCCAATGTATGAAAAGAATATAGTTTTGAAATCGAAAAATCTATATATATATATATATAAACGGAATTGAAATATATCGAATAACGACGCTGCAGTTCGTATTTTGAAACCGTGATTTCAAACGATTAGTACGGGAGATCCGACCATCGGATTTTCCTGAAATCGCAACCGTTGGGTTCGCTTTGGAAATATCTTTCCAACGACACCAACTTTGTATAAATCCAACGGTTGGAAAGCCTAGAATGTTTAATTCAAATCTGAAGAAAAACAGCGCCGGAATCGATTATAATTATATATATATAATTATATTTAATCGAATAACGACGCTGTAGTTCGTATTTTGAAATCGAAACTTCAAACGATTATACCGGGTGATCCGACCGTCGGAATTTCCCGAACCTGGAACCGTTGGATTCGTTTTGAAAAGATCTTTCTAATGATGTAAATTTTGTGAAGATCCAACGGTTAGATTTTCATATATGTATAAATCAAATCTGAAGAAAAACAGCGCCACGGCCGCGTTATGGCCCAAAGCGCCGTTTTGAATAAATTAGCTATTTTAAAATAAATAAAAATAGCGATAAATCATTATAAAATATTATAAACGATATGGATGTGATTTAGAAATTAACTGAAGGTTGGCTAAGCCGAATGGTTTCCTGGGTGTTGATCTGACGTTGGTTTCGGCCTCCGGGGTTAATATTTGGGAAATCGTTCTCTTACTGATTGACGGTTAGTGACTAATGAATTGAAATGATGCGTGTGTATGTTAGTGTTGCACTTGTTTATTATACATGCAAATTGCTCAGAAAGACCGGGTTTATCCCATTCTGAATAACTGAATCGACGATAAGAAATCGAAGATGAAGACGGTGGTCGAAGACCGGAGATCTTCACCTCGATTGGATGGTAAACGAGGTCCTGATTGGGAGGCATCCCGAAATATGGATAATGAGTGGTGATCGTTCAGATGTACGTGGTGATCGATGGGTTTGTGAGGTATTTAGTGCCTCCGGTTTCGTTCAGACCCAGAACGGACTTGCAAATGGACAGTGTGCCTGACATTGGAATTTATTCTGTGTGATTGATAGCCATCAGTTGCACGGTGTGGATTGCCTATGTGGCATGCTAAGATGCAGTGATCAGGGCTTCTGTTGAAAAGCAAAGTCTTGTGGTGATGATCAAAGCACCGCCTGTGTGGCGTAGCTTTGTGTATAACGTGAAATCGCGAGCCTCACACCCCGGTATGAACCAGAAACGGGAGCAGGACCTTAGGGAGGGCATGCGTTTCTTCCTAGCTAGAAGTGGCATCAGTGGTTTTACACGCCCTGACGAGTTTGACTTATGTGGTTGTTGCTGTTGCGAGGCGGCTCGGTTAGATCGGACGATCCGGGTCCAATGGAGTCATTCGTTGGCTCACTTACGCCCCAAAGGGCGGAGAAACGCATTATTCAGGCATTTTAATCCACATCGGTGGACCGGCCCTGACGATCCAAGGGTCACTCGAGCTCTGATCCTGAGACTCGGGCTAGGCAGTCTCGAATTCGGTAAGGACTATCTTTTGCCTTGGTTCATGACGGAAATCCAATTTCCAAATACGACATCGTGCGGTTTTGATTGTATACCTATATTTGGCGACATAGTGGCATGGGACGCTCATGTCGTCTATGATTGATAGTTATGATTTGATATTGTTTTTGAAACATATAAACACTAGTAATAATATCAAATGCTTTTGTTTTATTCGTATCAAGCATATTTTGGCCATTATAAGGTAAAACTCTATCCTCCGGTTTGCGTTGCATTGTGTGATGGGAACTGAATCTTATAATAGATTCATTTTTATAAAAAGCATTGCGATGTTTAAAAGAATGATTTGTTTTAAAGCACTGGCATTCCAATGGAGTAAACCCGTTCCACGAAAGTGGCGTGGTCCTGTGATTGGCCATATTATAAATGTGTTGAGTAGATTTCTCATACCAGTCCTATGACTGACTCGTAGTTTGTTTCACTTTCAAACTCGGGTGCCCCTTTTTCTACACGGGCAGCCTTGTATTCAGGTTTAGTTGGTTCTTTCTGGATAGCTGGAGCTGAAGATGGATTCTATCATTTATCTCTTTTTATGCTGTTCAGCTCCTATTGTACATTATGTTTGTTTTCCGCTGTAGACATTTATGTATAGCTGAACTGTATTTGTACTAAGTATGATCCGGTATACTGTGTAACTCTGATGATTGCGTTTATCCAGTATATTCTATTGTTCATTATCCGGTGTATTTGTTTATTTCTGTTCTGCTGTTATATGTTTATGTGTATATTCAAATGATTACCCCTGCCGCCGTTAGTACGCGGTATGGGGTCGTCACAAACGTGGTATCAGAGCTTTGGTTAAGCTTAGTGCTGGAATATAACATATTAACGAACTCGTCAGAAATAGAACTAGTAGTGTTCTAGGACGGGTAACTTAATACAGATAGGATCAGTAATATCCTAGTATGAGTAGAGCGGAAACAAAATAACTCGTTAGAGATGGGGTCAGAAGTGCCCCAGAACAAGTCGGGAGTTATATGTTTATATATAACGTATTTGTGATTATATATCTAGTTTGGTTATTGAAATATAATTTTTGAACATATCAAAAGGTATATATTTGAAAAGTTAAAAACAAATTGTTTTTTTTTTGTTGTGTGATGGTTGATTTGATTAATTAAATTATTAGAACGATAGTTAATTTAATCAATAAGAGAATAATGGTTGAATTTATTCATTTAAATCGCACATTGAACTGAGTTTAAAATAGTTAGAAATATAGACATGTGCATTATATATGTTTGAACAGGTAATTGGATAGCTGTTGAGTAAAGAATTTATTTGTGTGCCCGACAAATAGGTAAACCTTAATGAGTTGGATGTGAAATATTATTATATCAACTCCTGTGAATGCCATTGGATGCGGAGTGCTGGTTGTTCTATGTGTAATTAATAAATGTCGCCATAGGATGGTAACAATTAATTTTGAACTACACTACATGGCATACTTCTGAAGATAGGCATACTTCATCATATACCACATAAGCATTTGGAGCTTGTGTGACGAGGTGGAAGATTTACCATACGAGCGAGAGGCTTGTATGGCGATGACTATATTTTACAGGCTGAACTGATGACTGATATGGACTATTTAAATTGTAACGATAAAATTGCCAGATTAATAAAAACCCCACACGGGTCTGGAGTTGACAATAACCACGTCTCTCTAGTCATTACATACGGCACATGGACTATTTATTTCCCACACGGGATGAGGTGACGAGGATTTATCCTCTGGAGCATTTAAAATACACACTCCCTCAGGCTTTGACAAGGTGACGAGAATTTATTCTCTGGAGTTATTATCAATACACAATCCCCTGTAAACACCAGAATATATCACTATAAATATGTGTATGCTTATTATGATTTATTGGGTACCTAATACGGCCCAATAAATTTCCAAACCCCTCCCCGTACAAAGGAGGTTATGGCGAAATTTTTCGAAAATTCCGGGTGTTAGCCAAATTCTAGAAGAATTTGAAAATTCTCAGAAACTGAAAAGTTGGAGAATGGAAGCCAGATCGAACGTAGAGTTGATTAATCAAACCACTTTCGACTCTGTTCCTTTTCGGGGACGAAAAGTTTTAAGTGGGGGAGATTGTAACGACCCAGAAAATCTGAACTAATTTAAAAATTTTAAATTGGCTAAAATAATGGATTTTCAATATTTAAAATAAATATTTTATATAATAGCGATGAAAAGTGAGTTTGAATCGACAATTGAAAACGAATATAATTATTTCTAATTATAAACAAGGCCTGAAATGGCGCTGTAGTTTCAAAAATTGAATTCAAACTTTGTCGGACTGTACCGGGTGCAAAACAAAACGGATTTGAGTGAAACCAAAAATATTTAAATCTGTTAGTGAATGCCTTTCTAACGAATCTGAAAAATCGAAGTTTCATAGCGGAAAGCAAAAGTTATGGCCAAATGAATTTTCAGAAAGGTCGCTATGGAATTTATATAGCCCGTGAAAATGGCCATTTTGCATACGACCTCGGAATTCAACGAAACCACTTTTGTTGGATCCGGGATGTGAATTTATTGCTATCTTTCAAATTTCAAAATTTTTGAAGCTAGTATGTGAGCGTGGCAAAGGAAAACGTGTTTTGGTCAATTATAGTTAAATTGGATCGACCAGAAATGGGCCATTTTGCAAACAGTCTCAGAATTCGACGAAACTAGTTTTGTTGGGACCGTATCGTCAAAACATAGCTAGATTTATTTTTCTGGAATTTGTCGAATCAGTTTGCGGCCCTGGCAAATTGAAATGTACGTTCAAATTTAATATTGAATGTTTTATATTTTAATTTGAAGAAAAACTGACTGAAACATTCGAATGGGCCTTCGAAACATAGCCCATTGTGTTCGGAATGGGGGTAAAACGCTAGGGACGACAGTCGTTGGGTTTGGATTGGGGTTCGCTGGAGGCAAGGGGTATTTTCGGATTTTTAAAACTTTATAAAAAAAAATGATTCGTCCACGTCAGAAACCCCCCCCCCCCCCCACGCGTCTTCTCTCTCCCCGATTAAACGATATACGGCGGAAGTTGCTCAAAACTTCCAGGCCAGATCGCCGCCGCCACAGGCGTTTTCGCCACCCCCTCCAGTTGACTTTTCCGTTCGCCTTCCCCTCCTCTTTCAATCAATCCAAGCCTCGTCTGAATTCGTTTGGTATCTGCGTCGAATTTCAGCTAGGAAGTTACCACCTTTGGAGCGCCGCCGAGCATCAGAGGGGCCATCGAGTTCGCTGCCACCACAGGCGCTGGAAAGCCTGTTCGAAGCTCTTCGACGTTGCAGCATCCGATCGTGACGATACTGCACAGATCGATCGAAAAATAAAAACCTAGTTTCGAAGGTTTGAAAAACATACCTGCTTTGAAATTTCTGAATTGAAAATAACACTTTTAAGTGTTACAAAACTTTGAAAAATCATATCTTTTTAGTGTGTTGACGAAATTCGATGAAACAGGAAACATCGTGACCGTGTGGACGTCTTCTACATTCTAGAATAGACCGCATATTTTTCTGAGCCTTCTGCTATTTTTGGTGGAGTGGAACCCAATGTGAGATTTCTAATTTATAAACGATATGGAAAACGACGATGTATAAATTATATAGTCGATGTATGAGTTATATAAGCGTTGTACACCTCTTGTATAAGCGTTGTATAAGTTGTACGTTCGATGTATAAGTTATATATGCGTTGTAAAAATTATATATGTGTTTAATAGAAGTGAAATGCTTATATATATATATATACACGCCCCTCGTCCACAAACCATGGACGATATTTATTGATTGTGATTAGTGTGAAAATTGGTTGATAGCGAATGGTTGATTATAATTGTTTGTGGTTGAAATTGATTGATTGTGGTTGAAAAATACCCGTTTGTGGTAGAGAAATATTTGGTTGAAACCCACATAGGATTAGTTTGTGGAAATGGAAAATATATACATGCCGCCTGCGTGCGAACTAAATGCATGATTCCCCATTGTCAAAAGCTGCGAGGCTTTAAGGTAGAGCGAGGAGCCGTACTAGGGACGGCCCCGGTTTTAACTACCCTGCCGTTATGCTGCCGAAATTTTGAATAATATTCATGTGTTTGAATTATTTTCATTTGTTGAAACTATATTTACTCGTTGAATAGAAAACCTTCATGTGTTGAATCGATATTCATTCGTTGAATTGAAATTCATGTGTTGAATGGTATTCGTGTTTTAAATATAAAATCACATTTATATATATATATATATAAACTATAGAAAACCTTCATATGTTGAATCGATATTCATTCGTTGAATTGAAATTCATGTGTTGAATGGTATTCGTGTTTTAAATATAAAAATCACCTTTTTATCGATTTATATAAACTATAGAAAACCTTCATGTGTTGAATCGATATTCATTCGTTGAATTGAAATTCATGTGTTGAATGGTATTCATATTTTGAAAGAAATTGTTTTATAATAAAAATCCCATTTTTAACATCAATATGAAATGTATAAAATAATCTTGTTTTATAATAAAAATCCTATTTTTATCACCTATATTAACTATATAAAATAGTCGTGTTTTGAAATAAATTGTTTTACATTAAAAATCACATTTTTATTATATACATGAATTGTTAAAAATAGTGAAGTGTTGAAAAAGAAGACAGTTGGAAAAAAAATATCATTTTTATCCAATGTATGAAAAGAATATAGTTTTGAAATCGAAGAATCGATATATATATATATATAAACGGAATTGAAATATATCGAATAACGACGCTGCAGTTCGTATTTTGAAACCGTGATTTCAAACGATTAGTACGGGAGATCCGACCATCGGATTTTCCTGAAATCGCAACCGTTGGGTTCGCTTTGGAAATATCTTTCCAACGGCACCAACTTTGTAAAAATCCAACAAGTGGATTGTCTAGAATGTTTAATTCAAATCTGAAGAAAAACAGCGCTGGAATCGATTATATATATATATATATATAATTATATTTAATCGAATAACGACGCTGTAGTTCGTATTTTGAAATCGAAACTTCAAACGATTATACCGGGAGATCCGACCGTCGGAATTTCCCGAAACTGGAACCGTTGGATTCGTTTTGAAAAGATCTTTCTAATGATGTAAATTTTGTGAAGATCCAACGGTTAGATTTTCAGATATCTATAAATCAAATCTGAAGAAAAACAGCGCCACGGCCGCGTTAT